>JAWWES010000041.1:28113644-28151240 GCA_035583135.1 Lophotriccus pileatus
GGGGCCCGGGCAACGCGGGGGCTGCTGGGGGCGGCGGGCGGAGCGGGGGCGGTGCCGGCGCCGGGGGGCGGCCCCGGCGGGGAACGGGAGGCGGCGCTGGGCTGAAGGGGCAGAGCGGCAGGGTGAGAGACTCCAACCGGCCTGCGCGGCTCTGCCCTGGGAGCCGCTGGTCTGTTATCGCGCAGGGTTGATCGCACTAGCACCTTGTGCTCCTTCCCACAGAGATCGCTCCAGGCCGTGCTTTACAGTAAGAAAGAAACGGGAATAAACTGAACTCGAAGTTCTGCTTAGCAGCCATGGTCTGAAGGATCCCGTTGGCCTGAGGACAGTGGAGAACGCCGTGGGTACCAATACAGGACCAGGAGATAGCGATGTTACCTGGCACCCGTGTGCGGCGCGATGCTTTTGCACTTGAAAGCTTGCGAGTACAACGTGGTTCACAGGCATCATAGCAACATCAGACAGGATATGAGGGTTTATCACCTCTGCTATCTAAGAGCACCGGAGCCCAGTCACAGACTAGGATGCCATTTTGCAGGATGCTCTGCAAACCGAACAAAGAGCGTATGTCCTAAGCATGTAACAAAGACAGCATTAGACACAGGTAGACAGCAAAGTGCAAGCAGACAATGAGATGATACTTGGTCAGCATGTCAGTGGCCAAAGCTATTGTTGCTGCATTGTCTTTGTCAGGAAATTATAGGATTTGAGGAACAAAATATGCCCAAGGGTAGCTTTACCCAAGTGTCTGAAGACAGACATTTTTGTAAATTAAGCAAGTGGGCAGTGGAGAAACTTTCTGATTCTGAAGGCAAAGTTGTCAAAACAAATTTCAGCTAGAAATACTGAGATATGATGAAGAGAGGAAAAACGTAGGTAAAGTGCTTGACATCCTAGGAAAGCAATTAAAGATTCATAGTTTTCTCTGTCTTTCTAGCAGTCCTGTGCATCAGCAAGTGGAAACCTGTGTAAGATTTCCAACTTGTGGTTGGAAATTCATCCTAATTTCCTTCTGCGTTCGCATCCAGCTTCCAGCATTGCAATTTTCCTCACCTTATGGGTTTTTTTTGTATTTGCCTTAGCATTTCCTTTCTTCCTCTATTGTAATTTCTGTCTTTCTTCTCTCATTAAGCTTCTCAAAGAGTCTTCTGTAAATTATTAATAAAACGTATGCATTGCATATCTAAGGGTGGGCCATGCCATACACAGACAGCTGGCCTGGGTTTGTTTGTGTTTAGTTAGGCATCTACGTGAACTAGGTGCTCAGACCAGCCCCAGCCCCAGCAGGGTAAAACAAGCTCATGCTGAAGGTGATTGATCTGATGCTAAGACAGGCATCCAGAATTTTCTAAATAATTTCACAGGGACCATTTCTTTCCATTGACTATAAAGAGCACTTTGCACAAGCAGTCCAGAACTGGACATCTACCCTTTAAAACTGTAGTATTATATGAGGTGTCTCACCTGTGCTTGGACCTCACACTACATAGAAATCTCTTGACAGGAAGCAGTGGAGAAACCTGTCTCCTTGTGCCCTTTTCCACAGTGCATTCTTTCTACTGTATAAATAAACATATTATTTCCCCACTTTTGGAAAGCAATTATTTTGAAACAACTGCCTTCTCTTGATGTTTCCTCTGTCACAGCCTACTGTTTCCATACGGACTGTGAGAAACGGAACTTCCAGTGATGGATACAAAGGTTGGGATATGTTGTAATTCCTCAGGAACCATTCTTGGCTAGAACCATTTCTAACCAGTAGGAGGAATTGCAACTGCCAGCCACAAATGCTATCCCTAACAGACAAGTAATCTTTCTGATTGTTGTGTTGGGACTGAAAGCATCCCATGTCATCTTTGCAAATCAAACAGTGATGGAAGGCATTATTTAGTGGCAATGAAGGAAAGCACATGGAAGAGGTATGTGCATTAGTCAAATGAAGAGATTTAAGAAGACTATGATTCACATTGACAAAGTTGAGAATTCCATAGTCAGATATTTTGTTATCCTGTGGTACCCATGTGAACTCAGAAAACTCATCTCTCTTTGCTATGGCACATGACTTAGACTCGCTATATGGCACATGACCTAGAAACTTAAAATGACAACGTTTAACATGGCATCATTATTAGCAATCTTTTTAAAAGTGTTTCAGGGAAAGAAAGGGAATGAATGAACCATCATTTTGAATTCCCCTAGTCTTAGGTTTGATTTCATCTAGAAGTACAGTTGTTCCGGAATAGTTATTTGCACCCTCTTTTAATTCAGCTGAGCTAATGTAAACACATTTTGGAGACAGAAGACATAGGCAATATAATTGTATCTTTGTACATCACGTATTCACTCTCTAGCTAGTGTTTGGTCTCTTATTATCTTAAAATTGACTTTTTTGTAGCACTGTACAAGAGGAATGCTCACAATATCATTATGATATTGAAGATGATATTATGCTGATAGCTTTGTGGAAGTTATATATTTCAATATACACTATAAATGTTCTAGCATTCATGATTTCTCAGGTAAAAGCTTATTCATAATAAAGAGGATGTGAAAGGGGATGGTAGCAATTTTTAAGTATCTTTTTGTGTGAAAATTCTTGCTGCAGAGAAAATTACAGTTTTTCCTGAAAAAAGGTATTCACATACAAGGTTATTTAAGAATAGGCTGCTGCTGTGTAAATCCCTGTGAAGACCTGCCACTTAGTCAATACTTGAACCATCGTTGTGCACATCAAACCTAAGCCGGTTGCTGCATTATCAGCATCTTGAGCAATTAAGTAATCACTTTGTCACTGCTTGAGCTCAAAAAACTCTCCATAAAGACAGTTTATGTCATTATGTTGTAGATAAGTCAGTTTTTAATTCTTATTCATGAAAAGGAAAACTACGTAAGTATAAAATTGCACTAGAACAAATGCACGTTATTCCAGCATGGTGTATCTGTTTTGTTTGGGTTGCACTGATATAATAAAATTAACACAATCAATTCATGGGAATTTGACTGGTGAAGTTTTTTGACATGTTTGGCAAAATGAGGCCCAAATCCTGCCTGGGGTTCTATATGATGCTGCACTGCAAAAAAAACAACAACAACAACAAAAAAAAAAAAAAAAAAAAAAAAAAAAAAAAAAAAAAAAAAAAAAAAAAAAAAAAACAAACAAACAAAAAAAAACCAAAAACAAAAACAAAATCAAAAACAAAACCAAAAAAAGACTGAGACAGTGAAAAGTGAAAGCTGCTTTCAGACCCTATAATAAAGACAGTAAGATTGGTGATAGTGAGAACTGCCCCTCCAGCCTTTGTTTGCTCAGCCTCAGGAGCAGCCCAAGCTATCAAAAAAGTATCAGTGGCTCCTGACAATCCATGCTTCTCTTAGTAGTGTGTGGAGGTGAGAGTGTGAAATTCTGATTTAGAAGGGCCTGGGACAGAGAGGGACAACACATAGAGGTGTGTATTATTTTCTAATACCAGAGGGTCTAAAAACCAATTTAAAGAGCTTGCATTTCCTTTCATGTACAAGCCTGACCTAAACATATTGTATGATTTTTAGGGAACTATGGTACTTATGAGAGTTGGTTCATCCTTTAAGTTTCACACAGCTAGAATAGCCCTGATATCAGCAGGAATATGCTGTCATGAATCTTAAGTAACATGCTCGTGACTAAGTCCAGAAGTCTTTCTGGGGCCATAATTTGACTGTTTGTGCAAATTTGGTTCCAAACACATAAGACAGAGGATTGTGCACAGAACTCTTGCAGGTTATAGCATGGCAGCAGTAGGTGTGTGTGTAAGATTGAAAGAATTTGACCATAGTGGGTTCTTTTTTATATTTGTCCCCTATGAACTGAAATGAAATTATCAAACTACTTACTTTCACATGCTTGGTAATTATCAAATAATTATTCCAGTAACTTCTCACTTATCATTCACTCTCATGGTTTGGGCCCAGCCTTTATCCTTTCAGATTTTGTAGTAAATTTAAAAATTGTTCTATAGTTTAGGTCCTCTGCTTTATCAAAGAAAACTCTTAAAGTAAAAGTTTCCCTGCTTTTTCTATTCAGACACTCTCTGAGGTAATCCGAGGTGTGAAGGATCATTGGTAGGAATAAAAGAACATTCTCAACACTCATAAACTATTTCTGTTCCTTTTGCTGAGATTTCCAGGCACGGTGGCCCACATGACAATCTTTAAGACTGAAGAGAATAATTAATTTTGGATAGATCAGATTATTAGTAAGCAATACCAATACTTAATTCTCTTATACGTCTCACAGGGGTGGTGTGCTAAAAACTGCCTGTGAATGCTAAATTGAAGGTATGCCAGGTGATAGCTTCAGACACTGGAAAGGTGTTCGCACCCTGTGTCTGGACTTGAGGAACCAGTGGAAGTTTCCAGCCTAACAAATGGTGCAAGATTGGCTCCTCCAGGGCAAATGGTTCAAAGTGGTAAAGCCGGAGTTTTTCTTTGAACCATCTATAAAGGAAGCAAAGGGAGACAAGGCTTACTAGCATCTGTGAATTTGGATCTCCAGGGTCAAAGGAACCAGAGAGAAGCTGCCCTTGTAAACTATGTAATTTTGAGGCTAAATCTTTCCCTGTCTGCTCCCATCAAGGTGAATTGAAGTAGATGTCCAGCACATCCTCTGCCAAGGAGGGACATATTTGGGCAAAGCCAGAGCCCCCTCAGGGGGAACAGGAATGTATTGCTGAGGCTCCTTTAAACAGAAACAATCTCTGTCTTCAGCTGCCAGTTTTTGCTGACATCAGCATAAGATCTGGCTGGTTACAGGGTTGAACACATACATACCTCGTTTAGCAAGCCAAGCTCCCTTGGGGCTATAGGAGAGAAGAAAAATATCCCACTTTCAATGCTATTTGTTCATGTCTGCTCCCTGATTTCACGGTGTGCCTTTATCCCTCCTAATTTGCTCCCTCATTCCTTCTCTGCTCTTTGTTATCTTCCTGGGTGGTTTTTTTCCTTCACCTATGTGTTCCTTCATTCTCCGTCCTGTTTTCTTTTCGTCCTTGTCTTTATGTCTGAGATTTGTCTTTCTGCCTGGTCTTCTGTACTGTTAATTCTGCCTGCTCCATCCTCCAACTTCCTTTTCTGTCATGTCTCACTATTTTCTTGCTTGATTTTCACTTTCACTGATGCTCTCTCTTTTAGTTGTTTTCATGCGTTAAAATCTGACAAGAGACTGCATTTCCTGTTTTTGTGTCATGCATGTGGCAGGCTTCCAGTGGAATTAGTGCCAAAGGAAGAACAGCAGCCCAGAGGAGATTTCACACTTTACAGCAATATTTAAAGCATTCTGAATCGGATTAGGGAATGTGGCTGAAAGTCACAACTTCCTGGTCCTACATAGCATTTGTTTAAGGCTGTCAGAGCAAAAAATGAAATACTGGAATTAAAGCCCCCAAGCAAGTTCCATGCTTAGTTCAGTGCTCCAACATCATGTCAAGTCAGCACACAAACACCTACTGCCATAGCTGGATTCCATAAGCTGCCTTTGGATCAAAAGTGCTGTTCAATTTTTCTAACTGTAAATCTCTTTTATGAATTCCTTCAGATTTACTCTGAGATCAGAATTTGACTTACAGGCATTATCTTTGACTAATGATGGCGAAAGGGTGAATGTATGTGCATTGTGGGGTCAGGATAAAAAGATATTGCAGATGTACTGATTTTTTCAGATGTAATAGTAGTGAATGAATAAACCAACCTTCTCTCAGAAAAGAACACACAAAGAGGATAAATCTTTGAGAAGAATGCCTTTTCTGTCTGTAGTAAAAGACATATTTCACTGCTTATAATTATATATACAGAGACATGGGTACTTAAATATTCAAAACTATTTCAAATTTTTCTTAAAAGGCATTCCATATCAGCTCACTATATTTTCATTATGAAATATTCTAATGTAAGAGCTCTCCATGAGAAACATCATGAGTCCCTTTTTTTCCCAATTTCCACATTATTCTAGGTAAGGAAGAGAATGATGAACTTAATGAAGATGCAGAATGCAGGAGTGCTGGTAAGAGATCTCACTCTTTTTTTTGGCTTGGAATTATTGGCATTGTCTCAGTTTGGTAAAAGATTATGCCCTTCATGACGTAATCCATGTCAGTATTCTCTGCCTCCAGTTCCAGTGTTACATTTTCTGGTTTTCCTTTGGTTGCTTTTTTTCCCCTTGCTCATTTTCATGAAATCGAATACAAAATATAGAATCCAAACAACAAAAAGGAAAAAATAAAGCACAGAGATCAGATCCAGCTACTAGAATACATTTCTGTGTGGGCTGAGAATCAAGGCTAGGCAAGGAAGCCTCTTCGTTGAGCAGAAGACAATTTCCTTGCCACTATTGCAATGCCAGCACCCCCAAATAACCATCCACTGCATCTTGCCACCCATTTGTCTCTCTCCCCACCCTTCTGCTTGGTCTTGTATTACTGCCAAGTACAGGGATGGTCTCTGTAGACTTAATATTGGGTGAAAGTGTTTTACAGAGCTTCTTTTTCAAAATAAATTTGAAATAGTAATTTCAAAATTAATATATAAATAAGAGAGAGAAATAATAATTAAGTTTTTTAATTAATGTGGACCCTCAGGCTTTGCCTGTAGGTTCAGAGCACTGTCTGTAGCGAGCCCATGCACTGACAGGTGGTCTAGGGCTGGGAGAAGTAGAAATCTCCCAGAGGAACCTGTCAGTTGACATGGATTGTTGTTGATTCCTCCTATTAGATAATTGCTGAAGTAGAAGACAGGATTCAAGAAAAACTGTTCAAATAAAAGACTACTGAATCTTGCAGTGCTGCTATTTTTAAGATGATTTAAACATAAAAAAAGTGCTGTGGAAAAAAATACTGTGATGATCATCACAGATCACCATCACTGGAAGCTGAACACTGAGGTGAGATGATTTTGATACAAAGTAGCTGCTCCTCAGAGTTTGTCTGGGACTGTCTAGCCTGCAAATGACCATGAGGCTGCATGGCTAGTAGTGCAAAGGCACACCAGGGATGCTAAAGCTCCACTCCCAAGCTAAACTGCTGCTCTTTGGCTGCTGAAAATGAGGGAAGAAAAAAAAAAAAAGCAATGTAGTTATACAAAATGGAATTTGAAAAATCTCAAATTTTGCACAGCTGGGAGGACCAACTGTGTCCTGGGGTGCATCAGGCAAAGCATTACCAGCCAGTTGAGGCAGGGATTGTCCCACTCTGCTCTGCACTGGGGCAGCCTCACCTTGAATATTGTGGGCAGGTTTGGGCACCACAGTATAAGAAAGCTGTTAAGATTTCAGAGAGCATCCAAAGGAGGGCAACAAAGATGGTGAAGGCCCTTGAGGGGAAGTTGTATGAGGAACGGCTAAGGTTACTTGTTCTGTTCAACCTGGAGAAGAGGAGACTGAGGGGACACCTTACTGCAGTCTACAACTTCCTTGTGAGGGGAGGAGGAGTGGTAAGTACCAATCGCTTCACTCTTGTAACCAGTGACAGAACTTGAGTAAACTGCATGAAGTTGAGCCACTGCAGGTTCAGGTTAGGTATCAGGTAAAGGTTTTTAACCCAGTGGGTGGTTGAGCACTGTAACAGGCTCCCCGAAAAAGTGGTCATAGCACCAAACCTCTCTGAGTTCAAGAAGTGTCTGGACAACAGTCTCAGGCACACGGTGTAATTCTTACAGTGTCCTGGGCCAGGAGTTGATGATCCTGATGAGTCCATTCCAATTCAACATATTCTATGGTTCCATGATTAATTCTGCATTGGAGTTATCATCATCTGTAGCATTATGTACATTTGACTAACCCTTAGAAGGCAATTTTGCAGTCCTGCAAAGAAATCTTCAAAGAAACCCCAGGATAAAGGCAGTGTAAGCACAAGCTTTAAGTAAGCTTTGCGTGACAGCTTCTGATGGATGCTTTCAAACATACCAACCAGATCTCTGTCTCAGTTTGTTCGTTACCGCTTGCAAAATACATAAGGACATGCGGTGCCTTAATGTGCCTCTCCCAGAAAAAAGTCTCTACACATATTCTATTAAATTAGATAGTTCAGAAAAGAATTGCACTTTCCTGAAGACTGGGGTTATGAAAAGACATTTAGAAGCTTCTATTTTTAATTACTTGAAAATTCTGTAGCATTCTAGACAATTTTAGTGTCCAAATTTTTTCTCACTAAGTTCATTTAACTACTACCATGTTCACATAAATATTCATAAATATTCCTAAGAATGAAATGTTGAATGTATTTTTTTTATGATAGCAGTAGAATATACAGTAAAGGCACTTCCTTTATTCTTGAGGAAGTACTTAAGCAGATAAAGCAAATAATAAAGTGAATTACTAGCTTATATATTAACAACAGAACATTTGTTAGCTGTACATGTAAGAAGACTTCAAACAAATTCGGTAGTTCTAGCTGTAGTTCAATTCTTTGAAAGAAAAAATCCTATGATTGGATTTATTTGTTGGAAAAAAGCTATTTCACAGTTAAGAAGAGAGACATATTTGAAACTCTTTAGTCATGTCTCTCATTAATGTGCAGTAAAACACACTAGATACTCTGCTTGGGCTAACCATCATAGCTTTATGCAAGCTGTCTGAACTGTACAATTAACTCCAGATAAGACTCTGTCCCTGTGTAACTAGAAGATAACAAACTGTACTGCGGACATAGGAAAGAAGCAGCTTAGCAAGAAAGTGTCAGGAAAAGATGGATTGACTTTGTCTTCATTTGGTAACCTCAGGACATCAAATAAAAGACAAAGTCGTGGAGCTTCAAAGTCTAAAAGGCGCACATAGTCTTAAGAGCCGTGTTCTGTCTTCTTAGGAGTCTGCCTGGGACACTAGCCAGAACAGCACTGCAACAGCACCTGACAGATAAAATTAAAGCATGAATCATAATGTCTCTGGTCTGCCAAACTGAGCTTTATTCAAGTTGCACCTTTAAGATAGACTACAGTTTATAATTTGATGGGATGTCCTGAAGCTAACTATTCTTAATTTCAAAGTGTTGTAGGCAGGTTATGTATTAGTGCTGGGGTACAAATGGTACAAATGGGTTTGTGTGATGAGAATTGAATGAAGAGAGTTCAAAATCCTAATGGTTTGTGTACATTTAAATGAAGTACCAGCTGGATATTTGCCAGGATAAGATGTCATTCTGACCGAGAAGAACACTCAAGTGTATTGAGCAAGCTCTTTGGACTAGTCTAAAATAATAAAAGCACTATAACACTCAAGGCAGAGAAAATGTGGAATGCTGCAAAAGCAAGCATTCAAAATTGCATTGATAATAAATTATTTAAATGGAATTTGGAATATGGAATTCTTGATGTTTGAAAGCTTTTTCTTGGATATGAGGAAGGAGGCAGGCAGACTAGACATAGAAGAATGCCTTTTATAGGGCAGAAGGATATTGTTTTCATTAATGCTAGCATTATTGATAGGCTAATCCTCCAAAACAAATCAACTTAATCTATAATCTTTGAAGTTATAGAATTGGTAGAGTACCACAGTAAGTATCATCCTTAGATGATAGATACTTAGATCATTTTAGACAGTGTAGCAATCAAAGGGTGATATAACTTCAAAGAGTAATATGACATACTTTTAAGTTCAATTTAGCATGCTGGTAATGGGCCAAGCACTGGGATTTTTCAGCTGGCTTGACTGAGATGAGGAATGGACATAAAGAAATCTTCAATCATCAGATTGCCTTGATATGTATGACCGAATATAGGCTTAGTTAAACTAAACACTTAGTAATTGACAATAAACTGCCTGCTTTATTAAGACTAGTAAAAAAGACTGATGTAATCCAAGAGTTTTTGTCTCTGTACCTAGATTTGTATCTCTTAATGAGTTTTGTAATCCATAGGTCAAGGGATAGTATAGAAACAAAATAGATGTCAGTTTATAATTGAAAGCATTCTTACATTTGAGATATCAACTCACAAAAATAAAACATCTACCAGACTTCAGTGCAAGAATATGTTTCTTCAGTAGTGCCCATTAAGGACCTGACATTCAGTTCATTGGTTGTAGATATGACCAAATCTGTGAAAAAGGGAAGCCTGATTTTTATGAGAGTAGCCATCACTAGATGCAATTGGGATCTTTTCTGGATTACTTAAATTTAATTTTAATTAATTACTTAAATTAGTAATATACATTCTTAATATCAACTCCAATTTAATACTGATTTTTGTATGATAATTTCTTCAAAAAGTTTTTACACATGAATATTTAACCAAAAAACCCGTGAAGAAACCCAATGAGAAGACACAAGAAAGGTAGCAAAATAGCTCCCCAAACCTGAAGATATATATGAGAAATCTTAGCTCAGTTGAAAACCATCTGAAGTTTTGAGCCATAGTAGGCACTGATTGCTTTGTGCTGCTACAAGTCAATGTAAAGCAAGTGAAATATAGTCATAAGTTAGGCCAGATTTACTGATCAGCCGCTTTGCACTGCGGGTTAATACCAGACAAAGAGACTGATCATTAATTGACCAAGAGTGAGGAACAGACAGACTTTACAAGACTGGCATTGAGGACCAGGGGATAATTATGTGCACTGTCAGGGAGAGCTATTAATAAATGAGGCAATCCCCGACTGCTTTTGCCCAACTGAGCTGAATCATGCAAATCAGTGAGTGAGGAAGGATGAGGCTTCACTTTGTTATCTCCAGGTATAGATACATCTATATATATATAGATGTATCTATGTATCAAGATAAAGATACCTACTTACAGCAGTTTCTATAGCAGTTGTTAAAAACATACTATCAATGTATGTCCCCCATACAAAGTCTTCATGTGAGGTTTTAGGAGATTTACCACTAAAGAAAGTTTGAATGCTCCTATGTTTTCAAATTATTGAACAAAATAACAGCCAAAAGTTGCATCCTCTGCGCTCAACAGAAAGGATGTGGCAACCCAGACAGAGCTCCCACAAAAAAATGCAGGCATACAGGTCTCAGGCTGCAGAAGTCTTCTACCTAAACTTATAGTAAAGCCTTTGACACCATTTCCCACAGCATTGTCCTGGAGAAACTGACTTCCCATGGTGTGGACAGGTGATAAATACAAGACCAGACGGATGGCCACACCTAGGGAATGGTGGAAAATGGGGTTACGTGCAGTTTGCAGCTGGATCCAGTCACCAGTGGTGTTCCCAAGGGCTTAGTGTTAGGGCCTGTCCTGTTTAATATCTTCACTGATGATCTGTATGAGGGCATCGAGTGCACTCTCAGTCAGTTTGCATGTGACGCTAAGCTGGGTGGGAGTGTTGATCTGCTGGAGGGTAGGAAGGCTCTGCAGGGGGATATGGACAGGCTGCACTGATGGGCCAAGGACAAGTGTATGAGGTTCAAAATGGCAAAGTGCCAGGTCCTGCACTTGGGTCACACCAACCCCATGCAGAGCTACAGGCTGGGGAAAGAGTGGCTGGAAACCTGCTCAGTGGAAAAGGACCTGGGAGTGCTGATCAACAGCCACCTGAACACAAGCTAGCAGTGTGCTCAGGTGGCCAAGAAGGCCAATGGCATCCTGGTTTGTATCCCAAATAGTATGGCCAGCAGGGCTAGGGCAGTGATTGTCCCCTTGTACTCAGCACTGGTGAGGCCACACCTTGAATCCTGTGTTCAGTTTTGGTCCCTTCACTACAGGAGGGACATTGGAGCATGTCCAAAGAAGGGCAACGAAGTTGGTGAAGGGTCTGGAGCTCAAGGCTTTTGAGGAACAGCTGAGAGAGCTGCGGTTATTTAGCCTGGAGAAGAAGAGGCTCAGGAGAGACCTTATCACTCTCTACAATTACCTGAAAGGAGGCTGTAAGAGGTGGGGGTCAGTCTCTTCTTCCAGGGAAGAGAAAATAGGACAAGAGGAAATTACCTTAAGTTGCAGCAGGGAAGGTTTAGATTACATATTAGGAAAAATTTCTTCATGGAGATGGTTGCCAAGCACTGGAAGAGGTTGCCCAGGGAAGTGGTAGAATCACTGTTCCTGGAAGAGTTCAAAAAACACATGTGGCTGTGGCTCTTGAGAACACGGTTTAGTGGTGAACTTGCTGTGGTGCTAGGGTGACAGTTGGACTTGATGATCTTAGTGGTCTTCCCCAACCTTAATGATTCAATGATTCTATGATTCAAACAGAGATGTGTGATAAAAGACTACCAAATGGCAAATTTCTAAAGTGACCGGTTTAGGTTTTTATGTTTTAAGTTAAAAATTAGTTAAAACATTTTATCTGTTAATTGTCACAAAAACTGCTGTACCTAAAGCATAGATGATGCATCCTATGACATGTCATTGGTGATGCATCCTACAGTCCACACAAAAGCATCTTGAACTTTGATGTGTACAAAGCAAAAAAGTTTTGAGTACTGAATCATTCTCTCAGATCTCTATATGAAGAGACATGCCAGAAACAGACCAGTGCTCTGTGTTCCTTACAGTACCTTTAAGGTCTGGAAGTGGGGGGGAAAAAAATCACCTGTGGTGATGATTTTAGAGATTATATAAGCTTTCTCTGATGTTCAGAAGGTGTAAAAATGATTGTCAAAGTAGGCATAGTCAGGATGATCTCTAACAGCATGCTGCCACTTCAGTACGAGGTCCTCAGTAAAGGGCTTGGAAGAATTATTTCTGGCCAGTTGAATCATAATGTCTTAGATGTGATGATGAACGCTACACAAAACCTCCGAGTTCAGAAGCAACCTTAAAATGTCTGTTTCCAGTGCTATCAAAGACAGGAAGTATTGTAAAACTGAAGTGTACCCACATAAAGATAACAGCAGGAACATCAGTGATCATATGAGCATGTCACAGCTGTACCTGGACAGTGGAAAAGTCAGGGAACTAAGAGCATGAGACAGTAAGTTCCAGAAGATAATGTCTGGGTGAAACTTTTCCTTTACTGTGTGCTGTTATGTTTCATTTTTAATTGGCAAGGAAGAGGTTTCAGAGAGCCATAAAGCCTACAGCTCCAGGGACACTGGGCCTGGAAAAGGCATGTTAAGGACAGCATGACATTACACCAATATTCCTTCCTCCACATCATCCCATCTTATCTGGGATGCCATGGAACTTGGAACCGTGAGCCTAAGCTCCAAGGTGACAATTAGATTTGGACTGGGGTTTAGAGAACCAGCAAGCATGCAGCTTGACAGACACTGGGGCTTGAAAAGGGACACCACAGTGAGCGCAACACCACACCTATGCAGCTCCTTCCACATTTTTCTAATCTGGTAATAATAGTACCTGGGACATCAGCCTCAATCCCAGGCTGCCACTAAGGTCAAGGGCTAGGGTTTGAGTTCAGAGAACCACAATGTGTTCAGCTCTTTGGACACTGGGGCTGGAAAACGCATAGCAAGGGGAGCAAAGCAATGCACCAACACTGTCTCTCCACAACTTTCTTATCTGGGCCATACATGGTGCTGGGGACATCAGTCTCAATCCCAAGTCTCCATTAGGTTTAGAGTTATGGTTAGGGTTCGGATAACCACAAACATCCAGGGACAGTGGGAATGAGAAAGGCGTGCCAAGGAGAGCACAGCACTGCACCAACATTGTTCTTTTAACATTTTTGTAATCTTGGCCACTTGTAGTGCTGGAGACCTCAGTTTCAGACTTCCTATGGCATTTATGGATTACATGAGTCTTCCCTAATTCAAGGTATTTTAGGTACAAACTACATCAGTTTAGTTTTTTATTGCTTGGAAAAATGATGAGCTTCTAAATTCCTTTAGCAGATACATTTAAAAACACAAACAACAGAATATTATACAGAAGGTACCAACTGTATCTTTTTTCCTGTTGTATATGAAATATTTTGTACAGGCAAATGTGAATTTCACAGTCATTCTCTGTATTTGAAATCCACTAGAGGTGGAAAGAGTCAGAGCAGTTGTAAAAACTAGTAAGGTTGTTTGGGGTTTTTTTGTAGGCTGTCCTTGCAAAATTCCCAGAATCATGGCAATATTCTCCTTTACTGGAGTCAGGCTTGCCACTCAACTAGGAGCTGATCACTGGAGCTTAGTCTGCTATAATCTTTCAGTGAGACAGATGAGAACCCTTCTTTTGGTAGTTGACAAATTTACTGCCTGAATTGACTCAAGATAGCATTTATGTGTTTACATTGAAATAAACAGTGGACACAAGCTCATTCCTGTTTAAACTTGCTTTGAGGTAGCAATGTGTTCCTAACTCAGCTCTGGACTAGGATTTTGAGTTCTTGTCTGCCTGCCACTGTAAATCTTCTGTGACTCTGCTTAAATCCAAGCATTCACTCTGGATTTTAAAGTTTAAATGGATGCAGACAGTTTTACCTTGAGGTTTATTTGTTTTTGTTTTCTCCTTCCTTTTCCACCTGAAATAAAGTAAGCAGCTGGAATCCCAAGTCTTTTCAGAATAATCGCAGGAAAGAAGTTTTCCAATGGTGTGCAAAAACAAGCTAGAGGACAATTTGTAATTTCTTGGTGCACTGCTGAGTCTGAAGTAATTGTGTGACTTCTGAGCAGCCGGAGGAGGCTGGGGGAAAGCACACATTAACATGGAAGCATTACTGAAAAACAGGGCAATGTCAAACCAGTCAGTTCCCATAAAAATTGCTGATGTGGAAATAATAGGAAAATTGTTATTTTTCTGGATTATGTTAAACTAAGTATGGATTAAGTTGTATCAAAAATAAATAAATTTACAGCTTTTCTGTTAAGAAACCTGTGTTAATGGATATGAATACATGTATTAAGAATGATTTGTTTCTTGACAGCCAAAGTATTCTGACATAATTATAACACTCCATTGTCTTTCTTAATGGATTGTGTTAATTTTGAAGTCTATCTGGGTTTGCAAAAATAACTTACTGTGTTACTAGGTGCCATGTGAGATAGGGCCCTGGCAGCTTCTTAAAAATGCTGTTATTGATTTACACTGACTTCACGTATAGCTAATCACTGCACGGTTTTGCATTTGTTTCCAAAAGCTAAAAAGAAAACCAGCACTTCACTTTACTATTGTAAATATTTAGTGAAGTAGAACATATTCTCTGGCTTTGGTCTTGTTCCACGTCAGATAAAATAATATTTTTTAAATGATAATTCTTTCCTGTTACATTTTTTTGAGGAAAAAGTTATGGTAGAGTGTCTTTTACTGGCTCTGTAGCTTCACTGGGAATTTCTCATGGAATCTTTTTTATGTGTAAAATCACCTGGAAAAAAAATTTCAATGCAAGTAATTCTGAAAAACAAAAGGTGTAGTTTCACAATCACTTTTTACAAACTATTTGTAGGCTGCCTCCCAGGGAAGCATTCCCCTTCCCTGACCATTGGTCTGTTCCTGTCTCCCCCTTGCATTGGCTGCCTTAGGGAAAGGGTAGGACATGTGAGCAGGATCACCTTGCCAGGATGACTGTAACTGCTCTGCTGTGTTTTCCAGAGATCATTTTCTCTGCTCTGATCTGTGAGCTAGTCCGGCTCAGCCCACAGCTGTTTGACTGGAAGCAGTGGGAGCTTGCAACCAGAGTCAAGGAGGAGAGAGATAGGCCATCCTTTCTAGGTTGCACTGAATCAGGCTTCATTGCACACATCACAAGTCAACAACATAAAAGTAGGTAACCTCAGCAATAGGACAGCATTGGAGATTGCACTGAAAAATCTATCAAAAATCCCAAATTGTTCTAACGTCAAAAAGGATATGAATCTGACCTATAATCAAGAGACAAAAAGGCCTCCATACAGGCAACTTACTGGGAAGCAAAAACCTCTTAGTAGTTTATCACTTATTTAATAGCAGTGGTACTTCACCGAGACGGGACTTGATTCCTGGCACTAACAGTGTAAGCCCTCTCTCTGTACATTGCAAGACAGAAGCACAGAGACCAGCCTACACAGGGTTGCAGACCTGAGGGATCAGATATTATATTAAATAATTAAGCATGATAGTGGGAGAACTGACCCAGACATTGACTAGACACATTTACATTAACTTACAAGAATAAAAACTGTACTATCTCACAGTCTGCTGATTCTAGAAGCTAAGGCCCTGCTTTCCCATGGTTTATCCTGGCCGTGCGCCACCACCTTTTCAATTTTTTTGCCTCTATTACTGTCTAACCCATGGGTGAGCCAGGTCAGCTCACTAAGTAGTTTTCTACCAGCTCAGCTAGCAGATCCCAAAAACTGTGGGATCATATGAGCAGTCTGAAGAAACCAAAAATCTAGCAGAGGGGAAACTCTCCTTATGTGGGCAGCCAGGCATCCAATTGCCTCACCTGTAACGGGAATCTTCCCAGAAGCTCTCCAAAGTTCTAATGATTTACATTCAGTTTATGGTACTAGTGACAGCTATAATCAGCTACAGCTGGTTATTTTTCACTTTAAAAAATCACAGGATAATTCAGGTTGGAAGGATCTCAGGAGGTCTCTAGTCTAGTCCCATGCTCAAAGCAGGGTCAGCTTTGAAGTCAGACTGGTTTGCTCAGGTTTTTGCCCTTTCTCACCTTCAAAAATCATTCTCTTTATCTGAGAAGCTGCACGATTTATATAAAATTTGTTATATTTTCCAGTGAAATGGCTTTCCTCTGTCATAAGAACATCTAACATAACTTTAGCAGAGAACAAAACGTCCTTCTCTTAGGCCTGCTCAGGTGTAGGCAGAAAAGCACTCTGCAAATGTCCCTATGCGAACAGCGCACCAGCACACTGGTACCCTTCCCTGTCAGGAAGCATCAGTTCTCGGGTATCATTTCTTAGGGTTTGCTGAGAGACTTATGAACCCTCTTCCTGGGAATCTTTGCTTTCCACTAATCAAGCTGAATGAGGCAGGTGAGTGAAGCCTCCTGCTCACTCTGTCTAACTGGGAGTGATTTAATTCTGACCCTGGAGGTGGATGGGCTCAGCTGGTGAGTACCAGGGAACAGGGGAAGGGTTGGGTGACTATGAACTGCAGGGAGAACAATTCTTCATCCCAGCACAGCTGGATCTGGAAAAGGGCATCTGTCCATAACCTGGGATGCACATATGCCATTGTGTCTTCATCTTTAAAATGATTTTTTTTGTAAAAAGAGCCATAAAGACAGTTATGTGAGTAACAAAGTCAGCTACCCAAAAGTTAGAAGATGCCAGGTGACTGCACAAACTTGATGCAAAACCTTGTTAAAGTGCATTATGCAGTATCAGCATGTATTGTTCCTCCATAGGATCTCAGTCTGGTTCACTGCAGAATACAGATGAAGAAGGACTAATAAGGGGATTTTAAACTTGCTACTTTCTAACATTAAAAAGCTTGACCTTAGACCTTATATTCTAATTAATATCCCTGTAATGCGGAGGGTTACATGCAGTATGCATGATGTGTGGACACACCTGCACATACTTTGGAGGAAGTTCTTACCTGAAAGAAAAAATGTCTTGAAAAAAAATAGAAAAAAACTATTAATGATGAGATTTTATTTTATCTGCCTTTATAATTCATGTTAACTTTGGACTTACAAGGTCGTGTTAAACAATTTATATTTAAAAATAGCAAATCAATTTATCATAGCAAATGTAAACCAAATATGACCAAGCTTGGATGTGGCTGCATGAACCATCGCATGAGCACAAAATCTTGGCAGCTGCCTCCAGATAACAATTATTTGTCTCAAAGGTGAACAGATGAGAATGGCCTAAGGCCACTAAGAGCCAGACTCTGCATTTCAGAAGACACAACACTGAGAAAGCTGAGATGAGGCAGGAAGCTGAGAGTAGAGCTCACATACAGGGGCACCTTTTGGTACTAATCCTGCCTTTTTTCCAACTCTTTTAATTCCTTCAGCTTTTTTTAAATTTTTTTTTTTTTTTTTAATTTTCCTTTGTATATTTTTCCTTCTTTCAGAGTCTGAAGCGAATTCCAGAAGGCAAGATATGCATAACATCAGCTGCATTAAAAATTTTAATTTTAAGGAATCAGAGCTATTTTTTGGTAAAAAATTTCATATCCTCCTGTGATTCTTTTGAAAGGACAAGAAATATGTAGAATGGACTTAAAGGTGGGAAATCTTTGCCACATACTGAGTTCAACAACCCTGTTGTCTAGCCTTCTGTCTCTACTGCTTCGTATTGCCTTTGTGAATGAGATACAGGGACATGATATATTGGATTTTATATGGTCCCCTAATTCCTGTTAAAGAGATGAGGAAATTATAACCACTTGGTAGCAACAGATATTGTACTGGATGAAGAAATACAGCGGGAAGGTAAATAGGAGGTTTCCTATTGATTTGGTGTGATCAAGATTAAGACTACTGTTTTTTAAAAATACATAATTCATTTCTAAATGTCCATACAATTAAAGTCCAAAAGGTGCCTGCATTTATCAGGATACAAAAAAAGAAACACTGTAAAATATGAGAAACCTTCTGTCTTTAAAGCCACTATTTTAATTCAGATCAAGTATTTGTCAATTAAGAGCATTAACTGGGGACGCAGTCATCCTAACTGGCATATGCATTCATCCATGGACATAGCCTGGAGGGGTGGTGATCAATTATTCAATAAGACATTTTATGCTGCCCCCACCTTTCATAGCACATCAGCCATTAGATTGTGACCAGTGGCAAATATCTGAACAGGAGCAACTGAGAAAACAATATTTCTTGGTTGAAGCTAAGTGGGATTTTAATTTCCTCAGTAAAAACTCTGCTCAGTCACTAGGTAATGGAAGATGCATGAGTCTGCTTCCTTCTGTTCTTCAAAAAGAGCTGAGATGGTGGTTTCCCATTTTCCAAATATCCCATATGCTTTAGCATTCAAACATCTCAGAATTCTGCCTCTCCCATCACATTTATTGTCACCACCTCCTCTTCCAGATCTTTGCTGTTGGTCCAGCAGCATATTGATAGAGAACAGTGTGCTTTTCCAGTTTTGAAGCTGCCCAAGACTTCAGTCAGAAATGATGCTCTGGCTAAAACTGATGTAAGTAATAAGGTCACTGCCCCATACACTCTCCAGTTTCTTCCCCATCCTCCCCATCTACCTCCAGCTCAGTTTTCTTGGGTCATCTCAAATCAAACTACCCCACCAAAAAAACCTGTCTATTTTCTGTTGGATCAAGGGAGCTCGTTTGCCCTGAAGTTGCATAACACTTTCATGTGATACAAATAGGAGAACAGGGACACACGTGGGAGTGGGGACGTGAAGACAGAAAGGCTTCCACCTTTGGTGGCAGCCCACAGTTGTACCAGATTAAGTGCAGCGTGAACCACTCTTGGAGAGGAATGTGTTGACCACAATTTCCCTACTCGGGGAAAATACGATATTATAAAGTAACGTAAGCTATTTCCCACTCTTCTTGAGTTCTTTAGTTTTCCTTTAATCACTCAGCTGGAGACACATTTTAAGCAGTTCAGAAATGAGATACATGTGAAAACTCCTTCAAATTAAATGCTTTGTGTTCTTTGTTTTGTTTTGTTTTGTTTTTCCCTTAAACTATCACAAATACACTTATGATGAAACCACAAAGGACCCTTTCTGTACTCATTCTCTAAGTTATTTATACTTTACATCCTTGCCTTTTAGCACTAGGTAGGCTCCACAATATATTTTTCGTAACAAATAGCTTTTTCCTCCATCTTAACAGGAAAACGTACCAGTGATCATTATAAAACAATAAAGATTATTAATCCTACTCTTCTCCTGAGGGAGCTGTCTCATGTTTCTATTGTTCCAGGGCATTCATCTCTCAGAAGTGCATATTCAGCATTTCCCCCCTATATTTCTTGTTGTCATGGGTAATATCAGGTATGGAGTAGAACACATGGGTGAAATTGCAGTATCTTTTAATCTCTCTCACTGTCTCCTAGGAGGTTAGGGATAAAAGCAACGTTACTTGGGAGGCAGCACTTCAGTTGATCTTTTGGGGGGCAATTATTGTATCTGCATTGTTAGATGCATTTGCTTAGCATCTGGAAAAGGCCTGAGAGATTTAAAACTGAGTTCAACATTTGGAAAAGAGAATGTATTCTACTGTGAAATTAAAAGGGACTGTTACTCTGTAAGAAGTAAACTGTGCAGTTCTTACTTTTAAGTAAATAATAAGGTCTAGACCTAAATAAATAAACCTATTAGGTAACTAAACTGTGTTCTGGGTAGAATTAAACACATAACTAAAGAAGCCACCAAATTTCTGGTATCACTTAAGTCAAATATAAATGACCATTGAAAACTGGAAAAGAATGGGCAGCTAGGCTAGTTCTATATCCATCCATTGTCAAAACACTTTCTGATCATAAACACCAGCTCTGGGTTTGTGTGAAATGTGTGAATATGTCTGCCATTACTTTAAGAATTGTATCTATGTCTGTTCAGTGGGAAAGGTCTTGAGAGAGGGAGCAGGCAAAAACTACTTGGGATGGGACATGGTGTTGATAAAAACTTCTGGGATGGGTCAGAGAAAGGAGCACCTCTGCTGCAGAAAGGTCAGTGTGAGGGATAACTGAGAAGGCTTGACAGCCTTGCTAGAAAACCTTGCTGCTTGGCAGCATGCCCCAAAGAGAAGAGGAAAAGAGGCAACACACCTGCAAAGGGGATTGTTCCTCTCATTTTGTGCCTGTTAGCCTGGAACCTTCTCGAGAGTACCTACCTGTTTGCTCACTGTCCCCTCTAAAACTGCACTCACAATACTCTGATCAGTGGACATGGATGACCACCTCCAGAGGGGAGGAAGTGGCTCCTACAGAAGTGGGGCTTGGGGCTGGACTACCAGATCTATGCTGTACTTGGGAACTACATCCCTACTCCCAAACTAACCACAGCCAAATTCATTCTGGTAAACCCAAAACATCCTCAGACACTGGACTGCACATTAGTATTCTTAGACTCTTTATAGGCCCTCTTCAAAGCCTTGATTAGGTGCTCCACTACTCCAAGTCCTTTTGATGCCTGTCCTTAAACCATGCACAAATGTCCTAGTTAGAACAGCTGGGACCAGTTCATCACTGGGTGGGTGTAACCCAAACTGTGTATTCTACGCTCTCTATGTCATTTCCCAGAAACTGTTAACAATAGACCATTTGCAGCAGCTGCCCAGAGCACACCGACCCCTCAGGCTGTAAGCTGGGTGTTAAGAGGCCTGTGAGATAGGAGGATGTTCCTGTCCTCACACCCACGGCTCACAATCACCCACTGTGGAACTCCCCGCCCTGGGGAAGGTACTGGGCACTCCTGCCAAAACCTGAGTATATATAATCTTGGGGTCTTGGGACTTCTGGTACCATTCGTGGGATCCAGAGGAGGACCAGTAAAATGAACATGGTGGAATAAAAAAAAGGACAAGTGAAAGAAGAATTTATTAAAACTGAAAAAAACGCAGAACTACTGGAACTTTCAGCTATAAAAATGAGGAAATGAGAAAAAGTACGGAAACATTCTCACCAATATTTCTAAAATAGGCCCAAGTTGGCACACTCAGAGAGAGAAAAAGAGTAATAGGGAGGCTTTGAGCCTGTCTGTCTCTTTCTCTAAGCCAGCAGTGTGCCCACGTTCCCATGCAACGTGACTATAATTATAAGCCATGATCTATCAAAGCAGGACCTGGAAATTTTCATTTTATTGCTCTGCAAACATACGTGGAAGGCTGCAAAACTAGTAAGTGTTGACACTTCTCATCTAATCGCATTGTTCTTTAGGACCATGATTCTGCATATAATGAGAGTGCCAGGGTTTCTAGTGAGTAGGGCTTGATAGAATCACACAATTACATAAGAAATGTAACGAACGTGTCCAACACCTCAACTAAGTTTACTGTCTCTTGGTGTTTAATGGACATTGCTTGCAGTTGCCTCCACTTTAAATTATGATACCACACAAGGCTCTCTTTCCAGTCAATGAAAAGTCTTGTAATGTAAGAACATACTTAAAGAGCCGTTTTTTTTTTTTTCAGTTTTGTCACTTATTTGTGCCCAAGAGTCTGTTTCTCATTCTTTCTTTCTCCCACATGTTGATAAACTCCATGCTGACAAACTGAAGGGGTTGAAACCAAACAAGGCCTGAAAGTACGGATTTCAGCTTTGAAATTTACTAAATTGGCAATGGATGTCTCCCCCAACCACTTCACCAGAGCACCAACATCCTGCTGTAAAGGTGTATAAACCCAGGTAAAGATAGGATTGCCCTCAATCTAAAATACTGAAGTATCTTATAAATGTGGTATTTGACCTTGATAGTGATGGCAGGTTATTGATACTTAGAGGGGCATCACAGCTAGAGGCATAATGGAACTTGTTGGGGGTTGTGGGAAATACAGCCTATGACCCTAGGCCTCCACATAGCCTTGAAAGACAGAGAACAGTTATTAGCTTTGAAGATTTTATAGCTTGACTCCAAGGAAAAGAGAGTCTTGTTTTGCTAGACAGGAGCTTTGAAGATTTGAAAAAAAAACCAACAAATCCCCCTCCCATAAAACACAGCCCTCAAAGCAAACAGACCCCTTCCCAAACCAGAGCAACACACCCCACGCAGTTTTAAAGGCTCTCTTTCTGAAATGTTAATGTACTCACAAACCAAACATTAACAGACCTACCATTCTCTGGAAAAGAGACACAGAATCTACTGAAAACTTAGATCATACAGGAGAAAAATGGTCAGGTGTGTGAAACCAGATTTAGGGGTTTCAGCCTCATTTTTATCCAGAAAACCTTTAATAAAATATTCTGCCTAAGTTAGCAATCATCTTGCCATTGTGTCCAGAGGAAAAAGACATAAAGACATAAGCCTTGAGCACAGATCAGTTCAGCTGGTGTAATAAGCAGACGGCAGCAGCATGTGCCAGCATGGAAAAACCATGGGGAGAAGCAAGGGTTGAGCAGAAGGTGCTTGCAGAGGTCATCGGAGGTAACTGCTTAGTTCAGAAGCAACCAGGAAAGGAAGAGCTATTCTTATGTCCATTCAATATTCAGTAGTATCAGATGAAAAGCCAAGACAGCTGGTGTCCTATGTGATGCTCATTTTTCACAAGTTTTTGCAAGCATATTTTCCATTCCACCATCCAAGGTTTAAAGAGAGTATAAAACAGTATATGAAATGCTGAGAGTAGTGTTCCCACAAAATTTTCACTCGGGTCACAGTAGAAGCATTTTTACCATGTAGTTACTATGTCACAACAGCACAAATCTTAATGAAGTCAAGATGAATGACATCTACCACCTCTCTCGTACATGCAAAATATATATAGTGTTGTACAGAAAGACATCAGAATGATTAGAGTCTATACTGATTTTTTTTATATCTCTTTGCTTGATAATTTTGTTCCAAGACATTTTTTTTTTTAACCATGGGTCCAAAAATTCTTCAGCTCCCACATTTTAAAACCGGAATCTGAGTGTACACTTGTAAATGCAAATTGTCAAAGACAACTCCTAAAATTGCCTAGGGCCTTTACACACTCTGGAAGGCCCAACCTTTTTAACAACCCCTAACCAACGGAATCATTCCCTGCTCCTTTCTTCCCAGCTGTAGCTTGCACTCTGTTAGATTGTTGCTAGCGTTACAGTTGACTTCCTTAGTGAGGGCCGATCTCACCAAGGATGAAACACCTCCGCCTTTCCAGCTGCTACACTGAAGATTCCTCCCTGCGAACGGTAGATCAGCTTGCTCCCCAGTTTTACCCTTCCTTTGAACATATTCCTTGTTTCATGGTATTGGTATGGCACACACCCCTGTTTCTCATTTGATTGGCTGATCTTTTGATTTTGACTCTGTATCCTCGTGCTAATTACACTTAGCAAACTGGTCTAGGTTCCTTCTTTTTAAACCACTGTTGAAGATTTCATGGTTTACTTAAGATGGGCTCGTATCACACTCGTATTTTATTTCACTTTGAAGTAGTTTGCAATAGTGCCTTTATCACAGCTTTTTTAAGGAATTGCCTTTTTTGCTTTTGCCTACTTCCCATGAGCTATAAGTTCTCACCTCTCACTGCTTCAGTTCTGCTGCGACACTATTTGAAAATTAATGGGATTAATGATACTTTTACAAAGTGAAACTTGAGCCACTTTCTCTGAATGGGTTGGGAAATCAGTAAGAGTGAATAACCAGTTGTGTGGCATTTCTTCTTAGCAAGGTAGCTTCTTTACTTCATATGACTTCCCTGTTTCTTAACAAACTATTCATGCCATGTGAATGATAGGATTCTACTAAGGCTCCTTCCACTCTCTCAGTTCCCTCTTGTTATTGAAATTTGAGTTGAAATGCAGTTTCCCTAAACCAGTATTCAGCTGTAGTGGTGCTAGTATGAAACATGAACATTTGGAAACAGCCTGACTATGGATCTATAGAAATATAAATCAAAATATGAAATAACCATCTGCTGGTTGTCTTGTTCTTATTAAAAGTGACAATCAGCTTATTTTTGTTTCTAAGTGAATAGCAGTACAATAAATGAACTGCATAACCTTAAGACAGTATATTTGAAATCATGTACAAATATTACAGAGATTCCCCACCACACTGTTTTCTATTTTAGAAAGGAGGATATGATTCTAAAGCATTTTCTGCCAGACATCAGCAGATTTCCACAGTGAACTCTGAAACCCTTAAAAAGGAGAGGAAAGAAAGAAAGAAAAAATATAATGGAACAGCTAATAAGCCTTTTAAGATAGCAACATAAAAAATGCTGCCTATCACAATACTATGGCACAAAATACATCTTTTTAAATGAGTTATCAATGAATAAGGCTCTTATAACTCAGACTGGAGACATGTATGAAACTCATTCTTGAATATTCTCCAAAGGGATATGTCTAGACATTTAAAATGTAGTTTGTTGGCCTCTCTCATCATCTGAAGCCTAAGCATGATACATCTGTCAACAAACACGGCAGCAAATGTTAGCCTGCATACTTCATTGCTGGTTTTGCTGTAATTCATTTAATGATGATCATATATATTTTAATAATCACAGTGAATTAAATTTAACTAATTCATATTATGTGGAGGAACTGTAACAAATATGAGAAGAAACAGAGATGGCAGAGGAACGTTTCCAGTCAGCAAATTTTGAAATTAATTTCTTGTGCCTTATTCATTATTAATACAAGTAATTTTAGAACAAAACATTAGACAAACTTATTATTAGTTGTTCACTTCAGCTGAAGGGTTCAACTAGGGTTGTTTTTAAACATTTTACATTTTTTTTGGTTAATTAAAAATAGATGGGCTAAGAAAGAAGATAACTGAACCACTCACATTATTAGCAGTTTACTGAAGAAAAAAACCCTGAATGAGTAAAGTCTCCATCAGTTGGAAACCTAGGCCTTTATTTCAATATTACATTTAGTCAATGATAATAAAAGTGGAATAGTAATTGGACAAAATAACTAAATGAATGGCATAGCTGGAAAGCAATGTTTTTTTGAAAACATCTTGCATGTAAAGTATAGTTACAATGAGATATCCTGAAGCTGGTCTGTAGACTGGATATCAACACATAAGAAACCACAGAACAGAAATCTCTCCATCTGAGAGTCAAGAATCCAAGGGAGGAAATCATCATAAGCAGAAGAACAAACAGCATGTTATGAATAAGGAAAAAAACCCCAGCATAAATCATATCAATGGAGAAATTAATATAGACAGGACAACTTCATCATCCAGATAGTTGGAAAAATTGGAGAAAGTTCTCAACAGTGACAATCCCATGGGGGAAGGAGGGTCAGGAGAGATGGGAAGTGAGTTTAAGAAACACTAGCTTTCAGAAGCATCATTAACTCTTACAAGTTGATTATCGGCAAAAGTGCTCTTGAACAATAACTACTGACACAAAAGATGGACTGGGAAGTAATTTATGGCTTTAGTTTTCAAAAAAACCTGAGCCTCATCCACCTTTGCCATATTGCTGTGAAGTCTAGCACCTGAGAAAATCAGATAACTGAGTTCAATGAGAAAAACAAGCCTTCACTGCAACATGCAAAATCACTAATTTCCTGTAAGAGCCAAATAGAGGGGGGTTAATGCTATAGGTGACTGTGTGTGTTGATTTTGCTCCCTTTTGTCCCTTATTCTGATGCTGACCTGTGCATTACCAATATTCTCAGTCTCACCTGCTATTTGTCTTATTTCTCACTTCTGAAGCTCTCCTTTCTCTCCTATCAAGAATACATCCTGTTAATTTCCACAAAGCTACTGTGCTGTCTGCATTCAAGCCTCTCATGTCAGAATCTATTTAAATATAACACCTACATAAAAATAGTTTACAATAAATAATTCTTCTATCAGACAGCTGTCATTGCACCCCAGGAGAAGCCAGTTAAAGCATGAAGATAACATGAAAATGGAGCAACTCTCATTTGAATTAATATAATCCAAGTTATACTTCTATGCAACTGAAATAAAGTCTTTGCAGTTAGACCTATTACACCTAGGTAATCCAGACAGCCACGTAAATTTTATCCACACAAACTCCAACCCAAAGTACAGTTAAGAGGAGTATCTGTAGAAAGAAACCTGAAAATATTTAGTGTAACTCATGTACACTTATTCTGGATGGACATTTGGCTTACTCATTCTTTGCCCTGTCTGCCTCCTTCCCTCCTTCTCTGGTTCCCAGCCACTGGAAGCAGTGAAATCACATCCAGAGAATGCTGTTACAATAATTACTCCTTGTCCCTTCTTTAAAGCAGCAGAGTAATCTGTGTACACTGCTCCTACCACATTAAGATCAAGGGAGCTAAGTAACTTCTTGCCAACCAGTTTGCCATTTCAAAGGTGTGCAATACAGCAAAAAAATGCACCATCCTAGAACAAATAACCTAAGATGAAAAAAAGGTGAAAGTTTTGCAAGGGCTACTTTGTCCTGAATTCAAGTACTTTGTTATGGACTTGACCTAAATTGTGCAGCAAATGAAGAGCGGATTCTGGACATTCTCCAGCAGTTTCAGCTAAATTAAATATGAACATGAATAAGGCCCTGGGGCCCTGCATTCTCCAGGATGCTACAAGCATGGGACTCACAGAGAATCCACCCTTGCTGCAGAACTGTGTTACAGATTTTAATTAATTAATTGTTAAGCTTTTCCTATGAAAGCCTCCCACAGTAAAAACACTCCTTAAAAACGTTACGTTGCAGCAAATGAAAATAAATCTAGCTGATGAATTTTCAAAAACTTTCCTTGAAAGAACATAATATCAAGCACTACTGTCACTCATTCCAGATACAAGGTTCATGAACTCAAAACCATCACATCCAAGTACTGCATGTTCTCATCTTTCCTAACTGCCATACGCTGCTCGCCATTTAATTTTATATGCACCCTCATGGCTTCAGGCTTCATGGGCAGATGGCTGTTTGCCACATAATCAAATTCATACATCAAAGACATCCCAAGTGAGGTTCTCTGTAGAACTGTATCCTCCTTTAGTTCATCTCATTTTCTTGAGCATTTGAACATCAGTACAAACTTGTACTATCAAAAGGTTCATAATTTTCAGATATAAGACACTCATTCTTCAATTAAGCAAATATAGTACAATCAGTTCTATCCCACTCTAAAAATACAGTTCAGTGCCTTAGAACTTCACATCATAGCCACAGAGTCCTTAATATCCATTTTGGTTCTATTTTGGGTCTCTCCTTCTTCCATAGCCACATCTGTTCTTTGAGCAGAACACATCTACATGCTCTGCCTCCACATAGACAGTTAAAATAATGCATCTTTACTCCTGCAACCAAGTGACGTTCTTGTTCTTTGCTGTACTGCACTGAGCTTGTTGCAGTATCTAAATTTGGATGCCTTCTAATTCTCTTTAACTGCACATTGATAAAACTGAATTTTCATGTATTAGCTCATCTTGATGTAGGCTTGTGGCTGTTGCATTTGATGAACTTAAAACCTCAGAGCTGCTTCTGATTCTCTGGAGCATCCTATTCATCAGACAGAAAACTTCTCAGATTAGTAACTGTGGTATTTCTTCAAGCCACTGTGACCCACATTGCCTGATGGGGTTGGTTTAATGTTTCACACCTTTTTATCACATTCTACTGCCACAAGTTTTGTAACCCTCTGCTTGCTGTATTACTCATCACATCCACTAAATACATGCATAAACACACACCTTGTCTGTCTGAATGCACAGCAGGGTCAGGGTTAGCCTGACAGTGATGGAGGGTTTTTTTCTCAAACCTGTACAATTTCTCAACTTAAAAAGTGCTGCTTTCTTTTACATGGAGAGTCTCAGCTTATTCCTTTACTAGGATATATTTTACAGATACCAGGATAGATACAAAAAACAAGGTCACGTATGTTAAAAGTGACTAAACCCTCCATTTTACACCTTTTTCTGTAAAGAACAAACAGTGTAGTAATTTTTAATATTGCCTTCAACAGGTACAGAAAAAAACCCCTCACCCTCTTAAGACCCATAAGATAAACAAAGCTGCTGAGTAAAGGACATCTAAAAATGGATTTGTAATTTATACAAAAAAGAAGCAAGATCCAATACCAGTTATTTTAAGATAGCACATTTTGAAGAATATTATTTGAAATATTTTTATAGAAAAGCAATGGTGGAATAGTGACAGAATATATAATCATATTGACACTGCAGATGAGAAATAGAATAGAAACGCTTACAGTAGCACTTCATAAATGCCATTTTAAAATATCACATTTTACAGCTAGCTTTTCTAAGCAATTTAATAATTTTTGCCTCAGAAGACTACAGCTAGACAGTCTGCACAGCTCACCTTCCCATGCTACAGTAAGTCATCTCTGCAGATTAAAGGGCTATACCAGAGAACACAGTGACCCAGAAGCCAAAGTGTCTACAGTTTGTTCCAGATATCACCTATTTAGCTACACACAGTTCTTTGTATTTACAATCCCTTCTATTGCTCTGCTGAGAGTAGTAACCTGAATATGCCAAGAACATAGTGGGAGCCTGCTAAACATGGACTAAAATTACTCCTGTGTCTCATAGCTGCAATGGTTTTAACAAGTGCTGCACAGGCACAGTGTGAGGAATATAATTTATATTCAGTTAAGCTAATGATCCTTATCTCACTTCCATAGCCCCTTCTTCCTCAAGGACAGATAAAAGGCATCTCCTAGTGGCTTTTGAGACACTACTCTTTTAGCCATTTCAACAGACAAGAGGTCCTATGACCCAGAACACATTTTGACAATTTTCAAGCTGTTTGGAAACTACGAAAGACAAAATCTAATAAGTGGTTGTTTCCAGAAAGATCCAAGTTTTTGACATTATTATTAAAAAAAAAAATCTGCTACTAATGAGAGCCATATTATCTATACTCTAAAACTAGCAGTCAGCTTGCTAGCCTAAGCTAACTCCTCAAAGTACTAAAAATAACCCCAAATCAACACACCTCCTACACACGACCCCCTCAGAAGACAATCCTGTGGGTTTTCTAACAGCAACAGGAAGGTGTTTTAAACGGTGATTTTTATTCTTCTCTCTTTTGATAACAAGGCTACACAGTCTCACCTTGCCTGGCCCAGAGCCATACACCCACCAACACTGTTTTCTGTTTCTGGAGTTGGCGCTTCATGATACCAAACTGGCAAAAGCACCACTCTGTTGCTGAAGCTTTGCAAAATAATTGCACCCTATTGGCCTGATCTAAATCAGGAGCCTAGTTAACACTTCCCCAGCTCCTCAGCACTGATGGGAGTCAAATGGCAACCTGAAGCCATCCTGCTTATAGCAGGTGATGGTGGACATGAATAGGAGCAAACCTCTCCAAGTTCAAAGATAGAAAGAGACTTCACTGACAAGTTCTGGCCTTTTTTTTCAGGATGAGGCAGCTGCATCAGGGCTGCCGCCAAAAACAATTTTGGATTTAAGCAAGCAGAACAGTTACTCACACAATCTAACTTAACGGTTATCCAATGTTAGTGCTCTGAATTTCTCACCTAGAAATGCTTTGTTATCTTGCCAACAAAGAATAGAAATTTAAAATTATTCAGAAGGTCAAGTGCAAAAATCTGACGTGTCCCAAGTCCCTCTAGATCACGATTTAGGCATTAGGTGTATTCTTCTTTACCCTGACTCTAAGGCAAAAACTGTAAGCACTGCTAAACATCAGAGTTAAGAAAGCTGTTACAGCAAGATGATTTAAGGTAAGGAATTATAGATGCCAATTATTCACAGAAGCAGGCTCATTTTTATTTTTCTCTTCCAGTGTCACCTACCTCAGGTGATTTTATGCTTGGAACAAACGAACACGGAGGAACAACACTGGGTCAGTTGTAATAGTCTGGACTGAGCTACTGCTTCATGCTGACAAGAGCAAATCCTACCAGGAAAGCAGTGAGGCAGGAGCAGCAGACTAGAAAGATATATGTCAACTCGCTTCAACTACTGCAACTCTTGAAAAAGTATTTTATTAGGTCAGAACAAGGGTCAGTTTTGGGTTTTGTGCTTTCTGACAAGACACCAGTAGCAAATATGAAACATTAAAGTGTATAAGAACAATACATTCCTAGACTGTTAATATCTCTGTATATTTTAACTGTTAGAGGTAGCCAGCAACTGAGGATATTTCTGAGTGGAGACTTTATTAAAACTAACATTTGAAAATCTGTTTCACATACAGGTCTAATCCTTTTGACTGCATGACCCTGAAGTCTCCTAGCAGTAAGTTCCACTACTGCATTATATAGTGTTATGAAATACAATTTTGAAACTTGCTGCCTAATCACTTCATTGAAATCAAATATTCCCAAACCAAAGTCATGGGCAGTGTCAAACTGGTCCTCTGTCACATTTTAGTTTTCTATCTTTTTTTAAAAACAGCATTGAATATGGTACTTGAAAAGAAGACAAACCCCAATTTTAAGTAGTGATCTAATATTTTTGTTTGTTTTTATTTTTTTTTTTTTTTTATTGTCACTGGGCTCTAACCTAGCATTTGCAGAGAAGTGTGCTGGCAGCAAAACTTTCTTCCCTAGCAGAGTTTAGAACTCCTCACACTTCATTATTACATACATGATGTACAGTGATTCGCATTTATTATCACTAAGTTATGCCTGGCACTTTAGTACTCTGCTATTCAATATGAGGAGATCTTCCCAAAATTCAGTAACGGAAGCTTCAGATTTAATACATAGTACTTTCGGCAAAAAGTCAAAGTCAGTCTTAAAAACATTCCTTAGATTACTGAGTCCTAGGCCTTCCTATGTCAAGAACCCAATATTCCTCCTTATTCCGATGGCTTGAGTAGCTTGCAGAGAAAAATCTTCTATTACCTTATTCTTGTCTCTGAATTCTTGTGTTTATGGAACAACAAAAGCACAAGAATGACCTTCGGAATGAGACTACTTTACACTAGCTTAGAGGGGGTGTGTGTGTGTTTCTTTGCTTTGCACCTTATGTATGTTAATATTAAGAATAGATAATGGAATATTTGGAAGAAAATCAAGTCCTGATGGTTAAAAAGGAAGAACTGAAAATAGAAAAAGAGGCCAGCTCATCTCTTCTTCCAAGTGTGAACGTGTGAATGTATTTAATGTTGTGCTTTCTAGAAGTGGAAAGTTTAGACTACACGATATAAAACAGTTACCACCATCACCATGTGTCTGTGGCTTTGGGAATGATCACTGGTACAGGAGAACATGACTAGAACCCTAGAGATGTCATGATGGAGACCCTATTTAAAAGGTCTTGACAGCTTTATGTGTAAAATAGGTGCCAACACACTTTGCTTGAAGACCACGATGGTTCCAAGTACACATGAAAGTTAGTTTTAAGCATGTAGGAAACTGTGCCTTTTGAATTTTGCCAAGAGGTTCAGATGGCTGCGAACATAGAACTGTGACCCGGGTTAGATAAAAGTATATTTAAAACTCCATGGATAACCATAATTACCATGTTAGGAGCATCTGCAGTCAGGAGAAATGTGCTGATTTGTCATCTATTGCATGAGGAGTTAAAAGACTAGTACAATGTTTAAAGCTGAAATTCAACCCTATGAAGAGGAACCAGTGCAAGATTCATATTCCACTGAAGTACTGCTAAAGCCTCCTGCTTCCGAACTGGCAATAAACAGACCAATACATAAAGAATCAGTGGTGCTAACAGTCATCGTAAGAGGAATATTCTTGGGAAAAAAGTTGTGGGAAATTCTCTTAGGAAAGATTTCACTTCCAGGGTTTGGGTCTAGATACTACCTATAAGAAGAATTCTCACAGACACTCTTTTGGATTTAAGTGTGGGAACACATCATTTTCTTAAGAAGCCGCCTTGAAAGGTGAAGTTTTGAGACAAAGGTATAAAAAAACAGGAGGGTGAGAGGATAGAAAAAAAATACAACAGGATTTTCAGTGTCTTCAACACCAAAACAAACCTATATTACAGATCACTTTGTAGCACTTTACAAAAGGTACACTACATATATTATATATACATATAGAACAATATTATTTCAATCGCTAAGTTCTTCCTCATCACTGAAATAAGCACTTTTCTTAATCCGTGGACGTTTTGAATCATCTGAAATTGAAGATTCCCCTGCAGTCTGTGTCCACCGTTGCTGTTCTTCCTCAATTTTGGCTTGCTACAATGAAAGAAGGAAAAGTATTAGCTAGGACTAAGAAAAATTAACATTCATTACAAATAATAGCGTTAATTATTCGTACTCATTGAACCATTAAGTAAGTTAGAGAATTGCAAGGGTTTATCTCCATTTCCAGGTAAACTGTTTGATCAATGCACTAGGAAACATTTCTGAAAGCATGTCTCACACAGAAGCAGTCTTCTACACCAATGCAGGCCACATGGAGCACCCTGTATTTTCAAAATATGCCATGGGCATATTTTGCCATGGGCAAAAGTCCAAAACTATAGAGCAGCTGAGATCTGAAGCAAAGAATACCTCATGTTTAAAACTGACGTTATTGAATCAGCTTTGTTCCACTAACAAGTCTTCTACCAGTTGTCTTTTGCAGTCATTCATTCACATAATGAATGCCTTTGGGGATTATTATTGAAGGTTATTCAGCTAAATGTTTAAATAGAAGTTTCCTATTTTTACCAGATAAAATTTTTGGATAGCGAGAGATATGGGAAGGTTTCTTGGCTTTATAGGTTTTATTTTCAATTGTGGAGTTTTTGGGGAAAGGGAGATAATTGTGTATATTTGAATTAATTTTTTTGACTATATCATGTAAAAATTCTGGATTCATTACAGTCGGATTCAGAACAAAGTAATAACTCTTTAGGGTTTTTTTGGGGACAGGCATACAGGAGACAGCTGTTGACCAGGGAGTCAAGAAATTTGAATACCAGGTCAGGCTTGCTCAGCACAGTGAAGCAAAAGTGTGTAAACAAGTAATAAAGGCAGTAATACAGATGTCAGACAATCTATCTATATAATAAAATATGCATTCAATATGTTTTGAGAGATGAGTCTATTATAGAGTGCAATGGACTGCATTAGGCAAACGAAGTGCTCCAGAAAGAGATGTTGTTCAAGGATAGTCAAGTGAGGGCAGAGGATGTGTCCAGGCATTCATACATAACTGTGTTTTCCCATCTGCTCAGTTAACAAAGTAAAGAGGGATTTGTGAACAAAAATCTAGCAGGGCACTGCAGCAGAGTGACAGAAAACTAAGCCTCAAAGGAGCTTGAAGGAAATAAAAAGCTGCAACTCATAATATAAAATAAATACACATAAACGAGCAATAATGAAAGTGCAAAAACCCAAACAAAATCCCACTGAACATGCCTGCAATGTGAAGATGCAACTACAGTTACCAACTACTGCTGCCAAACAAGAGCTCCCTAAGAGCTATAGAGTGGATAGACCTATGCATGTATCTCAGAGCTTTTGAAAAGCAGCTGAAGAAAGAAACACAGTTGCATTTAAAAAATAATAATAAATATGCAATGCTTCAATTTTGTACCTGAAAAGCTATGGCTTGGCTGAGGCTATCCAGAGCAGGGTCTTCTCCTTCCTCTTCACTTTCTCCTTCCTCCTCACTTCATTGTGCAAAGAGAAAAAGAATAAAAGTTCTTTAATTTAAGTGTTTAGTATGAAAAAGCTTCCTAAAAGAAGTAGTAACATGTAACTAAAGATACGTACATTTCTTCTGGCTCAACTATTTTCTTTCTCTTCTTCTTTTCTTTTTTCTTCGGTGGCTCCCGCTCTCCTAGCATATTCTTAGGACAAGCATAACTTAAGTGTCCTGCTTCCTTGGAGAAAATGAAATATTGCTTAACAGAAACCATTACAAGCAACTATATGTTAAAACATATCATGAGGGAAGTTAGACAGTTCATGGAGAAAAAAATGGAAGCAATTAGTAAGATAAATGGAATGCTGAATTAGCACACAGAAGATAAACTCCTCTCTATAAGCTTGCCATGGAAATTAAGAGATTGTTGGGGATACGCACATTTAACTGCAAACTAAGAACAAGCCATGAACACAAAAGATTTCTTTGGCTGCTGCAATAGCTGAATATACTACACACTGTTTATATGCAAGATAGAAACATCAGAATTAACAAGTTAAGATACAGGAGTGAGACAACATTTTTGCTGTTATGAATATAAATCAAATTTGTATTGGACATTAAATAAATACTATATGAATCTCAATGTCCTACATTATTACATTCAGGAAAAGTCAGAAACTGCCCAAAACTTAATACTCACTCCTATATAAAACAGTTGTTTCCAATGCTTATTTTACTGCCAACTATATTGTGAACTTCTAAAGATACAGCAAAAGCAGGCATTTTGAAGCAAAGATTAGGAGATTTTCTTTCTCAAGCAGCATTATACTGACACTCAGATTTATCTGCTCATCAGCATGTTAGGCATCCATAATATGCACATATTTTTCCCCCACCCCCAGAATCTCTAAGAAAAGACAGAAGGGGTACCATCATTCCTGAAAATGATGCAATGTGCTATCCAAGTTGATAATATCAACAAAAAAAAATTAATTTAACAGCACAGGTAGGATGAGCAATGGCCAAACTGAAGACACCAGCTAAGATTCTTCTAAGATTTTGGCTGGGATAGTTGATGTTCTTCACAGTAGCTGATATAGGGCTAGCTATAGTTTTGCATTTGTCCTGGAAACAGTGTTGATTACACGGGGATGTTTTAGCTATTGCTGAGCAGAGTTTAGACAGAGTTAAGGCCTTTTCTGCTGCTCACCCCCCTCACCACTGAGTGGGCCGGGGATGCACAGAGCCAGGATGGCTGACCCAAAATGACCCAAGGCACATTCCAGACCAAATGATATCATGCTCAGCCATAAAACTAGGGGGGCTGTTGTTTGGGGATTACCTAGGCATTGATTGGTTGGTGGTGATCAATTGTTTTCATTTGCATCACTTGCCTTCCTTGGGTTTTATTTCTCTTTGTTATTTTCACTTTCATTACCATTTACTATTATTACTACTATTTTATATTATTTCAATTATTAAACTGTTCTTATCTCAAACCACAACTTTTCTCCATTTCTCTACATTTTTGGTTTTACTTACCCCACATTCGTAACACTTAGACTTATCAAAGTAGTTACGCCTGCGAATGAATTCTGCTGCTCTTCCATTATCAATGGCAATACTTGCTTTTATCACTCTTCCAAACAACTGCAGAAAAGTGGAAAAAAAAGGTAAATGTTTTGGGACTGCAAATCCAACCCTCCTGCCGTAACAACTTTCCACAATTTACCTGTTTGTTATTAAGTGCCCGAGAACAGTTTTGTGCAGATTCTTTATCCAAAAACAAAATAAAGGCAACTCCTTTGCTCTTCCTGGTGTCTTTGTCTTTCATAATAGTAACTCTGGAAACATATAACTGCATTATTGATACACTAAAATGACTTCAGAGACATTTTTTCCTTAAAGATCTCAGTGTGATCTTAGCTTTGTTATATAGCAAAAAGGTTAAAGTATATCTAACAATAAAAATGCTCAATAAACAGAAATTCAAAGAAACAGCCAACCTGGTCATGTGCTTACAGGTAGAGTGGAGATGATTTTAAAAAAGGATGTGGGATATTTCTGGGGACAGTGTCACTTTTAATTCCCTTGGATGACTTGAAGAATAGAGAACATACTCTAGATCTGCAGGCAACCTAACTGGAGGGAACTACACACACTGGAAGTGAAAGGAATATTCAGGAGTAATCTTATCATTATTATTGCTGAAAACCAGTGTATTGAACTCCATCCAAACTGAGAAATCTATGTTTGTGTAGGACTAACCAGCAAAACTGGTTCATAGTAGGAAATGCTAAGTATGGGCAGTATGGTTCTACAAATAATCTCCAACTGAAATCTAAGGATTATGGATACATGTGTTATTTCACATGACATAAAAAGTTAAATCTTCAGTCTAACATTGAAATCAACAGCTTCAATAGCACATTGAGAAATTCAAGAAGGATCAAGATGCAGTAAAAAAAAAACAAATAAAGAAAGAAAAAAATTACAAGACTGGGTGGAGGGGGGGTGGGAACCCACACAACTTCAATTCTTACTGACTTCAAATGCAGCCTTACATCTAATTTTAGGTAAAATACAAAGCAGTTGCAATAACAAGTCCCTCTAGAATCACAAGTAGAGAACTGTGCATTGTAATTGTGGGAATTGTGATATCTGATTAACATAAGTAGAAGCTCTCACTTTTACACTTATCCATTGTGCCCCACACGTGTTCAAGGGAAGGAGAACAATACTTATTAGAAGAATATTATTTCAGAGAAAATATGCTGGTATGTAACAACATTCTACTTGCTCTAAGAAAATAGTTAGCAAAACCTGTCCCCAGCAGAAATATTCTTGTATTATATACATAACTGCAAGAACTTCCAGTTGTTAAATTAAATTTATACTTTATTAAAATGAACAGAACTTCGTTACAGTTCCACATTCATGCTTCAATTATAAAAAGCTCAAGACTTTCAAGTGAAGGAAAGATATTAAATATTTAAAATGAGAGGTACAAAAATAGAAGGCCATATCAGGTCACTTACTTGACAACTTTCCCATACTTTGAAAATATCTGAAATATAAAACAAAATAAAAGGATTTAGCAACAGACAATTGCATTTCATTAGTAATAAATTTATCATGACAAACTGATATATATCAGTATTGATTTTACGCTCAAAATTGTTGTCAGCAAATTAAATCTAAACAATGCAGTTCTTAAAACTTACCCTGTACAGATCGTTGTTTGTCAAAGCAAAGGGTAAATTGGACACATACACTGTGCTTTTGCTTGGTGCCAACCCACCACTCATTTTTCTGATAACAGGAGAAAGAGAGAAGAGTTAAACTGTATTCAACGGAAAAATCAATTAAAAAAACAGCTCCAAGACTTTCAGTTGTACTTCAAACCTAGCCTAGACAGCCATGATGAGGTTGCAGAAAAGAATAGCTCTCAATTTCCCTTTATCTCCCTTACATCATTTTACATGGAAATTAGTGTTTGTCTTCATGTGCTACAGAAGACATACATTCCTTCCTCCTCTCCTGGATCCAAACATACTTTCGTTGTATGTGAGTGTCCTAGTTAGAACAGCTGGGACCAATTCATCACTGGATGGGTGTAACCCAAACCTGTGTATTCTATAGCCTTC
>JAWWES010000041.1:28151340-28180218 GCA_035583135.1 Lophotriccus pileatus
ACCATACTTATTGTATTATTTTAATAAATTGTTATTCTGACTTATAATCTCTCTTTTGAGTTGAGTTCATTTCCCCTTCTGGGTAACTCTTAAACCAGCACAGTGAGCCATATGTATGTGAAATTACTGACCTTTGTTCAAGTACCTGCATGATCTGATTCTTTACACAATTATCAGTTCAGCTGCATTCAACATAAACCACAATTGGTTAGGGGAAAAAAAGCTTCCCTACAGCACAGCCGTAATTATTGCAGGGAGGGAGAGATACACTTTAAAGTCAATGTAGTAGGATGCTAGAGCAGCATGCATTTCCTCCTGTAGCTATTGCTCAGGTTTCTACACTCCTCTAGAACTGCAAATGTATTCCAGAGCTGACCATAAGACAGCATTCTCCCCTAGAAGCACTTCCCTTCCTCCTCCTAATTAAGCAACTCTATCCCCACAGGAAACGGGGAAATTTCAAAGCCATTTTAATTTCCAGTCTTTTCTACAGTCTTGAAACTGAGTATGTCTGGAAACAATGAATCAATTAAAAAATACTGTTATAACCACATATATATCTTCTAATAGTAGATGAAGAGTAACTGAACTAACTAGAGAAAGAATAGCCAATGTTTTTCTTCTCATTTGGACATTTCCCAAAATTTTAAGTGATGTAATGTCTGTGCAAAACATTCTCTTTGATCCATTCTGTAGCCACGGTTCAGACCACGAGCTAAGTGAATAAAATTTAAGATCAAAACACAGCCCTTTTGAAAGAGCACACCAAATAGTACAGCAAACCCACTACCTACACAGCCCAATTGCTACTGCCTTGTCCAGTTTCCTACTGCCTTATTACTGCTTCTTGGCACTTGTAGCCAATTTCTAACTGAGAATCAAGCCATTTCTTCAGCAAGACGAACTCATTTTTAAAATGCAGACAAAAGCTGATCAACAGATAAAAACCCTGAAGTATTAAAAGCAACATCTGCCATAGCACACAGTTTCTTATGGGACTTCTTGGGTAGCTAGTCTGAACAGATTGCTTGGCCAAGTGCCAACAAAGTAACTAATATCATACTCTAATCCTGCTGATGTTTTCAGGCATTTCATGATTCAGCCATCTGAAGACATGATATTCCCAATAGGCACTGATTATCCAAGTGTTTTGCTTCCTTTTCCTGACATGCTTATTGTATGACAATTCATTTGAGTGGCAGTTCCCAAGTGATTGAATTTTGAGGTTCTCCATGTTCAGAGACTATTTTTCTGGCAGGAGCAAAAATTGAAACCTAAACGTTAAGCAAATGAAAACAGAATAAATTTTCAATAAAGGCCACACATTGCATCTGGTGTTATGTGGGCTGGATTCATTATCCCAAATTCCTTTCTGCTTGGCATTAGTATCCTTGACAAGCCTAACCAAACTGACTTGACAACATTCCATGTGAATAGATGGCCTGAAGTGGAGTTATCCAGATGTACAGTGGACAGAAGGACTTGGTAATACCGACCTTAACGCTGCACTATAGTAAATTGACAGTGGAGGAGAAAACCGAGGAGGTGAACCTCAAGTGTCTGAAGACAGCAATTTCGCTCTGCCTAAATGACAAGAGAAGCTGGAGCACCCAGTAAACAGGAGATCAAGCAGCCATCCTTGTAATGGGCAGGCGCCGGGAGAACGGCATGGCTGGAGAGCACTCAGCTTGCATCTTCCACAGCACCACAGTGCAAACCTCCACAGACGAGGTGGTACATCATGCAGAGATTACTACAGGCCTAATAGCTCAGTTGTTAGGAAATTATTAATAAAGGCAGCCTACAGAACCACCATTTTCAGCTGCACACTACTTTTTCCTGAAGCAAGCTGGAGTAAAAAAGTGCCGGTTCCAGCTTTAAGCCAAATCTCTAGATAAGACACATCATCTGGAAGCTCATCATTACAAGGCTGAGAGGCCTTCTATTTCAAGAATTTTCTGAATTGATAGAACTGTCCAATAAAAATTTTACATTTTCATCACATTCTTTCTCCTTGATCACCAGTCTCTCTGCTCAGCTGACAAGAAGAAAAAGTAAATATCCCCTTCCCTCAAGAAAAAAAAACCAAACAGACCAACCAAAAAACAACATCTGAGCTTTGTACTTGCTGCAGGAGACTCACCTTAGGGTCATGTACAGTCTGACTTCTATATCCTGCTACAGCTCTCCAATAAATCAAAACATTCCTTTTTTATCCTGGATTATTTTATGGGGCTTCCCTGATCTTCAGGGTATTACCTGGTTACTTAACTTTAAAGCATCATCTGAAAGCCAGTACATTATCCCCATGGGACTGAGCAAAATTCCCATTAATGTAATAACCTCTCTGTAATATTATTGCCTTCTTCATAATTTTTACATATTGACTTTGAGGACAGAGTTTTCTCCCATTACAATGACTTCTTGAATTTAATCTTTTTTGTCTTTTCTAACAACCTGAACTAAAAGAAGCCATTCTTTGACAAGAGCCATCTGTCAGCAATGATTAAGTCTCCTGAAAAATAGATCAGGTACATGAATATGTTTTGCTTGAATCCAATATGCTTAATGCAGCATCTGTCACGAGCGCTGGGGACATCACAAGGAAAGACAGTGATTAATTTTAGTAATTGGCTTTTCTACTCTGTCCCAGAATACATAAGGACACCAGCAAAATTGTTCACATGCCTCTGAAGCATCAAGTGGAGTCTAAATTTACTCACGCTTTCATGACTTAACAATAGTGTTTCAACTTAAGCACAAATTTGTGTGTTTAAGTGCAGAGCACTAAGGTCAGATGTATAATTTAATCAATAGTAGCATAAATGATCTGTGAACAAGTTTCTCAAGTCTTGCTCACTCAGGCCAACTAATTTGAGCTCTTCTATCTTGATCCTTAAGACACAGTATTTTATTCCTGATTTAATAGCATCAACAGAGTTTAGACCCAAATCAACAAACCATTAGTTTCAGAGGAGCTTGGCTCAGCCTTATAATCAAATGTCTGTGCTAAAGGAGGAAACCGTTCCTGACAAGGGTATTAACCACTTGCTACAGTTCTGTCCTACAGAGGGGGCATGGAATAAGCTGTCAGAGCACATTCTGTTTTATCTCATAGTCACTTAAATTGTGCAAAGCAAATATTAAACAGGATCAGAGTTTGGTAAATAAAGTTAATGCTATCAGCAAAGAAAGAATACAGTCTGCCCTAGCCAAAGAGGAACATAAAAAGGATCAGTTTGAATTGAACCACTCTTACGCAGTAGTCTAACTACAAAAACGTAGGGACACTAAGTAAGCGGCACCAGACCACCAGCAGGGACTACCTTAAGCGCTTTCTTAACAGATTTTTTTAAAAGCGGTTTCCAGCATAGCCAAGATAGGAGAAGCGCTGCTTGGTTAAATCGCATCTGGTCTGGCCCAGAACCTCACCCAGTACGGACAGATATGGGTAGCTCAATTGGTGACGGTCCTTGCTCCTCAAACCCCAACCGAGAGACTTGACTCCCTTTCAGAGCTCGGTACGTGCAGACCCCCGTTAAGGCAACAAAGCCACAGACCGCTCAGGAACCTCCACACGCTGTACTAAAGCTTTTGGCCGCAACACCACTCTGCGGTTCCCTTACCACAGCACGGTCCCGACCAGCTGCTTATTTCGCCCCTTCCTAAGCCGCAAAAGCCCGAAGCGATGGAGCTGTAAAACAAGCGCTGCCACACGCGCGGTGCCCCCGCCTCGGGGGGCTCAGCCCGCGCGGGAGCCCATCCTGCGACGCGGCACCAGAGGATGCGCAGATCCCGACGGGACCGGTCGGGACTCCCGGCCCGCTCCCTCCTCGCTGCTTCCCGCTCCCACGGGCCGATCCCGGCGCGCTTCCGCCGACGCGCAGCGCCCGGCGCGGCTGCGGCCAACGGGGGGCGGCCCGGGCGGGCGGGGGTTCCGCTGACGCGGCGGCAGCGCCGGAAGCGGCGGCGGAGTTGCCGCGCCATCCGGGGGGTGCGGGGCTGTCCCGCGACGGGCGGCGGCCTCCGGTAAGTGCGGAGCCGTTCCGGGGGTTCGGGGCCGTCCGGGAGGTGCGGCGCCGCGGGAGCTGGGCGCGGGGGAGCTGCGGGGCGCGGAGCGGGGCCGGCAGTCCGGCCGCCCGTCCCCCTGCGCGGGGCCGGCGGGGCACTGCGCGCTGCCGCAGCCGATGGCGCGGTCCCGGCGGTGCGCTCTGTCCTTGCGGGCCGCCCCGGGGCCGCCGGCCCCCTTTCAAGGGTAGTCTGTAAATTCTTTGTCGGGGGTACCTGGGACTTCAGGGGAAGCAAGGCCGTCAGAAATACACAAAAAGACGTGGCAACTCACGCAACCAGTGCACGCAGTGAGGACGGTTTGATGCAGTGATTTGCCCCGTGTGAAATACGCAGGGTTGATTGGTACTTTCAAGAGTATTTGTTGAGAGCGTTGCCATTTTGACCTGTTATGACAGCAGGATGGAGAGCTGTGTTTTGTTGTCCAAGTGTGCTGCAAGACAAAGCCACGGAGGAGGCGGAGGTCCATGCACTTGTTTGCATTGATGGTGCTGGCGCAGCAGCCCCATCGCAGCCTGGTAGAATATTCTTTTGGTGGCATTGGCACTGGTGAAGGACAGGTTGGTAAGTGCAGGCCGTCAGGCAAAGAGAAGTGCTAATACATCAGTTGCTGTATTAATATAACCCCCAATGCATTGTCTCCATTTCTCGTGCTCTCAGTGGCATATTGGAATGATGTGGTAAGAAAACGGAATTGATGGGATAATAAATCCTCATTGGAATGTTAATTTTATTCAGTTTACGCATGTCTGGCTATTTTTCCTTTTGAGATAGGAGTTAATTTGGCTTTTGTGGTCACTGATTTTTTAAAACAATTTTTTCTTTTTTTTTTCTGTTTTTTTTTTTTTATTTTATTTTAAGTCAAAGTGATTGTGAAGAGGTTGGGAAAGATTGGGAAAAAAATACTGATTGATAAAGAAAACCCAGTTGTGCAAAAAAGTCTGAAGTGACCTATGTAATCTGCTTGATGAAGTAGCCCTTGTTGTATCACATCAGTTAGACGTATATACATACAGAAAAGTGCTGTGATAATCGCAGTAGAGCAGCTTGTGTTGCATTAATAGAATGGCTTCTACCTTTACAGAAGGTATTTATCTGAAAAAGTAAAGACCTTGCTTTAGGTAAAACAGTGACCTCTGATCAAAATTAGGAAGAGATTGTTTAAAGTAATATAGCAAGTGGTTATGTGTCATTGTGTTAAAGACATCAACTACTTTTACTGTACATGGTAATAGAAAATAGTAATTCAGTATGAGTGGCAATGTTGATAGCTGTGAAACAGAAACAGACTTTTTTTAATTTGTTTTACAACACCTTTGTAGTTATTGAAAGAACAGGTGAATCTGAATACAGCATAATAAACTTGAGATTTGATCTCTTGAATCTTTGTTAATGGAATATTCTCATATTGACCATAAGAATTTAGATTCTTCGTGGTTGTTATTAAAGCTGTGTTAAGCAATGGATTTTTTTCTTTTTCTATAAAAACAGATGAAATGTGCTCAAGATGCTGGGAAATGCATTTTCCTCCCTTTAAACATCCTTTTTTCTTCTGCTGTTTTCAAATACATCCTAACTTTATCTCATTAGTCCCGGCTAAAATTTGTCTGTTTAGCCTTCTTTATAAAATTAGTCTTCTACTTGTTCCCCTTACCAACATTTTGAGCAATGTATTTGATGGTTGATTCTGTCTGATTAACTTCCTTCATTTAATTCCACTAAATGCAAATGAGATTTTTTTTTCCACCTCCACAGTTGCTTGTTTTCTGGTATATATATTTTTTTATGTCCATCTATTGACTTTTGTGATAATGTAACTCTACCTTCTTTCCGGCTTGTGCTTTGTCAAAATACTGGTGATAATGCTTGCTAGTTTCAGTGAAGTCCAACAGTGATAAAAAAGGGAGTGTTTTTATCAGCCTGGCTGCCTGATAATATAATGGAGCTTGTACATGAGTGGTGGTGCCTGCTGCCAGTGATGTGTGTTGGATGTTCGAGGTGGTTTGACTGACAAAGCAGCACGATGTGTAAGTTTTCGGTGGCACTTACCTGAAACGTGTTGCTTTTTGAATGTTGTGTTCGGTTAACAGTTTCGTAGCTGCTGTAGGCACCAGGGCAGGGACACTACTGTATTTGTCAAAATGGAAAAAAAAAAAGCCCACGTGAAAACCTTATTTGAATCCAGCTTCTGGTATTTGCTGTTGGTCTAAATAACTGAGGCTTGCTGTCAGGTACCTAAATCTCTGCACATGTGAGAGGTGGGTGAACTGTGGAAAAGCAAGTGTGGGAGTGGATGCTGTGGGCGGCTCAGATGCTCTCCAGCTGTGGGCAGGCCTGGCAGAAGGAATGGTCCACCCTGGGGCAAGGGCTGGTCATGAGGGGCCAGCAATGAAGCGAATTGAGGAAGGCCGTGTGATGCTTCATGTCTGGCTTAATCTAATTCTCTCCCTTGCAGTACGTAAAAACATAGGGATACCAAGTACTGTTCTGGGCGCAAAGAAAAGAGGACTGTGAGGGTGGTGTGAGAGCAGGTGGAGCACCCTCTCTAACGTGGGAAGGGGGACATGGAGTTGCCAAAGAACTGTTCATGTACATGTAACCCCTGGCGTGAATTTTTAAGGCTTTAGCAGAAGTCCCTGAGTAGTGAATAAAGAAAAGTTGAGATAGTTACTGTGAAAGTGCCAGGAAGGTGCTTCTGATGATACCCCTGATTGTCCAATACAGCAAGATGAAAAGCGGTTTCAGAATTAGTAACTCTTCTGTCCCTTAGAGGGCAGGGACAGCAGATCCTCTAGCTTTTGTCCTTACTAAACCCAGGATCAGCTGGTTAGCTTAGTCAGCTTTTGGTTTATAATCTGTGACTACATCAGACTAGTCCTGTGTCTTGGTTATCAAACAAATTTAAGGTCAAGTCTGTTATAAAATGGAACAATATTTTAAGGAGGTACTCTGGTTCATTTGAACCAATGGTAGGGTAAAAATCTCTGAATATAAATGCTTCTTACAGTTGAGGAAAGAGCTGCTTTGTCAGGATTTGCTGTGTATTATCACAGGAAAAGCCTTTGTTAAATTGTAACCTCTCATCATGTGCAAATGAGTTTTATTTTTCTTTACTTGATGATGTTGAAAGACAGTTAAATAAGTATGCATTAAGTGAATATGTTAAATATTTTTCTAAGTGCTTTTAAGAGGCATTTTAAGAAGCAGTTACAGTAGTTTTCAAAAGCTTCTGCTAATGAATGGAAGAAAAACTGGGATTTGAGATAGTGAGTAAAAGATGACAAAAGGCAAAGAAAATTCTGAAATTTATTAGGAAGGTGTTTTATCTGTTATAATTTGTCACAGGAAGTTTTTTGATACTGTGAATTTAGCTGAGTAATTCGTATTCTTTCTTAATTGAGTATAATAAGGAACTGTATTAATTCAGACACATCACAGGAGGTAAAACATTTAGGTTGTACCTGTCTGGTTGACTTAAAAAAACCACAATTACTTAAGATGAATAGATATGCATTTTTTTGCTAACTTCAGTTTCTTTTTTTGTAGGAAAGCGAATGGATCTTCAGGAGCAGAGTTGCTAAAACTGACAGAAAAGTGAGTATGTGAGTGTTTGTTATTTTTTGCAGTGGTTTATATCTGATTTATTGCTACCTCTGTTTACAGTTATTAATCCCTTTATCACATTGATTCTTAACATCTGTATTAATATTTCTATATAGGCTCATAAGTCTATTTCCAATAAAAAGTTTTACTTAGTGCAAGTAGGTAGTGTTATGTATTTCTGCTTCTGAATATGACCTGCTGTTACTTTTCCTTATTGACTATTTTTAATAGCAGAGCTACTATTGTGAAGGGAAGCTTAGAAAAATGTAATTCTAGCAGTTGTTTGAACTCCTCAAGTCTGTGTTGCCCAACATAGCATAACTAGAATGTGATGGTTTAGGGTGATGGTTTATTCAATCTGTCTTTAAATACTCATTTTAACTTTGAAAGCTGCCCTTTTTTGGAAAGAGGAATTTTTGTGTTCTGCTGGCTTCCAATTTAAAACAGGAAGTGTCTGCATATGAAGAATGTGTTTTATTCATGTAATCAAAGTGAATGATGTGTTGTGTTTTAACTGCTCAATAGTTAATGAAATAATTAAAAGTTATGTTATATTAAAAACTAGAAGTTATTTAATAAATAGTTGAAATATTTTTAGAAGTTCAGTATTTTTAGCGCAGCAGTATCAAAATTGCTGTAAGTGTATGCATTTATATGTACAATTAGTATTAGCAATATACATGTGTTTCAATACAGCTGTTTATAGTATCTGTAAGTCTTGTAATTTTGCTGACTATGCTACACTAATTTCCAGTTGTTCAGTTGTTCTTGCACATATTATGAGTTATTTTTGTTTGAAGTTCATTAATTACTTTCTATAGTAATTTCTAGTATAACCAGAAATACTTATTTTAAAGGGCTAACAGTAGAAAGTGTATGTACAGGGCTTGTGCATAACACATTATATTGGGAGAAGTTCATGAACCTTTATATTCACTATCCTTTTGTCTATTCATAACAAATTGGTTTTCACTAATTGTATTTTCATTGTCTTCATATGTATCTTCATATGTCTAGTGGCATATCGAAGAGATGAAATGTGGCCTGAAGGGCGATATGACTATGAAAGAGTTCCAAGAGATCGTCTCCCTCCAAGGATTCATGGTGATGTAAGTGTATAGTAAGTTTCTATAGCATTATAGTGTTATACTTTACGTTTGTACAATGGCTTGTACGGTAAGGGCTGGATTTATGTACCTTTATAAGTTCCTAATATACCCCAAGTTCTTTTCTTTTCTCATTCTTTGAATCTAGCAAGTGCGTCTGCACAGAAATCATAAGATGACTAGAAAATTAAGTCTTGAGTACTTTTTTCTTAATTTCAAATCTATTGGAACTGTTTCAGAATATTTGTATTTTGATAAGTTGATTTTTTTTAGTATAATTCTTTGTGTTATTAAACATGAGATTTTTAATAACTTCTAAAGAAAAAAAGACCATACTGTGTTATATTTTTCCACAGTCTTTTCTTTCTATGCTAATAGTATGGATGATACTCTCAGGCACATGGTGTGACTCTTGGGGATGATCCTGTGCAGGGCTAAGAGTTGGACTTGATGATCCTTGTGGGTCCCTTCCAACTCAGCATGTTCTGTGATCTGTGATTCTTTTAAGTAATTTGAGGTGGTAAAGTAACTACTTTCAAAATTGTTCTTGTCACCAATACAGATTTTTATTATGATGCTTAAAGTATAGGAGGAAGTGCTTATAACAAATGTTGATAGTACATCTTTGCTAAAGAAATTGTGCTTTGAAGCCTTGTAAGGGAAATGCTTTTCAAGAAGTGTCAGTGGAAATCTACTTTGTAGTCATGGAGTCTTCCATGGTGTGTTATGTATGTATGTTGTGCTTGTAAAAGCAAACACAGAAGCTATGCTTGCTCTGCTGTAGAATAACTTCAGAATGCTTTTAGAAATCTCTATGCCAAAGAGTTGGGTAATTTTTTTTTCTCCTTTGTCTGAATTCTCTAACAAAGAAATTAAACAAGTTGTAGTTTTGTCTTTTGAGGCATTATGCCTTAAATAGAACTTTAAGAATACTGTTTGATATTTATATTTACATGCTGTGCAATGTGCTTTAAGTAGAATAACATTTCATATACCAGCGCCTTTTAATTATCTTAAATGGTGAAATAATAGCATAGCTGATTTAGCATACTTTCTGGGTTCCCTTTGTTACACTTTCAACTCATGATTTTGGAAGCATACCAGTGTCAGTAACTTGGTAACCAGTTACATACGCTTCTCTGTTGAATAGTGTATTAGTCTTCGGCTGCTCTGTGACATTTTTAACTCTCTTTACAAGGAACAACAAAATTTCAGTGTTTTCAGCAACCTGGAAGTCAGATTCATTTGGACAGGGTATTTAGCTAACTCCTACAAAATACTTCGCAACAGTAGGACAGGAGGAAAGGCAGAATGTATTTTCACAGATTTTTCTTTTTTAATAGTTTGAGTTGACTAACATGTTGCTGATTTAATTTTACCATTGCATCAATGACATTTCTAAATCCTTGTAGTCTTTCAGGCTGTTCTCAGAACAAATTATGATGTATGCATTATGAAAATTTACAGTTTGAAAGATGTGATGCATTCAGTTTGATGCAAGAACTAGGTAGTTCAAAGCTAGCTTTATATTACATGTGTTTGGAACTGGGGATGAAGGGACTAGCAGAATACACTCATCATAATTAATACTATCCATCTCTACCAAAACAATACCCCAGTAGCTGGGCAAACCAAGGTGTGATGTCTCTCTGCCATACTGAAAGATGAAGTTCCTACTTCTAGAGCTCTGCAGATTCAAAACCATTGCAATGCAGTTTCGGTCCTTGTAAGCCTGTGCCATTGTATCTGTGTCCATGTGTAGAAGTCTGACTTAATTTTGACTAGGGAAGTGAAATGGAACTAGTTTATTCAATCTATGAATGTGCTTAGGGCTTGCTGATAGGTTAGTATGTTGGAACTGGGATGTGTCAATGATAGAGAATGAAATATATTTTGTTTGAGAAAGCAAGAGACGTGTCCTAATCTAAACTGGTGCTAATTATATATCAAATATAGATTGTAGCAGAAGCATATGTTTTCAGATCCTGCTAGAAAAACATAAAGTTGCATGTACTCTGCACAGTAACTTGTATCCGTAACTAGATACACTTTGAGCTTTCATGTAACTGTCTGTCTGTGTGTCAATATGGTTATGTGAACAGGTCTTCTGGGTGAGGTTAAAGCATGGAGCAGTTTTATTTGAACCTTATTGTAAGACACCAAACTAAAAAAAAGGAATTACATGTGTAGTATGTTTAATGAGGTGAGGGTAGATCGAGCATTGTGTATGACTGTGTGTGAAGTCTCCACTTTGCATCAGTATGGCTCTAGACTGGCTTTGGATTGCCCTGTAGTCCATTTGTTGGGTAGTTTCTGAAGTCAGAACTAACATTTTGCATGACAATATTTAGCAGTTTGTGAGTGTAATTTTTGTGTATTTTTCTACAAAAACTATTGGTTCATTAGACTGTGACTTCTGCTTACTATTAAAAAAATAGTTTGAATATCTTTTTCCCCCTCCAAATTGCACATGCTAACTCAGCTCTCTGCATTTGTAGCTTTTGGTTTATGGCCCAAAGAAAAAATATTTTGCTAAAGGAAGAAGACTTAAAATACAAAATCTTTCATTCGTGTTTGCCTTAGGTAAATTGGGTAAAATGTTATTCCTGAAAATTGAATTTGTATCTTTTACAGCTGGGCAATTTTTGCTTAATAAACAGAGGATTTCTTTAATTGGCATATAGTGTATACTTGTTATTATTTGAAAGAAATACAGTAAATTAATTTTGTGTTCAAGTAAAAAGCTGTCTGAAACTTGCATTAAAATTAAAAATGAGAGTGTTAAAACTGTCACTTGAATACTCACATCACCTACTGCATTGTATTGAGTGGGTGCTTATCTATTCAGATTATGAAGCAAGAATTGTCTTATAATTCCTGTTGTGTGGGGGATGTTGTGGACATTAAGTAAATTGTTAATATTTTCAAATGTGCTCTTTGTTTTACAGGCATTACAGATGTAACTTTCTTGTTGGTTTCCAAAATTAATATAAAAGTCTCTGAGAAAATGTAGCTAATGCTTGAAAAAGCAGGGAGCTGATGGCTAGAAAGTAGCTAATGCTGTTGAAAATTTTCTCACTGTAATTAAACTTGTAATGCTTAAGGATTGAATCTGAGTGGTGTCCAATTAGATTTAATAAGTTATTCTACCATCAAACTGGCATGATTTTTAATGTTTGTTGTTTCCCTGTGCAATTTCTTCTTTTAAGATTATTTAATTCCCATATTTAGAAATAATTTATTTTTAGTTTTGTTTATTCATTATGGATTTTCGGCTGTTAAAAGCAATGTGATTTTGTTTGTTTTGTGGTTTAGGGAGATTACCATAGGATAGTAAACGTTGTGCCCAAGAAACCACCACTGCTTGAGAGACCTGGGGATGGGAATTACAGTCGGTACGATGATTACAGTCACACTGAGTACAGAGACTATGAAGAGGGTCGTAGTTTTGCCCATGACCGAAGAAGTGGCCCTCCACACCGAGGTGTACGTAAGGTGATTCTTCTTGCCTGTTTATGACATTTATTTTTTCATTAATGCTTGAATACTTAACAATTAGAATATTGTTTCAGACAGAGCACTGATGCTACTGCTGTTATCACAAACTGAAATAGAATTAATAGAAAAAAAATCCAGATTTTGAATATGAAAGCCCAGAGTGTGAACTGGGAAAACAAAAATGGCCAGAAGCCCTCCCTGTAATGCAGTGCAAAGTTACCTGGATGAATGGAAGAATAATTGCAGAATCCTTCTATTTAAGTCCTTGCACATGCAACTTGCTGAATGTTATCTACATATCCTTCTAGTTTTCACAGTTGTTCACTTAGTTAAACTCTGTTGTGATGATGAATGCTTTTTTTTTTACCAGTAGTTACACGTAAGTACAAAATTTATGGTCTCTTGTAAAGGTTATTACTCTTGCCTCCTGTAATCCAGCTATTTGGAATTCTGTAACTTAAAGCTATTGATGGCAATTTGTATTTCAAAGAGAAAGTTTTTTTTTAAGTCAAAGCATCTGTATTTATTTTAGAAACTTTTGTAGTTTTTGTGTTTTCTACAGCATTGCAGAGTTGCTCTCTTCAGATGGAGGAAGAAAATGGGGTACCGAGAATAAATTGAGAAGATATTTGGTGTGAGAGATTAATGCTATTTTTTTTTAGCTCATAAAATGCTGTGGTTTTGCAGTAAGTAGCTAGTTGGCAACAAACTGTATCTGACATCTGATGTTGAGATACATGTCACACAGTTGTTTTGCATGTATGTTTTGCAGGATGAATCAGGATACAGATGGTCAAGGGTTGATCATCCGACAAGTCGGCAGCCTGAATACAGGTACTTAATAAAACTACAGTAGTGCCATGTATAAGCTGGAAGTATTTAGGGTATTTTACTTTGTTATCCAAACAGTTGGTAGAGCAGAGCGGTGCAATGACAGGGAAAGGACATCTGCTGAACTAAAAGAGAATAGTGGACAGTGGTTTTTAGTTGTAATGTTTGAAATAGGGTATGGCTGAAAGAGTCTAGTATATGTTTGGTAAGGATAGGAGGCATAACGATAACATGTTTAGGATGGTAACCTGGACCTGTAAGTAACTTAATGCATCTCTCTGGTCAGTCACAGTTTTTAGATGACTTCAAGGAATTCTTTGGTCTGTTGTTTGATTCTGTGACTGCAGTACCTTGGGGCCACAATACAGTGGAACGATGTTTGATATGGGATTATTTGAGTTAGCAAATAAAGTGCACAGGATAGCGTTACACAAAGTTTATGGAAAAGAATGAAACCCACCTTAAAATCAGACAAGAATTGATTATTAGTATATATGAAATATTAACAGTCTAATCTAAGAATGTTACCTCATCGCTGTGCTTTTGTATGCCACATCCTGTGTTTCCACTTCTCAAGATGTCTATTATACCAGGCCTGTATTTGTATATACTGCATCATGGTGTTAGCCATAAATATCATAGAATAACTCCTTTTTACTGCTGTGTATTAAAAACTATGGTTATACCATACAAAATTCAACTGAAGTAAACCAGGTTAGCTATAGACACCTGGTCAGTTAGAAACATTGCTATTAAACCTGCAGCAAGTTAAAAAAAACAACTTCAGGCAGGTCAGGAAAAGCTCAGACAGAACAAACCTGACAAGCTTGCTGAAGGCCTTAGTCTTGTGGTGTTGCAAACTGAATATGAAGGTGTTAGTAGTAATATCAATACAGGGCTACACAGTTGCAGTAGATACATCTGTTCCTTTGTGATTATTATTTAGATGTAATATAACTGAGTTATTCTATAATCTCACCATGAAAGAAATCCGTGTACCATAAGCGTCTGTGTATACTACACTTCTTTCAAAATTGCGTTCCTGGGGCCAAAAGCAATAGTAAAGGCTTTTGAAAAGTAGTGTTTAATAGAAATTTATGTAAAAATTCCTCCATTTTTTCCTCTTAATTTAGGAGAATCAGAGTTGTTTAAAGCTGAAAAGAAGGCTGAGAAGAGTGACTTACTGTCAGGCAGTTTATTGTACACAGAACAAGAGTGGCACCCAGTGGTCAAAAAGATTGTTTTACGTGCATCCTGATTTCTTCCTTTTAAAATGTGAGGATAAAATGTCAGCTCATTTTGTTGAAGTCTTTAAAAGCACGTTGTATGGTAGGTGATAGCCCCATCTGAGTCTTTATTTTGTACTTCAGACTATGTAGCTTACACAACTGCAGTAATGCTATGGAAGAACTTCATAAAGATCCATGGTTCAGTTGAGGGTATGAGTATATATTTGCAATTGGATGAAACCCTACTGATTTATTATATAAATATAGTAAATAACCTTGAAAGTAAAATCCTGTGATCAGACTGCTAAAGACTTGCAGTGTTACATGTTTGCAATAAACTTAATTATGATTTTTTGCATATGGCTTACTATCGAGCTACGTACTGGATCTCAACAGAGGAAATCAAAAGTATAGTACTTGGTATATGTTGACTCCTGTGGTGAAAACACTAATTACTTTCCATTTGCTCTATAAAACATGATATTAAAAAGTTATTATATGCAAAAATGCTTTCTCTTCGGATATGCTGAAAGTTATTTTTGATAAGTTCTTTTGAAGTACATATAAATATATTTTTTTCTTTGAGGTAGTAGAAGGAGATTATTTTATGAAGGATTTTTTTTCTTAAATTGCATGGAACATGGCTAAAACATAGTACAAAGTTAGAAGCTAAATACAAGGAGACTTGTATAGTTAATGAGTTTTCATAGCAGTGCAGTGACTATAAATTCTAAAAATAATAGCACTTTTATTAACAGAAATAATCAGTTTTCTTGAGTATTTTTATAACTTCACTCTGTAGCTAAAAATATGCTATACGAAGTTGTTGCCAGTATCATGTTAGCATTTCCTTTTAAGCATTCATCATTCACATTTTCCTGCTTTGATTTTTGGCATGACTGTCAAAAAGTACTTTCTGATTTTTTACTATTTCCATTTTTGTTCCCTCTGTCTTGATTCAGAGTGCTAAAAAGCATTTCATGAGATTCTCCCGCAGTAAAATGCTGCTTATCTGCAATATGAAAAATCTTTAAATGAAGCAGAATTTTGAGGAGTGAAAAATTCACCCTGGGATGGGGCAACCCCAGATGTACGTATAGACTGGGGAATAAGATGCTGGAAAGTAGTGCCATGGAAAGGGACTTGAGGGTCCTGGTGGATGGTGAGTTGAAGACGAGTGAGCAGTGCCCTGGCAGCCGAAAGGGTACTGGAACAGGCTCCCCAGAGAAGTGGTCACAGCACCAAGCCTGACAGAGTTCAAGAAGCATTTGGGAAATGCTTTCAGGCTCATAGTGTTATTCTTGGGACTGTCCTGTGCAGGGCCACAAGATGGACTTCAGTGATCCTTGTGAGTCCCTTCCAACTCAGAATATTCCATGAGTGTGATTCTCTGAAACTTTGCTATGTTAAAGAAAACAAGGTGTCAGGTTTTTTGTAGTGTTATTTTTAGTTGCTGTTTTGGCTGCTGTTGTTTCTTTTGTGGTGTTTGTTTTTTGTTTTTTGTTTTTTTTTTAAGCTTCTTGCCTTTTTGCTAAAAATAGGAAGTGCTTGCTTACTTAGCAGTTGCAGTGCTGAGGCTTCAGCTGTGATGTGTCTACTGACCAGCAACATTTCTCCACAAGTGACAAGAGGATTGCTGAGGTTCTACCACTTGGCTTAGCTGTCTTTTTTTCTTGCCTTCATCCTTCCTATGGAGTTACGCTCCACTTTCCAAACAGTTGTCATTTACACAGTAGACATTATCATGTCTACCACGGAGTGGTAGACTGTTCCTTCTGCTATTCTGTGGATCTCATGGTTCTTGGAAGTTGTTAGCCCTTATTTTATACTATCCTTAGTAAAAAACTGTCATCCTGACCAGGACTTCTTTATGGCAATTTCGTATTTTATATGTAGAAAATAAAGTAATTCAGAGAGTATGTGGGGCATAAATTTCAAAATGAGTTCCTAGCTCTTTTTCTCCTCTTGTCACCTAAGGAATTCTTGCTGGATTTCTGAACTCTAGGAAGTGATGTGAATTTTGTAACCTTACAGTTTTAGTTTGGTTTGAAGTGGTTCTTGATTAAAGTGTAGTTGGCATATATAAAGAATTCTACTTCAAAGCACAATCTCTTAGTTTGGAGAAAACTTTCTGCACATTTTATAACAGTTTTACTCTCTCGGTCACTGATGGTATGAGAATGGTGAAATTTAGCAATTGAGAGGAGTAGAGACCAATTAAGACATGACTTATTTGTATATTTATCTTTTACTGATGCTGATCACTTCTGGAGCTGTGTTACTAGTCCTTAGCAATATATTAAGCTCATTTATTCAAAGCACTCATGCATGTCAGATTTTTTTGAAAGTTACAGGGAATTACGCTGTTTGTTATATGTTGAAGTACTCTAGTTTTTCAGTACTTCTCGCTGGCCCTCATAGCAATGAATTTTGTATATAGGTTCATTTTTGTGAGGTCAGATGAACTTTTCAGTGTGAAATGCTTTAGAAGATTGCTAGCTGCTGTTCACTTTAGTCATGCCAAAATATAATCCTTTTGAGTGCACAGAGCATTACTTCATTCTTTTTTTCTTTTCCCAACCAAACTAAGTTCATAAGATGTGAAATATGTGAAACTTGGCAACTTAAGATGTGTAAGACTCATCTTCAAAGAGAAATTACAAAATGACGCACTTGTAAATCCCAACTACACATGCATTAAATTTGATCCTTAGAATTATCCGAGGCCCAGATTTTTGTTAAATAAGGATCGCCGCATTTGCACACTAAGTACTCTGCATCAATAGTAATACTGTTTATATGAAATAGACTCCTGAGAAGTGGCTTACTTAGGACATTTTTAGTATTTCCTCTCCAGCTGTCATGAATAATTTTTTCTCTGTTAATGATGGAAACTTGCTGCTATTATATGTGTTGTTTTGTTTATTGATTGTTGGTTGGGTTTTTCTCCTTTATTCACTGTGAAATTAGGAAGTAGTCTAGTCTTTAATACTAGTCCGTTTGTCTGTATAAACCAGATCTGCTTATTTGTGGAGTGCACAGGAAATACTGTGTAAGAAATGGAAATACTAAAGTAATTCTGGTGCTAGAAATGAGAGAAAACTGTCTGGCAAAATATTGAAACCTAATTTTAAATAATGATCTGTGAACAACTGAGACCCATCAGACAGTTGAATATTTTGTTTTAAAAATCTTTTAGGTCAGTGGCACATTGCCTTTCCTCTGACAATTTTACATGTTTTTCTGAACATTTAAACTTGCAATTACCTCTGAAGGTTGGTACAGCATAATATATCTTGATTTTTATAGATGCATACACCTTCACAGTGAGATTGTGTTTACTGAAGAGCATGTTAAAAATTAGTTACAAAGTGGGGGATAGAAGCCCAGCAATCCTGGCTTTTTGATCTCTTCCTGAAATACCCTTTCATTTAGTGATTAGTTCCTTGCAGGTGGATTATGTGATGACAGAATCGTGTAGAGGAGTGGTCTGAAAATTGTACACTGGGAAGAAAAATTCTTATTTGGCAAGAATAGTTACTTTAAATGAAGACCATTGATGAGGGAGTCTGCACGTGGAGGTTAAGGGTCACTGACTCTTTTCTCAATAAACCAAAATTTAATATTGAGGATTCAGATGTGTCATTGGCCAAGGCAGTTATCTTTACATTATCACTGCAATCACCTTTGAATTATAGGGGTAGGTTGTTTCTTGTTGTTTTTTGTTCTCCTCCCTTGTATGTATTTTTAATTAATGAAATTGTGAACCTGTTTAAATATTATACTCGTTTAAAACAGTGTATTATATTGTGGGAGGTCTTTAGGCTTTGGATTTCAACTTTCTTGTAACGTAAACTGATCTTTGTCTTGCTTATAAAAGATAAACTTAGCCAAAGGGATTTATGAGTTGGTGCTATAAATGTACATATGTCTGCTATTCTGTTGCAATATTTGACAGGTCTTAAGGGACACCATACAAGAACTTCATTCTTTATTAAAAACCATGTGTGGAGGGAAATAAATATGGCAGTCACCAAAGAAAATGGTCTTGCTTTTGAAAGAGATTGATAAGCAGAGTTGTAATCATATTCATTACTGCATGCCTTTTTCTTTTAATAAATAAATAAAATCCCTGCCAGAACGTTGAACCTCTCAGGTATTCACACGACTGACTGAGAGTAGCTTGTTTATTCATATACAAAATTACAGTTTCCTTATAATAGATCATTGTGGTAGATTCGTTATACCTGTCTACAACTCCAGGCAAGGACTTGTCTGTTGAAATCTTTAGTTCAGAAAACCCATTGTGTTAGGCTGCTAGCTAAATTAGTTTACCTTGGCTTATGATATTTTGAGGGTGATGGGGGGAAGTTAGAACTTTTTGGAACAAGATAATAGGTAATATATAACTTAAAAGTTGATTCTGGTTTACACTAAATATTTAATAACTTCTTATTACAGTTCGTGTCTTATGCAGTGGTCTTATTGATTCAGTAGTTGCTACATTTTCTTTAAGAGCTCTTCTCGGCTACACTGCCTCTTTAGCTCTTTTATGCTTTGGGACAACTAATTTGTTTGCAAACTGAGATTTATGTTTCATAATTTGACTTCTGTTACTTGGTAAAAATTATGTATGTCTAATTGTATGTGAGTGCTTTGGGTTCCATGGTACCATTTATTTTGAATGGATTTTAAGAACTCGAATCTTCTCATCCAGATACCAATTGGCATTTTAAAACTGCCTTGTACTGAAGACTGTGTATAAGTTCAGAACTATCCATTCTTGCATGTCAACTGAAAGTAAAAGTTTCTTTTCGGACAAGGTGGGTTTTGCTGCTGTGATCAATCTCTTTCCTCTATTTAACTTAAAACACAGAGACTATCTATGTGAACACTGCCTGATTTCTTACTAAGACCTTTATGTCAAACTGAGTTTCTGTTCTTATTTGTGTTGTTGGAACCTGCTTTCCATATATATAGAATTATTCTAGAAACCTCATTCAAAGCAAGACTGGTATCATTCCACTTCTGAAATCTTTATGATTTGAGAGAATGGAGAGAAAAGGAGAGACTGGTAGAGAGGGTTTCAACTATGCAGTGGTTTTGCTCCCACCCTATAATGTAAAAATATGGAGAGGAGCTAAAAATTGCTCTCATTTTCAACTTTTTTTTTTTCATGTTTTAGCTGATTTTGTGCTTATTTTATGAGGTGAATTTTGCTTTCACTAGCAGCTAGTTTTAGTTGCTGAGTGAATACTTTTAATTTTTAAATATTTTTCTTTGTCAAACAATGGACTATGATGTTTACTGAAGGCCTGTTCTGTTTTCGTGAAATTTATCCATCCAATTCTAAAAAATGTTTGCTTTCAGAAAGTGCTTACTGATAATTTTGTTCCTTTCAGAGGGCTTTGCAGAATTCTTCTAGCTGGTTATGCAATTTCCACCTCAGGTTGAGAGAACGGAGTTTGAAGTCATAATATAAGGTGTATTGGTAATTTAATTTCTTTTTCTCATAATAATTTTTTATGATGAGCTTGTAAGGGCAGTGTCAGTATTCCTACCGTTCAACCAGAACCCTAAAACTTCCCACACAAGTCTGAGCTGTGATTTTATTTTTTTTTTCCCTCCTAGCCCATAGGAGACACCTTTGGCTGTTGTTTGTTACAGAGAATTCTGACTGTTCTATTTAATTTCTGAATGATGTCAGGGAAGCTTTATTTTTCTACTCAAAATATTTCTGAATTTCTTATGTATGGAAGTTGTCAAAGTACCAGAACTTCCCACTACCTGATTTTTTTTTTCCCTGCTGAGCTTGTAAATATACAGCCTCTTGCAGTAGAACTTACCTGTTATATGAAACGTGGAATAGTTCAAAATCTTGAACTCTTTTAACTCCTCTAAAAGCCATAAGAGAAATTTGGGTAAGCTTATTTTTGAAAAGTGTAATTATAATAGTTTTATATTTTTGCATTTTTATGTTTTTTATATATTTTTAATAATTTTATGTTTTAATAATTTTAGATTTTATAATTTTAAAAATTTTATATTTTATAAGTTTTGTATTTTTATAAATTTTTATATTTTTCAGTCTGATTCTGTGTGTATGGTATTTGGTTCTATGAAATGTTTTAGTTATATGTAACTATGGTCTCTATGTTGTGACTCGAAAGGATAGAGACAGTTATAAACTTCTCAAAAAATATTTTTATATTCTTAAAAATTGTTGTCCAATAAGAAATGGCTAGGTAGTAAATTGACTTGTATTTGACAGCAATTACAGCAAACATACCAAACTAGGTAAAAAACCCCCATAGAACAGAACTTCTCCTGTTGTCACTTCTCAACTGCTATCTGGTTTGACTTGCTTTTGATCCAGGGCTGTGTTACGTTTTCAGGATCTGTTGCTTTTTGTGTGTACAACTGTTTCCCACTGCAGCTTTGTAAGGTTTTAAATTGTCATATGAAATTGCTACCATCATATTTTTTAACAGTGGTTATTGCATGAGAACTTTTACTACAAGTGTTAATGTGTTATGATATACATGTAAGGAAAATTCAGTAGTCTGTGCAAACTCAGTTTTATTTTGTAACAACACTGATTTGTTGTTTAAAACTAAGTCACATCTTGGGAAAATTAATATTTTCTTCTTATCAATGTTGTTTACATAGTGCTAATAAACTGCAAACTCTGTTTACAGTGTATGATAGGGTAATGTGCCTAAAGATAAGATTATGTACATTTACACTGTGAGATCTCAGCTAACACCTCTCTTAAAGGAAGTCTTTAAAAAGCAAGCTCGTCTGGTCCAGTCTTACAGCTAGCACTATAGATGGTATCAAACTAGCGAGTTAATGATGTATTGGGAAATAATGAGGCAGACTCCCATGGGTAGCACTTGATTATTCTGGAAAGTTTTCCTAATAACTTTGTGGAAAAACAGCTGGGTACTGAGAGACAGTGGGGAGGAAAAGAGAAGGGAGTCTCCCTTCGAGTCCAGACAGCTTCTGTTCAGATGGCATCTAACTATATCATCTCAGTGATAGCCAATGAGTTGGATTGATGAATGTGGTTGTGGCTTTCTCAGGTTAAGGAGTATTGCCTCAAAGGACTGACATAATTTCCCTTAGGAGGTAAATTTGCCATTTATTGGGTTCCAAGGACTTTTTTATTTTACAATGAGTATACTAAAAATTCCAGGGAATTTGGTTCCTGTTGAGAAAAGGTGGGAATATTAGGATACAGGAGAGCATAGGAAAAAGTTTAGTGTTACTGACAGTATAGACATCCTTTTGCTAAGCATTTTGCTGCAAAGAGAAGATTTTTGGTTTTTTGACTTGTGACTACTGTGTTTTAGGGTGTTATGACCAACATCTGAGGAAAAGTTCAATAAGGGTATTCCATGATCTCATGCCATTGGTATTATTTTTGAAAGATTATGCTGTTTTTGCATGGTAACAAATTATTCTCAGTTTTAGTCCTGACATTAGTTCAACCTTAAAGATTCTTTCCCTTGTATATGAATGTTTGTAGTACTTGTTTATGAGTTGATAATAAATGCTTTTGTCTAAGTGAAACTGAATATTGATGCCATCACACACAGCAGTGTTTTGTCAGCTAGCTGTCTTTCTCTTCCGAAATATGACATTTAACAGTTGCATGTGTTAAATTAAGGCCTCCCTTACCTAGACTAGTATGCCTAACTATTTTTGGAAATTATGTTTGAGAGCATGATTATGAAAATTTGGAAGTAAAATTAAAAAGGTGTATTGATGTGTTAAGAATCGTAGAATGGTTTTGAGTTAGAAGGTACCTTTAAACATCATTTAGTCCAACCCCCCTGCAATAAGGAGAGACATCTTCAACTAGGTCTGGTGGCTCAGAGCCCCATCCAGCCTGGCCTTGAATGTTCAATGAGTTGGTCCTGAGTGCTAAACCGTCTCAGTGAATTAAATAATTATCTACCAGTTTGGTTTTCTGAAAGAAAATATCAATCCATGTTAGGCATGGAGTGGGAATATGGATCCAAGGATGGTGGCAAAGTTCAGGATTGTAGCAGCACCAGTTTCGATCAGTATGATTTGTCATGGAGCTACGTTCTGAAGTTAACTGTTATTAAATCACAGAAATAACTGGAGGCACACAAGAGTTGCAAAAGGATTTTTAATGAGGAATTTACCCAAGCAGCATAGCTTGCCTCTACATTAAATATGTTCAAGTAAGTGCTATTTGTAATATAAATGGCCTACAAAAAGAGGCAAGACATGTTAGTGTTTATTACAGAGACTGTAAACTGTAGTCAAAGTGAAGGGAAAAAGCGAACTGGAAAACAAAAAAGATAAAGCTGCATGGTTGAATAATTTATAAGAGGAAATGTCTGTCTTAACTTGAGGCTTTCTGATTTTGAACAAACTATATACTTGACAGGAAGGAATGAGATCACATAAAGAAAAATGCCATTATGTACAATGAATTTTTTTGTCAAATGTGTATAATTTCTTTTATATTGAGAAATCCAAAAGCAGAGGTAGTTTGCTAACTTTTTTTAAAATTTGCTGTGCAGAAGTCCATACCACTATTACAACACTTTGGGGCATAAGCAGGTGAAACCTATTTGACCTAATTGCTTCAAATCTCACTTCAATTTAAGAATAAAAACATAGAGTTCTGTGAAGTATTTTTCTGTTACAAAGAAAAATGGAGTGTTTTTCTGATTTATAGATCTCATTAAGGGATTTGGAAATAGAAGAGAAGTAGATATAATAAGGGTATTGTGTGTCAGTATTACTGACAAAAGGTATTACTGCTTTCAAACCTGTTCCACAACTTGTTCTTTCCTTTCGCAGCTTTTTATTGATAGTCTTAGAAAGTCAACCCCAAGGGTTGATCAAATCAGTATATACTACTACAGTGCACTACTTGTGCTTTCTTCTAAGTGTCAGTAAACTAATGGCATTCTGCAGCACACCGATAAAAAGCTTAAGAGCTCCTCCAGCAGATATTTCAGGGTTTCTGGGTTCTTCTTAAGGATTTTAAGGATAGCTTTTGGGGCAAAGACTAATAGCTTGCTAAACATAACCTTCACTTATGTCCCTAAAATAAAGTACAAAAATATCTCTTTCTTTCTGGTGCTTAGTGTGTACAGAAGACAAATGCTTGCCTACATTGAATCACTTGTAAGCACTGGTACTGAGTGTGAAGTAAAAAAAACAAACTCAAAAACCCCAAAGAAAACACTCTTTTGAGGGGTATCAATGTCTTTGGTACCTCAGGGAAATGTTTTAACGTTCTTTTCCATGTTCTTGAGGCAGGATGGCAGTAAATGTACAAAGATCTGCATAGAAAGGTCTGTCCCATTAGAACTTTGTCTAAAAGCGGTAATGATGACCAGTTTTTCTGGTATGAGGGGAAAAATGTATTTGAAGGTGTACCATACTGTGCTTCCTTCTTCTTTCCAATTTTATTTTGTATTGAGATAGAAGCTTTCAATTGTCTCTATTTTGAATTAAGTCTGTTTAGGAATCGATTCAGTTGCTACTACATAAAATGATAGAGGTTTATTCCTTGAGCTAGTTATCTGAACTGCTTGACTCTTCTGGCATGATATGCTGCTCAAAGTGCAGTTGTAAATGTTGTAGCTGTTTATAGAAATTGTAAGTTGGTCCATCACTTAAAACAAATATTCCCTCTGGAACTTCAGACCTATGATTTATTTTCTATTGTAGAGAATTTTCAGGGAACTTACAACCCCTTGTTTTTGAAAAGAGAAACCAAGATCACATGCATTTGAATGCAATTATTTTGTCTAATGAGATCCTGATTTGTCAAATGAACATATTTTCTCTTTATTCTGCAAACAGTTGTATTAAACTGTTTGCTTTTGGTAATTCTTTGGTACTTAAATCTGTGTTTTTCTGGACTCTCTGTTTCTCTGTCCTTGTCAGTATGCTTGTGCATAATTTCTCTGTGTCAAATAATAGAAAGAGAGTTTTAGTTTAAATATGCTTTTATTGTGTGGGCTTATCTTCCAGCAAGTCTAATAGTACATTATAGATGACGGTAGAAATGAGATTCTCTGTACTAAGCATAAAGAGAAATGTACTGGGATTTCCAGTGCATTTGAAGTGCATAGCTTTACTATTTAATTGAAGGAGGAAGAGGCATTTCTCTCTAATATTGATATTCGAGTTGTCTTAGTTTTTGTTCTCTGATCTGTCATGACATCCTGAGGTGGTGGGAGATGAGTAGCTTTCATATTGAGTGAGGTGGACAAGCGACATCAGTGTGGAGTTTTGGTGTTTGCATACGATAATTTCAGTAGTATTGCATGCATCAAAAAAATGGTGAAACATTTATATATATTTGATTTTTTTTTTGTACATTTTATATGTCTAGTTACCCTTCCCTGCATGAGACTTAGCAGTGTTTCACAATGCCTATTTCCTTTTGCCTTCATGCAAAAGGCTATTAATAAGATTAGATTGACTAGTCCTAATTACCTTAATTTCATTTAAAGCAAATGCAAATATCACTTACAAGTGCTGCAGTTACTTGCTTAGTCATAAAACGTTGAAAACCAGTTGTCATAAGAAATCTTGTCATCATTTCATATGTTCAAATGAAAGCCATTGGAACCAGGTGCAATTACTTATATCTATGATGGTGTAATTCACTGTATTATTTTAGCTTATGATAAATCTGCACAAGGATCTTTGGATAACAACATGAGATTATAATAAGTCTCCAAAGCAAAACCTGAGTAGGTTGTTGGTTTGTTGCACAACCACGTACTTTGGAAAGAAATAGAATGATTCTGGGAGAGAGGATGGTGGCTGGAATCTTCCACCACCTACATTTACGTTGAAGATGTTGAAAGTGGAGGTGTTCTTGACTCTTCTTTTAGAGATTGGGGGTGTAGTATATGTTATTAAATGTTTTCTAGATCATCTGAATCATGTTCTCATGAGCTCTGTTAGCCCTTGCAGTGTCCTGACAAGGCAAGAGGATTTTTTATTTTAGTTGCAGTTTTCCTGCCCCTCCCTCTTGCCTGTGTATTATGAGACAGAGAAAGTATATTCAGTTAAGAATTCAGTTCAAATCTTGTTTCTTTTACCTCTTTGAACTGAAGTCTTGTGTTGTAGAAGCTATCTATAATTGCCTCAATTTATTTAAAATTGTGCAGGTTATTTTTAGGCAAGGTTAGTAATTAAGCCCAAGCCTATAAGTGGAATATTTATCCCGTTTGACAATAGCAATAATCGTTCTCAGATGGAAGGGATCACAAAAACGACTCTGACTTTTTTATCTAGGTCATAGACAGCACTCATCTATAAATTATTGGAAAAACCTCAGTTTCTGTTCCACAGCAATGTGCTGTTTTCTTGTCAGTCTCATGTCAGTGTCAAAAGTGAGATTTTTGTCCTTTATGGGTGGACCATATCGTAGATTAATGTTTTAGTTAAAAAGATGAATGTCTTTACTTGGACACAGAAGTCCCAGAGACAAGGTAGTGCATGCAGTTGCCCAGTAGCATGAATTCAGTGAGAGTACACTAAGATTCTTCTTACAACAAAGCTTTTTCCTGTATTGCATGTGATGTGCTGTCATGTACCCAAGTACACCTCCATTCCTGGGCATTTCACCTTTAGCAAGTGAAAGCAAAGCAAATTTTACCTTTATGTACTCTTAAAATATAAAACTGACAAACCAGTTTGTCTTTGTTTCACGTAGTTGTAAACTACGTGACTTCCTGTAGCCCTCAGTTTTCCACAACACTGCTGCTGAACGGTTTGCAGGGCGGAATGAGACCAGAAGTACTCTTTCCTCGCTCTGTAGTGACAGCTTAGAGAAGGTGGTGTTTCTGATCTTTTGGCTTCTGAAAATATCCCCTGTGTTGTATTTTCTTGGTCTTCTGCTATGCAGAAAGCCATACCTTCGTCTATTCTGTAATTGTGTTTTATCCTTGAGGAAACTGGAGCTGATTAGTGCTCTTCCCTTAGTGGCCCTTGGTGAATGGTGTATCAGAGTATGGCTTGTTCCCTTGTAAAATTTTAGGAGCTCATACGGGACTGTCAGCTTTAGTGAGAATTTAACAGTCAGGTGTCATCGAGGTTAACAGTGATACTACTTCCTGTTGCAATGCTGCTGAGAGAAAAAAATTGTGCTTTCAGGACTAAGTTTGAAATAAGAATGCAAAATAAAAGATTTGAGGGTGCTATATAAAAGGGATTAATCCCGTATTTGTTATTAAGGGCAGTAGCTCTATTTTAAAGTTACAGCTGAGCACAAAATCTTCCATCTCTCTTAAATATTGCCCCTGTTCAATAAACCTTTTGAGTATGTGTTGGAATGTGAAGCATGTGCTTAACTGCTTTGCTGAATTGGGGCCTTCACTACCGAATTGCAGGTGTACATTAGCTTAAGTATTTAAGGAAAAAAATAAAAGCAAAACAATACTAACTTTGTTCTATTCAGTGTAGTTTGTTACATTAATGGAAAACATCAGAAATGCTGTGCTGTTGCTACGCTGTCCAAAACAGATTTCACATAGTTAATGGTTTGAATGTTCTGTATGAGATATGGTCCAGTTAAGAATTAACATGGAATGATGAAATGGAAATTCAAAAATCGAAAGTGAGATTCTATTTTACGGTGCATAGTATTATTTTAGAATGAGGCTTTCAAATGTTTTCCTGTTTAAAAGTATGTTTCAGTGATATTTTTAAAATTCTTATGTGGATATTGGTATATTTCTTTTATGTGTGCAATAGCTGAGGCTCTATAAACATTTCCATAATAAACTTCTCTGCATATGAGGGCTTAATGGTTGATCATAAAAATGTGTTTTGCACATAAAAGTGGTGTACTGGTCTGCCAGAAAGCTTGTACTCTAAAAATAGTAATATTATTTAAAGAGAGGTTCAGAAGGAAATGGAAGAAAAAGTGGGCTGTACCAAACTAATTCTTGATAAATATTTGATTAATTTGTTCTTTAATATATAAATAACCCTCACTTAGCTAGAAAAAATAGTTCAGTACTGAGCTAACCTCATATTCTTCAAGTGTGAACTTCTGCTTCAAGTCTATTGCTACATAAAATGTTCATATATATAATGTAGATAAAGCATTAGTTCCCTGGTTTTGGATACATCTCATAGGTTTGACAACTCGCCTGGCTTATTTAGATTTCTTTTTGGTAAATTTAAGTGGACAAAGGGTTTTGAATGTTTCTTCATTAAATGTGTTTTCCCAGTTTCTGATAATTTCAGTTCTTTCCTTCCAGGAAGTCTCCTGGTAATCTGTAATTTTCTAAAGAGTGGTGTCCAAAGGTGGGCACATTGCTCTTAGGCCTTTGAAGAAAGCAGGAGGATTGTCCTTCTGTATGTTCTGGGGTGATTCGTTCTTCGATGTAAATATCTATACGATGGCTACTGAATAGAGGATATTAAATAGAGTACTAGTTCGCAATTTCGTAATTGGTTTTTTTTTTTGCTGCCTTGCTTAGGAAGAAGAGGGTGTCGTAACAAGTAGAAGAAAAGATGTTTAGAAAGGAAATGAATATTGATTTTAACACACCTGTTAGATATAAATCCATGTAACATTTTCTTGTTTCAATTTTGGTATGCAGACCTGTAAAATATGCTTTTCTGTGTTATGCAGTACCTATAAAAATCTTGTGGTCTGTTGACAGTGAGGTAATTACTTAACTGTAAAACCTGGCTCTGCTTCACTGGCTTTTTACTAAAAACCAGGACATCTGAGGCTATTGATTCATACTTTAGCTTCATAAGACAATTTTCGAAGTAGAGTCTTTATTTTCCTGATACATTATTCCATCTGGAATTGAAGAAATAAGCTGAAGAGTTGTTGGTGTCTTAGTGACTGTGCCCCGTTCCAATGACCTTTCTGCTGCAGAATACCCTAATGTTGCTTATTCTGAAGCAGAACCATTTGTGCAGATGTGCTTTCCAAGCAAAAGGTGAATCAGGACTGTATAAAACACACCAGTGTCATAGGGTCTGTGTTTTGTGGTGCTACCTCTGTAGTTTCAGTAGTCCAAAACACCTTTGGCACACTGAAATCCTTTGCTGTCTGTCACAGATGTAGGCCTGTAACATGGTGTAGGAATTGTACACTAGTGGGCTTTTTTCCTGTTCTCCACCAACATAAAATTAGCTATAGCTACATTGTGCTAAATGACACCACCAGATTGTTGGTCATCTTTGTGAGACATTCCGTTGTTTAAAATACTGGACTATGATGAGAGATAGGAGAGAAGAACAGTGAAATATGATACATTCTGATTTACTAGAAATGCTGTAAAGTCTTTATTTTCACTTCTAGCAATGCTGTGAAGAAGCTGAGAAGTACTTCCTTCTCTCAGCAATGCATCTTCTGACCAAGGCAAATGTGACAAGTTTTGTATTAGTTGACTTGTGTGTTTGTTAGCTCTGAGATTCTTTAGGGCAAGTTCAAAATGATACTGGGTTTATTGATTTGTTGGGTTTTGTTTACCTGTACACGTAGATATAATGGCCCGTCTTCG
>JAWWES010000041.1:28180318-28219641 GCA_035583135.1 Lophotriccus pileatus
TTTTCAGAGTGTCCTTCTCTTAGATGGATTGCCTTAAGGGCTAACGAGCTCCATCTGCCCGGGGAGCTCCCTGACCGAACCCGCGGTCTCAAGGGTACCAGCCCTGCGTCTTAACCACTAGACCACCGGGGGCTCCACATGTATATATATATTAATATAATTTACAGGTAACCAACATGTTTGCCTTATGTTCTGGAGTAACAATATCTAAATTTAATAGAAAAGTATGGTGGTTATTAGATTATGGTTTAAAATCAGTTGAGTCTGGGACATTTTACACTAAAGTTCAAAATTAATATTGTGTTCTGTGAAAAACATTTTTAGGAGGCATAACACTTCATATTTTCATTCAAGATTTGATCTTGGGTGGATACATAGGCATGAGCATAGATATTCTGCAGATTTCTTTTTGTCTTTGCTCAATGTAAGCTGAAATCCATCAGTGATATTTCCCATAGCAATATGTGTGAAATCAAATGAGGGATATAGTCCCTTGAAAATAAGAGAAAAACAGAGCTGAAAAATACCAAATAGTGTGAACAATTGTAAATGAAGGCTTAATTTCCAGGGGAAGTAGACTGAATCTGAAAAAAAAAATTGCAAGAGCTCCCATTTCTTTAACGTCTTTTTCTTATATTTTAGCTTTATTATCAAGAATTAGAAAGGAATTAGCTTCTAGCAATGAAGTAGTTCAATGAAATCTGAAAAAATTACAACCTTTTATTTTTCCACTTTTTTTTCACTCAATACCTAGCACTATTAACAATTCTTAAGATTTTGGACAGCTAACCTATTTGTATTTACCAGGCATAAAATGTTACCGTTGTATGGCCTAGTGCTGTTCCAGAAACATTGGAAGGATAACCAAGTAACTTCTATTTTTGTGTTGTCTTCCAAGGGACGTCAGAGATGGCTTCAGAAGGAAAAGCTTCTATCCTTCTCATTATGTGAGAGATCGATCCCCTCATAAGAGGGACTCTCCTTTCTTCAGGGAGTCACCAGGGAGCCGAAGGGATTCTCCGCACAGCAGATCTGGCTCTAGTGTCAGCAGCAGGAGCTACTCTCCTGAAAGAAGCAAAGCCTATCCTTTCCACCAGCATAGCAGAAGTATGTCATCTTTACATAAAAGAAATATTTCTTCTCACCAAGGTAATGCTGGATTACTGATGAGAACTGGTTAGTGAGGTGAAAATGCAACTCACTGTATAAGCCTTCTTTACATGTTCTCTTTTACAATGAGAAAACTAGACATTTTGTACCATCTCTGTGTTGTCTGCTCTGGTTGTTTCATTGTACTTTCTGTTCCCTTATGTATTTCATGTGGGAGATGGTAGATGTTATTTTGGTAGCAGCTCTAGACTGACTGTAGGAGTTTCAGCTGCATAGCTTTTTCTATTATTTGATGTTCCTTCTGTTACTCCTTTATGTGCTTCATTGGATTCCCTTATAAGAAACTTTGCTGTCATCTATAGCAGATCATGGCATTTCTTCCTGCAGCCAGGGGAAAAGAGGGATTAAAACATTGGAGAAGTACATACTTGTTACATTTTCTCCAAATGTTCTTAGAACTGTATTAGGCTTTTGAAGCTGATTGTGTTTTAGCAATTTCATCTTATTGTGAGATCCTCTCAAATCTCGCTTTCCTCAAAGAAATGTGAAACATATCTCAGTTTAGTCTATACTGTGCGTGTTCTGCCTTTTAAAAACTTGGCTATTAGTGTTTTCCAGAAGTCTAATGAATCATCTTTCTGAAAATATTCGAGGTTTTCCTATTTAAATGATTTGGGGAGAAAAAAAGGATAAAATTGCTTTTTTTAGTATACTACGATCTTAGCCACTGCTGTTTGTACTGCTTATGTAAATTAATCCGATTTGATTTCCCTTTCTGCAAGTGCTTTCTAGTGAACTATGCAAACCTAGTGTTCATTTTGGCAGCTTTTATAATATAATTAGATTTTTTTTGTTCACTGATAGACATGTTGTGTTTCTAGAGTAACACACTGAACCGTTATGTAGCATTTCTTGCCAGAAAAGATCTTCATAGTTTAGTTAGCATTGTTTAAATATTGAGGAATTATTTCATTCCTTGTAAAATACAGATGATCTTTCTATTTGGTCATTACAATTCTTTTAACATTTTGTAGCAATATTCAGTGAACATGAATTTCTCTAAGTGTAGGAGAGGAAAAGGAAAATATATTTTACTACATTATAGAAGTGTTGTAGGTGTGCAGCTCATAATTACTAGAAAAACAGTGTTGTGAGAAAGCCATATAAAATTTTGGAATGCTTCAGGGTATTCCTAAAATTTTGAGCTGACTTCGATCATGTTAGTACAGATATATAGAATATTGTCAGAATTACTTGGACAGTAGTGGGAGTAGTGAAGTAGAAGCAGACATCTTCACAAACCAGAAAAGATGCTGGTCAAGAGAGGAGCTTACATCTAGGTCTGTGGTTTTTGCTATTTTTTTCCCAGTTGCATGGTTAAACATCTCTCCCAATGACCTTTAAATCAGTTTTAAGAGACCGGATGGCTTTTACGGAGGACTGTTTCTTTATAACTGCCTGTCCCTGGAAAACAGTACTACTAAATTGTTCCTCTAGATGACTGAACTAAAATGGCCTATTCACAAAGTATAAATGGCTTAAATAATACTTTTAGAATAATTTTTGGATGTGACTTGCCTTAGGTAAGTTCACGTATTATATATTTAAAAGGAACGTAAAGTGGGACATATATGTATCAAGAGTACATTTTAGAGTTGGTACTTAAATGGATTTACAACATGCAAAGTATATACTGTTCCATGTGGAACTTGCAATATGGCATCTTTTTAGAATATCATAGTAATGTTTAAAATAATGCTATCTGAATTGGTTTGGCCTCACGACTTCCACCGAAGAAGGAGTGTCCCATGCTCTACAACTCTTCATACATTAGGATAAATACAGGACTTAAAGGAAGAAAACTGCGGGATGTGAATAACCTTGTTAAAGGAAGAGAAAGGGCTAATGGAAAGGACAGGCATTCATCTGTGATGGGAGAGCATGGAGAGAAGCATGGTGGTATTCCTTCACTGGACCAGGAAGTAGGGAGTCTGTGGGGTAGTATGCAGAGGAGATGCAAGAAGGCAAATATGGGCTTGGAAAGTGTTATGCTTAATGTTACAGGTAGGGCTTTTGCATTCAAAATAGCCACACACATTCAGAAGAAATGGCCTAATAGTGTCTCCCAATTAAATGGTGGTTTTTCTCTCTGCTTAACTTTGAATAATTTACTGCCCCTTGTATCAGCTCATTTTCATCTGTTTAGGTGCAAACATATAATCCATTCAACTGAGATAATCTTTAAAGAATCCAGTCTGATAAAGGAGGCACGTGGGAGGCAGAGTTAGATTAGTCTGTAAATTTAAAAGGAAGGTGGCCCAGCCATGGGCCTGAAAAGCAGGTATCACAGGAGCAAACTTCAGGGTTACTTGGTGGTGATAAGGAGTGTGCTTTGAGGAGTATGACAGATTAAAGACATGACTATTTCTATTTTCGTGGTTTTGGTTTTGACATATACTTTGTATTTATAGAAGCCTTTTATTTTTCATTGGTTTTCTATTTACTATTTATTTTAAAAAAACTTTTTTCTGTCAAAAGTCAATTTCTTTTGTTTTATGTCTACTAGAAATACATAAATCAGGTTAATTGCTATGTTTTTGAAGTATGGTCTCCATATAGCATCCTCTTCAAACTGAGGTTTCAAGTGCAATTTAGAACATTTGTTTTTGTCAAAGTAACTTTCCCACCTATTTTCATTAGCAATTTTGAAAGGCCCATCAGTAGCTGTGAAGATTTTTGCATGGATTAGTAGGCCTTTACAGCATTACATTACAGCAGTAACTAGCTTGCCTCCAACGGTGTGCATGGTTTTGATCTTTGCTTTGTATAGATATGGGTATGAAAATGTGGCAAAGACTTGAAGACCAGCTTTTCAAAGACCTCTTAAACATCTTCTATTGTTAAAGATATGCATTTTGCATAGACTTTTCTTTACATTTTTGTGTAGGTATTTTAAAATGCATATGCACTATTATTTTATGGCACTGAGTAAAAAAAAGGAAAATAGCTCAGCTCATAGGAGTGAGATGTTATGTCTGCTCTTCATTGCTTGATTCATTAAATTAAAGCCATATTTAAAGCCATAACGAACAGTCATGTTTATAGCTCTACTAAAATAATTTTGTAAGTATTTGATAGGCATTTTAATTCATCTCCTTATGAATTGTATGGATAAAAATTTAATAGAGGCAAGGTAAGTTTATATTTTATTTGTGAGCAGTCAACTGTTTCCCCTGTGAGTTTGAATAGCCTAGTTAATTTAGGCATACTGACAACATGTTTGCTTTTCGTATTTACCTTTTGCAGATCCCTTAGATGTAATCTGTGGACCACAGCTCGAAAAGTAGTAGTTTACACTGCAACCATTTCTGCTGCTGTGGGCTGAAACTGGTCTGTGGCAAGACCATGCACAGACTGTGATTAACACAGTGAATTTCATTTGACATTTTGCCAATTGTAACTCTTATAAGAAAAACACTGATCATACAAAGAACATCTAGCCTGTGGCTGATACAATACAGGAGTGTTTCCCATGGCAGGGCTTTTCAGCATAGTGTGGCCTGCTAAACCAGTTCCTACAGTGCCTGGATTCCTGGAATGATTGACTGGTGTTTAATATTTTACCCTTTTATATTATTAGATGAATATTAAAAAGTGAAACTACATCATCTTGCTGAATCATATTGATATGCCCTTTCAGTTAATGATGGAGAAAAAGATAGTGGGTTTTCCTAAATGTGTGAAATGACATAGCTGTATCTCTTCTCTCCTTGTGAAGAGAAGAAAGTGTTATCAATATTTATCATGTGGTGAAACGTAGGTTTCACAGAATCATTGAATCACTAAGGTTGGAAAAGACCTACAAGATCATTGAGTCCAACCTTTGACCAAACATCACCTTGTCAACTAAAGCATAGCACCAAGTGCTATGTCCAGTTGTTTCTTGAACACTTCCAGGATATCGAGTCCACCACCTGGACATTCTGTTCAAATGCTTGACCACCCTTTCAGTGAAAAAATTATTCCTTATCTCCAACTTGAACCTCTCCCAGTGCAACTTGAGACCATTTCCTCTTGTCCTGTTGCTTACTTGCCTGGGAGAAGAGGCCAATTCCTGTCTTGCCACAGCCTCCTGTTATCAGGTAGTTTTAGAGAGTGATAAGGTTCGTGTCTGACTTGAGTAAATTTCCCTGCAATTTTTGTAAGCCGGTAAGCATATTTGAAACATAGATCTTTAATTTCACAATCACTAACTTTTTGCCTTAATTGTAGGTAAAGAGAGAACACTGAGAACATCAAGAGAAGCATCACCTTCAGGGACCACAGCAGTACCGTCATCAAAGGTGAATTTTCAAGTATTTCTCGCCGTGTTTTTAGGTTGCTTATAGTTGGATTTTTTCCTCAGTTAAAAGGAGATGCTGTGTGCAGTTGTTATGGAAGGGAGCATCTGGAATTGCTCTGCAATCCACCAGAGGATAGACTTCCCTTATCTGGTAGGAAGGTGCTGATAATGCTGCATATCTAATGATGACACCGACAGATATTTTTATTCGGTATTCACTGTCTTGTTTTAGGAAAAAGGGAGTTTTGTATGTGTTTAAAATTGCCATTTTTCAAAGTTGAGGTTGTGCCAGAAAAGGAATGGCAAGGAGAAAAAAAATGGTCAAGTGGTTTTTAGGAGCAACAAATCAGTTGGACGAGCCTGTATTTGCACTAAACTTCATCCTTTAGTGATTCCGAGGCTGTGACTGGATTTGGAAATAGTGTGTAAAGTGTCTGAGTGACTGAGAAGATAATGTAAATAGCAGAGAAACAGGGTGCTCAAGGATGTGGCAAGAATGATGGCATTTATTGGGAACGGAGCTGCATTGCAAGATAGTTTGGTAAATGTCACTTTATGTTTACTGATGCCATTTTATTTCCCATCAAATCTTGTGGGCCGAGCGTCAACTACATAATTTTGCTGATTAGTTAAGTGGGCAGGCTAATAAACAGTAATGAACAATCATCATTCAGTATTGTTCTGGCTTTCATGTGGCAGCACAATCATTTTCACATCACAGACTGCTTCCCTGAAAATTATATTTGAGGTTAAAATTAACACTTCCACAGGGTTGTTTTCTGTAAATTGTTGAGGAATACTTTAATGAGAAGTTAAGAAACAATGCATGATATTGTTTGAAATTAATAAGGCCCTACTAAAAAGTAGCACTTGCCCTTAGTAACATGGTGTACTAGCTCAGTTCTTGAGGTCTTTTTAATAAAAGCAGTGGAACAAAAAAAACCCAAAACCCACAACTTAAAACCAAAAAAAAAAAAAACGTACTTTTTGTTGTGAGAAGGGGACAGTGAAGAAAATAATTAGGTGGGGAAAAAAACAGGCTTAGGTTGAGCTGTGTTATTCTAAGTATTTATCCCTTATGCAGCTCTTTAGAACTGCTGTGCTAGCTAATTGCCACTGTCCTTAAGGGTGGAGGCAAGTGATATATTTTCAGTGATGTAAATAACGAAAGTAAGATAAAAGCTATTATGCATAAGTTACACTGATTTAGATCATAAAATAAACTTTATAATTAGTTCACCTACTTCGTTTACAGACTCAGCATACTGCAGCTTAATATCAAATCCTTGCTTAATACAAAACTTTGAGAACAAGGAGGAATTGCAAAATCTCTTGCTCTTGTGTTAATATGTAGTGTGAGCTTGAAATATAAAGTATTCTGTAAATGTTCTGCTTTCATCTTCAGTCAGGTGTGATCTATGCTGTGTTGGGTTTTTTGCTAGCAATTTGCATGTATATGCATATCTGGTGTAGGCTACACAAAATGAAACTTTGATGAAAGTCATTTTCCCAGACAACACAAATATTTATTGGATATGAATTAGCTGCAGAAATGGAAGTACTTCCATGACTGTTTATTGCTTTTCTCTTGAAGTCTCCAAATCTGTACTGTCCTGCATCAGTGGAGACTTCTGGGATTAGCCTCTTGGCTGGATTACACTGACCAATTAAGTTACGTAAGTGCATCACTGACACAGAAGTAGTGACAGAAAAAGTGTTGGCAAAAACGTGAACATCTCTAGAGCCAGAGTCTTACAACCTACTAAGGCTTGAGAAGTTACTTACATACTTTATATTAGAGATTAAAGGAGATGGTTTTCAATGCTCTAAGTTATAATTTAGCTTTGAAATACTTACAAAGCTGTATGTTTCTCCACCAATACCTCTTTTTGCTGTAGTATCTATTTGCAAATCTGAAAAGGTGTTCTTATCTATCTTATAATTAATTTTTTACATAATCATGCTTGTGAATTAATACACGTTGATGTTATCAGATCTTAGCCACCTGTTTAATTGACTACAGCACAAATCTTTTGTGTTTTTATTTAATAACTGTGTGGATCATAAGATTTGGAGGCTGTATCCAGCATAGCTAAAGACAGATGTGCCAGACAGGGATATCTCAGCAAAGTGACAGGTTTTTACTGTTCTATTTTATCCATGAGGTAAAAAAACCCCAACAAACCCACCCCAAAAAAAGAGGCTTTTGTTTTGAGGCAGGGAATGTGGGGAGGGGGAGCAGGTTGGGTTATTTACAAGATGTACTAGGTTGTTCATTTCTTACGTGTTTGCAGCCTGCGTAGCTGCAGACGTTTTCAACTGAGAAGTGTGTCCTATTCTTTCCCTTCAGTTGTAGTGTACCTGGGGAAGCACCATTACTTTACTACATAAAATTCACTCGGGATTTAATACATATTTATTGACATTCAACCTATAGAATTAAATTTAGTGAGATTAAATTAAACAGGTTTTTTTCTGTATTCCACTAGATATTAGAGTGGTTAGATTCTTTTTATGGCTTGTGGAAATATACTAGGTCATGTGAGATTTTATTTATCTTCATTTCATGCAAAACTGACTTGGTTATGAAGACACTGGTCTTTTTGTTAGTAATGGACAGAACAACATTTAAGAAAACGGAGAGATGCATAATAGAACTGCAGTACACAATTTTTGGATTAGGGAAAAGTCAGGGTAAAGAAAAAGTCAGACATACTATTGGAAATAGGAACACTGGAGGAAAAAGCTTTGGCAGCAGATAGTTTTTAGTTAGACTACTGTAAGAACAATTGTATGGTTTGGAAAGGTGAGCTGGACTAGCTATTCCATGAATTATGTTATTCCTTGCTTTTAAGGGCCTGTTCACACCCCTGCATATTGAACTTCTTGACTTTGCTGGTTGTAATTCTGTAATTTGCAGTTACAGAAAACAGGGATTCCTGATGGGACATTGTGTTGCACTCTTCTTCTGGATGCAGATAAAGGTGGTGTCTTTATGACACAGAATTCTGGAAGGGTTCTATGAGTTGTGTACTTATGCCATACTGCAGCACAAAGACACATTTGGATAATAGTTTACTTGAGGTAAACACAAAATGAAGACAAAGCACTCTTGATACAGGTCACAGTATTTGCTTCCACTGGCCACTTAACGTAACTTAGAATGAACTAATGATAAGAGGGGGTGTTTTTTTTTTTCATTTGGATTTTTGTTTAGTTGGTTGATTTTTTTTTGTCTTCTGTTTGCCAAGATGAAACAGGCATTGAGTAGAAATTGTTACAGCCTTTTCAGGCAGTAGGAGTATCTTTTTTCTTTAGATATCCATCTTAGTGTTGCAATTTTTAAAGCTAGAGTGGTATAGATTCTTGGATGGATGCTTCTATACATACAGTTAATTCAAATTAAGTACCCACAATAGTGGTAACAAGATCTATAAAGCTAGCTATTCCTAAACTGGTATTTGTCATTGTCTGTTTGCTGCTCTGATAGTAAAATAGTATTCCTAGAGAGAAATCAATTTTTAAATATTTTTTGTACAAGACTTTCCATATGAAAAGGTAGAATAAAAGACCATAAAGCCATGACTGACTCTATTATAAATGATCAGCTTTACCCCCAGTAAAAAATAATTGCTTTTATTGGAAGCAGCACTGATCACTTAAAGTATGTGTACAATACTTTTTGTCCCTAATTAGCTTAGGTTATATACCCTACCTAGTATTTAATAGTTTAATTTAAATTTGTTACAACCTTTTATGCCTGAAAATCACATTGAATTATTACATCACTCCACACTTGTGTCTGACTTCCTTTAGTGCCCAACTGGTCTTACATAAGTTTTCTGTTATCTCTGACCTGTGAATTTACTAAAACTGATTCTGAAAGTGGGGTGTTGTTTTAGCAGTCTAATGAGCTTCATTGATTTTTTTTTTTCCTTCTCTTCCTCATTGCTTTATTATATTCTCTCTTCCCACCTACTTTTCTTTAAAGAAATCAGCATATGAAATAATTTCAATTTTCTTGTTTCCTATTTTAAAATGTTTTAAGGATCTGAATAACTCCTTATTTTAATTTTGAAGATGTTTTGCAGTGTGTAAGTGTATTTCATGTTAAATCTTGACTGTAATGTTTTTGTACAGGCCTTGGAGAAGAGCAACAGACTATCAGAAAAGGAACTTGCAGAAGCTGCAAGCAAGTGGGCAGCTGAAAAGTCAGAGAAGGCTGAGGAAAGCAATTTACCTGAAATAACAGAGTATGATGTAAGATATGATTTTTAATCCACTTATTTTAAACTGTTACGACAATAGAGTAGTTTTTCTGTACTTCTCTGAAAAGCACATTTTGTAACTTACCCCTGAATTTTTCTGCTTATGCTATCAAATATTTGTTGAAAGTGAGTGAGAGGGAGATTAAAGTCTTGAGATTTATTTATTTATTTTGAACAAATAGACAAAGCCAGAGTACATTTTGTTAGTATAATTTGAATTCATGTTGAGCTACAACTGACACAATAAGGCTCCAGCTGTCCCAGGGATTTTCCAAGGAACTCGTGTAGCAGCGTAGGTCTTTATGCCTACTGAACTCCTTAAAATTACCAAGGGACTTCTGAGTCAAAACATGAGTGTGTGTGTAAAACATAAGACTTATAAGAGAACCCTTATTTCAGTAATAATCAATATTAATTATTCACTAGTTAATTCCCATCTGTTCTTGCCCCTCCTTGTCTTCTACCGCTGGCTATGTTGAAGTTGGATTAGAGCCCTTCTCAGTCATTGTTTTGTTATGCTGCTCTTGGGTAGAATGTCTTTTTTGGATTCTGTTATGTTAGTGGAAGATGTATTGTTTAAACCAACCTGAAAGTCATTTAATGTAAAATTATCTGTTTTAATTCTATGGTAGTTTGCTCTTTGACTTTCAACTTGGCTTCAACAGGGACAAAGTTTTAGTGTCTCTAAAACTTTAGAGACACTCTTTAAAAAACAAAATCTTATTTTACAAAAACCTACTTTACAAAGTCATGTGCCTTAAAGTTTACAATTAATGGGTTTGATATTTATTTTTTTGTAAATAGTTTGAGGGAAAATGAAAGCATCTTGGGAAGCACCACCTTTCCTCCTCTATTTCACGCTTGTGGAATGTAAGGGCTGTGTTAGAGAAATGAATTCACTGGATCCATTTTTATCTGAATTTTTAAGTCTTTTCTATTGATGTAATGGGCAAATGCATGAGCAATTCCTTAATGCTGGCCAGGAAGATCTAGTTGGATAAATAAACTGAAAAAAGTAATTGGGGAAAAAACAAAAGGGGAGGAAGTGTTAGAATAGGGAAAAAGCAAGAACTGATCCAGGGATTAATGCCATATGGAGGAGAACATATGGATGGACATTTCTGAGAGGTTCAGAAGAGTAACAGTGAAGAGAAGTATCACTTCTGTTCTTGATGAGGGGAAGGTAATGCAAGGGAGGAAGGAAGAGTGGGCCATATGGAGAAGAGTTTTTTAAAGCTTCCTCTGTGCTACAGAGAAAATTGCACTGGCAAAAAGATTAAAAATAAAGAATCAAGATGAAGCAATTGCAGTTGATTATGGCAGTCTAAGATGATTTATAGACTAAGAAAGTGGGCTATAGGAATGCTAATGAAGGAGATGAGGCATCTCATTCTGAGTTCTAGAAGAAACGATACCTCTCACCTTGATTAGTAGGCTGTCATGTATGAATTGCAAGAGTTTTTAACTTCTTGCAGGTTATCTTACATAGTGCGTAACAGTTGAGCATTGTGTTGCACTTATTTTAGTAGCCTTTACTCACCCTTAGCCATTTCAGTATTTACTGTGATGACCAGATTTGGGATTCAATCTTAATGGTTTTTGTTGCTGCTAAGATTTGAGCACATGCTCACAGGACCACTTAAGCTTTTGTCTTTCTTTTTCTGTCTAATGCTTTTCCCTTTCATGTTGGTTGAGTCTTAAGATTCTTCATCTCTGTTCTTGCATAATAGAAAGTAGTTTTATTCATCTTCTTTAATTCTCAAATCGTACTTTTTAAAAAATATTTTATTACTTTACAACTGTGTTCCATAATATCGGATTTAAATAATGCTGTAAAAGCAAATTACTACATCTTCTCTACAAACTCCTTAGAATTGGAGTCTGTTTTCTTTGGTATAGGGATACTGTCTTAATTTCTGTTTTAGAGGGAAGTTTATACAATTTCAGTACTTTGCTGTAATTTTTCATGTTGTTAGAAATCCTCTAATGACATTTCCTTTTGCTATACGGTTGGTATCACTTTTCATTTAATATTAGACCTCTGATCCTGAATACTGCGAGAGTTCTTTCTGACAACATTTTAATTTTGTTGGTGCCTATTTACTTGTTACTTTGTTACTTTTATCCTTTCCCAGAAAACTAAACAGACATTCATTGTGAATTTTTCTTGCTAGCTGGTGTTACAAATATTACATACACAAATCTCTTCTCAGCGGATAGGCAGGTAAAGGTTATCTGATATCATTGCCTTTACACAGTTAGGACTGAGTCACAGGGGGTTTTATGATGTCATGTTTTCTACATGTTTAAAGTCCCTATTTCTGTATCTGTTAAGATTGTAGCAATAATACTTCACTAACAGTCTTGATGAGCAAACTCCATATTGACCTGATGACTGCATTTGGGATTTTATTTTTTTAACTCACACTGAGGTTTTTATTTTGCTCTCCAAACTGAATGTATTGTTTGTGTTTTTTATTTAAGGCTGGATCTGCAGCTCCATTATATGTCGAACAAACAGGGGAAGCAGAAGCAAATATAACAGACAGTATGGAACTCTACGAGGATGGCCAGCTTCTTGGTCGCTCAAAAGCAATTGCAGCTAAGACAAAGGAGATTGAACAGGTGAGTCCTCTTGGCATTTTCTCACTAATACAGTAATGGTTTGCTCTGCTAGAATTATCTTGATTTATTTTTTCCTCCTTCTTGGAGTATAATATGAATGTAATTTGATTTCTTGAGATGATGTGATAACATCTCTGACTATTTAATTCTGAAGAATCATGACATTTGTCTGCACATGGAAAGTAGTGGTAGTTTTTGTTAACTTACATACAGCAACTGCTGTTTTTCAAGCTAAGATAATGACTGCTTCTTTGAATAATTATTTTAAAATCAAATATAATACAAATAATTTCAAATGTAATTAAAAAGTAAGGCTTTATATGAGATTAAATAATCAAAAATCAATTTTGCAGTGTAATCTCCTTGACTTAAATATATGCAGTTTGGGATTGAACATCAGAAGCTGCCTGTTATTGTTTTGTGTGTTTGTGTTTGTTTGGCTGGGTTTATTTTTGTTGTTGTGACTGAGGGGGCATTGTTGGGGGTTTGTGTTTATTTTGGTTTTTTTTAAATCTGCTTTGAATCTCAGGACCTTTGTCATTCTCAAATTTTGCTTTGACTACAGTGTTTTATATCTAACAGATGAGAGGGTTACTGTATTCAGAAGTTGTATTTTTTTCTCTTTTGTATTGTGCACTGGGAATTGATTTAATACAAAACAAGATTTCTATTACATTTGTAACACTGAGTTTTTGAGGTAGTTCAATGAAAGCTTATTCATGTATTAGTCTCTTTTATGTCACCTTACAGTAAGGAAATTATATACAATGACCTTCAATTTCATTTGGAAATGGTTTAAACAATTGAAAGTGGTTTCTTTCTAATTTTTGTTATTTTAAATGCAGAGTTTGGCGATTTTTCTGACTTCATCTTTCTGATGTAAATGCAACTATGTCCGACTCTGTAAATTGCATTTAAAGTTTATAATTTGGGTGAGAGAAAGAGATGACTTTCTTCAAACTTGCTGTAATGTGCAGTGTTTTCAGCATATGCCTGGGATGGGTGAAATAGAAATACAAATCAGTTTTCCCCCTCATGCTTATCTCATAATAACATCTTCAAGAAAATAGGTTTCATGTGTTGTTTGAGATAAGGTTATTCTAGGTCTTCATTTTTCATCTTAATTCTAGTGGCCTTTGTTCTGTTGCCTGTGAGCCCACATCCTGTGCTGAAACACTGTTCCATTCTATTGACACTTGAAAAACAGCTTTCTACTAAATTGGTTTTGGGTTTGAGTTTTTTTTTCTACTTTTAATAGTGACTTTGCATAATCATGTTCCTGGTGAGCATGGCTTTCCATGTGTGCTGGGCCTGGCTGTGATGGAGTTAACATAATATGCTGTCAATGCAGTTGGTTTATCCCTGCGTGTCAGATCACAGGCTTGTACATGGCCTAAAAATCAGCTACTACCAAATGCATAGACTTATGACTATTTAAAAATGACAAACTGGAAAAAATATAAAGACTAGGAGCAGATAATATAGGAGCAGATTTTTTAAAAAGTAGCAGTTGTGATTATTTAGCTTGATACTGCTGAATCTATGGATTGGTTTAATTCCCCTAGGTCCTAAAGACAGGGTTGTAGTGATGAAAACAGATGAAAATTTGGACATGAAACCCTACTGCTGTTTTCCATATGATCTAATGCTACTGCGCTTGGTAGAGTTTGCACTTAATTCTAAGGAAATCTAGATTATGATCCGTGAAATGGAATACTTTTAGGAACTTAGATCAGAAAAGCCTGAGGAATAGTTAAAGATTTGGACTTTGCAGAACCAGTTTCTCCTGTTGTTAATTTGAATATTGAAGCTCTCAGCTTCTGCAGAATTTAAATAAGGTTTTAGAATGATGCTAGAAGTACCTTCAATATATTTTAATTGAAGAACATGTTTATTTTCTTATAAAATCAGGTACTGTGAATTTGTTAAGAGGTAGATAAGATATTTATCTAATCATTGAAACTCAAGACTGGAAAATTACCTGTATCTTCTTCAAATAAATATTTAAAAGTAACTTCTGCTTCAGCATTTAAATTTTTTGGAATTTTTTTTATTGTTGTAATAGACCTGATGATTTTCATAATCATCATTAATTGCATGATGAATCATCATAATGAAATACCGTGAATTTTTCTTCTGTATATTGCAGCAGTCTCTCTGTACAAACTTATATGCTATTCTGTTGAGTTTGAGTTCTCAGCATCCAAAAGTAAATTTAATTTAGTTCTGTGTGGCTTGAGTTTTCTTCCTTTGACAAGTAACGAGAGAGGGAGGAATGCAAACTAAATTTGTAGTGCTGTTGTGAACTGCTTACTAAAGGTTCTTTGGATGAATTTCTCAAAACAATTTATACTGATTTTACTGCTTTTTAACTGAAAGTGTGTTTTTGTTTTTCACGCAGTAATAGTCCTTATCATATAAATTTAATACTATCTCTAGTCATGCTGTATTGTTTATACACATGTAACATTTAAATCTTTAAAGTGAACTGTAAGCTATAATTACACTTTAGGAAGAGTGACCTCATAATATGTTTATAAGAAAGCTTTTTCATTATTTTTTTCTGATTATTTGTCTTGAAGACACAAGTTATAGCAGAAAAAAAATTTTGTTCCATAGACTTCAGTTAAATTTCATTCAGGTGTTTAAAATAGATTCTGAATAACTAGTTTTAGTTATTATTTCTGGAATATAATTTTGCGGAAGGATTACTAAAATAAGTTACTTATTGCAAAGACTTATGCTGCACAGTAGTGAAGCTGTAATCCCTCTGCAAAGCAGGATTTCCAAAAGGTTGTTTTTCAGTATACGCTGGACAGCTATTAAGGTATTTAAAATAAATAAGTAATGAAGTCAGACAGGGCTTCTGCCACTGGGTATGTGTCAAAGAATTGGTGAGGGTCCAGCTAGTGTTTGAGGGAGTGAGGCTTGATTAGCAGGCTTCACCCATTGGACCTCTTCTGTCTCCCAAGTTTTTTTGCTTTCTCTTGGAGCACCAGATCTAGTGATGTTTGCTTTTCCATTTATATTTATTCTCAACCTGATTGACAGGTATTTTTGCTGTTCCAAGCTCCTGATAAAGCCGTCTTTGCTTTGTCCTCTCCACCTGTCTCTAAAGCTCCAACCAGGACAAAGAACAAAATTTTCCAAATATATATTTTTACTTCATAGTTTCAGGCACATGCTGAGGCAAAAAACTGTGCTAACAGAACATGCAGTGTCGCAATGAGCAAATTCATTGCTGTACGGCAGAGAAACAGGCAGCCTGATGCCCTGGGTGGGAGGGGGTGGCAGCTTGTGATATAGTCTGTTATTTCTCTTAATAAAAACAAACAAAAAAAATTCCCTTGAGCAGTTGAATGAAATATTCATAGAGGTGTTCTGTTTAAATAAGTACTTCACCGTATCTTGTGTATCGCTCATATCACTCTAAGCTGCAATAGCACCATCCCCATATTCAGAATTTTAAAGGAAATATGATTGTAAATGATCACTCTGACTCATCAAGAAAATATTTGTGTATTATTTATTTGACGGGGGACTTTCTGCAATTCATGTAAAATCATGCCATTTGAAGAAAAATGAAGCTTCGTGTGCTCAGGATAACAAGGGGAAAAGTGTCAGATCAAGTGCTGGTTGCTGTTTGCTATATAGTGACTATCTTTTAAGAGTCTGCTGTTGCTTTGCAAATATTAACTGAAGCTGACATAAAGAGAGGAGACTAGAAGTTCTACTCATAGATAAAGGCTTGGAAAAATCCAGACACTGTTTAAACAGAGAAAAGAATTATCTCTGTCACTCTCAAACTAGAAAAACTCCGAAGTTTATATTTAATTTGAAGTGTGCCAATATTACTCGGAAAGGAAGAGCGTGGCTGAAGATGCACAGGTGCTTGAAAACATTTCTGAACTGGGACTACAGATCCTGGACATTTCTGATCTCATCTTTGAAAGAACAGGCATAGTGACAGTATCATGGAAACATCCAGTTCAGGTGGGATCTCACCTGAGCCAGTCTCCTCTTGAAAAGGGCCTTAGGTTGTTATGGGCTTTGTCAAATTGAGTCCGGCACGTTTCCAATGAAGGAGACTCTGCTGTTTCTCTGGAAAACCTGTTTCAGTGTTTTCACTGCTCTGTCTGTTGAGCTCAGCTGCCATCACAGTCCAGAACATGCTTGCTTTCCACTGAGGATGCAGTTTCTGCTCACTGCTTCTCTTGACAGCTTCCTGTCCCCATTCTTGAACTGCAGAATCCCAGCTCCTTGCTGTGGTCTCCTGCTTTTGGGATCTGCTCCACTGGGAGGGGGCTCAGCTGCTCTCAGGGAAGGGCTGATTTCCTAGAATCCTCTGGCTCTGTCACTTTGTGGTTGAAAGAACAGAATTTTTCCTGTCATTTTTGCATAGCAGGTACTGGGAAAACTGTTCTCTTCCAGCCAGGTGCATAGTCTTTTCAATCTTTGTGCCTCTTTGCATTGAATGAAAATTCTGCAGCGTTAATGTGTGTCTCATATTGTAATATATTCCATTAAGTAGAGTCTAGATCTATGATGTGTTTTTTAATGTTCTGTTTGTAATTAGAAGCTTTGGAGAGTTTTTTTTAAAAATATGGAAGTAATTAGCTTTCTTAGTTGAGGTGTTTTTTGATTGTTTGGGGTTTTTTGAAGCTAAGTGTTTCCTTAGACCTTTGAACATGCCTTTCCCTCCTTGCTCTACATTTATAATTTTGAAATAAGGTGTTATATGTTGTCTGAGTATTTGTCTGAGCATAGTGAGGTAGAACCCCATTAAAGGAATGCTTAAAACATTGGTCTGAGTACTTGAAAACACTGTAGCAGAAGAGCTTGTGTTGTCATGTCAAGACCAATGAATGTCTATAGTTTGCTAATGTAACCATTTCATGCACTTTTAAAATATTTTTGCATTTAATAATATGTAATATGCATTAAAGTATTGTTTTGGAGTTGTTTAGTTTCTGTTTTTATATAGTTAAGGATCAGCTTATGCTTTTAGTGTGTAATTTGCTGAAGTGTGGTATTTTTTTTGGAAGTGATGACAAATACAGTCCCTGGTGTTAAATTCACAGTTGGAGCTATTCAGCGTCAGTGTTACACAAAAGGCTATCTCTTTGTTCTTCCTTTATGAGCAGCAGTAGCAGGGATTCTTGAAATGTCTTATCTTGTCTAGACATCAAGTCTGCAATACTGTGTTAATTAGTCCATTATTATGTGTCCAGTTTCTTACACGTTGCATATGCAAGTGACAAGGGTTACCTCTGGAAATGTATTATTTTCTGAAGACAGATTTTACCAAATGACAATTTTACCAAGTACCTTTCTTGATTTTGGCAAAAATCAAACCTCTGAGTCTCTGAATGAGATTTGACATTCAGAACTTCAATTTGGCTATTACCACAGAGTTTTGGCATATAACAAGGAAGCACTGGAATTAATACATTCATGAATGCTTTCTTCTGTTAAAGGAATTACTGTCTGACTGTATGCTTCGAGTTCACCAATGTCTTTTAAATGTTCAGCGGAATAATATTTTTAAATATTCAAAACATTTGGATTAATTGCTTCTTTACTTGAATGTTGCTTGTTAACAGCCTTCTTGCTGGAAGATGGTGAAAACAGGAGATTTTTCTAAAGCTTGCATTTGAAACTTCATAGCTATGATGCGTAGAAGGAAAAATAGGTGTGTGGCTTGGTCCACAGGCTGCCCGTATTCTGTTTCCAGATCTTCTAACTCTTTTTTTTTTTTTTAAGTAAATTACTTAAGTCTGTGGCCTAGAAGTTACAGTTAAATAAGAAAAACAGGTTTTAGCAGTTATAGTATGTGCAGTTTCAGAAGAACTGTTTCTTGTTCCCCTTCTCTGTCATATCTCTTGTTCTGGGAAAATCTATATAGCAATAGCTGAATTGTCTTTGTGTGTATTTAACACAATTAATGGGACTGTTCTCTGGAGGTGCTGCTCTGAGCGAAGACTGACCTGTCACAAATCAACACTTCACATTGCAAGGACTTAGTTAAGAAAGCTCTGTTTCTAATATCAGAACGTAAAAACATTATTACAGGCGTTTATTTTGTAATAAAATAGTTACAATTTCTGTAATGTATGGGAGTATACTGTATGTCTTCCTCCCTGTCGTCGTCCCCCCCCCCCCCCTTGTCCATTGCTAGTTTTGTTTTGCTTCAAACAGTGTAAAGGTGAAGGAGGGTGTAAATATGAAGTACCTTCTGCATCTTGGCTAGGAATAAGCTAATGATAAATATATCAGAAAAGTTTTGTAAGGCTTGGATATGATAGATTAAGCACCTCAGTTTTAGCAGTTGTAGTAAAATAAATAAATTACTAATTGGAGTAATGGGAATCTAGGAAGAAATTAAAGAGGCTTTCAAAGTTGGCCTTGGGTGTACCTTTTCTTTTGACTTCAGCTGAGCCAGGGAAACAGGTTACTGTTTCCTCAGATTAGCTTGTTGGTCTGCTTGTGCTGCTGCTTGTTTCAGGCAAAATTATCTAGGTTAGAAAAAAAAATCCCCTAATTAAAATATAAGTTAAGAAATAGGTGCGTTAAGTGAAGCTGAAGGAACTGGAACAGTGGCTAAAAAACACATTAAAGGATTATTTCTGATTGTGGATGAGGTCAGGCATGCTTTGTTTCTGACAGGAATAGACCAGACAAGAGTAACATGCCTGATGAGTGTAAAAGATGGGGAAGCTGTAGATTTTCATTCCCTCCTAGCTTTTCTGTTTTCCTTCAAACCTTGTGTACTTAATACACAGTGGCAAGGCCTTAATGATGGACTCATCATCATCAGTCTAATTTGGATGGTAGCATAGTATATATCATGCCTCCTCTGAGCTTATGTTTATTTTATTTAAATGTAAGTAGTAATTAAGAAAATTAATTTATTTTTTAATAATCAAGAAAACATTTGTCTCAGGTTTTGATATTTTGCCTTAGGCTTCTCATAAAAATTGATGACAATTCCTTTACTTAATTATATCATCTCCCTATGATCTTGTTTCATCCTTTTGTGCTTTGTTCGTTTCCTTGTATCAGTATCCCTCTCCTTATATATAAAAAGCAAATAATTTATTTTGTTTTACACATTCTTAGACACTTTTTCTTCCGTAATAATTCTGACTTGCTGATATTTCTACCATCTTTACTCAAGACTTCCTTTTTACCATTGCAAAATCAAATCACTTACATTTCTATACTTATTTGATCTTTATGGTTCACACTTGGCTTAAGTCTTTTTTTGTGTTGGGATCCTTTAGTGCTGTAAATATGAGCTGTTTGTTAGAAATTTGTGTTTTCATGTTTACAAAACTGCAAAATGGAGCACATAAAAGCTTTTGGTGAGTGTCTTCATAGTATCTTTTTTTTCTCCTTCCAAATACGTTTATTTAAAGCAGGATACATGTAAAAGGATGTGAAAACTTCAGCTACTTTCCTTTTCTCATGTTTGGGTCACAATGCTTTAGAAGTTGTAGTCCTTCGCTTTACGGTTTTTCAGCTTTTCCATGGACATTAATGGGTTATTTGGTATGCACTGCTGTGTTCTTAATTACAAACTGCTGCATATGCAAAATCAGTGCAACTCATTCATTTTACTTCAGCACCTGAAGGTATGGTTTAATAAGGAAATATATTGCCACATTTCAGCTTTTTGCCAGCAGCTTTTTTCATTGGAAAACTGATAGAAAGTGTTATTTAATGTGCAACACTCTTAGGGAAATACTTTTAAGAGAACTTAATATGTATGCATTTAATCCAGTAACAGTAGGGTATTTCTTGGAGACGTTGGATTTAGATATAATTCACCTTTAGCTTTTAACTATCTATTGAAGATCTTACGTTTTTTAATGTAAACAGCTTTAGGCCTGTGCTGATCACATTATTTTGGAGTTGGTGAATGCTGGGGATATAAGCCATTGACAGATGTGTAGAGTTTTTGTTGTAGAGGCACTTCATTATGTGATCACACAGTACTGCAGATTGCAAGATCTCAAGAAGATTTGTTTGCTTACAGACAGTCTTAAGGGGGATTGTTTACAGGTGTTACAATGTGGTTGCAGATCTCTGTAAGACTTAAAGGAGGGAAGGTTACTAGTTAGGTACTTGATAAAAGTGCTGGACCAAGTTGAAACCAAAGAAAACGTAAAAGAAGGTTGTTCAAATTTGAAAGACAAGATCAACTTCTTGGTCAGATAAAGTGAAAGTTTAAGCAGATATTAATTAAATAGCATTTTTTCAATCAACAGCCAGCAGTGCTTGCTTGATTTAAAATTTCTGCTTCTGTCATGAGAAACCAGAAGAATATAAAAACTGGATGAAAGAAGATTTGGAAACTATAATACTGAGTAGGCTGGAAAGAGAATAGATTAGTTTCAGGAGATGATGAGTGTAAACAGGATTGGAAAAGGTGTTAGGAAGAGAAGAAACTCACTAAAAATGTGTGAGCCTTGTAATATAATTAGGAACTAATTATGAGAAATTGCTTACTGAAAAAATTGTCAGTAGGTGAGATGCTTGGAAGGATAAGCTGAACAGACACTGGCAAACCTCCTGAGAATGCTGAAGGATGAAACCAGAAATTATGAGTAGTCGGAGTCTTGATAAAGGCAGTAATTTCTGTAGGAGTGAGTTTTTGTGTTTGTGGTATGTTGTGTTGTGTTTTTTGTTGGGTGAGGGAGTGTTGTGGGGGTTTTTTTGTTTGGTTGGCTGTTTTTGTTTTGTTTTGTTTCGAATTTTGTTGGTTTTTTGGTGGTGGTGTTCTTGTTGCTTTTGATAATGTGGTTTTAATTCAGAGGATAGAGACAGGCTCCTCTTCAACTTTGTCTCCAGCTTATTCTTGCTTTAACAGAAGGGCATTGGTGGACTCAAGAACTAGATTAGCAGTGGTGTTTGATTTTATTTTTGGACTGTTTTGAGGATTAAAGATCAAATTCTCTTTTAGTTGACTCAATGCACTGATGATCAAAGTTTTAAGTATTTTTTGTTCTTATAACCTACTGTCTCTTCAGCATTGTTGCTAGGGAAACCTGCTGCTTCCTGGATTGAAACAGAATAAGAATAGGATCAGTCTCATAAACGTAGTAATTAGATCCAGAGATTTAAATTCCCTTGGAATTAGCCCAAGCTCAAAGAACTACTGTCTAACACCTGAACCTCCCCCCTCCCCACTGATTTCAGTTCATCTGTATTGGTTTTCCCAATACAGTCTTAGCATTGATCTTCTGAAAGACTTAGAGAGGAAACAGGAGTCCAAGTGGTGCTTAAAACAAGATGTATGTAGAGCAAACAGAGGATAGTGTCATAAAGGAAAGGTTTCGTAAAACCATATGTGATGGTGGGAATGTGGTAACTGAGCAAACATTCAGAAAGCCCTGTAAGTGATAAATGAAATGTGGTGACAGGAAGGACTTGATGTTTGGCATGGAAGCTGGTTTCCATTTCTCCTGCACTGACAAGAGCTTTCAGGCCTCAGAAGGTTGAAGTAGACAGTGACAGAGTAGTGTCACTCTACCTGTAGGGAGTGAAAATCTACTGAAGTGTGAATCTACAGTTTTGCGGATTTTTGAGTCTTTTACAGACTGTGGTGCTTATCTTTACATAACAGAAACTTGGTTTGCATATGACAATTTTCCTGGTGAATATAGTTTAATCCTGTGATTCGTTTGCAATCTGATTTATATACAACATTGATTCATGTGTAAATACAGGATCATCTGTGACCAAAAACACTTAGGTGACAGGTTGTATTTGTCACCTGGTTCTTAAATCTCACTGCCTGATGTCTTCTTTCTTTTGGCAGTTGTTTCACTGAGCAGGTTAAACGCAGTATGTTCTAAAGATGGATAGACTTAAACCCTTCTGTGATAACTTGTTCTTTTATGAGAATATTAGTGGATTATTTAATATTAGTACAGTTTACAGAAGACTGTTACATAGTTTTTTGTTCAAATTATTTTGAGTGCATTTAGTATTTATATAAGTTTTTGTCTTAAAACCTTGGCATACAGAGTATTAATTGTCTCTGACCTTTGAAATACTGGGTGATCTTATAGTTTTAAAAGGCATCAGAATTGGGAACTTTCCTAAATGATATGGGGAGAAAAGTCTATTGTACCATAAGTTGTTTATGCATGTGCTTCTTCTGTAAGTTAAGATTGTGAAAACATTAGATTTTTATCTTGGGGTATAAATGACTAATGCACATCATCATTTATTGCTGACCCGCAAGGATCACTTTTACTGGTTTGTTTGACTCTTGTTTGCTTTGATGTTGCAAGTTTTGAGTCCTCAGTGATTGTCTGGACATAACATTAGTATGGATATCACAAGGGCACGCTTCACAAAACATGGCAGAAAAACAAGGGCCAAGACTCCCCACAGGGCAAAGGTTACAGTGTGCCAGTTTTCCTTGGTACTTTGACTTGCAAGGCAGTAATAGAGTCGGCCTGACTTGAAACAAACACAGAAGCTGAACACTGACCAATGGAGTGGGTCATGTTGTTCATGGTTCTTTAGCTTCTCAAGCTTCTTAAGAAGGATTGTTCATACATTAATTTTTTAAACTACTGAACTTCAAGTATTTCCCTCAGTGACGCTAATAACCTTTAATACCTGTTTTTGATACTGTTTCTCCAATGTTTAATTGGCTTGTTAGCAGCCTTTCCCCTTCTCCTGACTGGAGATAGCTTGCATACTTAGTTTCATTACAACATGAAATCTTGTACTTATGTGGGTTCTGTGTGTGCTTACTTGACCACAATTACACCTCACAAGCAGTTCACCACCTCAGTATAGTAGATAATTTATATATTAAATTTTTTTGTCACGTGCTACCTTAAAAAAAAAAAATCTCCACATAAGCATTTTTAAACAGAAAATCATAAATGGATTAAGATATGCTAACACAAGCCTCAGCTGGAAATTTGCCTATTTTATTATGTTTCTTTTTAACTTGGCTTGGAGAAGCTAGCTTATGGAATTGCAGAGTTTCTGTGCTCTGTATCTGTCGACTCTATTGTCAGATTTCAACTAAATTCAATTTATGCATAAATCAAGATGATTAACTATTGCAAGCTTTATGAAAACAGGCAGTAACAGAAACTGCATACGTTCCAGTGGAGACCATATCATGATTACATCTCATTAGACACCCAAAAGTCTCCTTTAAGCAAGTGCTGGTGTTTAAAAACAAACAAAATGCACAAACAACCAAAAACCCAACCCAACTTTTACCATTGCAGATTTCAGCTGTGTATTACAACGAGTTTGGTGCTACCGTACTTTAAGAAATTTAAAAATTATGTCCCTGTACTGTTCCCTGTGTTGGGCCTGACCATGAATCAGGTCAATAAAAAGAATTAAAAGTTTGCAGAAACTTCTTTACCCAGTTCCCTTATTCACAGTGTGGCTCCTTAAATGTGCCTGCTGCTATAACCACGCTGTGTTGTATGTCGAGCTGCTACTGTCTCTGAACATTCACTATCTTGAAAGTACTGTTCAGGCACACTTAATGTACTGCTTAGACACTGCTTAGTTACTTAATCATCAGGGAGAAATCTATAGAAAGGTGTCGTCTTTGGTGGTATTTGCATAGTAACTGTTTATTTTTGTCATAGGGAAGATAAAACTTTAAAAAATATTTCTGTTTAATTTCTATCTAAATGTGCCATAAACAGAACTCTCTTCTTCAAGACACCTCACCATCTTCTAACGTTGATAGCATTGGTTCTGCATGTTTCCAAAAATTAACTCACTTGGAATTACTAGTGCATCACTAGACACCCTCATAACCACCTCTTCCACGTGGCCTGTTGGAGCCAAACTTTGATTTAGTTGTGAACCAAACTGCAACCTGTTGGCTCCAGCCTTGAAGTTCTTGAGTAGATCTTGAGCAGAAAGAGCTGTCACAATAAACGAGTACTTTTGGTAGTGAGATAGCTTGGTTTTGTAAACTAAATGGTCTCTTTGAATTCAAACTCTAATCGCTTACAGTTCCTTAAAGTATTTTCACTTAAGAAAATGAATACCAAAAGATTTTTGTTTTATTTATTGTCTCTCAGCTAATGTGATGAAGAACTGGAAGTGTGCAATTATAGAGAAATGTTCCCACACCAAGGCACAACTTGCCATGAAGTAAAGGTGAAAGCTCTTTTGCATGTGTCTGTTACCTGCCACTGAACAGGGTAGTTGTGACAAGGACTCTGTTACAGTTTAAGATAAGGATGTCTCTTTGTTCATATGGGGGGACCTGTGAGCTAGATGCAGCCTCCTTGAAATGTGTAATTAGATGACTTCCATTGGTGGTGCAGTCTCTCCTGTAGCTCTCCCAGCAAAGGGGATGGAGACTGTACCTTCACCAGCTCTTGGCAGTGGCACTGGTGGACCCCTCCACCCCCCAAAAAATTCTTTTTTTTTTTTTTTCCACACAACTGAAAGGGAGAAGCCAATCTAGGAAGGCAAGTGAGTGTCAATTTAGGAATCTTCCTTTCCAAGTTCTTTTATATGGCAAGAGGTGGAGCATAATATAAGGAAGAGAAGAAGGACTGGATATGTCCTTGGGAAGGCAGGGACAAAAGGATGCGAGAGTTTCTGTGGAAGAGGAACTGTCTAGCAGAGGAATAAGGTGACCCCTGAATTGGAGGGTGGAAGAAATCTGGGCGGGATGGAAGGATTTGTGGTGACAGGAGAGGTAGGGTTAGTAACTGACCGTGGGAAGCAATGAACCAGGGTGGGACTGGACTTGGAAAAAAAACCCAAAAAAAACCAAAAAAACCCAGATTTATGCCAAGATCAGAAACTGCAGCCAAGAGGGTGGGGGAAAGAATGAGATGGGGAACATGGGTGGAGATGGGAATTAATTCCACAGAAACTCTAAAGCCCATGGGCAAGTGCAGTGGAGTTTACTCCCTGGCTGGAGGGTGGAGACGCTACATCATGCAAGAAAACTTGCTGCTATTTCTGGTGCCAGAAACAAGTGGGGTGCAGTCAGGTGCTTCCAGCTTGGTTTCTTCCCTTCTGGATGCCCTTGAGGCATCTGCAGGAAGCTACAATTGTAAGGCAGGAAATGCAACGTTCCTTCATGGAGTACCTGAAATTGCCTCCTAAAAAATGAGATGATTATGTCAATCAGTGCTTTTGGTTCAGTTTATTGTATTTGTAGAAAAAAAAATCTTGATATAAAAATGAGTTTTAAATGAAATTACTAATCTGTTTACCCTAGTGTAGGTCTAGCCATTACTCAAAAATGCCCTGATTATTTTTTTGGATGATTTTCTTATTTTTTGTCAAATTTACTTGTAGCCATAACTACAGCTCATTGTACAGTTTTCCTTTTTCTTATGTTGATATGGAAGGAGATTTTCTTGCAACTGTGTTTTTGCTAAAATCAGAAGCAAAGGTAAGCGAGTAATTATATGGTCTCTCATGACCCAGATAAGTCACCAAGAAAAGTGTGGTTTAGGAGTGTTCCTATTTTAAGCAGGATGGACTTTTTGCTACTGAGAAAAGCATGTAACATCATAATGAGTTGGCTCTGGAGCCTTTTAATGTGTGTAGGTGTTACTCGTGTCACAGTAAGCAGCCAGAGCAGTGATCCCAAAGAAAAGTATCCCATGTATTGTTAAGGTTGTATTAAGTATTCTTGAAAAAAGATATGTGCATATTGCTGAAGAGTTATATTAAGATATGCAGAGGTCTGTTAGGGATAAAGTGCTGAGCTTGTTTTTGCCTGTTGTGGATCAACTAAGATTCTAAAAGAGGGAGGGTCACTTAGCATGTTACCTGAGTATGAATACTCAATGCCTGATGTCAAGTAAGGTTTTGTGTTTATAAGGATACAAATTTTCATTGCTATGTTTGCAGTTGATTTCACTATGTACTACTCAGCATGCATGTGTAATTGGTAAGTAGGTAGCTTTTTACTGTATTCCTTAAAGCTGCTGTATTATATATTACATTTAAGCTCTGAAAGAATGTGTGTGCATATATACATAATATATACAGTGGAAGGTGTTTCCATGGATGTTTCCATGCAACTGTGGAACATACCTTTTGTTTATATTTTCCTATTTGGCAGAAATGCATGAAATGTAAATGCATTTCTATCACAAAGTAATATAAAGATGCTCAGATAATTCAATTGACGTGAAATATTTTTCAGTGAATTTTTGATTTTTCAGAGTGCTAGGTTACATGACAGCTTGAGTGCAGACTTACCAAGGGAATGGGAAGGACTTGGATGAAATTGTGGCAGAAGTGAAGGTTGTCAGAGGTAGCAGTGGTTCCTTTGGTTGGGTATGTATTGGGCAACTGCAGGGTCTTTGGGGCAGGAAGAGTGATTTGGCTTTGTCCACAGTGTAGTTTGCTGAGTGGTGGAGAACTAAGGAGAACAAAGAGAAGATGTGAACAAATGAAAAAGAGATTATTACTAAGTTGAGGTAATATGATGTGAGTCAATGGATTATGTTAGAACTAAGCAATAATTTTAGGATCAGGTGCATTGCAGCCAACAAACGGGGAAGTGTTAGTCGTGTTTTCTTCATTAAGAGTGTAAGCTACTGACTGACTTTCCCTAGAGAAGGCGGTTTTTCTTTTTTTTTTTTAAACAGTTAGTGTTAATATTCTACACAGTCCATGGTACTCTTAAATAAATAAATAAATGAAATAATCCTTTGTTTACTACATAAATGAATTCTTTGTGGATACTGATCCTTGAAATAGCAAAATCCCTTACCTGCTGATTTGAAAATAAAAAGTTTGCAATGTTTATGCCTTTATGAGATTTTAAAGAACAGAAAGCCCACTGGAATTTTTAATTTAAATAAGAAAATGTCATTCATTTTCATTGTGCTTTTTTATTTAATTTGACTTGATCTGTTCTAAAGAATTAAATATGTTTCCCTGATTTAATTTTGATTCTAGACAGTGTAGTTCAGCCAGATCTTTATAAGCATGAACTGGTTTTGATGTTGAGGTTTTGTTTGGTTTTTTTTCCCAAAAAACTTTTGAAAGGCTTCATGAAGGGAGGAATGCCTTTTTTTTTTTTTTTTTCAGGATGTGTGTGCACAAATAACCCTTGTCTACTTTGTATCTTTGAGAGCGTATGTTAATCTTGTATGAAGTAAGGTTAAAAGGTAAATGATATGGTATTGTTTCTTTTGGCTGTTGCAATGAAGTGTTTGACCTTTAGCAACCTGTTTTTATCTTAGGCACTAAACTGTTTAGTTCTGCTTATCAAAAGAGACTTCACTGCTCTCTTTACGTGCTGTTCTTATCCAAAACACACTGTATCAATGCAGCATCAGTAGACTTTAGCAGCAGCCGCCGTTATTCTGCTTAGAGATTCAGCATGAAAAGTTTATTTATCTTGTAACAGTACATTTTATTCAATAAATAATATATAGTTCTGTGGTTTCCAGCTTCATTACTAGTTCAGATCTTCTTTTGGATTGCCTCCTTATTACCACACTCTTTTCCTGGAGTTTAGCTGTTTGATGTGAAATTACTTTGTTCGCTGTCTACTGTAAAGTGAGTTATTTTAGACTATTCAAACTATATAACTTGTATCTCTAAAGGTAAGATTAAAACGGAAAAGTATGTTTGCAGATATTAGCAGATTTTCTAGTTATTTGAGGATCTCTTTAAATCATTGACAAGGTGGTGGTAATTTGAAATTTTATGAAGTGTTTAGTTAAAGGATCAACTCCCCCATAGCTTCAGCTGTCTGTGTGATTTGCCAAAGTGAAGTTCTACACGTTGGAATTTTGGCCAGAGGCAGAATTTGCTGTATCTCTGAATTGAATCTCAGAATTGGTCAATTCTGGTGGTGATTCTCACCAAATCTTTAACCTGCATGAAGTTGACAGTTTCAGGGCAGCTGCTGATTTCTTCTAGCTATATATATTTTTTTTTTCATTGATTTGTTAATTTACATGATGCTTTACTGTTGTTACTAACAAACAAATACTGGTACCGTAATGAACCTCCCTGTTTTACAGTTAGAGAAAATAAGATATTTTATGAGGTGTGTCCAAGGAGACTGAGTCTAGACTGCTAGTATCCTTGTATCAGAAATAGTGTGGCCAGCAGGCCCAGGGCACTGCTGAGGCCACACCTCAAATCCTGTGTTCAGTTCTGGGTCTCTCACTGCAAAAAAGACATTGAGGTGCTGGAGCATGTCCAGTGAAAGGCAATGGGAACTGGGGAAAGGTCTGGAGCACAAGTCTTCTGAGGAGCAGCTGAGGGAGCTGGGGATGCTTAGCCTGGAGAAAAGAAGGCTTGGGGGACCTTATCACTCTCTACAATTACCTGGCAGGAAGTTGTAGCCAGGTGGGGGAGCAACCTTTTCTTCCAGGTAACAAGTGACAGGAAAAGAGGCAATGGCCTCAAGTTGCACCAGAGGAGGTCTGGATTTGGTATTAGGAAAAATTTCTTCCCTGAAACAGTTGTCAAACATTGGAACAGACTGCCCAGCGCAGCGGTGGAGTCACTGTCAGTGGTGGTATTTGAAAGATGTGTAGATGTGGCACTTAGAGACGTGGTTTAATAAAGGTGGACTTGGCAGTGTTATGTTTACAGTTGGACTCAGTCTTAAGGTACTAGAGATCAACCTTAATGACTATGTGATTCTGAGTTTTGTTGTTTGAGTACTAGAAATATCTCTGTTATTCTTTGATTTAGTGGATTTGTTGCATCATGCTGTTAGCACAATTTATAGGTGTCACAGATCATAGAAGGCTGCTGTAAGCTATCTGAAGAATATGGAGCTAAAGCTGTCAAAAACTGTCTCAGGAAAAAAAACCTAACACAGAACAGTATTTGATGATTCTGGTTTTCTTCTTATGGTCATAAAACTTCTTATAAGGACTGACTGAAGCCAGACTCGAAAAGAATCAAAGCTTTTCAGTGGATGCCAAGATCTGGAGACAAGCAAACACTTCAAAAAGTCACGAGTGTGTTCACATATCTTGCCAAGTTTGTTCCCAATATGTCTTCTGTCAGTTCTCCCCATTGGACAACTTCTGGAAAATGTTCAGTGACACTGGATTGAACAGGGCCAACATTCCTTTAATGAGTTTGATAGGTAACAGTTCTTGTGCTGAAATGCTGCAGTGTTGCTTAACTATCTCAATAAGAAAGGCTTCTAAAGAGAATGTAGAAAGCTAATGTTCTGAGATGATGTTTTTAAATACAAAATAGGCTTGTTTTTCACATGGAAAAATAGTTCACAATGAAAAAAATCCAGTGATTCACAAGCTCTTTTGAACCAACTAGTCACTGTGATTCTTCAGTATTACTTATGAGCTGTAACCCAAACTTATCAAATAATTAATTCTAAGTACTGTGGGATATGGTCAGTGGTATATCCACTCAATAAATGCAGAACTCATACTGCATTCCCTTGGAACCACAGTTGGTAATCGCTGCCCTAAGACATATGATTTACTAACCATAAAAGACAATCTCTACTCCTTGTGGCTTTCTCTTTGGGGAGAGACATGCTTTCTGTTTTTACCAATTTTTGGATTAGATTTCTGCTTCCAAATTGAAGTGGAAATAGCTAGAACTGTGGGAACAGATTCAGAAGAAGAGATGACTTGGGTATTCAATACTAAAAACACAGGAGAAATGAATATATTTGCAATAAGAAATGAGGCTTCATCATAAAACTTTTCTGACCTGCTCCAACCCCAGCCATTGTGCTAGCTTTATGTTCTGTTTCCAGGTGTGTTTTGTATTTTACCAAAGATACCTACTAAGATACGCAAACATTTAAACACAGATCCCGTGTGCTCTGTCTTTCTGGGTTAGGTGGAAGTTCTCTGAGTAGTTCCAGATGAGCTCAAGGAGACTGTACACACTACTCTAAAGCTATAGATAAATGTCCTCTTTAGATGTCATGCACAGATGCTTGTCACCTTCTCACCCAGGATAGGTGATTCCTCTCCACAGCCCAGCCAATGTGCTATCATGTGACCTAATGAGTCTGGTTTTGCCTAAAACTTCATTTTAGTCTTGTATCCTACTGGGTCGCATGAACAAGTGGGGTGACGGTTTCTGGCATGAGGGTACTGACAGCTGGGAAGGGGGAATAGCCTTTTCAGCTGTCACAGCTGCATCTGGAAAAAGACACCCATCCATAAGCTAAGGAAAAATTACAGAAGTCTTCAAAAACATGGTCTTAATTGTCATTTTCCTTTATTTGATTTTAGATTTGAAGTGAGTACTTAAAGTAAATGATGAGAGCACCTATTTCAAGGGTAGAGACAGGACAGTGACTTGGACATTAAAAAAGTTTGGTTCATTATTGAGGCACTAATAAAACTGATTTGTGAGGCTAACATAATGTGTGAAGTAATTCTAAACTTTCAGAAGCAGTAAGGTTTAACATAAACTAAGCAATAAAATCTGGGTAATCGAAGTAATTGGTTTTCTGCTTGCAGCTGTTGCTTTTCCTTTCTGAAAGGCTGTCCATTACATACAGTAGTTTGCTTATTTTGTGTAGTGTTTTCTTTATGCCGCATATGTGATGAAAAAACCTACCCTTTGGCATGCAATTTCAAACCTGTTTTAGCATTTTTTTAACCATTAAAGAAGAAAAAAAAAAATTGTTCTTTTTGTAGTGATGATGAGGAAGTCTTCTCATAAGTACTGGTTCTTAAACTCATGGATCCACCAGCTTTGCATTTATATTAGCAATACTGCTGCCAGTTAATTGTGCAACTAACATACCTGGAGTTGCTCTTAACTGGAAAAAGGTTTTTTTTGTTGTTGTTGTGTGAGGGTTTTTTTTGTTGTTTGTTTTGTTTTGGGTTTTTTTGATTTTGTTTGTTTGTTTGTTTGTTTTCCTATTGCTACGTATTTTCATTTTGCAATCACAGAAAATCTACACCTCAGGATAAAATTCTGTCTTGCCCATTAACAAAAATGAGCCCTCTTAACGCAATATTGAGTCTGAGAATATTTATTGACAATGAAAGTGTGACAACTTTTATTGAGGGAAAACTAAATCACCACAAGTCACTTTTTGGTAAAATCAAGTGCATCATTGTTGATTTTGACTGCAACACAGCTGATCGGTGTGGATTTTGAGCTACTGTACATTTCATACAAAATATTTGTGTGTTTTTATGACAAGAAAGATTGGTCTGTCATTTCATTGTTGCTGTTAATATGCGGCCCATTCTGATGAAGCTGAAATGACTACTGTGTTCTTTTATGGTCAGCGGACATAACTGAAAGCTATTAAAGCAGTTTTAACAAGAGAATTAACGTACAGTCTTCTGTAGATAAACTTCACCCTTCCTGTTTTGGATGGAGCAATAAGTTTACCATGGAGCAGATTTAGGAAATAGCTTTCCATCAGTTCAGTATTTTATAAATAAAAAGTTGCAGGGTGAGGTCCTTCCTTTGGCATAAAGCCGATTATTTCCTGTTTAATGCAGAACTAGTGTATTTCAAGTAATGGGAGTTTTTTAGCATCAGTCAGAGAGGAGCGTATTTAGGAATTTGTTTTCATTCATGTTCCTATGAAAACACAGTTTCTAGACTTGAAGATCATTATAGAACAAAGAGAAATAATTAGATACATAAATGGTCGCTCTTTCAGACAATTTTTGGACTTGGCTGCACAGTTTGTATCTGGGCATTCTTAACCATATACCTGGGTATTCTTATACATGAGCTGAAAAGATGTCATTGATATTATCGTCAAGAGATTATTAGTGCTCCAAGTGAGATTTAGAAAATGATGAACTGTAATTGCTATGGATTATTTGAATTCAGATTTATCATCTGCTTACAGGAGGCACACACTTTCTGCAAGAAGAATATGTCAGAGGCAGAATTTAAACTTGTACTGCTGCTTTACCTAAGGAACGTACAAGTTAATATGTGAAGTAACACTACCCTCATCCAATACATCTGTTGTAAAGAAGCCTATGAAATCTAGGCCACACACAAACTGGTCTCCAAGGGCCTTTAGTTGGTGTTAGAATGCTGTTATTATGTGGTCTGATTGGTTTAGCAAAGAATTATCTCCAGTAAAACCATGTAACATAATAGTCCTTGCTCTCCCACATGGGAGCTACTTCTGCTTGACTGAGCAAGACGTTTCTTGAAGGAGTAATAATACACTTGCTCTTGCCAAAATGTAACATTAAATGAAGTGTATCATCATGTACATTTCTGTTGTGTACCAGTTCTTGTTCATTTAAACAGTTGTGTCAAGTCCTCCACCGTAGCATTAAAAAATATTAAAGTAAATCCATGGATTTCCTAGCAATGTATTTAAAATAATATTTTTGCTTCTTATTGAAAACCTGTGTGTAGTAACTTTAAAGCAATGGGGAACTAGTTGCAAAATATAAGTTTTCATAAATGAAAACTCTGTTGCTGAGCTGTCCAAATACAAATTTCATTGCCAGGCAGTACAAGTCACAGCAGTTTAATATTAATTTTGCATTGTGCTAAATACTTTGAATGTGATGCTTTCCCTGTTCTCTTTGACTTTAAAGTTTGCTGAGACAGTTCAATAGTTCATATAAACAGCTTTATAAGTAGTACCAACTTGGTTGTTTTTTGCTGATTGTTCCTAACTATACAGCCTTGCTCTACAGTTCTGTCCTTGTTGTGTAACTGGAGCTACATATAAATGGAGTACATGTAGACATGTAAGCATGTACAGTACTTGTTGAGGACTTACCTTTTTATTGCTTTTTATTTTTATTACTTTTTTTTTACTATTTTATTTTATTACTATTTATTATTATTCTCCTCCTATTATTTAATAATAGGAGACCCTGTTATTCCTTGGGTCTCCTCAACAGTGTCATACAAGAGCTGTACGCTCCATCTTTAGATATATAATATAATGTAATGCTTTATAAGCATTGAGCAAATGCACAAAACCATGTAATTTTTTGTTTGGATGATGAAAAGAAGAAGGGATTTGAGGAGTAGTGGTGCTTCTCTGCAGGGAATTAGAGGTATGATTGCTCTTGAGGGGCAGAGAAGAGCAGAAGCCATGGGCAGAGGAGGCTGATGTGTGGAAGACAAGGCAGTGTGGCTTTGTTGGAGCACAACTGCAGACATGGCATGCCTGAGCCAGTCCCGGCCTTCTCCTGAGCAGCAATGGGCTCCATCAAACCCCATGGCTTCACCAGAATATCAGAGGTGTCATTGGGGGCATGGTATCCAGATGATGTCCTGACCTTAAACTGGAGGTAGTGGATTCACACAGGTAAATAATTTAGCCTGTATGTTTTCTTTCCAGTATATTACACAGCATGGAAAAGACCAGGATTGTGTCTCAGGACCCAAGCGAACTCTTCAGGGTTTTCAGCCTTAAAATGTATGCGCAAACTCAGCAGAGGGTTTGTTACTGTAGACATAGACACCCACCACTCAGTTTTACAGAGCTCTTTTCATCTGCTTTCTAGAATTCTGCTTTTAAATGAAGGGGAACCCTTGTAGTGGCATTGTTTTACACTGTATTTTACTCTATCAGATTAATTTAGTCAAAGGAATAAGTAAAATCTCAGACAGGAGATGCTGTGACTTAGAAGCAAGGTTCTGTAGACCAGCTGAACAGAAACACTGTGGCCCCGGCTCCTGGGAGTCCAGGGCCAGCCTCAGCTGCCGCTCCCAAGGTCCTCCTCCCAGGCACTGCAGCTCCCAGCACCTGTCCCTGCTGTGCTGTGCTCCCCTGTTGCCCCCACACGTTGCCCACAGTCCTGGTCCTGGAGGGCAAAGCAGAGTCCAGATCTGAATTCATGCTGCTTTTAAAGTGAGGGCTGTATTGATATCTATTCCACATGAGGGGCTTCCAGCAGACCTTTCAGTCAGGTATTTAGATGCCACAAATGTTGGGCTTACATTTTGAAAGCTGATTAAATCTATTAAACCAGGCATTTTAAACGTTCAGTGGAAAGGGAGGCAGAATTACATTTAAGTGCAAATAACTGTAATATTTTGCATAACTACAGTAAGTAGCAAATTAACAAGAAATTGTTCATTATTACATGGCAGATTAACTTATTTCTCCCAATTTGCATTTCAATGAATATCTAGTTGATCTCTAAACACATTGATTAATGGGTGCAGAAAATATTACGTAGATTCGGGAAAAAATTGTTAGTCTGTTTTTAAGAAAGGAATAGAATAGACTTGTTGATATTGTATAATTAAAAATTGTATACCACTATTGTAACCAAGCATTAAATTTTTTGTATGTTAATTTAGCTTTTTGTAACCATAAAAAAATAGTTTATCTTGGTCGAAAATGAATTCTAAATGTCTTGATCATGAGAATTTTCTGCAAGTGGTTTAATGACAGTTCTGAGCATTCTTTTAACTGTGGAGCTATAAATTTATATATTGTACTCATAAATATAACAGTACAATTACACTGCCACTGCAGTAATGAAAATTTCTCTGCACTCTTTCAGTAGAGGATTAGCTTATTGTACTTTAGGAGAGTAAATTTTGGGTAACTTAATGAAGTCTAATTTGCAGGGTTACAGAAAATCCAAGATAGCATGTAAGTAAATTAAAAAGAGAGATTTGGGGAGGAGTATTCCTTTTAAAATATGTCTTTGGCAAAGAAAAAACTGTGACCCTAGTGGTTTAGAAGTCATTCAATGTATAGTACTTTCCCAGCTTGCTAGAGCTTACATGCACAATTAAAATGTAAATTTGACTGCATGTGCAGTCAGTTGAGAGTTAAGTCTACATTACAAAAATTTTCAGTATTGCTTTTAGTTAGGAGTAGAAGAAAAATTTTATCTCATAGTCTCACCCATGGTGGGAAAACCTGGCATAGATGTGGCTGGGTTAACAGGAGAGTGCTTTGTCAGACTTATTTTAGGTCTGCTGAGGAGGTGAAATAAGAAACTGGTTTATACCACCAGAGGGCTATACCAACCCAGCTATGGTTTAGGTGGGGGAACAAAAGCTGTTACCTCTCTCTGGTGTAGGGAGGCCTGGGGCATCACTGAAGCAAGGAAAATTTCTGGCAGTTTGCTCTTTCATTATTGAGGTGTCTGGAGGGGACATACTACAGCTTTCAAACTTGTGCTGCAGTTGCGCATTGCAAGTTCGTGCTGTGCCTTTGTGAGAAATCAAACAATTACCAGCAAGCATGTTGCTTCTTTCCTCCTTGCATGGGGTATTTGATACTTGTGGGAAATGTGCCCTTGGTGACTGAAGAGCTGCTGTCTTTTGAAAGATAATATATTAAATGAGTACTTGCATGAATCACAGATGCCAGATTGTGATCACTGGGCATGTTGGGTCTTCTCAAAGGTGAGTTAGTATCTAAGGGTTGCAGGCTGTTTAACGTGGTTTCTGAGCCACAACCCTAGGTCCTTCCCCTCTGTGAACTGAGCCTTGAGGGTCTTTGGCCTTTTGGATGAGGACCTAAGAACAGGAATGTCTGAAGATGAGCACTAACTCACGAGCACTGACTGTATACATGTGGTGTGGAGCTGCTCAGGGGGCCTAGACACATGTTGTGTTGCTTTGAAGAAGGAGCCCTGGTGGAGGCAAGAGAGCGTTGGATGAATCTGTAAATGTATTGAATATACTGAAAAATACTGAAAAAAAAAATGCAGGAAAAGTTGTGATGAAAAAGAGCAAGGGGTTGGAAATTACAGATTAAATCGTGGGCATAGATTTAATTTGCTAAATCATCACATGCGCTTAATGGATGTGGCCCTTGTCATGTCTGGTGGTCCAGCTTGTGTTTGCAAGCAGAAGTACCCCCTTCTGCATTGAAGTGAGTTTGACCATCTCCTGCATATAGCTGCTCAAGCTTTGCATATGCAAGTCTCTGGATGATTCCTATTCAAGAGGCTTTTACATGTGCATAAAGCCAGGAGCATTCAAAAAAGGTGCCACAGTGTCATATTCATTCAAAACCATAGCTGGAGAAGAAAGTTAATGTTTTAACATCTGTATATAAAAGAAAGCACATCCATTAGATCAGTTCTCCTACAAATGAGAAGTGAAGATTTGGTTGAGCCCTTTCTGAGACAGTAGAAATTTGCATCTTTCATTTGCTTCTCAGTTCTGCTTTCTATGAGCTGTGGACAAGGGATATACAGAGGCTAACTTTTGTATCCTGGTGGGACCAGTCTTCCTGGAGATCATTCCAGCTATCAGGGAATTTCTTTCTTGTTTCCCTATTTTTCAAATCTATTTAGAATAGATGCTGTTCTGAGTCACCTTGAGAGGTCCAGAAGCCTTTCTTTGCACGGACTGTAGAGCTGAGCTGGGGGAAACTTGGTGCATGGGTTGAAATAAGGGTTGTCCTCATATCCTTTGAATATCATGTCTACTTTTGCTGTTGAAATGAAGCTGATTTTTGGCCAGGTATGTAAGATCTTGAGGTCAAGATTATTCTTACGACTCTTCTGCAGCCTGTAATCATTTGAAGGGGAGGTCATCCTAAGTTCTAGTTTTCATTCTCATTACTGTTAACGTTGTGCAACAGCTCTATAGAACAAAATGAATGTGCAGCTCTGGAACAGTTTTGGAGGAAAACATGGGGCTGTGCTAGGCAGAGAAAGGAAATTACGTGGACTCTTTCAGTGAGGTAGGCATGTTGTCAAGGTATTCCCTACCTGGGTATAATGTCACCCATCAGCAAAGCCATTCAACATATTTTTGTTTGGTTTAAGCTAAGACCATTTTTAGATTATCATTGAAGATGGGATATAGCAGTCAAAGACATGAGCAGTCCATATGTGCTTGCTTCTGCCCCTCTTTCTTCCTGTTCAGAGAAGAGCTGAGATGAAAGGAAGTGTGTGGTGTCCGTCATTCCTTTCACGTCCGTGTCATACATTGTAATTTAAGACACTGTTGATGGCATTTTGAGGTTAACTGTGAAAAGGTAGCATAGATGTAGATCAGGGAGTTTTCAAAAGTTTCGTTCTGCCTGGGGAGTTCTAGGGCTTGATCACCTCATACTGGGGGACTAACATTTCCTTTTCTCTAACTATATCTGGAAATAAATGTCTTTTAGTTACATTTAAACAGTTCTAAGTGCAAGTTTTGATTTAGTTTTCTGAAATAAATGAGGAGTGTTCACTAACATGTTGCAGGTGCATCACACCTTTAGATTTGCATCAAGTCCTTATATGGAGACCAGCACAGCAAACAGAGCTTCTAAGGTCTTATCATGTAACAATAAAAAGAGCTAAAATTCCATGAGAATAATATAAAAGTATGCATATTTGTGATCCTCTGACTTCACAGATGTCAGATGTGCTGATTTTGGAAAAGTCTTCAAAGAGAACTTCAATTCAGCTTAAATACTTCTGATTCGTAGGAAAATGAAGACCATGTATGTGTATATAAAATAAATATATTTATGTATTGTGGAATAGAACAGCTGTTTATACTTCATCTACTTACTGAAGTTGTGCATGCTCTTTCCATTATGCTGGTGCCGTAGCTTAGGTCAGAGAATAAATGTGTGCTAGGGCCTCGGTAAATGATCACCCTATGGCTCTAGCTGTTTTCAGGATTATCTGACATATGTTGAACAGAATAATCATGTAATTGGTATCACTCCCTTTCTTGGTTTTCATTTTAAAAACATTATTTCTTCTTTCCCCACACATGAAATAATTTTCAGCTTTCAGTTCCAGATGTTTTCAGATGAGCTTTCCATGGTCTGAGATCAAAATCAGTATCAGCTGGAATTTCACAGATAGGGTTATTTTTGTACCTTGTTGTATCACAAGTTTTTCCAGCTTGTTTGGAGTCTCTTCTGCAGTTTTCTTCCTTTGTCAAGCATCATGTTCTTGGCTTATTCTCCAGAAATAGCCGCTTTGTATTCTATGTAAAGGTGGATTTCAATGTCATGCCGCTGTCCTCTTTTTTTTAAGACCTTTGAGTGCTTTCACACATTTTTCAAATAGTTGATTGTACCATTAAGTAATTAACATCTTCTGTATTGATATTCTTGTAATTGATAATCTCTTTCTTTCTGTAGAGCATAGTAACTTCTCTCTGAAGGTTGGTAGTTATGCACTGACTTCAGATATAAACTGGTTTGTGAAGTTATTTTGACTTTAAGACCATGGCTCACAGTTCTTTCAATCATGCTGATGCATCTGATTTTAGAATGGAATCATTGAATCACATTAATTGGGGGAAAGTAATTTTAAAAGGGATAATCTCAGTGATGCAATTTACGTTGCAGCTATACAAATAAGTTTATCAGCACAATTGAGAAGGAGGCAGATTGCACCAGGAGGATCAGAATTAGCAACTGGGGCAGAAAGCTTCTTGGGGGAGAATTGCTTAATTACTGTTAGAGGAGCTGAGCTGTTTCCTTTGTCTTCTGTTGTTAGACTGCCTTCCTGCTCCACCTTCTCCCTCTTCCCCTAATTTTAGGTCAATTCTATTTTTTTTAAGTCTTTTGTCATAAAGTATTCAAAATGTTCGTCTCTTATATGAAGGTGTTTAGTTTCCACATTGTTGTGACAGCAGAGTGACTTCTGACTCCAGATGCAGTGACTATGGCTCTCTTGATTCTCCTTTAAGTCTTCTTTTGTGAAAGTTTGGAAGAAAAATATGCTTAGATTGAACTAATATTTATATGCTAAAGGCCAGAGAATTTCATCTGGGTTAGTTTTTTGTGGTGTGTGAGAGAAATAGCAGATAGTACTATTTGCCACTCATTTGAAGACCAATTAAAGGTAGAGCATTTCCTTCAGCTGTAGCTTTGGGTGCCTTCCTGTGCAGAAGACAGGGCAATGCATCTGTGTTGTCGGTTAGTGCCAGGGTCCTCTGAAGACTGAGTTACCAGGTTTGTTTACTTGTGGAAGATCATTCACACATCCTTGGTCTGACTACTTTGAAGGTGATAACAATAATGGCCCGTCTTCGCAAACGAAGAGCCGGGGAAGGTCCTTACCCGCATATGCAGATAAGGCCTTCGAGCCTGC
>JAWWES010000041.1:28219741-28292633 GCA_035583135.1 Lophotriccus pileatus
ACCGGGAATCGAACCCGCGGTCTCAAGGGTACCAGCCCTGCGTCTTAACCACTAGACCACCGGGGGCTCCCTTTGAAGGTGATAAAATAGGACAAATAGACATGCAATAAGAAAAAAAAAATCAAACTATTTCCCCCAAAGCATAATGTCTTTGGGGAGAAAAAACATTTCAGAAATCATCCTGTGAAGGTGCTAGCAAGCACACTGCAACTACTTGAAAGGCCTGAGTTACCCAAAGCAAAATCTCATCTGTCTGTCACATGGCTTATCAGAGACAGCAATTCTTCCTGAGCTTTTTCTTTGGAAAGGGTCAGAGAAAAAAGTTACCCAATTTATTCTGAAGTTCTTTTAGCAAGTACCACGTTTTATTTGCTGTGGAACATGAGCTCTGGGAATCTGGCTTTTGTGCTGGTATTTTACTACTGAAGAACTAAACATACAAAGAAGGAAACAAACCCTTCTCCGAAAAATGCCATGTGCACAACGTTTCCACACTGAAGATGTTTAGCTCCAGTTTGGTTTGGGCTGCACTCTTCTTTTTAATTTGTTAATCACCATTGAAAATCAGTTTCTTCTGAAAGGTTTTCTTTTATTTGTCAGCTAGTGTTTGGGTCTTGTTTTAGACTGTTTTTATAGAATATGCTTTCAAACATTTAAGAACTGTCTTTATTAAAGGTATCATGTAAATAATTGTTTTTCTGAGAATAGTTTAGTTTGTGTGCAGAATGTTGGGTTTTTTTATTGCTCCTCTGATGTGAATGTGCTTAAGGTGACCCTCAGACTTGTTCTTATGAATACAGTAGTGTGGTGGGTTTTGGTTGGGGGTGGGGTGGATGTGTTTTCTTTGGTTTTTAATTTTGTTTTTAGTAATGAGAAATTGCTTATATACAGTTGTAGTATTGGTGTCCACAGTACAGATAAATATGGGAGGAAAGGGTTGCACATGCCCGTGAAAAACAAGTTCGAAGACAAGTACAGAATACTAAAGGATAATCATACTTTGAAGAAGATCAGCGTTTTAGCTTTTTTTCCTCAAAAAAATATATGGAGATAGAAAAATTACTACTTACTTATCTTCATTCAAAAAGCCAATGTATTTTCTAAATGGAAATTGGCCAAAGAGGTGTGAAAATGAACTACACCTGGCAGTTGAAAGACTGACAAATTGGTTTTTCTCTGGGTGTTTAGATTAATAAACTTAGCTGGAATCTGGAAAAAAACAAATTTGAAATGCCACTGACTTGCTTTGAAAACCACCTAAGAGCATAGTCAGATGCTTGGTAGAAAAACAGTTGCGGTGATAATGAGAAGTTCCTTCACCTCAAATGTGGTGCATAACTGACTTGAAAACTCCTCATTCCCTGCAGGATGAGGTCAGATGGGTTCAGGTAAACCAAGGTTGGGATTTCTCTGTTCTCTAGTCATTGAGTCACTAGTGCACCCAAACTAATTAAAGTCATATTTGTCAAGGACTTCTACAATAAACAGATATCCAACAAACAAACAAAATTTGATAAAATTATTTAAACATGGTTTGTATTTAAAGTATTTGGAAATACTACAAACTAAGTTATTGATGCTTTGTATAAAGATTAGGTTGCTAGACAGGCCACAGTTTAATTTTAAATATATTGAAATGAAAATCTGGTTTAGCATTTGCACTTTGCTCTACCATTATTTATTAAATATTTCGCAAGAGGAACTGAATCTCTCTTTTGAAGGCATTTCATCCAATGAAAGTTATATCTGGTATTCAGATAGTTCTGAACGAGTTACATTTGTATTACTACAGGTCAGAAGAGAGGTAAATGCCAATAAGCTTTACAGTTGAAACTCACTTTAAATCCAATATTCCTTGTTTGGTTTGGATCTAATTCAGTGAGGGCTGTTGGTGTGCTAACATGAAGAGTCTTACATTTAATGTAAAATGTGTTGTTTCTAGGTCTACAGACAAGACTGTGAAACCTTTGGCATGGTAGTGAAGATGCTAATTGATAAAGATCCATCATTAGAGAAGTCCATTCAGTTTGCCCTGAGGCAGAATTTGCATGAAATAGGTGAGCGATGCATTGAAGAACTCAAACATTTCATTGCTCAGTATGATGCTGCCAATCAAGATCTATCGGAATCCTTCAAAGAGGGCTCATACTAAGGTCAAAAATATGCTTTTAGATCCCTTCATTGTGTATGCCATAGTATATAAATTTGGTTTTGCAGGGAAAGAGGAGATCTTGTTGGAGATAAGAACCTAAGGCTGTGCTCCTTTGAGGTAGCTCAGGTGGCTGTTCCCTTGTTCACTGTGGTCTCCACAATTGTATTGTTCCTGCCTGTACCTGTTGACATATATTCCTTTTAAAGAACGTTCTTTTCAAAAATGTTGTAAAGCGACAAACTATTTTTGAAACCTTTACACCATTAGCTTGTAAAAAAATGTTCAGTCTGATGTATGCACTCTCATGTTTTGATGCTTATAAGTGTAATTTCAAACAATGTATTTTTTATTAAAATAATAAGACACAACTCTCATTCCTCAACATATGCAGAAATATGTCTGGTTTTCATATATACTATAGAAAGGGATGACTCTTGCAAAATTGGTCACAGTTATGATTTAAATAATCTGTTTTGGTTTAATTTAAAAATTCTGATTAATTCTGTAAAATTACACACGGGGTTATCTCTAGTCTCTGACTGCTGGAGCAACTCTAACCGCTTAATATAAAAAGTGCTGTATTTTTTTATAACTGCAGGTTTTGCAAATGCCTTTTAAATTTTGGTGTTTTTCATATCAGGACTCATTACTAGTAAGCAGTATTATGTAGGATGGATTCTATTTTTTTTTTACTGTTTGTATTTGCTATGTTTTTGACTACACCCTACAGAATATAACTGCAGGCAGCCACTGAGCAAGTTCCCTTTTCCTACTCTGTTCCTCTCCCCCCTTACATGTTCTCACCACTTTTCATCCATCAGTTTTAACAATAAAGAGGCTGTGTGTAATCCTTATTTCTGTCTTCAAGAAGGAGCAGGAATTGGGGTAGCAAAGATGGGCAAGGAAAGCAAGCAGGACCATCTCTTTAGTAACCCCGGGTAGCTTTGGATTAGTTGTAAAGCCAGGTTGATCCCTAAGGCCCCAAATTCATTATCATTTCAAACCTAGTTGATTCTGGGACCATTTTTTACGTGATAGAGCAACTTGTATTTTGGGGACAGTGATTGAGGAAAGTCAAGAGGCTGCTAGTGAAAAATATTCAGGACTTGTTTGTGGAATCCTGACTATTTACTGCATTTATTAAGGTACTGTTTTTTATGAAAGTTTTAAGAAAGGGATAATTTGAGTCATAATCACAAAGAGGTAAGTAATACCATGATTGTTTTGTCTACATATGCATTTAGGAACATGTGAAACTCTAAAAGGACTAATGACCAAACTCACCATTTCTGGATTTCATCAGAATGGGGTGCAGAAACATAAATGAAATAGCGTTGATTTTGCATGTACAGGGCACTGAATGTATCACAGCGTCTTGCACATGCAAATCTCATTATGGTGTATTAAGTATTCATTGCATCAGGTTCCTGAGATGCCCGGTTAGTTCTCATGTCAGTAGGGTGCAGTTTTGCAGTTGGCTTTTGTTGGTTTCTGAGTTCACATTGCTCAGAGGAGATGACCTGCAACTACTCTTGTTGGCACCTTGGACTGTGTGAGCTTCACAATGAGTGGAAATCAGCTCATGGGTCCTACAGGATGCTAATTTGGTGAGGGAGAGAGGGGAAGAGAGGCAACCTGTTGTGACACAGTAGCAAGACCTGACCTGCCCCTTCTGGCAATCTGTTTTACCAAGATCAGTTGTGAACCACAGGCAAAGTCTTCTCTGATGCAGAAGCGTAACTACAGCACTTCACTACTTGTCTACAGGACAGAGAAACTTTGGGGTGTTACATCAGAGTTTCTGCTTTGGGTTAGAAATGCTAATGAAAAAATACTGAAATTGTGTTTAATATATTTTTGATTAAAAATTTCCATTGTTACTGTACAGTTTGTTAGGAGTTTCCTTTGTTAGAATCCTGATTAAATTTACTATGATAAAAGTATCTGATTTTTCAAGTGTTTTTCTGTTAAGTAAGACCTAAGCTTACAGTCACAGAATATCTCAGGTCGGAAAGGAACCGTAAAGATCATTGAGTACAACTCTCTGCTCCTCACAGAACTACCGAAAAATGAACCACATGACTAGGAGCATTATCCAGATGCTCCTTGAACTCTGGCAGCTTGGGGCCATGACTACTCCCCTGGGGAGCCTGTTCCAGTGACTGACCACCCTCTCAGTGAAGAACCTTTTCCTGATATCCAATCTGAACTTCCCCTGATGCAGCTTCATTCTGTTTCCTTGTGTCCTGTTACTGGTCACCAGAGAGAAGAGATCAGCACTTCCCTCTCCACTGCCCATCTTGAAGGTGTAGACTGCAATGAGGTCTCCCCTCAGTCTCCTCCAGGCTGAACAAGCCAAGTGATCTCAGACACTCCTTCCCTCAAGGCCTTTCACCATCTCGATCACCTTCCTCTCTTTAATAGCTTGATCTCTTTCTTGTATGGTGGTGCCCAAACCTGCACACAATATTCAAGGTGAGGCTGCACCAGAGCAGAGCAGGACAATCCCCTCCCTGGACTGGCTGGTGGTGCTTTGCATGATGCTTCCCAGGACATGGTTGGCCCGCCTGGCTGCCAGGGCAGTGTTCACTTATATTTAACATGCCTTTGACCAGGACCTCCACATACCTTTCTGCAGGGCTGCTCTCCAGCTTCTCATTCTCCAGTTTGTATATATAATCAGGACTACCCTTGTCCCAGGTGGAGAATCTGGCACTTGCTCTTGTTAAACATCATGCAGCTGGTGATTGCCCAGTTCACTAGTTTATGCAGATCTCTCTGCCTCTCTACCCTTGAGGGAGTCCACAACTCCTCTCAATTTAGTATGGTGAGCAACTTAATGTCCATTTGACTCCTCTCTTAACCACTTATAAAAACATTAAAGAGCACTGGCCCTAAAGTTGAGCCCTGTGAAGCGCCACTGGTGACCAGCTGCCAGCCTGAGGTAAGCCCATTTACTATAAATCTTTGAGCCTGACCTGTCAGCCAGTATTAGCTAACAGGTCAGTAAGATCTTTCAAAAGTTTGTTACATTGTCCTTTGCTTAATCAGACTTTTTTGAAGAAACTGATTAAATTTTACTCATGAACTAAGGAGCCTTTAATTTTTCGTAATTGCTATTTCTGTGAAAGGTTTCATTTGCATTCATAAGTAATAGGTTAATGACTTTCTATTTAATACTTCTCACTGTGTTGAACGTTTTGGGACGTATGCTTTCTGTTGATGTAAGTAAAATATACTATGCCAGTTCCTTAAGGCAGAAAGATGGCTTTTAGTCTTGCTTCCTCTAGAACAAGCGTGTAGTTCAGATTTATTTCAGATCAATGTAAAAAAAAATTGTCTCTCGTCTAGTGGGCAGCCTCAGTGGGGCTCCTGGAAAGTGGTAGAAAGAGCACTGTTGAAAGAAAATATGCTGTGATGGAGGAATTTGATTTCTTTGTCACTGTAAGAGCTCCTGAAAGTTGCTCCTAACACTTGTTAATGTGCAGATCCCATAAAGGAGTAAAAAAGGAGGTGGAAATTGAAGGAAAGGAGTATGGAAATTCAGTCCTATCTGCCAACGCTGGAATGCTTCTAAATGGCTCTGTCACCTCACTTGAGTGAGTTGGCAGCTTTGAGTGACAATGTAAGCAGTAAGGGTGCAAATCAGCAACAAAACCACGATGGATATGAAAGTAGTAGCTGAGGTAGTGGTGCTGTGCTTCGGGTTTATGATGGAAACTTTATAACAAAGGGATGTTTTAGCTACTGCTGAGCAGAGCTTAAGCAGACTTAAGGCCTTTTCTGCCTCTGACCCCACCCCACCAGTGAGGAGGCTGGGGCTGCACAAGAAGTGGGAAGGAACACAGGTCACCCCAAGTGACAAGGATATTCCAAACCATGTGGTGTCATGCTGAACATATGAAGCTGGGGGCAGGGGTGAGGAGTTTGCCAGGGCTGCTGCTGTTCAGGGACAGACTGGGTATTATGGAGCTAGTGGTGAGCTACTGGGTTTTTTTGGTATCAATTTCAGGGTCTTGGTTAGTTTTCTTGTGGTGTTTGTTTTTGGCCTATTAAACTGTCTTTAACTCAGCCCACGAGTTTTCTTACTTTTATTCTTCTCTCCCCCCTCCCACTGGGGATAGTGAGTGAGCAGCTGTGTGATGTAGGTACCTATGAGGCACTTGGAACATAGGTCTAAGAACACAACACATGCTTTAGAGGTTTGGTGACTGTACTCTTTTGTGTGCTGGTTGCAGACACTGCATCCCATACCATTCTATTTAAGGTGGAAGAATCAATTAGAAATATTTCTCATAGGAAGTGGTCAAAAATAATAGAAGTTGTTTATCTCAAGCTGAGAAAACTAAATAAACTTGTATAGTCATCTTAAATTTTTTTCTTAAAGAAGAAAGTATTAAGAAGCAACTAGCAATGTATGGAGAACTTTTATCATTTAATATTCCATAGCACATTGCCGTTTGGGAGAGTACATATGCTGCATCTCAGGAGATGATGTAAGATCAGAGGAAATACCGGTGGAGACATTTCTCCATGAGACAGTTACTTGGTCCAACGAAGGACACAGCAGTAGTGGCACAGCATTTTGTTTCCAAGGACCCTGGTTTCCCATTTTTGGAAATGCAGGCAAGAAGGGACGGTCCTAATCATTGCTGGAGTATCCTGGGAAGGTATTAAGAAGTCAGCATCTCTCCTCAGGCCTCATAACTTGTGGCAATCTGGTGGCTGTAAAGCATGTGCTGCCTGAGCCAGGGCAGAGCCTGCCAGCTGGAACCATCCCACGAGGCGCCCGTCGGCCCGTGCGATGTAACAGGGTATTGCTTTGATCAGCTTTCAGGTACATGAGACTTGTTTGTACTAGAACAGTGACTTACATGGTGAGTACCACTTCTGGGAGTAAAGGATCTGTTGCTCCTTTTACCCTACAAGCAAGTAACTGCTAGTCTGATTTAGCCTTCGCAATAGCTTCATTTTCTTTGGTGTAAGCCAGTGCCCATGTCTCCATTCCTTACTTTTAGCTGCTTTTATTTACAACTTCTATATCCTCAAGGGCAAGCTCAGTTTGATTTGACAGGCATTTCTGGTAAGAAGCATCTACTATTTCATTCATTTCCTTTTTTCAGATGGTCAGAAAGCCAATGGCTTTAGCATTTACTATCTTAATTAGTGGATGTCACAGTTAACAAATTTCTGCCCTTTATTTAAAACAGGGAAGAAGTCTATTATAATTTAAAGTAGCTCCTGCTCCACATCTGAGTTTAAGGGGACTTTTGAGATTACCTATTAGGGTACAGTCTTTGCCAGCTTGCCTTCTAGAACCACCCAGGATCTGTCTTCCTTTATGTAGGTGAACTTCGGAAATTATTTTTGTGAAAGGAGGGGGGACAATAATAATAAAATCCACATCCACAGGAGTTGCATACTGGTTGTACTGATATATTCCAGGCTTGTGTGGTTTTTACATTTATATAGTTTACATTTTGCTTGACCCATAAATAACACTTGCAAGATTAAGAGGGCCATAGAGAGTATTTACATAGCCCCACCATGCATACAGAGCTTTTAATACCTAGTACACAAAATTAAGCTGTTTTGCACTGAACATTTTTCAATATTTTTCAGCTTAAACCCCCTGACTAAAATACAAGCAATATTTCGTCCATAATGCTGCTGTTAAACCCTTAACAAATCTAGTTTGATCTTGTAACAAACTTCTTCAAATTCAGGGATATAAAAATATTCAGATTTTAAAATTTTAACTGTACAATATGTACATTAGTATTTGCACTGTTAAATTATGAATACATTTAAGCCTATGAAATACTACATTATAAATATCAATGTTTTTTGACTTAGAATTGCAGCTAATACATTTTAAAACCTGGATAATGCATGTGAAAAGACACAATTCTGGAGCTTAATCCTTTAAGCCCTTATGAAAATATTTGTTACGTAAGTGGACTCATTGACTTAAATGGGGTTACATGCCTGAGCAAAGGACTCCAGGAGTTTTACCTCCCTCACTGCTGAGGGGTGGAGGGCATGAGAGAAGAAACATCAGCACTCACTGGCAGCTAAATCCAATTCCAACAGCTGAATTAATACCTTTTCTTAAACAGGCACAAAAAAGCCCCAAATACACCACCTTGCAGTTTGTCCAGAAATTGTGGAGGAAAACCCATGAAAGTTAAGTGTATAAACCATTTACTGTTGCTTTAGGGTACATCAAGGCTTCAAGCATTTCAGCTCCCACATTATGATTTTTGCCTCTTTAAGGAGCATTTTCCCAAATTAAAAAAAAAAATTCCAGTTTTTGTGAGGAAACATGAAAGAGGAAGACTGAGCTTTATCTGTGAAGAAAAGACACAGCATAGAGCCTTTTTTTCTTGGCAGCAAGAGGAAAAAGTTAAAGATCACCTATGTGGATATAGCTACAGCACAGGACTGACATTTTTATTTACTTATCTTTGTTGAATACTCTCTCAGATAATTCAGTGTAGATGAATAGCGAGCATAAAATAAAATGTCTACAAAAAGTCTCTATCAAGAACTGCAGTAACAGTATTTTGACAGCTGAAACACAGTATGTAAACCTAGCAGTATCTGAGCAGATCATTTAGTGTGGGGACATTTCTGAATGTTACTTGTACAATGTAAACTCTGGCAGGGTTATCATTTACAATGGCAAAGCATTAAGAACTTCAGCAACTTGCCTAAGTACAATTATTAATATAAAAAGATGTGGTTCATACTGTAGCTACAGAGTTGACTGGTCTTCCCAATTAAGAAATATTAATAATTAATTAAGAAATAATGCAGTTTTTTCCTTTGTGTCCCCTCTTCTTCTTTGATTTGGTTGTCCTTTGTCCAAACTGAGAAGTAGATAACGCAGTAGTTGGACCAGAAAGGTCATCTGTATAGTATGGATATCTCAGTGACCGTGGTTGTGGAATTGGCTGTCCTAGAAAATATCCTTCCTCTTCAGAATCGGATGATGAGGATGAAGTTGAACACCAGGAGTCATCTTCCTCACCATACAACCCAAAAAACTTATCAACCACCTGATTCCTCAGTGCATAGTCAGACCTAGTATGGGCATATTGTCCATACAGCTCCGCGTTTTGAATAAATGCCCGAAGCTCACGTGAGCTCCTATTCTGAATGAATTTTTCATGATCCTGAGGGGAGTAATAACGAAATCTCTCTCTTGGAGAGCTTCTTCTTTCTGTGACCAAATTAAGTGCATTGTCCGAACGAGACTTCCTACTTCTTCTGCGATGGTGAGAAGGCCGATTTCCACGTTCTTCAAAATGGTAAACACGCCTACGAGTCCTCTCACTCATTGGAGGCTGACGTATTTCAAGATTCTCATAACTTCCATTATCAATAACATCATCTGAAAACTTCACTTGCTGTGGTCTGGACTGGGATTTAGATCTTCTCAGTACAGGCATATGGACTGGCTTTTCCTCTGGCAAGACCTTTTCCTGACACAACTCTGAGCTCAGACTCTTCAAGGACTCTGTGCTCCGGTGGAGCATTGAAGAATTTAGGGTTCCCATGTTGCTCATCTTCTCACAGTCCTCCACATCCAGTTCTTGGAAAGTCTGCAAAGAGTAGAGAGATGGCCGTGGCTTGCCTTCTCCATCCATTGAAGCCCCTGTGGTGGGAATGGAGAAAGGAAGAAAAGGAAAATGAGAGAAGCATGATAGAGACAAGTATTATAAAAAAACATGAAACATTTGTCAGCAAAACTGACCTTATTTGTGTTTTTCAGAACTATTACCAAAAGGACTAGCTTCATAGAAGATTAAACTTTGTTTTGACTTAGAACATTTAAGTATTAGCTCTGATTACCAAAGAATTAGCTAACATGAGGACATCAAGAGCAGAAATTCAATGAGTTCAAAATTTTGAAACATGAATACAGCTAGGCCTTTAAGAAAAAAGGATTACTTAAAATTATACTGCAGTCTATGCTTGCCATTTTTAGGGCCCAAATATTTCATGTTTCTGGTACTGCCAAATTCATGTTCCAGGTGTTGCTATGGGAAAGCCAAGCTTACTGTCTTGCAAAGAAGGATCCTTACCCTCCAAAAAGCATCAACAATAAGCTGGCCTGGTGTACTCCACACTTGTGTCCACTGACCCTTCATCCCCACAACAGTGTCATGTGCCCTGTGATGGTCCCAGGTGCAACACCTCTAGTTCATTCTCCTCCTGTGCCACCTGAAACAACCTCCCCATCTCAGTTCCTTCATTACTGCTTGGCAAATGCAGCCAGCCTGTGGTTGGGCCTGAGCTACACGAGTAGCTGAACTAATTCAGGTTATAGGAGGAAAAGAATTGAAAATGACTGAACAACTTTTAAAATGGGTCTCTAACTCCCAGGTTTGGGGGTTTTGTAGGGAAATAGGAAAAGAAGGTTAACACGCACTTTATCCCTTTGGGTAACTTCAATCAAGTTTGACAAAGAGGTTCAAAAAAGGGGATTACTAGTTTCCTTTTAGTCAATGGAGAAAGATAATCTCATAAACCTAATTTCCTAAGGCTAAGAAGTTTACTGTCCTTTCAGACTTTCTACATATTTTTACAAGCACATCAGGAAATTATCTAAAGTGTTTTGCAGATTATCTTTAATGTTATCCTAATATATAATGCAGCTTCTTGTACTTAAGGTATGGCAAAAATGACTTGTCATTTGCTTAAAGTTGTGATTTGAATATAACAAATGCACAGTTTAAGGCCATTCTTACTCTGTTTGACATGGACGTTTTGGCTTTAAGCAAAGAGAATTCAAAGGAAAGGAGAAGAGTAATAGAATTTAAGTAGCAGAAACATATCTCACTAAAGATTATGTGCTTGATAAAAGCTATTGCCTACTTTACATGCATCTCCTACTACTAAAGCTGTTAAAAATCACAGAAATGAGAAATCTTTGTTCAAAATACTCCAACACTCATACTTTGATTGACCTCTCCATCAATACCGTTCATTTATTTTCCCATTACCTGTTATATTAGACAAAGCCAAGGAATCCATTGAGTCTCGAACACTTTGTTCTTGCTGTTTCAAGTCAGACAAACACTCGAGTGAACCTCCATACCACGGTGTTTGGTCGTGTTTGTATCCTGATGCCCCATGATCCATGTCTAGCTCCTGGATTTTCCTGCTGCTGGCAGGGCCTGGGTGGCTGCCATATGCAGAGTCTCCCAAACCATCTTGTGACTGGGCCCAGTACATGTCTGATTGATATTTCTTACTTGCTAGGCTTGGATTATTTTTTTTCAAGTCCAACTTGCTCTTGACCATGCTATCAGAAATCCAGTGTTCACTTGCTCTTATGTCTACTTCAGTGGGCTGCTGGAAGAGGCTTTTATCACCAAACTTCAGAAGAAGTTGAGTCATGTAATCTTCATGTTCAGCCCATTCTTCAGGGTCTTCAGGCATTTCTTGCTCTACTCTTCCTTTCCAGAAATCTTCATTAACAAAGGTTGCCTCTTCCCTTGAAAGGCTTAAATCATCCAGCTTACGAGAAAGGGTATCATCAGCATTGTCTGAAAGGCCAGGAAATTTGTAATTGAGGGCTGGTGACAGGAGGAGAGACTGACGGCACTGGTCAGCTGACCGGCTGCTTTTTCCCATGCGGACACTCCTCCTGGAATCTCTGGATCGAGCAGACTGAAACGCAGAATCAGAAGAGTCGGAGGCATGAACATCCTCTCCCAAGCTGCAGGTTTTTGAACAATAAATCTGCCCCTGCTTTGGAAGGAAAGGGCAGCCAAGCAAAGAGGTCTTGCACTGAGCACAAGAAAAGCAAGCTTCTGTGGCGTGCCAGTGCTGTCCATCATAGGTCATCTGAGCATGGTCAACACCTAGAAACGGAGAAAAAGCAGTGCTTTGGATTTCTCTAAAAAATTACTTGCAGAATTCATAGTTCTGGAACGTGAAATCAGTTTTTAAAATGGCTTTCCCTTTGCCTTAATTTGTAACTTTAAGGCTTAAAAAGGACTTACCAATATGTTCCCCACAGGTCTCACAGTATTCCGCATAGAGAGATTCAAAACAGTTACAGCAGAATGGTCGCCCATCCTTCATGATGTATCTCTGTCCACCCAGGATTGTTTCACACTCCAGACAACAGAAATGCTTCATGTGCCAGTGGCGACCTTCAGCTTCCGTACACTCATCAGCAAAAATTATCTTTTCAGAAATAAAATGTATACTTCTAGTTAAGTGGCGAAAACCTGACCTTGGGAGTTAGAGCATGTAAAATGTCCTAGCTCTGCAGTTCATATGTTAAAACTTATTTTTATTTTACTGCCTTTTGAATACAAAGATTGAAACAACAATCTCCCACAGATTTTGTGGAATTCTGACCTTTTCTATAACCTAAGAATTCAACCATTAAAGAGGCTTCTATAAAGATGATATTTTGGAATATTTGTACAGATATTTTTTCTTATTCGATCTACAAGGTTCAACACTAAACATAAACAGGTTTGTGCCTTCTAAATACCATCATATTGCTTGTAATATAGCAAATTTGACAAGAAATTAAATATCCCTCAGCCTCCAAACACATCTATGCATCAGAGTCCTGACTTCTTAAGTGACTACATCTGAAGTTAGGTACTTCCCAACTGCAGTTTGTTAACTGAACAACAAGAGTGCAGATTGGCTGTAAAGTGTGAATTATTTACCTCATCACAGGCTGAACATCGAGGTTTGAGAAGTTCAGCATGGTGTCTGCCACAGTGAATTTTTCCATCTTGGTAGAAGTAGATAAGGTCAACAAGCAGCTCGTTGCATGTGAAGCACACAAAACAGGAGGGATGCCAGCACACACCAGGCCCAGCTCTCGAGGCAAAAACTGCAACTTCACCGCCATTTACTTTTGTACCACACTAGGAACAAACCCAGAAAGTGAACACACTTCCCATCCCAAACTACTAGCTTCTTGCATTAAACTAAGTTAAAACACCAAACCCAGTATGAGATTTTATTCCAAAATGCCGACAAGATGGAAAAAATATTATCAATTTTGGTCTAGACAAAATGTGTCTCAATGAACCTTTTGTGAGTATAAGTTTATTTTATATAAAATAATATTTTAAAGCATATGTCTGTTTTTCATTTGTCATTACTTTAGTATGAGTCAGCATTAGGGTTTTTTTCTGAGTAGGAAATTCATCAAAGACTCAGTTCATTCCCAGTATCAAAGGTTGTGTTTTGCTTATGCAAGCACTACCTTCTTTCTTCTTCCATGCAGCTTCATAAAAAATTTGTTTGGTTGGTTTTGGTTTTCTTGTTGTTTTCAGACACAGACAGAGATAAGCTTAAATTTTAATACTGAGATACTGTAGTTTTAGATTATTCAGCCTGGTAGTTGGCTTGTGGCACTAGGAGTATTACCTGTTCACAAACTGCATGCATCACCGCTCTTGAGAGTAGTTTAATAGTGCCTCGGCCAAGTGCCTCCTTTTTGCGCTGAGAACTGAACATCTGCAGTTCCTTCTTTTCTTCTTCACTTAAAGATTGGCAGTATCTCACCTTCCAGTGAAAACACAAGGGAATTTATTCTATACACTGAGCCTTTAAAGTAACAAATTAATATAATAAGTAAGTGCATATATGCAAGGAATTCATCAGGCCTCCTGTCACTCATCATTAAACTTTTCCAACTTGCCTTCTCTACCATCTTAATATTTAGGTAATATGGCATAATACAAAAGTAGTATGGAGGGAGATTTTGCATTAGAGGAAAAAACCCCACCATGCTAAACTAAGGAGTTGTTTAGGAAAGAAAAAAGATTTTTAAAAGCCAACTCAAAATCTGCTGCTATCCTAAAACAATGGAATGAACCCAAATCAGTCGTAACATTGTCTTTTAGATTTATGGTTAAGTGCCCACAACTAAGTATTGCAGTACACACAAGATCTTAAGTATTGACATACCCACCCCTTTCCTTACAAAGAGCTTGTTTGTTATTTCCACTTCTACTCCAAATTACAGCGCATAACTGAGATGCAAACCTTTTACTATCACAAAGCATCCTTTTTGTGCACTACAATACAATTTCAGGAATTTGTAGGTTCCTGGTAATTGGTGGGTGGCTGCAAACACTATAAAACCAACTTGTGTTAAGTTTATTGCAGTGACACCAGCCTCCCTAACAAGCAGAAGCAGTGTCCTTCCAGACAGCTCTTATCTGCATGCAGGCCAAGCGGACAGCTGAACAATGGACTCAGTGTACACACCATGCTGCTTTATAGCTCAGATGCCACTGCAGGCCACAGTTGAGGCTTGTAATAAATACACAGGCAGGTAATTCTCCACGTAAAAGCCGGCAGGGAGATCCCAAGCCCAGACAGTTCATCCTAAATTCTGTATTTACCTCGTTATCATGAGGTGGCAGCTGATAGAGAAGTTGTTTAATCCGGTGTTTCTCTCCAGGACTGTTAACATAAGGGACCTTCTCCTCTGGCAAGCAGGCGAAATACAGCTGGACCTGACCAGGAGAAATGCAAAGTTCAGTCCAAGGGAGATGCATCACCCAAGCACTGCCATCATCCTCTGGCTACTGTTTTATCTCAGGTCTCATTTATGAAGGAAGAAGGTCACGCTACATTAGACCTATGACAGGGTTTTTGCTGAAAATACGAGACCCAAATGAACCAGCTCAGCAAACCTGAATTGTCTCTGATAAAACTAGCACCCAGCTGCTGAATTGCTTTCCTGGAATGCAATTTGCAGTGACAATTAGGGGGGTATCATAAATTATGCACATTTAATGTTCTCATTATTCCCACCCCCTTTAGGGCTGGTCAACAGCTCTGTGGAAATTCCAAGTTTCCCTCTGCAATTTACCACACAAGGCATGAAGCTTTCCAGAAAACAGCCACTATATAAACAAATTTAATTTGCTCTCTGCATTTTACACATTGTTGAGACAAAAGCTGTTTTGTAGTCTCCTGCTGACCAGGTTCACCCAAAGCATCAGCTTTCATTGCTTCCATGTGGGCTTTGGTAAGAAGGTGGAAACATTCTTCCCTTGGGAGGAGGCTGAATCCAGCCACATTTCAATCAGATGCAAATTAACCATGGAATTTTCATGGGATGAATGTTTTTGTATCAATCTTCACTCCTTTTTTTTTTTTTTCCAGAAGAATATTATGACAGGAAAGCTGTAATGAACACTATGACAAAGCCCAATGGCAAAAAATATTTTTGTGGAACAGCTACAGATTTATTGTTTTTCCTATGCAGCTTCCAGCTTGTCATGAGGCCTGGGGCTGTAAATTTTGCTATTGGGAAAAATATTACTTGCCATCCAGATTTAAATAATGCTCAGGTCAACAGCTTATTACTGTTCAAGACAGATGAAAAAGAAGCAGTAATCTGTCACTTAAGTCAGGAAGCAATCAAAATTATTAGAGACAGGCTGTACAAAACATGACTTGCTCTTCATTTAACCAAAACTTAAATAACTGAAGTCTACTGTAAGCCCACTTGCTACTAATTGTATTTCGAAAAGCTCTGGAAAAAGATAACATGCAGCAAGAAGTGAAGCTTTAAAGATACTTTATGCCCTTTTCTCAAGTTTATTGCACTGTTCTAATTCATTTTGGAAAAAAAAACCTTCAGGGAGTTTGAGCTAGCTGGGATTATGAGGATATTTTAGGGCATTTAATTGTTCTGGCAGAATGTTAGCTTGCTGTTTGCCTTAAGGTCTGATTCATCAGGATTCTTATAGATGCTTAAGTAAGTGATAAAAAGAGTTGCCCCAAAAATAGCCCATTATTTGCCATTCCTGCTGACTTGTTACTTTACTCACTATTAAGAAAATCTCTGCATTGCAAAAAGGAGACATCTGCACTTTTTTTAACTATGGACTGTATAAACTTGCCAGGATTGCTCTGCCTCTTTTAGCAGATGTTGCAAAGCCACCCTGGCCACTTAACACTAAAGTCTGAGTTCTGGATACTACTGAGTACACAGCTTAAGCACATTCGCAATATCGTCAGGTTAATGAATACCATGAGAGGTTCATTTTGATCTCCCATAGAAACTTGCTCATCAATACTTTTATTTCCATTATTGTGATGTTATTATAAAAAAAAAAAAAAAAGGGTAATGGGGAGATGGGAAAGAACAGCCCAGCCAACCCATGAGTGTCGGCTCCAGACACCACGCAAGAGGAATCCTAGCAGGGACAAATGACAGCCATACAACTATTGAAACAAGCATAAAATGTGTTATTACTTGTCACAGTGATAGAACACTTTCATTTACGTGTGCTGTAGTGCCATCCATGTCCTAGATGTCAAATGCCTAATTATTTAAAGAGTCATACAAGTGCAGTGAAGTCCTTGGCCAAGAGCACAATGCCAGGAGGTATGCCATAAGCTTTAATTTAACCTAATAACTACTTTCAAAGAAAAAGCACATTTCTGTGCTGCTTTTAGATTTGACAATACAATCTCTGCAGCACATACTTAGTGAAAAACCTTGACTGGGAACTGTACTTTGGAACATACAACTCCTCAGGGTTGAGGATTTTAGGCTCCCTACACACAGCCTCATTGGAACAGGAAACAAACAAAAAAAGAAGTTAAAAGTTCTATATGAATTAAAGTTTTATAAATTATAAGGATTTAATTACACTTGTAGAGGCAGCACGTAACTCCCTCAGACAGTCCTTACGAGGCTTTTTTTTAAAATGCAGAAGCATAGTTGGTACCTGCTCTGGTCTGAGGCCTGGGGGAACCCAGGCATATTCCTCCAAGGCACAGCCAGAGTCATCATCAGAGGTTGAGCTTCGCTGACAGCCAAAAACAAGGTTGTTGGCTTTGGGCTCCATCTCCAATGGCATGAGTGTGAAGCGTTAAATATTTCAGCTGCAGCTCATCAAGAAATTGATCTGGAGAAAGAGATTAACAGAGCTTTAATAAATTTGAACATGCAACAACTAATTATCAGTGTAAATGATCTTTAAACAGTTCAGTATTCCTTTTCTTGCCCAGAATAATAAATTATTGAAGCTTCATTACAACTTGCTACAAGCAATTCAAAAGTTCTTGAAAGAGTTATAAAAATAAAACCACTCAAGAAAAAAACCAAAAAAAATCCTAGACACACACTACCACATTTGGCAACCACAATGTATTTATTTCAATATTAACACTTGTCATCTTTTACAGTTCTGCTTGTTTCACATCACAGGTTGTACGGAGGTATATCTAGGAAAGACTCATTGAGCAGATGTTAACAACATGAAAGACACAAGCTCTTCCTCAAGCCATTACTACCACTAATCTAGTAAAACAAAAGACATGACAACCACCTGTCAAAACCTAAAGAAATTATTGGGGAAAGACAGTTGTGCAAGTAGCATCCTGTTGTTCACAAGGCAGGCACAGAGCAGCAAGCATCTGCTGGATTCCTCTGAGAACTTTGTTTTAGCTGTATGGGAGCGGAAGGGCGTTGGTCCTGCTAAGTATCTGAAATTCAATTATGCCAGATTAGTCTCTGTAAAATACATCATGATTGTTCTGTCAATTTAAAGCCCTACAGGGTGATGCTACTGTTGATTCATGCAGCCTGCAAAGCTTAATATCAGTGGGATCATTTTGAGTAGCAACTGGCAAAGAAGGCTCTCACCAAGATCCATAGCAGTCTGCAGTAAAAAGCTTAAGATAAAAATCGTACATTAGAACTTCTAGCAGAAGTTCTTAGGAAATTCAGATGAGGAATTTCAATGAATATATATGTATATAAATACACATAACCAAAACCACAGAGGATGTGTCCTAACATGGCAGACATCCTGACCGCTCGGGGTAGGAACAAGCTTGCTGTAACAGTACCACATGACACATGAGCTATGTCTTCACCATTTTAGGACATTTTTTCACTTATTTATCTAAACACAGATCCAATTTTGTGAGAGCTAGATCTGAACTGTAGAAAATTCTAATCTCCTTGCCATATAACCTTGCTGGTGGGTCTAACGCGGAGAGCAATCTAAAAATTTCTGGTGGGTCCCACATTATTACATATCCAGTCTCATCACCACCATATTAGAGAAAGTAAGTTGCTGATGGAAGATTTAAGACTGTGTACCCAAGTATTTTGCTGGTTACTCAGTAGGAGTTTCTCCTTCAAGCATGAGGCACTGGTTAGTGCCAAGTTCTGATGATTCAGCACATAAACTAAACCTGTTCCATAAAAAGTGGCCATATATATCCAGAGCAACAAACTCAGAGAAATTACAATATCCAGTAGTATACAGTCTTATCTACTCCTATTTTCTATACATCTATACATTCCCACACCCAGTAAAAAGAGATGGCATTACTTAACTCTTCCACTGGGCTAATGCTCAAAGAAACTAAGTTGTTTAACTTTACTCCAGAATCTCCTGGTTCAAAAACATAGGCATTATTTTTGGTGCATGGCTGACATGCCAACACACTTCATAGCTGCACTGCAATAAGAGATTAATTTAATATTTGATGGGGCAAGCAAACCTGCTAACTTCCCCTCTGAGAACAGGCTATTTCTGGAAAGCTAGTAAGCTGTCAGGCACATGTCTGAAATCTTACTCAAGTTGAACAACTGAAGGTTAGCAAAACAGCTTCTGAGTTTAACATTGTCATATCACCGTCTTTCTCAAGAAGGTGAGTATAACCAAACTCAATCCTATATATTTAAAATAGAATGACAGACTTCCTGGTACATACTGTATCCCTTGAATTAGTTGCCTTCAGAAACAAATGACAAGAGACTGTTTCCCTTCTCAACTTACTAGTAGTGGAAGTAAAGTTAAGCATCAGGTATGTTTTTGTTATTCCTTGCCTAAAACTGGGGATTGAGGAAGGAAGGACGGACAGAGGAACACTGTGATGCACTTAGGAAATCACTCTAGCAAAAAGAGGCAACAGTGCTCACTGTTGCTGAGGGATGGGTGCTCAGGTTGGCAGCTTGTGTCCTGCATCATCTATGTCCAAATAACACTTAAATCACTATGAGGATCAGGAAGCCCAATTCCTTCCAAGATTATCTCAGCAGCACATGAACTGGTTTACCATTTCCCTTTAGAAAGAGGCAGATATCTGGTTTACAATACTGTGCCACTCACTGACATTAAACTGGTATTTCCAATTCTTGTGTTGGTCAAACAATCAGTTTTCAAGAACTGACTCCTGCCCAATAACCCAGGAATGAAAGGAGTCAGTAGGCGAAACGTCTTTGCCAATATTTCATTAGGCAGCCTGACCTCAACCACACAAAGCAGATTTGAAACATAATTTAGGCAAAGGGTCAGGTTAAGCTCTGGCAGTGCCTGGGCACTTGAGCAGAGTGTACCCCTGCCACATTCACACAATGCCAAACACAAGCCCACCAGTAACTGAGTAATTGCTTCGTATTAATTGTGCAAACCCTCTCTCTGCAAGATCAAAGATTAACTTATCTGACTTCTCTTGAAAGGCAAGAAAACAACCCAAAATCTGAATGCACGGTGACGTGTTAACTTTTCTGAGTATTTTGAATACTAAGGCTAAATATTGCTTCCACACTGCAAAAGGAGTGCTAGGCAACATCAGGATTTCAACTAAGCAAAGGTATGTAAGTGTAGGAGTGCTGCCTAATTCCTAAGGAAGACAACGCACTGGTAAGGGACCAGAGACTGCTTTTCTGCAGAAACTGGTCCTGCCCTGGGCCTCCTCTGACCAATCCATTTCAGAGAGCTTGCACATCAACAAGAGGAAACTACAGACCCACAGGTCCAGTTTCCAGTCATACAGGACAGCTGAAAGTTTGGCTGATAGAGAATAAAGGAAAAATACACCATACCTCCAACTGTAAAATGCAACTTTATTGTCAGGATTCTCCTCCCCAGATAAGGCAACTGGAAATGTTCAAAGCAAGGTCCGCAATTCTTCAGGGAACTGAGATTACTCAAAGGACATCATTCACTTTCAAAGAAAAATGCTCCCACAGAGCAAACGTGAAGCTGGCTACAAAATGACTGACTGTACATCACGTATCAATACGGACATGTCACAAATACTGTGGTGTTGCTGAGAGTAAGGTTTCTAATCCAGTCTAGTTTAACAGCAGGCTATCTGCAGAACTATTTTAGCAATTGCTTGTTTAGGAGTTCTTCTTCCTTTCCTGCTCAAGTGTGATTTGGTTTTCATTTTAAGACTACAGGGTTTTTCCTCCCTGCCTCCCAACCACTCATCCTTCAAAGTGATCTGTTTAAAATGATTACATCCTAAGGAGGATTCAAATGAATATAAACAACAGCTGAAAAAATAAGTGCTTTCCAAGGGATGAGGAGAAAGGTGGGTTTTCTACTCCTGGCATGACACCTACAGAACGCAGCAAGGATGTTTTGTTTTGCTTTGCTTTCTTAAGGTCTGTGGAACATTTTGAGGTTTCAGCTCTGTTCAAATAATACCTCTTAAAAAAGGCTTTATAGTCTACAAGGAGGTATTTTACTGGCAGGTTGACAACTATGAATACCATAATTGAATTACACAGCTAAATTTGATTTAAAAAGCAATTAATGTGTTTTTTCCACTGATGAATTAAAACAACCATAATATGACAAATTCCTTAGAAGAAAAGACAAACTATGCTCCTAATTACAAACCTATGTGTACAAAAAACATTGGGATATCAAACTTAAAGATGTTGCTGAAGTCTGTAAGAAGGTTATCCCTGTGCTAGGATTTCCAGCTCACTGATTATGTTCCCCCCTGACCAGATAGAAAGGTCATGATTTGTGAGCTCAGTTAGACAAACATCTCCTTGCCCATCCCCTGCTGTTTTACTCTGTCCTGCAGGGTAAATTGTTTTAACAACTTTTTTTGTTAGAAGGCTTGTTAACAAGGCTATAGGGGATACAAGATGCATATCACATGCATCCATTCACAATGAAGGCTCAACGAGTTAAGATTAGCACAGCCAGCTCATTCACCTGCTTATTTAATCCCTGGTGCAAGATAACTACATTAGAAGAGGAAGGGCGTAATACAGCAGCAATAAACAACCATAAAGTAACCTATTAATAATTCAAAGACTATTTCCAATAGGTATTATGCACATCAACAGGAAGTCCCCTTCCCTAGCTACAGAACAAGTGACATATTTACAGTGAGCTCTATAGCTCTATGCTTGGAAAATCTGGATCCAGTTGATGAGCACAATCTGTATGAGTACCACCGACTTCTTCAGTTGTTCACTCCTTTGAGTAATGAAATACCCAGAGCAGTAGCAGAAAGAATGGAGCCTGTCTACTTGTTCATTCTACAGACCTCTAGAAGTAAGAACTTTTTCCCCTTTCATTAGCAAGCGAACAAGTACCGACAGAGGAGTTTACTGCTTTCTCCTCTAGCATCCCAGCGCAAAGATCACTTTTCCAACAGAAAATCAGACTATCCTTCTCAGCGTATTTTCTTTTGACGAGCCACACTGCAAAGACAGGGCTACCTCAATTAACAAAAGGAGGAAGCCCCATGACAAAACATCGCCCCACGCCAACACATCTGATTTCACCGTGTTATCCTTGGCACTTTATAGCGATGATGGAAACTCAAGCGCACGCTGCAATAAGGCAAACCCCAAACTTCCAGCCGAGGAAGCGGTATTCTCACGGATGCTTCCCCCCTCTCTCCGTAGGAGGGTGTACAGATTTAGAAAGAAAGAAATCTTGCCTTTTACAGTCTCTCATTGATTTTTTTTAAATTCTATTTTAAACAGCAGCCAGACTTTACTCCAATGTACACATATACTCAGGTTTCACCCCGTCACCTGTTGGCTCTCGAACAACACCCGTCTTTGTTAGGGCTCACAGCCCTCATTTGAGACAAGTTTCCAGTGAAAACACTTGAAGAAAGTGTTCAATAAGTCACAAGGCTGGAATTGTAAAGAATAGAAAAGTAAAAAAATTCCGCGTCTAGCCCTGTGTACTCTGACAGCCCCGCCACGAGCGCTTATCCCGGAGGAGCCGGGACAGTGCCGTTCTCAGGCAGAGCTGCCTGAAGGACAGGTGGGCTTCTATCCATCCTGACCAAGTCCCAAAGACGTTACGGTGGGGCAGAGGCGCCCCCAGCCCCTTTGGGGGTCCCCACGCTCTGCAGCCGGATGGGCGAAGGCACCGGCATCCACCGGCACCCACCCACTCACGCTGCCCCTCCGGCCGAGCTGCCTCCAGGGAGAGCGGATACAAGTAACCGCAAATTACCTCTGTACGGCACCAAAACCGCGGCCAGGCTGCCGCGGAGCCGGGGCAGGCGGCGCAGGAGAGGCGATGCCGGTTGCAGACCCGACCCGCGCCCCGTCGCGGCAGTTTCACACGAGACCCGGGGCTGCGCAGACCCGCGCACCCGGGCAGGCGCCGGCAGCTCCCCGAGGCTCCCTCCCGTGCCCGGCAGGTACGGAGGAGCGGCCAGCGCCAGGCACGACTCTGCCGAGGGAAGGGGCGGCGAGCAGCTCCTACAGCCTTGTCCCTGCCGGACGGCGGCGCCGCCACTTCCCTTCCCCGTCCCGCCCGGTGGGAGCGCAGCGGGAGAGATACCTGCGCCGCCCTCCGTCCCCCTCCCCCGGGGAGGAAGCAGCCTCCCGAGCGCTCCTCCCCAGACTCGCCCCGAACGGGCAGCGAACCCCGCCCCCCCGCCCCCGGGGGGCTCCGCCAACCCCGCCGTACCCCAGCGCCGGGCGTCCTCACCGCTCCTCGTCAGGCACCGGGAAAAATCTCTCCCACCGAGGATCTTCGTTCAAAGTGCTGCCCGAGGCGGGGGAGGGAGCGAGGGAAGGGGGAGCGGCTCCTGCCACCAGCCCCGAGGCAGGAAGGGTCGTCGGCCCCGCCGCCTGCCCACCCCAGGGACCGAACGCCTGCAGAAGCAATAAATTCTGCGCTCGGGACACGATGGACAGCGCTTTTGTTCGTGTTTACGCCTGAAATAGATTTCCCACCCCACCCTGGCCACGCTCCGGCCGCCCCGGGCTGACCCTGCCCGGCCCAGCCGCCGCCGCCCCGCGCACCAGGACGGGAAGGGCTCGGGTCAGGACGGGAAACCATTTGTTCTAGATCGCTGTGCATGAATAATAAAAATAATAAACCAAATCTGAAGCCGAAGACCACAGCGAACAGCCGTTCTTCGCTGCCTCCTGTACCACATCTCAAGTGGGAATAAGGTGTCCGAGCCCCATCTTATATAAAGAGAAGTAGCACCGGGACTAGTGGTGCATTTCCTAAGCGGCTGCCAGCCCCCGCTTTTACCCACTTCCCCCACCCCCGTAGGCATAAAAAGCCCCGAGAGGCGGCTGTTTCGGCTTCAAAGGCAGGCGGCCAGCTTCCCCCCGGCACCGCCAATGTAACCGTGAACACTGCGGTCAAATTTCCTCTTCCCTCCCGCTCTTTTGTCTCCCTGGGGAAGTCATTATCAAAGGGAATTTATTCGCGCTGCATCTCGGGGTCAAAGCGGCAACACACACCCCCCACCCTCCCTTCCGCTGCGAGGGGCAGCGGTGACCCAGCCCCGTGTCGTGTCCCGTCTGCCCTCGAGGTCCCGCGGCCGGAGGCGGCTTTATCTGCCCCGACCCGCCGTGCGGGACTGAGACGGGGTACTTCACAGACACTTATCGCTTCCCCCAGGAACCGAATTTGCATGGATTTAAATTCACTCCTCTAAATTTGAATGGCTTTGTCCGCAGGGCGCTGAGGAAAGCCGGCCCTGACGGGTACAGGCGTGGTGGTGCCGCGGGCTGAGGCGCTCAGAGCAGCGTCCTTGTCCCCAGCCCTGTCCCCTCCCCGTCCCCGCGGGCTCCCCCAACCCTCGGCCGGGCACATGCGAGTCTCACGGCGGGCCGGGAGAAGCCCACATTCCCTGCTCCCATGGGCTGATTCCCCACGGCCAGGAGCAGGCAGACAGACCGGCCGGCCGATGGATTAGAACCAACACCGGGCTATCTGATCTCACGTGGCACAGCCCATCCCGGGCTAACGACGCTACAAGCAGCCGAACCCCACCACCGACCGACTAGATGTGCTCAGAGACCTGACCATTACACCTGTAACCGTGGGTGAATGCAGGAGGCCCCGCGCGGATCCAACCTCAGGGAATCAAAGCCATGCTCTGTGGCTCCTGCGGCTGAAAAAACCCTACTGAAACTCCAGCAAACTAACCAGCTCCCATGCTTCCACACCCCATTTTGCTTCCATAAGCAGTTTCACTGGTTGTATTACCTCCATTCTGAAAGGGCTAAGTAATTTTGAGGTCAAAATTGTTGTATCACTTGAACAAACTTTACGAGACCCAGACTGTTCCTGTTCTGTTTGTTGGACTAAGCAAACCCCATGTGGCTTCCAGCTGAACATCTGCCAACTCCGTTCATCATTAATCAAAAATGGAAATGTCAGGAATAATGTTTATTCTTTCCCACTACATGACTGAATAAATACCAACAATTTTGCATATCTCAGTTACTCTTTTTCCAGAGGTAGCCTCCCCACACCAGAGGCTCAACACCTCTGCACAGCACACTGCAAAAATGAGAATCACCTTTGGGAACTTCTGCACCACAACCAACACAATGGCTGCAGATAAGTTTGCAAAGTTTCCTGACCACGAGTTTACTGAAGCCACCAAAGAGATGTTCACTTACTTTCCTGGTCAGGCACACTGTCCCCCATTTTACTAAGGCTTTCCCTGACACTGAAGTGTCGGAGGGCATACAGAGATAGTTGGCTGCATGGCTCTTTTTTTCCCCCAGACTTTTCTGGCTTGAGCACAGAAACTACTATACTGTTCTGGACAATGGACTTATAGATTATCAGGCCAAACCCAACCACTGTGATCTTCTAGTCTGAACTAATGTGCTCGTAAGATTTTCCTACAATTACTGGCTGCATGAACAAAACATTTGATCGTGATTCAAAAGTACTAGCAATGAAAAACCCACTACAACTCCTGTTAAATCCACTACAGTCCTTGTTAAATTATTTCAATTAGTCAATTATTTTACACTACTTTTTTTTTCCTTTTCTTTTTTTTTTTTTTAATCTCAAATTGCCATGTTTCAGTGCTCAAACACTCGATTATATGGTACCCTTGAACGTTAGGCTAAAGAACCAGCTATCATAACTCCCCTTAGGAATTTGCAAATTGTGAAAGTCATTCCTGAACCACCTCCCTTGATTTAGGCTGCTTCCACAAGAACAAATATGTTGCTATGATTTTTCTTTATTTTTACACAACAAATACTGCAGCATACATACTTGTTATGTGAAGCATAAACTATGCCACAGCCGTTGCCTAAAAAAAAAAGACACTAGAAAGACAGGCACAAAACAACTCACCCTTTACAGCACGTAACACATTCTTGACTATGTAGAATTGATCCTTCAAACAACCAAATGCCTCGGGGGACCTGTAATGGATATGGAACCTTTTGCCCTAAGGTATTAGCACAAATTTAGTCTAGGTAACAACTTTCTTTTACTACTGACCAGGCCAGGGATGTTCTCTGGCCTGTAAGAAATTTGCTGAGTTGTCAGTGTGGTTTCCCAGTTCCAAATTATCCACATCAGGGACCATCCCCTGACACAACCTGGTAATTGCTACCTTTGTTGGCAATCACAGAAGAGAGACCAAGGAGCAGAAAACTAATTAACTTCTTATGCTTCAAAGGCAGCTTCTCCAGGTAGGACAGTGGCTTAACACCCACCTCTCAAGCCCGATTAGTTCTGTGGACAAACAGAAAAGTTCACCCTCTTCATCATCACCCTGTAATGTTCACCACCTCCATCCCAAGAATTCTAATTAAGCATCATCTCACCTGTTCATTTACAATAAAAAGTTGCGAGTCAGCTAGGAAAGGTAAAAGCATGCAGTAAGGTGGATGGAAGCTAGAACAAAACAAAAAAATCTCAGTAATAATTCTTTCAGAGAAGTCAGTGAGAAAACTCTTCAAAATAAACCAGGTGTTGTGTTTTGAAATAAAACAAACCAGGAAAGGTTTTCCATATACTTGACAGCAGAGGAGGAGCCCATGAAGCCAGAATTACAACTGCTCCCCAGGGGTTATGCACAAATGAAAGCCAATCTCTGACAAAGGCAGGCAGATATGCCCTTCAAGAACTTTAGGGATGATGACTCGACCATGTATGGTCCTGCCTGCAGGTTACAGAACAGGAAGCTAGCTCTAGGATGCATTTACAGCACCAAAGTCCTTTCTACCTTCAGTGGTCCCAGGTCTATGCCCCAAAGGAGTGAAGAGACCAGAATAAGGAAAGCAGTTTCACCATGACCTGAGATGATCTACTGGAAAAACCAATCCAGTGAAAAATGCTGGTTTAATTTCCTTGACCTGCTAGTGTTAGCACAAGGAAAAACCATGACAGACTCCTGAGAGGCTGGACTGATGTGGAGCTGCAGGCTCAGTTCCCAGCCTTGTTCCTCTCTCTCCTGGGAAAACTGGCTGTTTATACAACTTGCTTAGGTGGTATATAAACAGCCTGAGCTCCAAGATCACTTTACATTTACTCTGTTTGCCTTGGTGTGTTCAGAAACCCCTGTGGACATCCACTTGCATCTCTAGATACTTGGAATGTCTTGTCAAACCCAGCCTTAGGTTTCCTCTCACCGGTTAAAGATATGAGTGGCTGGAAGTATGCCTTCATAGGTGGGAATAGTTTGCACTATTTTATCACTATATACAACCACTATGGGACACCTGACACACTGGATGTCCTTGAAGCAAAGCTCAAGCCTCGAAAGGACCCCAATTGGCCACCAGCCCCTCTCTGAGCCACTTCACACCTACAGCCATAGATGAAACCTCTCCCCGTTCAACACTGCTTCTTCCTGCCCGCCAAAATGGGAGAGTTTGGTGCCAACAGTGGATCACCATGTGCTGCTGGCAGCAGAGGCAAACCAGTGCTATTACCAACATATTGGGGCCTCTCGACTGTGCTGCTGACTGATGTCTTCCTGTATTTGCTTTCTGGAGGCATCATCTTATGAGTTCTGATGGCTCCAAAGTCTGAATCTTTGCCAATTTTTAAATGATGTTTAAAAATAACATCTAAAATCCAGAGAAAACCAGCTCTGTAGGAGACACAGTAGTAAAACACAAGATACAGGAATTTAAAAGGAAACATGCACGTGAAATGAAACAAGTTTAAAAAAAAAAAAAAAAACAAGAGTAAGATTACTTTTGCCCAGCAAGGGTTTGTGATTAAATGAGGGTGGTTGGTTTCCACTCTCCTCTTTGCTGCATTCCCTGTGATCCAAAAGCTTGCCTTCTGCCTGCCTCAGTTTTGATGCAGATGGGACACTGCCACAAACGACTTTAGAAAGTAAGTCAATATATCCAGTGAAAATATTAACATCAGATAACAAAACAAGACAATCAAGTAGCACTAGGCAAATAAATAATAATAATAAAAAAGCTCATTTTTATTTTCACCAACTAATAGTACATAGATCTGCTGAGGCATCAAGCAATGAAACAGTGCCTACACCAGCTACAGATGGCCTGAGGACTGGCTGGCATCAGCTACTGTGTTGGGAATGCTTGACTAAGAAACGTTTATTTTATTTCCTTTCCTTAATGCTCTCAGAGTTGAAGACCAACACACCTTCTAAAACCACAATCCTACTTCGCTTCAGCAGCAAAGAATTAAAATTTCATTAAAATGCCCTTCCTTGTCAGATCGGGCTAGGACTTGCTCCTGAACCAACAGGTCTGTTGCTGTATCTGGAAACTCTTAACCCCACAGGCTCACCTGAAGACAGTAATCTTGATTTTATCGTAATTGGCTCTGTGCAGCCCACAGTCACACAGGCCAGAGGTAACTGCCCCACAACACCACCACAACCACCAGCTGATGGGCATGACTGGGTCTCCCCTGCCCACACTGACACCAGAGGTTCATCAGTGCCCTGTTCCCAGGCTGCACAAGGCACAACAAAGTACGTTGCAACAACATGTGCCTGCAACATTTTGCCAGTAGCAGAGGCTGAGGCAGGGTGGAATCGCTGCCTGGGGTTTTAATAACACACCAGCACAAACACCATTATGCAACAGGGAAGGTGTTGCAGGGCTAGGGCTAATGCACTGTTTGCTTATTTAGGGAATTTCAGTCAGGTATTGTGCCAAAGCCTGTGCAGATGGTGCACTCTTATCCATGTCAAGCTCTGCTCCCAGGCCTGCCTCTGAAGAACTCCTTACAATTTATTTAAATTGGTTTGGAAATTGATTTGGATTAAAAAAAGAAACGGTGTGAACTCTGTGGATCTTCCACTGTGGTCAACATTCATATACACACACAAAGGGACATTGACCCTAGGAGTGGGGCATCCATGTAAAGAAAATAATAACAATAACAACACAATAAAGTAATATTATAAACTAATAATTCAAATATTTGAACTAGTATTTAAAACCAAATTTCAACCCCTTTGTGTGTACGATTTTGTTGCACAAGTGATGCTCCAGTTACACTCAGTCTTTCCTGTCACTGGCAATACTTTTCAAAAGCCTGAACTCAGGAAAAAAAACAAGTGACTGAGTTTAAGTGAAGGCAGTTTGACATGGAGGATTACCACTACTCCTGCAGCATTATATCCAGGAAAAACAAAACTCAGTTTTAAGCCAAAGATGAGATATGCAAAGGTTTGTGGTAACCTTTTCTTGCTTAAAATTTGCAGGAGGGAAATCCAGCAGCGAGTGAAACAGGTACTCTGCACAGTTCTATGTGACCATCTTCCACAAGCTACATGCACAGCACACTACAAATACAGGGGAGAGAACAACGCTTAGATTAACTATTAGTTTATTTTACCAAATTAATCTCACAGGTCAACCTCAGGGCAGAAAGTGAGGCAAGAAGGATGCAAAAATGTCAGGTGGATAACAAGATGCATTACACCTTTATTAGCTTTCCTTAGTACAGCGCTGCAAGAGACACTGCCTGATTAATGAGCTGTCAAGACTGAAGGCCATGAAGTTCTACCAAAAGGCACCAACAAAACATGGTAAGTATTTTAGTATTTTGCATAGAAAGATCAATGGCTAAATAATTATCTGAGCCAGGTGAGCCTAGGAACAGTGCTCTCACTTCTTGCTCAGCAAACTAAAAACCCTGTCTCAAAGCTGGGTGGGCTTCTACTTCACCAGAGGTTCACTGCTCATCTATCCAGGCAGCTCATGCTCTCTGCCACTACTATTACTGTAGCTTTCTTAGTCTGTAAAAAGTTTCTTTTTCTTCAGTCTCAAGAAAGCTTGTCATGGTTAGGCAGCATCTGAATGACACACTGACTCCAGACACTAACACATGGTTTTACAATGTGTTCCCATACTTTATTGCTGCCTTAAAACAAAAATGATACTCAAATCTCCTCCTCCCCCTTCTTATTCTTTCCAACCCCAAACAAAATTAAAAAATAGGAAGAAAAAAAAAAAAGAAAGAGAAATAAGTCTTCCACATAACTGAACTTCCTTCAGTGAGAGCCGTGAAGGTTTCCCCTCACTCCCATGTCTTTCTTAAATGCACTGGCATTTTGCTAAAAATTTTCCCAGTGCCTTGCTTCCCAATGGAAGTACTGTTAATGTAACCCTTTACTCCAAAATGGGCACCAAACCAACCCCCACTTACATGCCTGGGCAAATAAAATTCAGTGTTAAGAGGGGTTTGCCCTTAGTACAAACTTCACCTCACCAACATTAATCTGTGTATGACCAAAAAGAAATGGGGTAAACATGCGTGGCTGAAGCTTGCTGTTTCTTTTCCTAGGAGGAGGATGATTCAGCACATTTTCTGGAAAAGAGGCTTTCTGCTTAAGAGAATGAGGAATGCTGATCTGGAGGTTACTTCCTCCCACCTCCTCACCCCCTCCTTTTGCTTCTCTATTATTTAATTTTTTGGAGAGTTGTTTTGTTTGGTTAGTTTTGGGTTTGTTTATTTGTTTTTGTGTGTTTTTTTTCCTCTAAGCATGATTAGTTTTTCTCTGCTGCTTTAGCTCACAGAACTGGTTTATTGCAGGATGAGCTGAGCACAATTGTCAGTATAAGGAATGGGATGGGAGGAAAGTTGAGAGGGATGGTCTCACTCCTAGTGAGAAGCTAACTATCATAACTACACTGACACATCAAAACCACATCAAAAGGCAGTCAGGAAGATGGCTTCAACAGCACTTCTCTCAGCTGCATGCCAAGTACCCTTGGGATTACAGACACTCAAGTATGAACTGAGGAGAAAGATTAGGCAAGAAGTGCTAGGTCAATAAAAACCTCAGACCTAGTAGAGTCACGATCCACAGCATTTGAAAGGATAAGGGATTGGCTGGAAGGTGGCACCCAAAGACCTGTGGTCAATGGCCCAATATGCCCCTGGGAGTGTTCAAGGCCAGGTTGAATGGGGCTTTGAGCAACCAGTTCCAGTGGAAGGTGTCTCTGCCCATAGCAGGGGGGTTCAAACTAGATGATCTTTAAGGTCCCTTCCAACCCAAACCATTCTACGATTCAGTGGTGATACTGTGAAAGAGTATTCCCTTCACTACAGAACTAGATGCCCAAGCATCTAGAGTGTGGTGGTTGGATCAGGTGGTTGGACATATAAAAATGCTCCTTTCCTTCTCTTAATCTCCACTGCACTTGAACTGAAAGGCCAAGTGGACAGGTGGTGTCTGTTCAAGATGTCTGTTTGTTCAGGAGCATAATATTGAAGATCTTAGTTAAACAAATATTCAAATAGAAATCCAGTTAATTATGTTTCTTAGCTAGCAGTCATTATCCTTTCCACACCAATTGGCAAGATAATTAATTGTAACTACAATAGCGAAAATCAGTTTAAATCCTCTACTTATCAAGCTTCATCTCAACACCAACATGACATTACTACAGAAAATTCTGGAGTCTCCAATATGTGTGTATACCCTTAACTGTATTTATAGAAATGTTTGCACTATATAAGGATATTTTAGGACTAAAATATTTTTGATTATTCATAGTACTGCAAATCCTTATGCGTTAAGCAAATTGTAAAAATGAGATTGTTTTAAGAACACTCAACTGGACCCTTGACATGAGTTACCTTTGCAGAAGCATCCACTGATCCTTAAGTCCTCATAGTAGTCAGCTCCTGAAACAGCAACTGCTTGACAATACCTGACACCTCATACTCAGCTGGCAGCCTCTCAGCATTAAGCTGCGTCCACCTGGGCTTGCCAGCACGTCACAGCTTTTCTTAGCAGCTTGCTCAGGAGGCTGGATTCCTTGAAGAATAATGTCTAGCTTTGAAAGAGTATCAGAATTTAATGGAAGTGAACAAGTAGTCATGCAATCTATGGCCACAGACAACGTATGCTTCTAGAATAGACAACTTCCATACCCATTTTTTAGAATATATTTACATTCAGCCACTATGAAGTGAACCATTTTACCATTGCTACAACTTCCAACGTCAGAAGCTGAGTTAATCTTCTCAAGTGTCAAGCCACTTGCACAAAGATAGCCGAAGACTCATTTCTAAAATTCTGCAGTTTCTAAGGAAAAATGTTCAATCACTTTCAGCATGAGACAGCAGAAAAACATCCAAACCTTTCCAATGCATGATGTTTCATTATCTTTTAAACAGGTTTTGAAAGCATATACTTGAGATAACGATGTGCACTGAAGGCAAAACGCTAAATTCCGACAAACCAGGTTTTGTTAAGTAAAACCTGTGAATATCAGAGCTGCTTGATATGACTTCAGGTATTTCTGAGAGGTGATTAGTCAAGACATAGCATTTTTAGAGGCCTGAAAAATGGCAAGTCACATACAGAGTCTATAAAAAAGTCCTGAGAATACTCATGTATGCTTAGTATTAGTTCAAATTTTCAATTATTTAGTCCCTTTAAACTTGTGTATTTTCCTGTTTTCTTGCTTTCTTGTCTACAACAAATATTCCTAGGACAAGATTAACTCTCAGATAATCAGTAAGCAGGGCAAAGATAAGAATAAATATTTCACAACAGCCATATACACCTGACTCTCGAGCTTAATGTAATATTTGGATTTTTCTGTTACACACACATCCCTCCCTCCTCAGTCATCATCTACTTTCTCTTCACTGGTACTATTTCACAATACTCCTTTTCTTATAGGCAGAAGTAATGAGTCAGTGATAATGATATTGTTTTTGTAAATGCAATTGACTGACAGTTAGTCTGGACTTTCCTTCCATGTGATAACAGGAACTCAAGTCTTTTGAAGGTAGTCTGAACCTTCCACTGTCCAAGTTTTAAAGCAGGAACCACTTTTTCCAACAAGAGCAGGGTGGGGATTTGGGCAAGAATCACTTTTTAGGTTTGGATGATTTGCTTTCATCAGCAAATATTCCACACACACCTTCAGACTGCTGTGTTAAGCTTCATGCAGAAAGAGGACCTGAAGAGATTACTAATGGGCACATCAAAGAAGAGAAAAAAGGTTCGAAAACATCATCCAGTTAAATTAGCTACAGTTTCATTAGGAAATGGATGAATTAAGAATGGAGAATCCTGACCTTGTTTTGACCACTTCTACTGCTTTCTCAACCAACTTGATGCCATTATGGCAAGTTAGATTAGAATGTCCTTTCTCAATTCTTGGTGTACTGGTCATATAACACCTAAAATTTTGCAAGACTTAGTTACCATGCAAAGGTCCAGAAAGGGGCCTGGTCAGCTGCAGTAAAACCAGCTCTCACGGAATTTTATGTAGCTAGTTTGCACAACATTAAACTACAGAAAATAAGGAATGCCTGTATAAACCCAGACTGGCTCTGTGTTGGGACCACAGAGCCTCAAGTGTTACTCAGCCTCCACTTCTAAATTAGATAAAGGTTGTATTTACTTCTTCTCTACTCATCACACTGGGAAGATTACTTTTGGAGAAATATGCATAGTCAAAACCAGCCTGTAGAATAGGGTGAGAAACATGCACTTGGCACTGCTTAGCAACCCAAGTAGATGATGACTTGTTAAAATTTCAGGTTGATCAACTTCTGCTTGATACCATTGTACTATGTCACTGTGACTGATGGATTCTTCAAGACGTGAATGATCAAATGGCATCAGCTGTGCCACTGGGACGACACACCTGCGAGGGGAACACCAGGCTTCAGCAAGGAGGAAGAGGAAGAAAGCCAGGGGAAATGGAAGAGGACAGTTAGTATTCTACAGCTTAGATGCTAAAGGAAGACCTTTGTACCTAATTATGACCTTATTACTCAGCGGCCATAATTGCAGTGGACAGGCTGCCTCTTGATTTCTCTAATTTACAAGAAGATAGTGAAGCTAATGGAAAAAGGTAAAAAAATTGAAGCAATAAACTGATCCTCTCAGCAGTGGATTTACAATAGAGATCTGTTACCACACAGTGAAAATGACTGAGGTAAGTTTAAGAGATGCAATTATTCGTAGCTTTTCTCCATTAAGCCTTGTAACTTTCTCAATGAGAATTTAAGAGCATACATATTTCAACTTCTGTGAGAAGTTAATAACTTCACAAGAGACAAACAGTGGAACAAGCCATTCACATTTTGTACTAACAACAAATAAATGCTGGAGAGCAAGTTTTTGGATCCAGCTATTACCTCTAATTACACCTATCTGTATGAATAAATGAGAACTAGTTTTCATTTTTTCCCTGATCATTAGCCTCATTTACAGAAGTGTTATGAGGCCAGTTCTTTATCCATTAGCGTGAATTAAGTGATACCCTGCTGGGTGCAGGACTGTTCAGACATGCTGACTGCAGAGCAGCTGCTCTCCTCCTTTGGTATTGAATGTTGATTAGCATTATAGCACATGACACACTGCAGGGCATATTGTGTGTCACACTACAGCACACAACATTTAATGAGAACCCAAAGCAAATCCCATCCTTTAGAAAGCCAGTCTCTGCTCTGAACACCCAAGCAACAATTAAGTACATGGTCTGTCTTGGGAAAGACTGAATCCCTCTAACAGTGGGCTTTTTTTTTTTGGGACAATGTTATCTGAGGCTGAGCTGTACATTTTCTTAGTTATCCTAAGCAGTAGCAAGTATATGCCCTGCCAATCTTTCACAGGAAGATACTTGTGTTTTACCCTTGAATTTTGATCTGTGGGCCCAAATGAAGCTTCTGTATGGTTAGGCCCATGCAGAACACCTAAAGGAAGATACCGCAGCTATGAAAACAAGTGCCCCATACAAACTAAACTCCTCAAATACACATCAGGGTATAGTATTACCTTCCTGTGACTATTAACACATCACCAGCATTCTTTGTCAGCTTTCCTCATCTGAAACATGGGCTAATATCACCCTTTTCTTGCAAAGATTTATTACTTATTTGAATGCTACTTTGACAATACTGTAAAATAGTGCATCATTGTATTATCAACATTTGCTACTTTGATGTTATTAAGGGGAGGTAAAGAAAGCTTTTACAACAGTAGAGAAATTAATGTCACACTGTTCAAATTTATGGACAAAGTCTGGTTATTTTACAAGAAAACATGCCTCATGAAATACTGACAACAATAAGCTTGGTTTGTTCTGCATGACTGGAACTTGATTAGTAAACTGTTTCATCATGCACATCTTTTCTCTTGAAGACCCATGCAGAAACAGAATCCTCTTTTCCAGCTAACATGTTTTGCTCTGCATGATGCTCTCTTGCTCTTGGGCACTGATGTAAGCAAAACAGGAGAATCCCTCTGGGAAGTGCATGCCAAGTTCAGTCACTGGAGTTTATCTAATTACTGTCATAGCTGTACATCTGTTTCAAAGAGCAGAGCTAGAACCCTCATGTGAGAGGTGTTAGAAGAAACCAGATGTCATTAATCAGAATTATGAAGAAGCATAAAACAACTCACTGCTTGCTCTGTGCTGTTCACAATACAGTAATTTTGTAGCAGAACATCATAGCATTAACAAGGGGTTAAAAAAATTTTACATCTACAGCTCAGTCCATGGAAAAAGATAAGAAGGGATAGATCACATCTCTACTTAAAAAGAAATAGGAAAAAAAAATACAGAAGGTCTCCAAATTGCATGCTCTCCTCTTTTTTTTTCCTCCCACAACTCAAGGGCACAAAGACATTTTTCAGATCTGGTGGAGAGATGTCACTTCAGAGGCTGGGTTTTGTATTAAGAAGGGTCTTATCTTTTAAACTGAGAATAGATTTAGGTTATGCCAGAGATCTTTATAAACTAGTTCCTGTTTTTGATGGCATCAGCCTCCGTTCCCATGAGTTCAATGAGACTCTCAGCTAGAATGCTTCAGTAAAGAGTGAGAGATGATGCTACCTCTGCAAAAGTATTGTGAGGCAGCAGTGCCAAACTTTTTCTGGACAGATCACTGATCTCACTTTGGTCTCCGAAAGGGTGCCCATCACAGCAGCTCTTCTTTTTATACCTTAAATTAACTTCTCATGTACTGCATATGCAGAATAATCTAACTGCATATATCTCTTGTAGCTGCAGAGTGGTGTTCTGGGGCCTCCTAGCCCACTGTCCCCTTGGAAACAGGCAGTCACCAAAAAGGAAGCCCCCAGAACAGACTGAGTGAGCCCAGAACAGGGTGAGCAGGTCACACTGAGCACTTCTGCCAGAAGACAGTGCTGAGAACCTTCAGCCCCCAGCCCAGGAGGCCCTGGAGAGCACTCACATCAGAGCACGGGTAGGGAGGACCAGCCATGACACATGAGCCATGAGCTTTCACTGCAGTTGCAGCCTGCTCAGTGCCAAATACCCCCAGTGTCCCAAATACTGGCACTTACAGCACCTCAACCCTTCTTTAACAGAAAGGACACTCCAACCATCTCTGCACTGGTAAGTTAAACAGGAACAGGGCATAAGGGCAGCCTGCAGCCACTCAGACTCTTTCACTGGTGGTACACTCCATGGCATGGTTTTGAGTAACCAGCACCACTGGACACAGTGGGATACAAGAAAGGCCATGAACTATTCCTACCAGGTGGGCCAGGAAAGGATTGGCCTTGAGTATTTCCACCCTCCCTCCACAGTCCTCCAGTATTAGCTCAAAGAGTCTTTGAATACTCAGCCATGCTTTCATGTAGTACCCCAACATATGCAACACACACTCTCAGCACCATGATGAATATTTCAAGCATATTGAATGTAAAAAAAGACAATCCACCAAAGATTAATGTCTCTGAGGAGTGCATGTATGAGTTGCAGTGCACAGTGCAGGGCAACTATGGCCAAGGGCAACAGATTTGGGCAGTCTGGTCTCAGGGTCAGGGGACCAGTTACTGTTAAGGAAACACTGCCCAGATAGATCTAGTCTTGGGCTTCTGGGAAGTCTTCCACTGGCTTTAATAAGTGTGGTTAAAATGGGGAATAGCAGAATAACTGCTGCCTTCCCTGAACTTTTAGGTTTACATTACTTTCCTTAGAATAACAGAATCATCTAGATTGGAAAATACCTTTAAAACCATCAACTCTAACCGCTAATTTAACACTGCCAAGCCAATTACTAAACCATGTCCCCAAGTGCCACATCTTTTAAACAAATACGTATTAAAAAATTTTTTTTGGAACTATGATTTACTCCAGCCTGAGTGCTGGAAGTAGTTACAAACTTCAACGCAAAACATCTAAGTTATAAAATACTTTCAGAAACTCTTTCATCATTTGGAAATTTTTTAATACCATCCAATTTTTAATAAAAATAACTTTTAGTTTTATACATATCTGAAAAGCAAATGCAGAGAGACCATTGTTACCAGACTGAAAACAAAATAGAGAAATTTGAAACTTTTTGAGTTAGGATGATTTTTTAATGCATCTTTTAAATGAACTCTAGAGTTGCAAAGAAGCAAAGGGACTATCAATGGCGTTCACACAGACATTAATTTCAGAAGATACTGCTGTTTTCAGTCATGTTTAACACTGTTAATTTTTTCTCATTATCAGCAAAACAAAAAAAGTACATGCTGAGGATAAGGAAACAGCTTTGTTTATCTTCAAAATCATGTGCGTACCAGAACTAAAGCGTGTATTTGCCATATGTCAGCCCCTGCCCCCCTTCTTGAAATTACAAATTCATTAATATAGCAGTGCTATATCGTTAGCAAGGAATAAAGCACATTTTAAAGAGCAATGAAGTGGTATAAAACTATTTGAAGAGAAAGGTTTTCCACTGCAGCAGTGTCTCAGGGAGACCAAAGGGGAAACCTGACACAAAGGAATGTCAGCCTGAACTTGATTAATTTGTACTCAGAGCAACATATCCCGTCCCCCACTGCAATGGCAGCAGCTTCCCACATCATTTTGCTGTACTCTACAGCTTTCTTCTGATCTGCAGGTCGTCCACCAGACAAATTTGTTCAAATCAACATATTTAATAGAGCCATCTCTTCTCTATAATTGTCTCAAACGTCACTAATCAAACCATCTGTACTGGATGTGTAGCCCGCCAGAGAAGGCTGCTTTGCCAAACAGATTGCACGGGCTGAATATACAACGTCCTGGATCAGAACATGCAAAGTCAACTCAAACACTCCCGCAGGCAACAGCAGCCCTTCCACAAGACCCTCGCTGTGCTTTCCTGGAACGGTCATACTGGAAATATCAACAGTATCCAGAACAGGGACACAACAAGGCTCAAACTCAGGTCAAGTCTGAATTTTTGTTTCCTTCTCTTTGCTTTCTTGATACTGAGATTTGAGATAAGAAGTCTAATGGTTCAATTTTTGGGCTTAGAAAGAAAAGCCTTGAAAAGCTTGATCCTTGATTTAAATGAAAGCAGATTCTCACCCACACAGAAGAAGTTTGGTGCTTAACAGTCCTTTGCTTGCAAACAGTGTTATGTTGTTGAGACAAACAACACTTTTTAGAGACAAATGTATCTATGAGGTTTAATATAGAAGAGAGCATTTATTTCTATAGTGAAGAAATAGAAGTTTGTTAAATAAACTTCCTGGCTTATTGGTTTGGTTTGGGTTTTTTGTGGTTTTGTTTATTTTGTTTTAGAAAAAAGGGAACAGTGAAAAAAACTTCATATCATTGTATCTACCAAGATTCTAAGAGTATCCTCAAAACTCATCTCCTTTCCCTTGGGAGTTAGGATGCTCAGAAAGTCTGGCTCTTAAATCAATATACGTTTGTTATTTAAGTTATATAGTCATTGCTTCCTTTCCGTTTTGTGAGCCCAAGGCACGGTTATCCCCTTCAAGCCTGCAAGCAGCATCTTTAGATTGTGACTATTACACTGCCCACACGCCTACTAGGCTAGAGAGAAAACACTTTTGCAACTTAGGAAGCCTGACAACTCTAAACCTGCTACAATAAAAAGCAAGACCTGATAAAAATTCCATTACTTGCTTATCTGCAGAGATTCTTCCCAGTTCAAAGGGTCAATTTCCCAGCAGGGTACCAGTGCTTATCAGCTAGCTCTGCTGAGCCTTTCAATTGCAAAGAGAAGTGTTGCCTCCAACTGGCATGACAATGGCACTATTAAACAGGCACTTCAAAGATACAGATGTTGTAAATGCTTTGGTTTTGCCAAGTTCTCTATGCCATCACTATCCAACAGACTTTTTCATGCAGAGGTATTTGTCTTCACTAGACAAATGAAAAGCAGATAATAAAAAAAGTCGTGTGAAGTGCAGCAAATCCATCACATGCCTCTACTTCCAAAGCAGGTCCCCTTGTTTTCCTAGGTACAGAGAAGCCCATACCTGGCGAAGAGAGAAACAAGGTTACTAAATATCAGGTTTGACAAACCTGCTGTAGCAGGAAGCCAGGCCCACTAGGACTTGCTCTCATCCCACAAACCTGCAACACTCCTTTGGACAGGAGAAAACATGCAGACATTAGTACTACCGACGAAAACTTACATGAGTGGACATTTGGAAGAGCAGATCTGTTGATTAGCTGCTTGTCTGACACACCAGCCTGGATTCATTTTAAGCTGGCTGCATAGGCAGGAACTCCCTTGGAGCTGGTACTCCCTTGGATGATCAAAAGAGACAAGGGGTTTGTTTACTAGCTTGCTATACGGAATCAAGGTGAGGAGACTGGGCACAGTCAGCATGGACTGACTGGCCATTCTCTAGTTATTAGAGGATCACCTGATATGGATCATACCTGTTAAGGTGCAGACATGGTCATCCCACATCTGCCAATTTGCATTAACGCTGGATGCATGTACCTTTATCTAGATTTAAGATGACTTGCCTCAGACCTTTCTTAGTATTTGATCTGTGACCTTCCTTCACACATAAACTGTATGTTTTAAGTAAAGATCTCCTAAACTGAGCATAACAAGTTTGCACGTCATTCATCTTTTAAAATTCCTTTTCACTTAGCTCTCTCCCCATTTTTTTTTGAGCAACAGCCCAGAGTCCCAGCCTCGTTTTTGCAGGCCAACCATCTGCTTGGATAGAGCAGCATCCTTTGGAAAGAGCACTGCAATCTCTTTGGAACGTCTGCAGTGGAGTTCCTTCGATGTGTTAGCTTGGGACACTGGTAATAAGATGTACCAGAAAGGATTATAACAGCAAGAAGCTTCATTTTCACATGAATGAGGACATGACAGGAAGCTTTTCAAACCAAAATATTTCCTGTCTGATCAACAGGCCACAGTTTACACATAGGAGTAAACATGTGACCCACAGCAAATCAAGGTCATCCACTGTAAAACATATCTGTTGAAAGCACAAACAGACCACAATTACATTAAGTTTTGATTCTAGAAATGAGTTGAAACTCAGGGGTTAGATTCAATCTTTACAGAAGGAATTACCCTTTTTCGAGTTACTCTAGTTCCCTTCAGATGGGAAAAAGAAACTTTCACTTGGACCTCCCATGATCAGTTTCTGCAAGCACAATTGAAAAGAGCACAGCCTGCGAACAAAAGCTATTGTATTGAAACATCACAGCAAGTTACACTATACCCAGCAGAACCCCACATACTTTCCACCTGTCTCAGCAGCAAAGCTGCAAGAGCAGTTTACGCCAATGTATGACAGCTTGCAGTGCACACCCATAACACAGGGCACACTGTAGTTTTAATGAAACTGACCAAGGCAAAATAAAACCCTAATCTCCACTGGTGACAGGCTGATGTGCAAGTTATAAGCAGTTTTGTCTTAGGGCTGTATTCCATCTCAGCTAACATATTTATAAGCCCTTGCCTTCCATGCTCCCGGCAGCAAGTTAGTACAGCTTGTGATTGTGACCTGCACACACGTAGGCTCTCTCTTCCTCTCTTTTGTCCTCTCCCTCCCACCTCCCTTCTTCTGTGTTATCTTTCACTTAGCCACAGGAGTACAGCAAAACACATAGTTCTTCTGATATCTTGGGTGATCTTTTATCTATAAATATTTAGTACCTGCCTTGTCTCTAGGAGGAGCAATCTTTTCAGAAAGGACCTGCTTTTTAGAGAAGACTAAATTGGAGGAATTAAGTAGGACATGTTTTAAATAGCAAACCCTAACAAAAACACTGCTTGTATCAAATACATTCAGGAAGGATTCTCTCAAAGCTTAAAAGCAAGCAGTTGTGCCTGAGTCTTCCAGGTGAGTACTGTTATGCTTACACAACCAGCATGTACACCATGTACAGCAGTCCCTTCCCTGGAGCTGCCCAGTTTCTTTAGACTTCAAAACTTGAGCATCAGAGGCAACTGTACAGATAAGTCTTTGTGCCTCTGTAAACACCTTGCTTTAGGTGTACACACTTTGAAATAGAAAGCATTTCAATATCAAGTCGTGTACCTTAATCCCATTAGCCATACTTCCACGACATTACTCTGACAGAGGATGATCTAAATCTGTGCCCAAGGAAGGGTTTTATTACTCCAATAGTTGCCAAGGACCATCAAGCCATTTCTCTCCATTAGCATTTAGATGCAGCACATTAATTTCTCCCTTTAGAAGAAATTTGAAGCCAGGAATACTGAAAAATTATCCATGATCTTCAGGTACCTAACACTATTTAGGAAGAAGAAAGCTAGAGTTAAGACTTCAAGTTTAGCAAGTACTACATGCACACCAGAGGCATGAGTTTCTACCCATATTGCACACATTGGTTTAAAAAAAAAAAGTAATTTACAGCGGATTTAATCATGCCATTCTGCACTGGTTTTCACAGTTTTTATAGTAGAAAACTATGGAACAGCAGGCTAAGGTGCATATGTAATTTTTAACTCAAGGAGAACAGTTAATTTAATGCCACTCTTCCAACACATAAATAAGCAGGGACCTGACTGACAAAACAGCTCTACCATGAAAAGCTTAGTTAAGATCTCACCAGTTCATATCTAGATGCTTTCCTAGACAACACTGTTTTAGCTGCTATGAAGCCTGTCATTTTGTACATTACTTGAGGTAAAAGAAGCAAAACGCTGAAAAAAGGTTTTGCAACATTCTGCTTATTCTGAAGCATCTCTTCACTGGACCAAGATACAGGAATAAGCATTTATTAAAAATACCACATGCTTCACTTTATAGTCTAAGATACAAGCAAGCCAGGACAACCCTGGGAGCCAAACAAAGCAAGATTCAATATGGTAATGTTTATCAGAAACTGACAGATTAGGCTTTTTAAAATAGTTACGACTGATCTAGAAGAGCTGATCTCTTCATTAATGCTATTATCTTGAGTCACTCCATCATCACCCATTTGGGTTTGCTTATGTTGCTTATCACATTTCAAGCACGTCTCCCTGAGAAAAGTCATTCTGGAGAGTTCATTTCATGATGTTAGTAAGAAAAAGGTTTTACATTCTCCTTTGTAGTTAAAGGATCACAGTTCCCCACTTGTTTCCTGAGAGAGTGCTTCAAAGTGGAAGAGCAGGCTAGCCCATCCAAAAGTTTGGAGGGTTCAAAACTTAGATATGACTTCAAATGGAGTCAGTGAAGAGAATATAGCATTGGGCAGTATGCCCTTTGCCATATGGCTGCTGGGCTCCTTGCCAGTCACAGCTCAAGAGCCAGTACTTGAAATGGTAAGATAAAGAATTACAAGAAACCCTTGAGCACACACATCTGCAAAGATGTGCGTGCCTACACCAAGAAACAGATCAGAAACAGAGACTCATGAGCTAGCAGCGACGCAGGCTCATAAAGCCACATGATGCAGTGCAGCTGGATATGCAGCTTGGGCCAGCAACAATATAGCGGCATTTACATAGCTCTTGTGCTGCTAAAATTGGATGTCTCTATTGCATTCCCCCACAGCTTCTGCTTCCAAGGAAGTAGAGCCAATCTGGGAATGCTCAGAACACAGATCTGGGGTCTAGAAATACTCCAAGTGAAAGCTGACAGGATGAATCACTATCTCCCTCCCAGCAAAAAGACAAAGAGATTTAACAACCAACCTCCTTACCCATCCCCAGGCCCCATCCTAACAAGCAGCTGTGATACCTAGGAGCAGAAGAGGTGATTCAGGTGAACAGGAGAGCTAACACCAACAGTCTGGATCTGGAAACAGATGCTCATTGAAGGAAAAAAGATACCAAAGAAAAAAGAAAATGTTCAAAGTGCAAAGCTGTCTAAAGGTAAGTTTTAAATAGAACTTCAGTACTTGACAGAACTCAGGAAAGACTGCTGCTTTCAGTTAAACCTCTGAATATCAGTGAGACTACGACAGCTTAGGCACAAACAGCACTGATCCACTGAATAGCCTAAAAATTACACTGAAACTTTATTTTAACGATGTCCAATGGGATAAATAAACAGCCCAGTCACCACAGGACCCTGAAGTGCAGAGAGGAAAAGATCTTGAACCAAGGCAACAGGGAAGCAGAGCATACAGACGGTAAGCTACAACGCAGACACGCTTGGCTGCAGGCTTTCGCTCTACATGCATACAAGATACACGTTACATGTGTGTATATGTATGTATACACACACATAAGTAAGACTATAAGCAAGCAAGATTATTCCAGAGCACTTAAGGACACAACAGTAGACAGGTTGAGACAAGTAATAGTACAATAGTACAAGAGCACACTGACAGCTAAAAGATGCAAAGCAGTTTATTCTAAGAACTACCTGCATCTCTTTTATGGTGGAATAATTCATTTGTATTCAGTAACATTTGTTTCCAGAGTAATTAATGAAAACTGACTTCAGAACTTTCTTAATTATTTGTGCAGGAACGTGGCATTTAACCTGAAATCCCCACCAAGCTTAATAAGCCTGATATTGCTGGTTTTTTTCCCCCCTTCATTTCATTCTATGGTTAGAGCTGTAGTTTATGTAAAGCCATGGCTGCTTTTCTAAAAGTGCTAGCCTAGTAGCCGGGTGATACACGTGTTCCGCTTGCCTGATTTGCTAGACTCTGCAGCCCTGAGCCAGACATGGACTGCTGAAGGAGAAAATCCACTGGGGCAGGGGGACCAAGAACCATCCACAGAACGTACATTTCATAAGGCTTCACCAACACAGAAGAAATAGGTTAACCTCTCTCACTGCCAGTCCCAAAACAGGATCACACACGTTCTGGTGAGTGGCATGAAAATCTGGTTGGTTTGCACCTCAACTCTTCCAGTCACTGGAAGGCCTGAATGCAAGCACATATCTGTGACTGCACTTTGCTACACTAAGGCAAATAAATCATGGATATCCCTCTCCTCAGCAAGACAGAGATTTTTGGAGCTGATCTTCAAGCTTTGTCTGTGCTGCATTTCCTGTGCACAGTATTAAGCACATCTGAGTTAAATTGTCAAGAAAGACTACCTCCCCCACCACTCAAAAAACCCCCCAAGAAATTCTGCATCTCAACCACATCCTTATTAAAAAAATTAATAAGTACATAGTCAGAAGGGTGTGTGCAAACCACTAAACCAAAATTCCTAAACTCTAATCCTTTCCAGCAATAAAACTTTCTGCTTCTGCCAAACCACTTGGTCCATCTGTTTCACTTTCTTTACTGTAAAAAGGAGAACTTGGCTTCCTCCACTTCACAAAAGCAGTTTGTGGACTCAACCTTTATAGTGTCCTTTTCTGAGTAAGTTTTTCTTATTTTCAAATAATTTTGACACCAAAGCTTCAGATCTTGTCTAACAGAAAGCTCAGGTGATTGTAAAAGCACTAGTTCTCGTGCTACTCTCATACACATAGGATTATCCACTTTTTATTGCTGCTGTTGACAAAACAGCTGGAAAAATAGAGGGGTTTGGTTTGGATTTTCTTGAGGGTTGAGGGATAGAGAAAAGAGCATCTTCCCATACAAAATGCCCCTTTCTTGAAAAGTATAAAATCTGAAGAACCAGAAAAGTAATCTGCTTGCAGGTTTCAACATTTAATATGAAAGATCAACACCTCTCCTGAGAATCCAGGACTTGGAGAAAGTCTAAGTGTGTATTTACTCTAGTGCCTTCTCATCATGAAGAAAAAAATCTCTGTTAAATGGAGAATTTCTTTTTATTAGTCATTAAAGAACTAATTAAGACCTTCTAACACTTCAGTGATGTGAATTTCGAAGAAATTCCATTTGTTGTCCCGTACCTTGCAAACCTTCAAAAACACATGCTTTGGAGAACCTGACCACCATTCCATCAAGATCTAGGTAACTAATCCAAGATGCTTTGTACCTAAGACAAGAAACAATTATTTAAATGACATATACCACTTAACTGCAACCATTTCCCGGCCTTCTACTTTAAGGTATGAAGTGGCTTGAGAGCACCTTCAAAAATGTCTTCTGCAGGCTACCTTTAGAGGACTTGCTCCTGTGGGTGGATATATGTAAATAAGAGTTTCTGCTCCTTAGAGGTTTCATATGGAAACATTTACTAAGTTATACCAGCATAAATGGTTGTAAAATCTCAGAACAAACCTTCTCCTTCAATATTAGAGGCTTCACCTCAGATTTTATTTGTAATTAAAATGTTCCACAGGAAATAATAACCATAGCCTTAATTAGGTAATTAAACCTGTTCTTGGAGACTTATGTAATGCAAAAGAACAATCATGCAGATGGAAAAGTTTAAACCTACTAATTACATGCATGTACAAGTTACAAGAAAAAGCTTCTTTCTTAAATCACTTATTTTAACTTTGGTAAAATTACACGTTCAGCAACCAGCTGTTGTGCATCTTAAGAGCTTTCTAATGCAAACCTTCTATTTCACAGTGCTGCTCTAAAAGTCACACCTTAATTCTCAGAGTTAGAAGACTCAGCTGAAGTAAAGCTAAAGTCTGATTTCTAGATCCTCCGTGATTGTAAAGGAACCTGCCTGTTGCACCCTTTCTAAGATGAGCAGTAATAAGAACGTCTCAGCTGCTCTTGAGGCAGCTGTTAAACCATCCTACTTTAGAGCTATGAAAAGTACAAGGATTAATAAGGGGGGGGGGTTTAAAAATCAAGTACATTAACTTCTCTTAGTGGGTGTTTGTACAGTTGTAAATGAGCTCTGAAAATTGAAGACAAAGATGTCCCCTGTACTGATGAGCCTCACAGATATTAAAGAGATTTTCAAATGGGTGCTTTTCACTCTCCTTTGCAACTTTTTGCTCAAAACATGTACAGCCCAAGTTGGGATCTGCATCTCAAAATTAACTTTTCTTTGATCAGTCTATGATTTCATGGACATTTGAAAAAGGATAATTGCAGTTATACCAATTTGTATAGAAATGCACTTCCCTAAAGCATTTAGATCAGTTTACACCAGTGCCTTAAGTTAACAGCCAGTGGTATTTTACAGCAAGTCAGCCAGTTTTCAAAACTTTTTTAAATGGTCTTGTCTTGCCTTGCAGAACTCGGACCACAGAAAGGAAGAAACCACTGGTCTTGCACACAGCACCCCCTACTGATTAGATCTTCATACCTTGTCACACTGCAAAACATTTATAGAAGATCATTGAGCCATACAGATTTTATAACTGGTCAGAAATATTTGAGTGTTATAATATAAATCTTTCAGTGTCAGGTAAAAAAAAAAAAAAACAAACACAAAACAAACAAAAAAAAAAAACCCCAAAACCACACACACACAAAAACCCAAACCAAACCAACCAAACAAAAAAAACCCACATCCAAGCAAGTCAGCTTTGTGTGCCCAAAAGCTACTCAGTTCCACAAAACCTCTGGGAAAAAAACAATCCACTAAATTCCCATTTCTCCTGAAACAAAACCAATGACAGTGAAACCTCACAGAGAAGTCCAGTTTTTCTGAAGCCAGGCCAATAATAATGTCAAACTTACTTATATTTACTAGCCAGAGTTTCCCAGAAGTGTTGAATTAATTTGAGATTCTTACCTCAAGATCAGACAGGCATCTTAGTATCAAGAAAAATGCAAATCAACTTGTCTGTAAAGGAAGCAGCAAATAAAAACTCCATAATCAGCTTCCTTAAGTTCTAAATTGAGTCCTATCTCCAGAAAACAGATGCTACCTGTCACGTCGCCAACATTATTCCAACTTTAAAATGCTTATATTTTCCTTTTCTCTTTTCAGTACAAATTTTCCTGAGTTTAAATGTCTAGGTTTTTATTTTCAAAATGAAGGCTGATCTCTCAGCATTAAACACTGATAAAAATTTCACCAAATATTATGAACTAAACCAACATTTATTGGCCATTTTAAGACAATCTTACAACAATACTTTCAAATATGGCATTTTTGTGCCTGGAACTTGAATATCCTGACAAAGGCGGCTTTACTTGAAGCCTTCAGGGCTGGAAATTGCAGTTTCCTCCTTTTTCAGTAATGTTTGCTTATGTAGAGTCCTAGCAACATTTGTCACCAGTAAAGTGTACAATTAGACTGAAATCTTCTATTTAAAGAGGCCCATGTTTGGTGTATACTCTATAGATCTATCAATGTGAGTCTAAATTTAGCTAATCATCTGCAATGCAACAGAGAAGACAACAGAAGAACAACAAGAAGTTTTATACTATCCAATTACCTGGTTTTAGAAAAAACCTACAGGAAAAAAACCTACTGCTCAACAGAAAAACATTACTGTTTTCTTTGAAGCTATGATGGTAGACAAGATATTCAGTAATCACTTAATCTGATCTAATCATCAAGGATTCCCTTGTGCATATTTAGATGACATAAGAGTATGAATTGCAAGAACTGTGATCACCACCAGCATTAATAAGTAAAAAATACAATTCACAGTCAGACTGTAACTGTTATTTCATCTGAGTCCTTTAACTACAAAATCTATGTACAAATAACACTTTCTTCATGTGATAGTTCACTCTGTGCAGCACGTAAGACTCTCAACACGTGCTCTCCTCACTTTTTGCAGGATATTAAGCCGACGGGTCAATTGCTCTTAATGGGTTTTCTCAAGTATTTGTCTTGGTGCTTCAACTTAGTAAAATAGTCTCTGTTTATTTGTACTCTTGGGTCCCCCAGTCTTGTAGTAGACCACTAAGTAGCAAACAGTGGATCAGTAGCCCTCCTTTCTCTCTTCCTGTGACTGACATGGGATCAAATATCAGTGGCTTAACAGCATGAGGCCACTCATCATGTACCATTATTATTTTATTTTAAGATCAGTAGAAGTAGATACTAGGTGTTACAACACTTGTAGAGAAATAAGAAAACCGTGCTTCACAGCTGCTTATGCTTCAGTTCAAAAGCTGTGTTTCCAGCAGCAAGACAACTCTTTGAGTGCTTGCCAGGCTTTTTTAGCCAGGTTCTGGTTATTGTACGGCCTTTACCTTGACCTTCTACAAACAGATCTCCAATTACAGGCAATCATGTCCATATGCATCCATTTTTCTTACTGTAATTCTGTTAAGAATTCCTTTCATTCAAGCTTTTCCCTACAGGTATCCCGAAATTCATGAAACAGATGCATAAAACACCACATTTAGATCTCCCAAGGAATACCAATTATCTCTAGTTTCAGAAATCTTGATGTCCTTTGGGAATGGCTAGACAGAGCCATCTTCTGGCTAGATAGGAAACAGAACTTCTGTAAATACACACCTTAGCATCTGTGACCAAGTTATTCTTTCATTGCAAGACAAACCCTGTGTGCACATGCAAGGATTGGTGTTAAAGCATTGTCTTCATATCTGCATACTATAGTTCCTCAAAACAACCAATCAGTAACTACATGGATGATGGAGAATCCCATCCTGTTGGCTGCTAGGTTTTTGGAGAGTATAGATGTGAAATTAACAGCAACTCTGGAGTGAAAACCCCAAGACCTAAACCTCTCCTGCTGGCTTAAAAAATACCGACACAACAGTAAAGCTTTATTCATTTGTTGGTAGTATAAGTCCCAGAAGAACATCCAGGAGACAAATTGCACACAAACTTGGTCAGTTTGTATGCAAAGGCATCCTACCCTACAATCCTATCTGATTTCCTTAGGTATAATTAAACTCAATACCTTGACTTTTCATGATCAATTGCTAAAAAAGCAGTTATGTTTTGGGTATCTTTTTCAGGCTATGCTATTAAGTTAACACGACCCAAGCTATAAGGTATTTTAATTACACACTGTTTCAACAGAAACTGAGATAAAAAGGTCAAAAAATAACTTAATTGGGTATTGACAAGTTTAACTCTATTTAAGTTTCCAAGTATCCCATGTTGTGGATTTGCTTTTAAAAAAATCATAGAACATCCTGTTGGTCGTGATCCACGAGGATCATCAAGTCCAACTCAAAGTAATAGTATTCTTAGCATTCAGTCATTTGCTTCAGAGGATTTCCAAGCCATAATTGGTGCTTCTTAGACAGAATTCACTATGAGAACTCTTTCTAAAATCACTTCTCTGCACAACAAACTACAACCCATATGTGAGAGTTATTTTCATGGTTTTACCAATCAAGAAGAAAGATGTCAGCATGGCAAACAACCCTTCTTCAGTACTTAAGTGTATCTCCAGATTCCTTGTTAAATCAACACTCAGGACAGCTAACAGATATGAAAGGTTACAGATAAATGAGTGGATTTTGTTCAATTAACTGTCTTTGTTAGTTTCCCTCCCTCCTAAAAAAAAATCTTTCCATCTCTTCTGAATGGTTTCAAACACTGACCTGCCTGTAAATATACAAACACTACACACACTTTAGGGCAGGTAGGGAAAGATGCCACAATCACTAGGCTGAAGCCTGGCAGCATCATGAAATATAGTGGAATAAAGAACTTGCCACGACAGTGGCAAGCAATGTGACAGCAATCTGTCATCAGTATCGTCATCAGACATGGGTGCAAGCAGTAAGTAACTGCAGCCCTTCGAATCAAAATTTATTTTATATTGCACTATGCAAAGCCTGCACCTCAGGAATGGTGTGTGGCTCCACTCCAGCCTTGGCATCATTTCAAAGTGGATCACATACACAAGGATTTGGGATCTTGGGATAGAGCAGTGCATGCCCAAGGTCAACAAAGTGAAGCAGAGCACTCTGGTTCTGCCCTAAGGCTGCTGTCCCCCTCCTACAAGGGTGCATGAGCAACAGCTAGATCATTGGAAGCATTTCACGTAGGCAGTCTGGCAAGTCACAGATGTCACTTTTAAGCAATACAGACATTATTCATAGCCAGTCCCTGCTTGCTATCTACAGACCAGATTGGAAACAAGGTTGGCTAAAAAGAAAGGAAAAAAGAGACAGACAATCTGTTCTCTCAGAGCTCCAGCCATTCCTGGATGTGGAAAGTGGGAAAGACTCTGACAGCCAGGACTCCCACTTCAGCACAATAGCTGCTCCAAGTCAAGAATACAGCAAGATACTTCATTATTAGCCAAGCACTGTAGAAACCTCAGCAACTAGAATCTGAGTTTGCTTTTTACTGCAGCTGGAGAATCTGACAACTTTATTTTCCAGTCCTCGCCTGCTCTCTTTTTTCTAATTCTTTTTTTTAAACACCCAGTCTTTCTAAACTGTGCAACAGTGGAAGATATCATGTAGCAGTCCAACGGGCCATGTGAAGATGCATGGCCTGTTTTCATATATTTAGCCGCATTAATAAATCTGATGACACCTTTTCGTTTTTATTTCTTAAGATCTGTATTTACAAGAATACACAGGAAAATTTAAACACAGTAAGAACAGCATAGATTGCTGGCAATAAAGAGTTTCAATACCAGTTAATCACATAACTACAGGTATCACCTCAAATGAACTTATTTCTATACATTATATTCTTGGCTTCTTTGATAAAGCATGGTGTGGCCTAGTTGTTACACAGCTGCAATCAGGATCTCCCTTCCCTAGGAGCAGGATATAATGAAGTAAAAATTTTGGCAAATACTTCATAGCCACAACTTGCCTAAATCAAGCTTAATCACTCTTCAGTTCAAACATTTATGAAGTTTATCATCCCCAGTTTTTGAGACTCACAATAATGTACTTCAATCAAGAAATCTTTGGAAAGCCTGGTTTCATCCCCTACCCCTTCAAACCTAGTTTAAAGCCCTCTCAGTCAGCCCTGCCAACTCACGGGCTACAATCCTTTTGTCCTTGCTAGACAGATGAAGACCATCTGACTCTAGCAGGCCTGGTGCTGTAAAAATTGCCCCATGATCAAATAAACCAAAATTCCACTGATAGCATCAGCCCTTGAGCCACTTATTGGTAACATGGGTTTCCTTGTTCCTCCATCATTCATCCCTGCTACTGAAGGAACTGATCAGAACTTCACCTGCTCTCCAGTCCCGTCAACAATCGACCCAGAGCCTTGAAGTCCTTTTTAATTACACTGGTACCCCTCTTGTCAACCTCACCACTGCCAACCTGGACAACCAGCAGTCAGTAATAATCAGAGGGCTGAATTAGTTCTCAGAGTCTCCTGGTAATATCCCTTATTTAGGCTCCAGGGAAGCAGCAGAGTTCCCTGTGGCATGGGTCTGGGCAGCATATAGGGCACTCAGTTCCCCTCAGAAGGGAGACACCTACTACAGCTACCCTTGTTTTCTTCTTAATACCTGCAGCCATGATCTGTCTGATAGACAGAGTGCAACTGGGAGACCCTCCAGATCTTTTTCTCTAGTGTCATCTGCCTACCCTCTACATCCAGGGCCTCACCTATTCTGTAAGGGCACCTGGGAAGGTGATGGGGGTTGGGAGGGGACTCTTCTACCTCCCTAAGCAGGGAGTCACTTCCATTCCCCCCATCCACTAGGTTCTCCTCCTTCTTCCTGATCGCAAGAGGGACAGGGCATCTCTGACTCCTGCTGACTTTCTCTCAGGCTTGGAAGGGTAAAACTCCAGTCTATTTTTCTTTCACTCCCCCTAATGCTCCTTAGCCTTTCTACTTCTTCCTTAACCTCTCCCACTAGACAGAGCAGATCATTCACCTGTTCACACTGCTCACTAACACCAGACTCAGACACAGCTGTGTCCCTCTTGGGAGGGTTCTGTCTGGGTCTCCACACTCCTGCTGGCAGCAGCAGCGACGGCTTTTGGTCGTTTGTAAACCACTGCTGCATCTAGTCAAGTTGGAGAGGAAAAAGAAAACCCCCAATACAAAAGCCACCATACCCACACCTAACACAGAGCCAGAGCCAGAGCCAGAAGGGTGGCTGCACCCTTGCCGCACGAACTGCCGCACCACACTCCCCTTTGTCCCCTCCGTGTCACTCACGCTCCCTGAAGCCCTTTAAATCTCCCGCAGATGGTCCCGGCAACGCCGCTAACTGGGGCTCTTTGCTTGCCTAATTGGCTGCCAAGACCTGCCGGGTGCGGGCGGCGCTGCTGCTCCGGTGGCCTTGGGCTCGGGAACCCCGTGCGCTGCTGGAATCTACAGCTCTAGACCCCGGGCTTCCCTTGGGTGCCGCTACCACCGCTGCTGCTGCCGTCGACTGACTGAAGATGGCCAGAGCACCATCTTTTAAATAACCTTTAATACTGTCTAGCATTTCCCTTCCTCAAGGAATTAATCTCTGACAACACCAAAACTCAGTACTTAGTGAAGCTTAACGAGGAAGCAACAGACAATTTGGCACAGCACTTCTCTACAAGCCCTCAGATGTGGGACTTCTGAAGTCCACATTAAGAGCACAGTAGTGAACACGCAGTATGAATGCACTAAATTTTTGTTGTTGTTGTTGTTCTTGTTTTTCTGCTTTTGTACACCTGATGTATACAAGCTACTGTTTATAAACACCAGACCTGAGTTTCCATTTCTGGGTACAATGAAGATCAAACAACCAAACTAAAAACAGAAAACACAGGAGATATTTACAAAACCATACGGCACAATTACACCGAAGAGAGTTAGCATTTAGGATCTAGCAAGTTCCAGAAATTTTTAGAGGTTGACAATTACAGTAAAGCATTCTTAAATCTCTTACCACTGCTGTCTTTATCTGCAATGAGATCATTATGGCATAAGTGAGATATACAAAATCCTTCATTTTAAAAATTTGAACTCAGGTTTTGAAGTCTTTTCCTGGCACTTAAAACTAAACCAAACCAAATCAAACAAAGCGAAACAACCCCACATCAAAACACCAACCAAAAAACCACAAACCAAAATAAGTTAGAGTACCCTAGAAAAAGACCCAGAAGATTGTGTGGTAAACTAAAAACCAAACACAATTAGCTACATATAAATGTTTGTTTGTTTGTTTTTATTTGGAATTAATTCCATCTCACAGCCTATCACACAATAAAAAAAGTCTGTCATATAGGAAACCTCAGCTTTTGCAGTAACTTCCCCCATCCTAGACCTAGGGATACACTTTTTTTTCCCCAGAGCATGTACTCTTTACCTACCATTTGGATTTAGACCTATGATTCTATCCCTGGTTTAGACTGAAACCTCATCACCCCACCCTACACTCCATCACCTCTGCTGGGGAGAGGCAATAAGTTTTGGCAAAGAGGCCGGGGTGACAGCTGCGTTGATGAAGAAATGGCAGGCAAAGGGTTCCAATCCCCAATAATCTTTGCACCACCAAGAGCAGTAATCACAGTAATACCATTCCCAACTATTTTAGTGGGTGCTGCCCTTTCTGAGGAACATTTGACTATTAGTGAAGTCATAAAAGTGAACCATACAAATAGACCTGAACGAGAGAAGTAGGTGTAACTGAAGAACAAGACAAAGCAAGATGCACAAGAACTGCGTAACTGGGGACTTCTAAGACACAACGAAACCCATTTATATTTGGGATACTGCATGGACTCTGCATTCTTCCTCCATGCAGACAGGCACTGTGCCAGCACTGGCACTCAGCTGATTGCATGGTGGAACTGCAGAGGAATTTAAACAAGCAAAAAGGTAACTCTGCCAAAAGAGAAAAGAAGTGAAATTTCCTGTTGATTTGATTTTTTTAAACCAGTTTACCATGCGGTTAGACAAGCAGGAATGCCACTACAAGGGGAAAGGCTGATCACAGGAGCATTTATCTGAACAGTGCTCTAAGCCAGTAGAACCAGGCCCTCTGTGACCACTTTTCCCTTTGGTGTTCTCAAACTATTATTGCTGCATCCATGTTGAGTGATTCCACTTTCACATTCAGACTGATACCCTGAACCTCTCTGTTCTTTTGCCTTTGCACATTGGGGTAGGTGAGGAAGAACATGAGATAGATTTACTGTGGGTAGGAATTAGCTGTTTGTATTAATAAAGAGTACTGGAGGCTTAAAGTATAATACATGAACTTCTGTGGCTGAAGTATCTGAATACTCACTCTATACAAACAGAATTAAAAAGCAATTACCAACTTACAGAAAGAATAAAAAGGTTTTACTTACCTATATAGAACACTGTAAACTGATAGAACAGTAATAGACTCTGACATGCTAGACCTTAACACAAAAAACCAAGCAACACATGGCAACAAAAAGCCAACCAAAAAAAGCATCAGTGCAGAACAGTGAAATGCCTCGGAAGGACATGCTTTCTCTGCATGGCCAAATTACCTACCAATGTCACCAGCCTCCCTGGCAATAGATAGGCTTGTTATGCTCACATAAGCAGTTTCCTAACCATCTTCGGATGCCCAGAAAAGCAATAGGAATCAAATTACAGTCTCCATGATAATCCCACTCAAATCCAATTTCCACTAAATTGCTGTAGGTACTTCTGGGCATCCAAAACTTCCGAGTTGTTCTTTAAAGCATAACTATGACTTAATCAAACTTCCCCTTTACTACCAAATTACCTGGAAGGAATCCACTCATAAAAATTTTGTCTGAAAGGTATAAACATGCAACTTCAGCTACTTGCAAGGGAGCATAATGCAAATATGCTGAATATGAAAACCAAACCAAACTCAGAGGTTCAAGTTGAGCTGTAAGATTGCTACTCATCCAGAATGACCAGTTTGTCAACCTTATTTCATACCATGTAGATTTAGAAGATGACAATCTTTACTGCCTTTTATTTATGTATTCCTCTGGAAGTACTCTAAACTTCACAAGCAGTTGTTTCTGAAGAATTTCATGATCTTGTAAACGTTTTGAGAACAAACCCCTGGCCATTCATAGGTTGTGAATGATTGGGTCTGCTGTCCTATATAATGACCAAGTTGCTTTAGCATGACAAAACTCGACTGTCTATCACTTACAGCACGTCTCTAAACTGCAATATGAAGCCTGTATTTCATGAACAGAGCCTCTACATTAATATTTTAGAAGCTACTTTCAAAAGAAAAGCAACTTAGAGCCTACTTAAATCTTAATCCACTTCTAACAGAACTGGAAGATATTGTTACTCAAGTGCCACTTAGTCAACCATGCAGCCAACTATTTTAGCAACCAGGTGTCCAAGAATGAAGGAAGTCAGACAAACAGGTCAACCGGTAACTGATTGTGACATCATACTGCACCCACAAAAAGTAACTGGACACACAAGGAAAGAAACTGGGATTTTTTATTTTCCCCATTCTTCCAGTGGGAACACATGATTTACTAAAAGCATTCTAATTTATGAAGATACAATTCATAGAAACACTGGTTTATTTATTAAGAGACCTGCTGCATGCTGCACAAATCCAAATGCTGCATTGATATAGGGTGGTCTGAATTCAGTTGGTCCTGCTCTGAGAGAAGGTTAGATCAACTGACCTCCATAAGTTGTTTCCAAACAGAATGGTTCTACAAAAGCACCTGTAATTTCTCCTGTGGGTAACACAGGGAGTAACTGTGACAGCCCTCACATAAGATCTGTATTGGGTTTGACTTGAGACAAATAAACATGAACGATAAAGTAAACCTAAGGGTCCAAAACTCAGTTTTCCAGTGATCCATGGGTGTGAAGACTGATGATTTACAGCTGTCATCAGACTCTCCCATCCAGTGTGATGACTGCTTTAGCTTGGTGAGCACACTCTTGAAATGCTCCCATGCTGTCATCCTCCATTAAAATGAATTCGTAACATTTTAGAGCATGATGTCCATTGTCTTTGGTTTTCTAAGCAAAATACTAGGTGGTAGAGATGTACACACACTGCTCAGACAACAACTTTGTTTCCTGATGAGTATAACACCCTGCTTAAGTTATCCATATCCTTCCACTCAGGTCAGAGCTATACTGCCATTTCATTACCAGCTGTATTGGGTCACTATAAGCTTGCTTCTATTCAAATGAATGAAGGAGCTGTTTGAAAAGTATGTATGGTAATTACTTTATCTTCTCTGTCTCTTCATATTCTTTACCTCTCCCATTCTTAGTATTCCCTTGAGTACCACTGTCCTTCTGTATTCACCAGTGTAATCATCAAGGACTCAAGTCATTGAATGGAAGAAGAGTAGACCTGAGTATGGACCAAGTTAACTGACAGACTCTACTGATCAGAAAAAATAACTGGGAAAAAACACACATTCACACTTGACATTCTTCAATGTTTTCTTTTTATTCAAAGTACAGATGAAAAAATGTGCTATTGGTGGAATAAAAGTAATCAATACTTGCCAAATGTCACTCTATTCTAATAACTTAAGGTGTTCCACAGCAATAGTGCAGCAACATTTTAATGAACAAACCAAAAGCAAGTCAGATGAACAGATAAGTCTTAAGCACCAACTATAAACTGAGTACAAACACTTCAAGAACAATGGATTTTTTTAAAGTGACATTTTTTTGCCTTATTTGTGTACAGAATTGCCTTTATGAAACATCAGCCTAGAGTTAAGAAATTGCAAGTTGGATATGATAAGGAGGATGGCCTTTTTCAGTGTTTTAGATCTGCATTTTGTTTTATGAGCTAGGTGTCCCAGTGATAATACATACTTCTGTGAAGCATTTTGTTCAGATGCTGCACAGACACAACATATGCTTTTAGGCTTTACAGAAGAAGCTCACGAAATAGGTCCATCAAATGGATTCAGTCCTATCCCCCCCCACACACACAAAAAAAAAAGACAGCTAGTGGCACCAGAGCTATACATTCTACAGAAGGGACAGGAGATGTTTTAGGTTCTTCATTTAAAAAATGGTTTTATGATGAAAAAGGTGATGTATGAAGACAGCAATCAGCAGTAGTCATTGATGTAATGTCAGCCCTTCAGTGAACTTAGTTGAACTTCCAGAACAAACAAAAACACCCTGTTCTTGTTTTTCAATGCATTTTGTCTTATTTCAAGAAATGTCTTCAATATTTAGTTCAAGCTTCAGTGAGGGGCAAGAGCTGTCTACATTTAAAAGATACTTTTTAAGATTGAAACAACACTGAGAGTTTTATTTACTTCGCTAGGCTTTCCTTGAGCTAACAATCTTCCCAAATCTTAGCTTGCTCTAATCACAGCACCAACATTGAACTATGGAATATCAACTTCAGACTGCTGTCTGTGATGTCAATGTTTTGTACTCCTGTACTAGTCTTTGCATGCCAGAGTACAGACAGCATGCTATCGACAAGCTGAAAGTGTTACCTACTCAACAGAAGCTTCCTAAAACTTATGCTAGAAGACTTAAAAAATCCCACAGGACCACAGCCTGTCATCCTCTAAAGGCCTGTGTCATGATCCCAGATATGATGAGAATGTGATAAGAAAAGAATTTTAAAAACACTAAAGATCATGTACAGGAAGCAGCTTTGGGGTTATGCCTTATCAACCCAATCTACTTCTAGCTTTGAAATTAATAAGAAATGGTCAGTCAGACAAAACATTCAGTTAGTACTTGCCATAAGACTTACACATTCCAAGTTCCACGTAAAAGTATTTCCACTTTTAAGTGCAAAGCATATTGTTTAAGAAACCTTAGTCATTACAAGAAAAAAAAAACCTGTTCAAAAAGTAAGGGCCAGTTCCATTTCTTCCTTGTTCTAAAGGTCTTTATTGACAGAAAAATAATAATTGAAGGGTAAATTTCCAGCTACTTGTTACTCACTCTTTTCTGGTGTAAAATATAGATAACTTTGATCCTTGAAGTCAACTGCTTGCACAGGTTGCTGAAGACCAAGATGATGACAGGCATTACACAATGAATCTTGAAGTGCTTCAGCTGCAGCTGATATTCAAAGGACTGGCATGCAGATGCTACTACGCTGTTTCTATTACCTAATCACACTTGAAAAAGTTATTTTTTGTAAACTTATCATTCAGGTTGTGCATTATCTGATGAAAATTGGAAGCTAATGCAATAACATTCAAGAATTTGGGGCTTGGTTTCCTTTTTAAAAAGTAGTACTGCAGCACTGAGCACTTTTATATGGCAATTTTCATGCCTCGTGATTGCACAATGAAACTAGCACCAGGGCTAAGCAATGCTTCACTCAAAGAAAGCTCTTGTTTAGGAGACCTTCCACTCTCTGGAAGCACATAAGAGTCAACCATTTTTACTTTTCAGTTGCCTAAGAAGGAGTTCCCAGGCTGTGCTCATTTGTACATATTCCACTCCAGTCAGTCCTATGATTTGGAAAAGTACTTTTAAGAGTCTCTCATTAGACATTGATTTTCAACCCACTTTAACACCTTATATAAAACGTTCTGCACCACAGGTCTAACTCCCTGTCACGCAATGACCAAGCTATATAATAGCAGGCAATGTACATTTCATAGGAGTTCTTGCTTCCATGTCCCTGAATTGTGCTTTTGACCCAACTAATAACATACTCTGTCCAAACACAGAAAAGGATGAGGACAGCAATAAAAGAAACCTCACAGAGGGTGCAGGAACCACTTCATTTTTTTGCAGTATGGGAGAGTAAAACATCATATTCCCATCAGCAGCTTATTGCAATAATAAACCGAAAAGCAGGTGTGAACATTAGATAGGGACTACTAAATATATACAATTAAAAACTGACATTTTTGTGCAATTATAGTTTCTTAGGGGAGAGAAGACAGCAGCATCATATAGAAACAGCTGTATTTAGAATCTGCATATAAATTGAATAAATCGGCAACAAACAAGTGCAAGGAAAGGACACAGAAGAGAACAACAGGAGGAGGACAGAAAAATTCCTTGAGGAGGTTAAACTGCTGCTACACACAAATACACTGTTAAACCCAAGTGCTTGTGGGCCATGTGGGAGAATGCTAATTGTTTACAGGTATCAGAGCCGAAGGTCTTGGATGAATACCAGGAAGCAGTGTTGAGAAAGTCCATTGTACAATTAAGAAGGGAAAGGAGTCGCTGAACGAGGCACTTTCATTTAAGCCCATCCTGCTAGATCCTTACCCAATTATTTACCACTGAGGCTTTTCTTTCCCAAAATTGAAATCAAGGAACAACCCCCTCCCCCCCCCAGGAAAAAACCAAACCAAACCAAAACACCAAACAAACAAAAAACCCCAAACCACTCCCAAAAGAATGTTTTGTTTCTCCTGTAGGAAGAAGGGTACAAAAGGAGACAAGTCTTATTTGGTGTAGGATTAATCAGTATTTGTAAAGGATTAAAAAAAAAAGGTAGGCCTTCTGGTCTATTTTTGAATGGTTATAATACCTTCCACCCAGGTGATTCATTATTAGCACCTCTATCTCACAGCCCTATCAGAAAGTCTATAAAACTACTAACATTTTTCATGTTAACAGGATAACGCTTACAAGGATTTAGCTAAAAACTCTCAAACCACATGCCTAAAATTCTGAGAAACCACCATCTTATTTTTAAACAATATTTTGGTCAAGTTGGCCAGATGCCCAAATTCTACAGGGCCAACAACTCCTCCCCATTTCTTTTCTGCAGAAAATTTTGTGAATACTGAGTATTCCGTTCATTCTGCAGTTAGACTAGTGGAGGAGCTCACCATGCAGCTCAGGGTGAAGCATTCGAAGGCTTTGATCTACAAATCTGGCTGCAGGCTGTGCAGGCTGTCATCCCTTCAAGTTTGCCAGGTAAGTCACATCCCTCCCTATTTGACAGTCACCCTGCATTCATCAAAAGATATGGACACTGCTGATGGAAGGCACAATCCACCTGGCGTCTCAGCAATGTCCTTAGGTGCCCCTTCTCCTTCCAAGGCCACTGCATCCCAAGCAGGACTACTCTGCAAGCCTGAATTTAGCACCTGCCTATCCTTCCTTGAAAAGGAGAACCAACAGTTACTGACCCTAGATGGCCTCCTCGTAATTATTAACAAAACATGTTTCTCCTTCAGTCTCGGGCAGGACTATCTCGTTCCTGTATCTTTGGGACAGGCTCACTTCTGGGCAAAAGCTCCCCAGGAATGAGGGTGATAAGGAAGCACTCCTTTGGCTATTCAGCAGAGCCCGTTTCTTCCTCGCTCTGCTGCCTCTGGGCCTGGTTAAACTAGTTTGGGCAGCTTACCAGGGCCCTAGAGAACCACATCAAAGTGCATGGACTTCTTCTGTTGTCTTCCGTGTTTGTGGATTGCCTGTGAGAAGGCTCCTGCCTCCACCTATGTACTGGGACCACTTGCACCCTCACAGAGCTGCCACCACAACAGGCAACACACACACTTGCCTGTTCACAGGGACTTCTGGAGTGGGGAAGAGCTTAGTCTCCAACATGGAATGCCACAGCCTGCCAGGCTGCTGCCATACCCTCTGGCCAGCTAGGGCAACCAGAGGCCAAGGGCTATGTTCTACCTCACTTCTCCAAGTCTACCTGCAAAGTCATGTCCGTCCTCTCCTGACAGAAAAAATTAAGCAAGATGTCACCCCAAAAGATGAACACCTACACAGATCTCTGAGTAGATGGGCTGGGACCTTTCAGCTTGTTCCCTCTTCCTTTGGGTTTCAGTATAATTTGGAACAGTGGCAAATTAACAGAGACCAGGCAGGCAGAGGAACAGAAAAAAATCCTGTGTTGTTTGTTTTTTTGTGGGGGTTTTTTTGGTGGTTTTTTTTTCGTTTGGTTGGGGGTTTTTTTGCATTGGCAGGTTGCCATCTGTCCTTCAAATCCGTTTAATTTCACTCATTTAAAGCAGGATGATGGCAAACTGAGGGGAATGAAAAAGCACACTTTGCTTTGCTCTTGGTGCCACTGCAAACCCGTCCCTGAAATAATTTTAGCCCTGAAAACACGGTCAGGCAGAAGTGTTCAGAGTGCCACAAGCGCACTGCAAAAAGCACGAGCGTTGTCCTTTCCCCGCGCCCGGCCGCGCTCCGTTTAACATCAGCTCTCGCAGGGCTGATCCCGATCCCGATCCCGATCCCGGCCCCGGCGGGAGCAGGAGCCGGCGCGCGCTCAGCGCCAGCGCACGGGCGCCACCTGGCGGGGCCGGGAGCGGGGCCGGCGCCGGGATCCCGCGGCTGGAGCGGCCCCGCTGCCGGAGCGACCCCGCCGGGACCGCCCGCACGCCCCCGCCCTCCCAACGGGCGGAACGACCTCTCTGTCGAGTGGCGCTCGGCTGGGGTCGGTATTGGGGCCGGCGCTGTTTCACCTCTGTGTCGGCGACACGGACAGTGCCATCGAGTGCACCCTCAGCAAGGTCGCCGACATCAAGCTGTGTGGCGTGGCCGACACGCTGGAGGGAAGGGATGCCATCCAGAGGCGCCGGGACCGGCTTCAGAAGTGGGTCTGTGCGAACCTCATGAAGTTCAACGAGGCCAAGTGCCAGGTTCTGCACCTGGGTCAGGGTAATCCCAAGCACAGGTACAGGCTGGGAGGAGAATGGATTGAGAGCAGTCCTGATGAGAAGGACTTCGGGGTGTTGGTGGACAAGAAGCTCAACATAAACCATCAAGGTGCAAACTATGTGCATACTTTAGTCAGAAATTTAGGCATAAATGTTTTGCACTGCATCCTGATATTTATTTTATTCCATATGGTATCACAGAGCAAGCTAATTTGTAAGTGAGGGCTGGAACTTTTCCATGGAAAAGAAAACTGAGGCTACCAGAATGCTGTTAGACATCAACGTTACAAAATTGTCTCTAAATAGTAATTCTGGAAGGATGCCAAAAATATATATATATTTTCTACACACCCTTCCACAGCATACCAATTTTTAATCATTTTTACCTTCCTTAAAGAGGACAGTCAGATAAAACCTTAGAGCTCCCTGGTGTTATGTAAAACATTGCTTACTTTCCCACCACACACACTTTTGTCCTTAACACATGCATCTTCTAAAAGAGTTTTAAACATTTGCTTACAGTGTATGCCATGACACGGACCTATTATTGAATAGAGGGATTATTCAGGAGTAATCTATTCACACTTCTGATCCCATACATTTATGTTTTCTGCCTCAAAAGACAGGAGTGCCAAGCATCTGTCTGAGGTATCTTGTCAGAAAGCATCTGTGTGAAAAAAAGGTAGCTTTTAAAGACAGCTGGAATAGGTACACAGTGAACTGTACAGTAGTCAGAGCTTTCAGTATGCCTACATACAAATCAAGACTGAAAGCAAAAGGCTCTGAAATGATTTACTAGAAGGGCTACTTTCTAAAATTTACATTGGCCTTACTGCAACTTCCAAAACAGATTTGTGTCTTGCAGAAGCATGGCACCATCAGCTCTGGATTCTGTGGTGACAGCTCCTCAAAATTACCTATAAACAAGCTCAAGCTCTGGATCTCCAAACCCATGTGCATTTTCTGAGGTCAAGTCTTACATCATGAGTTTCACAACAGGCAGAAAGTTACTTAAGTTTGTTCAGAGCCTTTAAGTCACCAACCTTATTACACACTATTATCTTGGATTTGTTCTTAACCGCTGCAACTAATAAAGAGCCAGAAGCATGCTCTTCTGTTCTCGTATCTTTTTCAATAGAAGCTCCTTCATCTATGAAAATAAGGTCTTTCATATTGCTTGGCAAAGATTTCAGTCTTTTTTCAAGCTTGCTGTATGTACCAGTTTGTATTAGAGACTAATTTTCCCATCGATTCTGATATTCTAACCACAGAAACTTTTGTTTCTCTTGTACCCAAAAATTACTTGCACACCAGACCTCATGCTTTACAAATACTACCAAAAGTGGTTTCTCTTCCAGACACTTATTGCAGCCTCCACAATAATAACTCTCAGAAGAGTTTAAAAGTGCTCCAAAAATTATATGACAGAATGAGTCTCAAAGCCATGAGATGAAAAATGAGTAAAGCCTGCCACCAGGCTTCTTCACATTTCTGCACTTGGAAAGCAGTCAGTTCCCTACTCCACAACAAGGACTGCTCTACCTGAACAAAGCTTAGAAGTGTCCAGCTTCCAGGTGGGAAAAGCTCATTTGACCAACAAGCATATGTAGCCCTATCATAGACCCTTCTCTGCCCCCACCACTCCTCACAGCAATTGTAAGCAAGCACTGCTGCATATGACCACAGCAGTTCACAGCAGCAGTGAACACCACAGCTTAGTTTAGTCTCCCCCACACTACCTGTCAGATAACTATACATTAAAAAAGCCATGGTTACAACTACAGTGAATTGACTATGATAAACCATTTTCCCCATAATAAGTAATACAAAACCTAGCAGGGACAAGGAAGGATTTGCTCTTGGAATTCTCAACTGTAGTTAAGAAGTCAGAAGCCAGTTGTGCATCACCTCTGTGGCTGGGAAGCCACACTGAACGTTGAGATCTGCATCACTACAACCCAGTGCAGCACAGCAAGCTTCTGTGGCATCTTCTGTCCCTGATACAAAAGGCCACCACATAGTAGCTAAGCAACCTCTTGACTTTTTTGGGGGGCTAGTAGAAGGGGAAAGCTCAAGGACCTAACAGGTAAAAACCACAGGATTTTCACTCTCATCATAATAAAATTAGAGATAAAATTCAAGTGATATATTAATCAAGCCTACTACAGTATTCAAGTTTAAAGAGACTCCCTTGTGGACACCTGTGATTTGCTACTCTAGCAGAAAACAAAAATTCAAATGCACCAATAGATTTACTTCAAGTTAGAATACATTACAGGAGGCAACTATTTCATGGGAGGTTTTTAAAATACAGAAAGAGGCAGTCAAAGCAGTGTTTCAGTTAGGTAGAGAACGTTGCACTAATTTCAAAAACTAAATAGTGGTAAAGTTGGAGTCTGTGGCACTGGTTAGTGAATGAGGTGACTGTTCTCAAAGATATCCACACACGTACAGATCATAGCTAGCATGAACAGCTTTTACAGCACTGCTGTATAATCTCATTCTGTTATTTGACTACTGATGGTAATTAAGGACCATAAGCCATTGCCAAAAAATAAACAAATGTGTACAACCTCCAAAACTGTGTGCAGATATTCCAGATTTATTACAAAGTACTTCACTGTTCAGAGAAAATTTGAAGTTGTAGCAAGTTCTTAAGCATGTACAAAACATAAGAATGGAGCCGAACACTTTAAAAGCACAGAAAAACTGAGAAAGTTTTGTTTATGTAGAATTAATATCTTGAACTGGAATAATGAGGAACAAGATTCACAGATTAGAACTACTAAAGCAGTAGAAAACCACAAAGAAAGTTTAGGTTGTAGCGCTAGAGCCAACCCAGCCTTCTTTCCTTCGGGAGCTGCACAGGAATACCACTGTAACTCAGACTTTTCGTAGGATCTGACTCCAGTAAGTTAAAGTACTTTACCATACATATTACTTATTAACTACCAAAACTGACGTACTAGTACCAAGGTATTAAGTCAAAGACATGCATTATGATTAGGGGTACTAGCTGTGATGTATTATATCTGAAAATGATACATTATGTATGAAAAGAAACAAGCGTAGCAACTGATATCTACAAACTAAAGTCACAGTGGCACATTGAACAATTTTAAGTTAACCAGACTCACTTAAAAATAGAAACCAGAGGCTTGGCTCTTCTCTCACCCCATTTTACATGTCTTTACTTCCATTGATTTCAAGTGGAGTTCTTCACAATTTATGCCATTGTGAGAAGAGAATCAAGCCTTGTGTGTTTGAAAGGAAACAGCAGACATGTTTCCCACCAGAGTGCAGGGGGAGATTTAAAAAAAACACAAGTATATGAACTGTGAAACCGATAGAGTACACAAGCAAAGGCAGGCAAAGAGGCTCTAGAGGGGGGTGAAGAAAACTTGCAGCTTACCCAGGGTTTGCCTTTTTTTTTTTTTTTTTTTTTTTTAATACTTGAGACTGCTGCTAGGAAGTCAGAAGCCCAGGCACTGGCTTCTAAAATAAGAGTTTAGAAATAAATATTGCTTTAATTTTTTTTTCAGACAGACTTTATTGATTCATATTTTCCTACAGTTATCCTATAAAATGAGGAGCAGGCCATTTTCCTTGTGAAGGACACAGACTTTCCATTCCCAGCAACTGGGAAGTAAGAGCAGAGATCTGAACTATTTGCTTCACTAGAAATAGTACCTAACCATCATTCATACTCAAGTCCAAACAACTGATCTTCCAAAACCTTTCAGGATCATTTGAACAACTAATATTATAGTGGTTAGAGAGCAACACTTGAAACTGGAACTCCAGTCAGACAATGTACTAGATGTGACATAAGTGACAAAAATCCCTTCATGGTTTGGAGCTACGGCAGAACAGAAGCTGCAGCTTTATGGTTGGTTTTTTTTGTTGTTGGTTTTTGTTTGGTTGTTTTTTTTCTGTTTGTTTGTTTTTTGTTTTGTGGTTTTTGTTTTGGTTTGGTTTTTTGGGGGGAGGTTTTTTGGGGGGTTGTGTGGGGTTTTTGTTGTGTTTTTGTTTGTTTGTTTTGTTTGGGTTTTATTTTTGGTAGCAGCATGTGGTTAAGAAGCTCCTCTTTCACCACACCGCAGTGTGCATAAACACAGTCATTGTACTGTTCAGACTGATTTTGGAAGCACACTTAAAATAAAAACTAAGAAACCCCAAATATTTCCAAAGTATCTCTACATCCCCACTTAAACTGTACCTGCAAAACTATGCAACAGTGTAAGGCAAATAGCTTGAGTACTTTACAGAGGGAATACAGTCTTAAATCATTGCTTTATCAGGTTTTATTTACAACAGTAATGCAAGCTTGAAGTAATTTATACTCTGGCAGAGTATAGTGTATTACTATACAGTATTACTGTAACTGCCTGTTTTCCCCCACTCTCATTCATATGCATGATTGGTGTCACAGCCCACATACTGGTGTTTAAGTCGCCCCCTGCACTCCAGCAGGACAATGTGCCATCAGCTTCCTTTTTAAAAACAAGTCTAGATTATCTTCTCCCAATTGCATTAGATATCAGGTGATTTAACACACAACAAAGCAGGATGAAGGTAAATGCACAGAATTGCACAAAGGAGGATGACTTCCACCTGCAGAAAAAAATGTTGCATAATTCAAGATGTACCTCCTGATTTTCATGAGACCTGTTCTTTCAAAGCATGTCTTCTTCCAGAGGCCATGGGAATATGGAAAGAGATGCAGGAACAAGCAGATGCCCTTGAATACCCAACTTAGAGTGTTTTGTAGTTAGCATTTAGATGTTGAACACTGACTTAGGCATCAAAGTGAAAAATAAGAAAAAAAAAAAAAAGAAAAAAGGCTGGTATCGCTTCAATTCCAAAATAAGGCTGCCAAGTATACCACTGTGAAAGAGCCCTCATCATATCAGTACCTCCTTACAGCATCAGCTCCAGGCTAATAAGACATCCACTAATAGGTTAAAAATGCTTATGAATAGTCACAGTACAAGACAGACAGACAGACATTAAAAAATTAACCTTCCAAAATTACAGCCTAAAAGGTGGCAGATTGAGAACTAGACAATAGAGCTCCAAGTGTCAGGGGACATTTTGCAAAGAAATGAGAAAAGCAATAAATCTGCAGCAATGAAACAGATGCCTCCTTGTTACTGTGGTCACTTCAGTTCAATCAAATACCTGCATTCCTCAGTTTCAGTATATTAACAACAATTCTAAAACCCTACACTCTGTTCTTGCATGAAATCAAGAGTTTGATATAACTGGAAAACCATATATTGTGAACAAAATGGGCTATTAGCCTGGACCGCTGAACTACAGCTTCACACCACCCAAAATCCCCTGCAAAGGTTGTCCAAGCAGAGGGGCTGTATGAGAGGTCAGGGCAAAGCTTGACATTTACTGGATTCACAAACAGCTAAAGAGGCCATTGCGCTCACCAACCTACTCGGCAGCATCCTTTGCTCAGAGCGCTTCCACAGCTTTTTGGCAGCTCATAGTTGAGCACAATAGCAGTAAATAGGACTCCCTCTTACCATGTGGATGTTCTCTTCAGCTTTATCCTGGTAACACAGCTTTCTTCCCCAGAGCCTCTTAAGGGGATGCCAATACTCTATAAAAGGGGACACACACACTGCGATCTGGCTGTGAAGAGCTGCTGTAGCACAACTGCTTGCATTTTTAGGCAACCACATTTCTCCTGAATGGCCAGGGTACCTCCTAGCAACCTGCTGCAACCTAAACCTACACTGAACTGCTGAGAGGACAGAACAAAGCTGCATCCTGGGTAAACAACATCCTTAAGGGGCTGGAAGTTACATACTTTTTTGGTACCTCAGAACAGATGAGAGCCTGGTCTGCTTTCTACATGTTTGGCAGTACTCTAAGACATTTGTTGGCTATTGGCCTGCCAAGCTGTTTAGGCTTATAAGTTTCTTTGCACTCGCTTTATGCTATTAATTTTATTAAATATAAACATATCCCTTTGTATATATTTTTCTCATATTCCATAGGCACAGAATGAACTCATTTCAGTCCTAGGATGAATAAGAACTCAATATTTATCACACAGATCCACCATGCTTTGCAAACAAGACTGGAAGGAAAAAAAAAAGCCCTTTCATAAGTTATCCATACGATCTTTCTGATGAGCAAAGCATGAGAAAACAGTTCAAAGCTCTCGGAAAGCTGTATGTATACTTTTACAAAAGACATCTGCAATTCACTAGTGAGGTTCTAGACCTAAGCATAACTCATTTAGCAGTCTGTATACAGAGATGCAAATATACTAGGTTCAGACATTTCTTCAGCACCTTCATAAAATTCATTTTAAAGTACATAAATATTCATACTTTGAATAGTCACCTCAGCATGTGAAGCTTTTAGTTTCATATGAAAATACCAATTCCTGCAAAGAGTCTGAAATAAAATAAAAGTGTAGTAGTTCTAAAGTATGCACACAAACACATGCAATTTCTTTACATAAACACTTTTGAACTTCTGTGTGATTAACACTTGATTAAAAAAAGAGATCCTTAAAAAACATCTTCACTAATCATGCACTGATTTTTAACATACTTGAAAACAAGCCAGGTTTTACTGCTCTTAGACAACTTGATCCACACCTGAAAGTGCAAGGTGGCTTTAAATTTGTGCCATGGTTATTGTGTCTGTGTTGCCACAGAAATGGGCCATGGGTGAGGGCAGTGTCCAACCAGCCCATGTGCTGGACAGGTTGAGCAAGAGTGCCTGGGCTGAGCCTCTTGCTGAGCTAGCACTACTCTGTCACAGGAGCACTCTGTTAATGAAGAGATTAGGGGAGGGCAAAACGGGAAAAGCTGAACAATTACATTGCCTGTGTCAGAGGTGACTTACATGGCTCCAGCAGGGAGCATAGGAATACAGAAGGGATGTATGTTTTGAAAAACGTTGTAGCAGCGTCTGTCTAGATATGTTTAAGGATTCAGATGCAAGTCTCTCATGTCAGTCCTTCTAAGACTGGTGAGAGAAGATGCAGGTTTCCTACAGAACAAGAGTATGTAAGAGTCCTACCATGCAGCATCATCCAAGACCTATGTGGTTATATTTATAACTGCATCCATGTTGCTATTTTCTTTTTAAAACACTCAAACATTCAGAAATGAAGATGTTTGGAAACGAAGACTCTCTCAAGGAAAATTTAAGGGACTAATATCACCCTGCTTAAAAGAAAAAAAACACACCACACCAAATCCTAAGTTCTACTATAAGCATCATGATACTGACATGCAGATTTTTAATCACGCTGGTTGCAATTATACAAATCAGTGATCAAATCCATTGAGAAGTCAGTTTTCATATACAGCACATTAAGACAGACATTAGACAGGATTTGGCATGCTGCCGACAGAGAAGCCTAGTTCTGGAATCATGTAGTATTAAAACTGGGGTTACTTGATCCAAGATTAGAAAGCAACAAGCTCAAAAAGGGGGTTAAAAATCACAGGAAACAAAATTTACTTTATATAAAAGCAAGCAATTATATTTCAATATTTGGATGGCAGTTGAAAATGCTTTTTTGGCAAGCAACTGCTCCACAAAGCCAATAGTGTATGTAACTGGAACATTAAAAAAAAAAAAAAAAAAAAAAGAATTGTTACTAAAGTCAAAGACAGTAATTGCAAGATGTGGGATCTGTGCCTAGATAAAAGGGGTACAACTGAAAACTTATAGATACAAACTTACAAGCACACTCCATAATACTCTTACATCTTAAGGAGAGGAGAGAGGGGAGAAAAAGGAAAATGAAAGAGAAGTACAGAAGGCAGAATATCAAGAGCTATCAGGTGCTATAAATTCTTGTTTCAAACACAGACCTTAGGAGTACATGACTTTGGTACAGAACAACTGAAATAACACAGTTCTAGCTTTTGTTGATGCGTAATCCACTGGAAATGAAAGGCCTGCCTAAGAGACTGTCTACCCCAGGTTTACTAGCAAGCAACTCACTAAGCTTATAGCTATATTTAAGAACTTTTCAGGAGTTAGCCTTCCAGGCAGAGTTCCAAGAAAAGGTAAACTTTCAAAAAGCTGTCACTTACAGATATTTTAAAAATACTGAAAATATTTGTATTGGCTCATACCTCTTGTATATGAGCACTTCACTCATTTTGTACATTTAGAAAAACCTCCTTGCTCAAAACCATGCTTAAGAAGTATTGTCAGTTTGTGCTAAAAAATTGTTTGCTCATTTAGTTTTGCTAAAAAAAAACAAGTATAATATACATATTACAAACAAGTAAAATACGAAGACGAAGAGTTATAGCAGACCACCTACGAAATTTTCTTCAGTAGCTGGAAATATCCTTTGTCAGTGAACCAGCAGCCAAAGAGCTGTTTCTGAAAAAGCATGTAATTTTGGCAAACTGATCTGATAGTCTATCTGGGAATTTCTGCCAGAAGTGCCACGACTTCAGTGTGCTATTACTTGCAAAACATGTTTCTTCCCATCATTCTTCAGCCATAAGGTGGGAGGGGGAAAAGATGAGTGATTGCTGTGCTGTATCCTTCCAAGCTGGTTCTTCCCATTATACAACTCGTAATCCAAACAATTTAAGCACTCAAGTAAAAGTTACTCATTTCTGTAAACATTTCCAGGAGCAGGACCTAAGCATGCATGGCTTACACCAAGCATATACTAATGCCTGAGCTAACCTCAAGTTTACCTCTATTTAAACACCATAACTAAAAACCAGAGCTGGCCAAACTGAAGCTTAAGCCTTAATACAAGGGGATAAAGTGAATATTGATATAAGCCACTTGGTGACTATACACCCATCTCAGTCAAGCATTCTTAAAGCAATGCTGTATCATACAACAGTTTCCCCAAAAGCACGAACCATGCTTCACAATTATTAGGAGTAATGTTTCAGAGCATGGCTTCACACCCCAACAGCAGGGATCTCTAACTTTAGAGTAAGGTAGTGGTAGAAAACAGAAACACAACCCCTCTTGTTTGTTTGTTTTAAATGGACTTTATCACTGCACATCCAATTAGCTCTGGAATGTACAAGATAGGGCACCCAAGCAAATAGAGGCCTTAAATTTAAGAGCAGCTCTCAGTCCGCTCTGTTAAAAGCTGTGTATAGCAATCATTGACAACATATTTATTCATAGATGAATATGACAAAGCAAAAGGACTTTTAGGCTATTATACAAAGGCTTGCAGCATTAGAAAGGGTCAAAGCAATCAGCAAAAACATAATGCAAAGCAAAGCCATTTAAATTACTCTGCAAAAGGTAGACATTCATTAGCATAAAAAAGTTTCACAGGAAAACAATGACAAAGTAAAAGTCATCTTATTTTCATATGCTAATTAATTAAATATTCCAAAGCATTTAATCTATTATAACCATAGGGGGAGACAGACCAAACTCTTGAAGTTCTGAAAAGCCAGGTCATTAGCATGCCAAGTCATTCCTCAGATCCTCTCCTTATATACAAATATACGTTCCCAACTTACAACATATGTAAGTAAAACTGCTTCCCCCTCCCACCCCCTCCATTTCTCCTTCTTTGGAAGGCACTTGCCATCTCTTCTGTATTCTAGAAGTCTTATTACATGCTAGGAAAAACTCATTTACTAGGGAACAAAACCTAGAAGTGCAGAAGCCATTTTGCCAAAAGCCTGAGTTAAACACCCCAGTCCCCCTAAGAAGTAGAAAAATTGAGCTGAAAACGAGATTAATAACATTCTTGCACAAACACATGAAAATCCACACATAGTTTATAGTTTTTAAGTTCAAATGACATTTCTAGCTATTTCTTGCCTTTCGAAACAAGAAAGGGATTGTGATGTTTACATAAGGTTCTTCTTGCTTAATAAATCTTAAATTGAAACAGATTTTTTTAAAACAATTACCTTCTTCAGAGTTATCATACTACAGGATATTAGGAAAAACCAGACTCTCCTGTTGCTTTTACCCACATCTGACTCCAATCTTAATAGTTTAGCTATTAACCCTGTAAGATCCGCGCACATCCACACCCCTTGCCCAGTTACATTAAAATTGTTATATTACTGATCTGGGCTTACTCATTACAAAACCTTTTGTTATACAGAGAGCAGCTCCGTGGACCTTGATTTACAGGACACAATTGACTGTGCTGTTGGCAGAACTGCACCAGCCCGGCTCATCCGGGGCTCTGTAGGGAGAAACGAGAGAATCTGTCACTGCATCAGAGTGACTGCTCTCTCCTCCCTTCCTTTTTGCTCTTCGTCCAAGCCCACCCTGACCTACTTACATCTTGAGATGGAAACTTGGCCACTGTGATGTACCTGTATTGTAAAGGAGTAGTTCAAATCACGTAATTCCTCCTAGAAATAATAACTAGAGCTACAGGGGGAAAACCCCTTCTTGCTAGAAAACCTCAGTACTCACTCTGAGTGTCGTGCAAAACATGCACTTCTAAAGACCTCAGTTACTAGCTAAATAACGATCACAGGCAACTTCGCTGCAATAACGCTAGTCATATTTTTGCCACCTTTTAGGTTTTAGCATGTAGGGAATGTACATTGCTAACCTTTAAGTCCGCTGTATAAATGTTTCTCAGCGCGCTTGTAAAATATCCCCCGCCGCGTTTCCTCACTCTCCAGCTGATGGCATTCGGAAACCCTGGTATTGGCGGGTGCTCTATTTTGCCTTTCCCGGCCACCCCGCTGGGGGACAGTTAGAGATTCCTGCCCAAGGCCAGACCCAGCAGCCGCGGGCTCGGACGGTAGCGAAGGCGCTCCGACTCAGCTCAGCCCGGTCGGTTGATAAATGGTGGCTGGTGGAGTTTGAAATCCCGCGGTGAACATAAATATTCTGGGAGAAGGGGCCCGGGGAGGGTCCACGACCCTTCCAGAGCTCTCTTCACCAAGAAAGGAACGTAAAACATACTTTGGTGAGGTCCGTACTGCAGCAGCGGGGAGGTGCGGGGGACGGGGTACCCCCAGTGATAGCCAACAGTGCGCACGAAGATGCTGCCGGGATGGCAGACCGAGACTTCCCACCCTGGCCAGGGTCCCCGCTCGGGGCAGGACCCAGAGGCGGACACTTCGGTCAGGATAAGGGAGGAGGCGGAGGCTGCCTCGCAGGAGCCAGTTGTCACCCACTGACAGGCAACAGCTGAGCTCTCGCATCTGAACCCTCACTCAGCCCGGCGGCTCCGGCTCGCCCCTCGCTCCGCCGGGCGCACCGAGCCGGCACCGCGGCGGCGCCACGACACCTTCCCTCGGGAGCCGCCGCGGGGCTCGGCGGGAGTCCCCGCGCCCCCCCCCTCCCCCGCTCTGCCAAGCCCGCAGCCCCGTCCGACAACTCCGCGCAGGACGGCGCCGCGCCAGCGGCGCTCCGGGCGCCGGCTCCGGGGTCGGGCGGCTCCTCACGGGCACGCCCTGTACATCCAAGCCCCGCGCAGGGCGCAGGATCCCCACCGCACCGCGGGAAGCACCGCGCCACCAGCGGCACAGTGCTGGCCACGGACGGAGCCCCGTCAAACCCGCCGGGTGTCCCGCCGCAGGCTGCCCGTCACTCCCCGGGGAGCCGCCACTTACCCTCCCCGCAGCGCGGCCGGACCACGGCGACGTATTCCCGGGCGGAGAGCGGCGGTGGGGTCCGTCACATAGACGGCGAGGGAGGCGGGTAGGCGGCTCTGCAGCACGGAGTCAGCGCCGGCGGGGGACGCGCATCTCCGGCCGCGCCGCGCAGGGACCGCCCGCTGCCGCCTCCGCCGCGACTGCCCGGCCCGCGCGCGCTCCCCGCCCTAATGGGGCTCGGCCGCCCCGCGCCCCCTCACC
>JAWWES010000041.1:28292682-28372654 GCA_035583135.1 Lophotriccus pileatus
CGGGCCGGGCCGGGCGCCGGCACGCGGGGCCCGGGGGGCGGGGCGAGGGGCGGGGCCCGGGCAGTGCCCAGCGGCACGCGGAGGAGGCGCTGCCGTGTGGAGCTGGAGGGGACTCGAGGAGACGTGGGGGAACCCTTTTTCCCCCCAGTTTGGGTTGGCCGGGGAGCAGGCGGAGGTCGGGCAGCCTCCCCGCTCCATTTTACCCGGTCAGACAAAACTCTGGAGACGCCAGCTTCCACCGAGGGAGCGGGAGAGGGAAAGTTAATGAAAGATTTTTCCCGTTGGTCTGTGCAGAGGTGGGCGATAGAGCCCGATCCGGCAGGATTCGCGGCCCACGGTGCCGTCCGTGGGCTGCGCATACCCACCGATGGCAAGCAGGGCACTGCTGGAGAGATGGGAGTCTAGGTCCGGCAGCCGCCAGGCTTAGGGAAGCTTCCGGAGGGGGCTGGCAGGAGTGGACACTTCCCAAAGCAAAGCATCCCTGGTGTTAACACCGAGAGGGTCCCAAAACGAAGGCGGCAGGCATTAAAGGGACACTGAAGTAGCCAGGCACACGTTTGAATCCCTTTGCTATGTTGTTACCGGCACTTTCTGTATCTGTTTCAGCCGACGGAGTCTGCAGCCCTTGTTTCTGCGGCTTACTCTTAACTCACTTTAAGCAACGTGGATTGAGCTCCTGGTTCTCTAGTGGTCTCGCAGTGCTTAAACCCTCTGTGGAAACATCAAAGGATGAATAACAATGAAGGCGTTTAACTCAACGTTATGTTTTTTCTATAAGTGCAGATTAGAAGATGAGAGAATTTTGCCAGAGTGACTTCTAAGCAATCACAAACTCTCCCCACTTGGCGAAGCAAATGTGTTTGGAACCTCAAAAGGTGTTTTATATAAAGCTGAAATCTGGTCTGTTGCGTGGCAGTGTCTCTCTTGATTTCCTAAACAAGGAATTGCATGAGGAAATGGAAATGACAATTTTCCCATCTTGTTTTGAAGCATATTTGGTTTTCCTGTGTTAGCTGAGTAAGTTTGTTATCTGGTCAAAATCATCTTTCTGCATCTGAAAAAAAAAAGTAACTCACAGGAAACAACTTCAGACTACAACCCAAGGCTACAACTTTACTGCAGCAATAGTGTTAAACTTATCACCTTATAAGTTTCAACTGCAATTCAAGCCCTGGGTGCTCTGCTCTGTCGTTTCCTTGCAGCCTGCATGTAGTATCACCATCACATTGCTGAACAATTCCTTTTAAATCCTAATCAAGTCTGAAAATAAACACTTCCAGATTGCATCTACGTGGAAGTTTTCAGAGAGAAAGAATAGACACTTGTACAGACTGGTGAAACCTCAGGAGAGTCAGCCTCTATCACCCTTTCCATCAGAATGGGTTTGGATTTCATGTGCAATTTAAGAAAAAACAGAGAGGATGAAAGAAGAGTGTGAAAAAAAATGTATTGTAAAACATATAATAAAAATAAATTATATCATAGTACTGTAAAAAGTAATTATAAAGGGATTGTGAAGAAAAGCTGGCAAAGATGGCAAAAGGGACATCTCAGTTGTTTGTTCCTTGTCTTGTGTTCTTCCCTGCCACCTATTCAGGCATTTCTGTAACACGTATCACAAAGATCTAAATATGTTTAGGCTCTGCTGGCAGCATTACATGATTTCTGTAATTTACTTCTTCCCACTTCAGGTTCCAAAGGCATAGGAAATAAGATGCTTGGCTTTTCAATAACCTTGTCAAAGGTGTTTGAAGTCATATATTAGCAGATTTGAATCTAGAATGAAAAAATTTATGGCCAGTGCACTCTTTTAAGTTTTATATCTGTTTATCTGATCCTCACTTACAAATACCTCTAATTAAGCTATAAACTCTTAGTTTCTACTTAACCATATGGGTAGCCTGGGAAGTTTGCTACAGTAATGTAATTTACCCATTCTACAGCCATGTCTGCAATGCAAATACAGCAGAGCTACATTAATAGTGTTATAATCTGCTCTGTTTTTCACAACATGGGCAGAAATAAAGACTGTCCAAGTTACCAACTGTAGTCCTGAGGAAACAACACAGACAGTTTTGTCTTTGGACCTACAGGACTTTGTGTCCAAGAGAAAAAAAACCTACTGCAAACCTCAGGAAATAAGATAAAAAAATACAACCTGCAAATGCAATTGCATAATATTCTCCATCAATTTTTTTGCACTTTCTGTAGGAACTACATGGCTGTCCTGTGATTTGGTTGCATTCTATCCTCAGGTACTGTTCACAGTTTTTAGTTGCATGCACTTTTCATTTACTTGAGATCTGGATAATATGAAGATGGGGTCTACTCTGCGACTGGAGTAGGGTGTGAGAGGGCATAAGGAAAGTTTGCACGTTAAAAAAAGCCAAGAGTTACAATACCTATTTCTATATCTTAAACTTCTGTTGAATATTTCAAAAATATTTATGCAAGAAAAAATATAAACTACTGATGAGCACGTTTAAAATGGGCTTGAGTCACAGCTTTGTTAATGTAACATAGTAAAACCCCCAAATTCCATGAGACTTTTGCCCCTTTCATGAAAAATATTTTCTAAAATATGTTCTATATTTAGGATTTTTCTTCAGAAAGTAGTGCTGACAGTTATTAATTTCATGTGAGGAATGCAATTTTTGGCCCATGTTGCAGGAGGTTAAAATTTAAAAATGTAAAGTATGAGAAGTTTTCGTGTGATTTTGAAGTAGGAGGAAAACATTCACACAAATTCATACAGATACTCTGGAAGGAAATGCCTAGAGCAATCCATCTGACCTTCTTTTCCAATCCTACCTCTTCCAGTGAATACTTTACATTTTTCTTATTTTCTTTAAAGTGTCGCATGTTTTCATATTGAAAGCATACATACAGAGTTACAACTGTAACTTCAGGTAAGTGAACAAAAATAACTCCTTAGCTTAGTAGCATAAATGTAGTCTAGCAGTGATGTAGCTTTGAGTCTAGCCTGGCTTGGAGGTGATGGCTGAACCAGGTGGCCCTCAGAAGTCCTTTCCAATCCTGATCCTGTCATCTAGAGCTTTTGGATTCATCCAGTACAGAAGATACAGGTCTGACTGTGTTGTCTAATTACTAAAGCAGTGTAAGTATGAGGAATAGAAAAAGGTCATCCCTGGAGATGGAGAGTTTGAGTGAAGCATAGCAGTTTTGATACTGACATTAGGCCACCCCATGGGTGTCTCCGCTGGGTTTACTGTGTATTAAAACAAAATTTGTATTGGATTAGAGGCAAGATTTGAATTTCCTACAAGGTTTTGTTTTAGTTTTCTCTAAGGTGTGAAGCACAAACCAGCTTCATTTGGGGATTTTGGGAGAGGAACAGTGCTTTAATTTCTGCTGCTCACTTTCTATAATGCTGTACATTGGATTTTTACTTTCTCTTTTTATTCCTTAGTCTTTCTTCAGGAAGAGATCCCACAATGTGTACAATGGCCATTCTCTTTCTATTTATACCTCTAAGTAGCAGTAGGAATGCCTCAGTTTCCCTGTTTGCATGTAAAGACTAAGTAAAGGCTTATGCAGCACTTGAGTTTTTCGGACAAAAATCTGTATAGAAGCACATATATTATTAATATTAACAAGAGTATCTTGTTCAAGTTCTCTATTGGGTGTTTCTGGGCTGCTTCACAGAAACACATGGACAGAAATAAAGCCTGTCAAAGTTACCAACTACCAAGTTACTTGGAATGGAGTTATGTGGACTGGAGGAAGCAATAAGGCACAAGTTTTCAAATGGTAATTTTATAACCCCCCTTTTTTTTGCTTTGGCTTGTACCCAGCAATATGTTCTTTATCAGTTGTATAGATTTGGCTTAAACACCCCCCTCCCTCCCAGTCCTAATAATGAGTTTTCAAAATGTCATTGGTTAAGAGGGTTGTTTTCCCCACAGCCTTGGCAGGTGTACTGCTTTCCTCTTCTGTATCCACATGAGACTCAACAATCCACATTAGATATACCCTGAGTGCTGGATGGTTTTGCAGGGTAGTTGGAAACCTGGTCACTGGTCAGTCAAAGCAGGGACAGACTGAGAAGTACTATGACTCCTATCACACAATCCAGGTTTGATTTCTTTTCCCATGTAAACCTGAGTGTAGCATGTATGAAGGGAGGGAATTGCATCCAGCTATGGAGTCAGGACAAAGCTGGAGTGCATGCTTGCATTTTGGAGAGGGGATGGCTTCTTAGGCTTTCCTGTTCAAGTATTGTTCCAGTTTATAGTATCTCCTTTTCTGATTTATTTTTGCAACAGTCCTTCATTTTTGTATAAGATCCCTCCTGCTGATTTTGCCTGTTTTGTTTGTTTTGGCCTTATCCTATGGCTCCATAACTTTTTCAGCTGTATGGTTGCTCCTAATCTCTATTTAGAAGTTAGCTGAATCCATCCATGGTCAGATAAAAAAAATGTTTCTTATGGATTTCTTTCCAAGGCATTTTCACTAGTTGTTTAACTAAGTCCTCTCTATCTCTGCCGAAATGTTATCATTATATGAAGGCTTCCTGCCCTGCCTTTGATCAGAGTGCTCCATTGATTCTTCTAGTGTAGTTATCTTCTGTGGACTAGGATAAATTGAGCAACTTGACTGAGGTGAAAAACATCAACATTTAGTTTACCGTCCATTTAAATAATCCCAGTCCTGGTTCCAAGGTCTGCTGCAGTGCCTTGTGCTCCCTTCTGCCAGAGCTGGAGTCAGTCCTGTGAGCTGTAGTGATGTTTGGAGCATCTCTTGGAAAACATCCCAACATTTCTGTAACTGGCCATGGATGATTGTACTCTGCCTTCTGAGCAGTCTCAGATGAATCTGGTTGTATTCAAGAAACAATGGAAAAACTCCCTGCATTTATCTAGTTCCAGATGAATCCTCAGCAACCCAGTGGCTCTTTGCATATTTATTTCCCAATCCTACCAGTCTCCTACCTGTATGCCTATGAGACTACAATGGATTTTTCACAGTGTTGTCCCCAGGAATGTGGCTATTTCATTGCCTGGAAGTGTTTCTGTTTGAACAGGAGACACTGAGACTGAACAACCTTCTGTTGTCCCTGTTTTGAGAGATGAAACAGTTTTGTGAGCATATGTCTGATCCCACATCCACTAAGACACTTGATGATTAGCCCTTTCATAAGACCAATGCAGATTTGTAAGTACTACACAGAAAAAACCCAGCCTTGATAGAAGGCAATAAATATTATTTTGTATAAATATCGATAATAACTTTAAGTATCTTTTGTTCTTATTAAATTCAATTTGCTTAAAAATTACACTTTGGGAATCAGGGTGTTAGAAGTTAAGGATAATATGCCACACCATTTGTCCTTTTCCTTCTCTATGATGGCACAAGTGCAAATCACAACCCTAACTTGATTAACTTTTGTTTCACTGTGTTACAGTTTTAACATTATTTAAACATAGTTCATTATTTAACTATGCAGATCTTAATCTTTTACTTTAATGTAAATTGCGAAGTACAATCGCTAAACAAATTGATTGAATACCATTGATTTTTCATCAAATAATTGTGGCAAATCATGTAATCAATTATTCATCATCCTCAGAGAAGAATAGGAGACATGAAGAATAAGATGTAATTAAGATAAAACACTATTGGATTCTGTACTGATAATTTCCTTTGAAATTACAATTCTTGCAATTAAATCAAAATGAAATTAAAATGTGAGTTGCCTGATTGAGACACTGAGTAATGATTGTACAAAAGTGTAATCTGAAGGAGCTTATTCATGTATGGGGACACAGATGACATCTGTAGCCTGAAATATTTTCTATTTTTTCCCATGCATTACTTCTGTCTAATGGGAGGATGCTCTTATTATTATAGATTTTAGTCTCCTCCATTATTATGTGACTGATGCACCAGTTACAAAAATTAAAGCACATTCTTAAAAACAAATTCAATGTTTAACTCCTGTGCTAAATTTATCTTTAGCCTAATTTGTGGTTTTTTCATACTAAATGCCAAAAATGAACATGGATAAATTTGCATTGCTATAAGAATTTGGTTTTGCAAGTCTTATGGATTTTTGAATTTACTAATTGATTTGTTATTTTCATGAATACAGGAACTGACTTGCTAGACTTTTAAATCAATAGAAAGTATCATTTTATCTTCAGTCATGTCACATACCTAGAAAAAGATTCTCTAAGAAACAATAAAAGCATCAACATTAATCATCAACACTGTTAATGAAATAACTTCTCAGTTAATTGGACTCAGGTAAAAGTGAAGTCAGATCTTTACAGTAGTCCCCAGCATATGTAAGTGCTTTCTTCAAGTATTCAGCATTTTTTTACTATCATGCTAAAAGTGAAAAGAATTAAATTTTCTTCCACCTGAAGAAGTAAACTGGGAGGTCACTAATGTAGCAAATTATGTTTCTTTTTCAAATTAGAAAAGAAATATCTCAGAACAGCCAATAAAGTTAGGATACTTTTTAACACCAGGGATGAACTGTTCTTTACAAGTAATCATTATTCAAGCTATGTAGCTGAATGCATCTATCAGTTGCAAATAATAACCTCACATGATGTTATTTTGGTGCTGATAGGATGAGTGCAGTAATACACAGAGCACAAATATTTGGTAGATTTGAAATTAATGTACTGGGAATATGCTTTCACTTATGATTAGGACTATGATTTAGATATGAGTTGTTTCATAGTTTTTAATGTTTTTTTTTAATGTCTTTTTGCCTCAACAACATGCATTGTAACAACCAATTCAGAAGCCATAAATGCAAAGTTTGAAGGTAACATACATGCACATGGATAAATGCACATTGCCTCAATAGCCACTGGTTTGAAAAATGAAAAGGATAAAGAGAACTCAATCAAATTTAAATAGCATTTTAGCTAGACCTCTGCAGTGAGGCAGAAATGGTAATGTCATCAGAAGTATTTCTTTTCTCTCTCCTTTCTGCTAGACAAAATACATTTTATTGTGTCCTTATATTAAGTATCAACAAATCAGCTATTTTCAACATTTGTTTAAAGTAACTTCATGAAATAAATGTGAAAAAAACCAGACTCCAGACAAAATAAAAAATCCTCAGATTTAAAGTACAGAAAGAATGCAATAAAGTTTCTCTGTGGTTTAAATGCATGTCTTGTTTTCAGTATTTGATGTTCATTATTCAAATTATTGGTATTGCCATGTATTAGGCAACCTTACATTGTTTCTATTATCATATTGGTTGAAGACACTGTGCTGCTAGTGTTTATATTGACAAATTTAAGATTCTGCTTCCTTAAGCAGTTTGAAATTACTTTGAGATGCATTTTCAGAAAACATTTGAGTTCTTAAGCTTGGTAACATGGGAGTTCATGGAAACATAAAAGCTGCAAGTAAATAAATCAAAGGATGCTCTTTGGAGATGGTTAAGAGCCAGAAATCCAACAGAAGGGAAAGGGGATAATGAGTGGGCAGCATTTCTGGAAATCATGAATGTTTACAGAATTTGAATGCTTGTTCTTTTTTTTTCTGAACAGTTTTTGCCAGATTCATGTATCAAGTCTCTTCAGTACCTGAACAGTTGATAATTAAGCACTCATCTGTGTTTCAGGTTTTTTCTGTTCCATGCAGTGTCACATCACAATTTGCTATAACCCTGACTTAGTGCTCCCTTTAGCACTAAGTCTCTCTCTAGACCTTGTCAGAGGGGAGTGTTGCCAAGTTTGTGTACCTTTCATTCTCCACCCTGTAAGGTTTATTGTATATTAGTTGCTTCTCTGAGGTGTCAACAGTTAAGTAAACTTAGGTACTGGACATAGAAAGGCATGCTTATTCATTTGGACCTGTCATTTTCTCAGACTATGCCTATTTATCTGTCAAGGTTGACATGAAAATATGCCAAGCCACCTGATTTATCAGTTAAACAGGCCTTATATTTATTTGCTTGCATTTTATGTAGTAAAACGTGATATAATGGAAACTCCAGAAAGTCAAAACAGAGGAGTCAGCAAAACAGGATTTGTCAAACTCACACTGAATTACTTGGTCAGCTTCTGTTAATTGAGAAGAAAAAGTCTGAGGACTCATTTTAGGGTTCAGATTGTAGAACCATAGAATGGTTTGGGCTGGAAGGGATGCCAAAGGTGTCTAGTTCCATCCCCCTGCCACGGGCAGGTACATCTCCCAGTAAACCAGGTTGCTCAATGCCCCATCCAATCTGGTCTTGAACACTTACAGGGGTGGAGCATCCACAACTTCTCTGGGCAACCTGTACCAGTACCTCATCATCCTCACTGTAAAGTTCTTCCATATATCTACCTAAATTTTTCCTCTTTCAGTTTGAACCCAAACAATTGTTTCGAAATTCTCTGTAGTACAGAATGATTTTATGCTGTACATTGTTTAATTGCATCAAAGGAAAGCACCTGCCCCAATGTGCTTAATATTTGGTACAAAAAAACCAGAATCACAACCTTTCATAAAAATCTTACAGCAATTTCCTTGATATTTAGAAAACAGTATTTTCTTGTGCTTGTGTCAGCAGGGATCACTTTCCTTCTTCTCATTGTACTAATTTAAGAAATTTGCTCACCCACAAAGGTGACCCAGTGGCAAAAATCTATCTTGAAATGCAATCAGTGGGAAATTTGTCAGAATTAGTCAGTACTCGTCAAATCTATGTCAAACCATGGCAAAATCTCACTGACCCCTAGATCATGATTTATCAAATGCAGCTAACACACACACAAAATGAAAACAGATTTTAAAAGGGAGAAAAGAGAAGAAATGGCATTCATTAAGTGAAAGCATTTTCTTTTCTAATATATGTAGTTTTGAAGTTAAGACTCGGTCAAAGACTCTGCAGACAATACCAAAACAGTGAGGAGAGCAGTCTCTTTTGAAAATTGGTACCTGCATTGGTACTTCCTAAAAGGTGGTCCTGTCTTGGAAAATCAAGGGAGTGCATGCCAATTGGAAGAAGTTCAGGCTCAGGTTCACATAGCTGGTGGTGGAGAGCATGATTCCCATCTTTCGTACATCAGTCTGGTCACCAGAACACCAACCTGAGGTTTCATTACCTTGTTACTCTTCCATTCACATCTTAAGGGTTAAAATTAATATCTCCTACCTTGCAGAGGAATGACTTGAAAACCATACTGGAGAAGCAAAACACAGGGTTCCTGGATAGTGATATAGATTTGACAGCAGCAGTGAAGAGCTTTTCCCTCCCTTATTCCCTTGTTTCCGTTCCAGGAAGAAAGCATTCAAAAATGAGAGGTGCAGCACTGTGTCTACAAAAGATGGTTTTTATCAATCTGACTCCTATAAGCAAAATTTATGAGCTCTCTGGAGCCTGATTTATTGTTCACAGAAATGGAATGCAAGAGAAACATGCTCCTTTTTTTTTGTTTTGTTTCACAAACAGAAGTGAAATACAAGGTGCAGGGTAGTATGTGAGTATGTACAAAATGTATATGAAGTAGTGGGTATGTTTGTTTCATTAGTTGGACTTGGAAATCTGGAACAACCAGTTTCTCTCTCCTTAATTCACAAAAATATCAAGAGGACAGACTAACCCATGACTTCTGCTGAGATCAGTGAGAAGCGGCTGTGTTACTTTTGCCTGGAAAACAGAATTTAGTAGAGCCTATACTCTCTCCTCACTGCTAGAAATTTGCTGACATTACTTTCTTTACCTGCTTCTCTTCCCAATTCAAATGGAAAAAATTGAGCTTGTACATTTGAGATGCTGAGTTACTATCAGTGTGCAAAATTATACTTCTTTGATGCTGCAGGCTAGCAGAAGGTGTGGTGAAGGGTGAGACAGTGTGCTAGTAAATACATTCAAGGTGAGAAAGGTCAAACAATGAGATAAATCTTGACACAATTATCAAAATCATTCCCATTGTGGATATTGTTGGTGGTGTTGCATTTCACTTGAATCCTTTAACTGATTCCCTGTGATATATCAATGTGGTGGTGAACTCCGCTTTCCATGACTCTTCCTCTGAATCCATGAGATGCTTGCAAGTCTTCATGTCCCACATGCAAGATCCAAGTCACCTCAAGAGGTGTCCTTTACAAAGGAATTCCAGAGATGAAAAGATGTAAATAACTTAAGGACAATTTCTTTGTCAAGTACAATAACAATGAAAGATGTAAGGCTGGTAATCCAGTCCCAAGTGATTGAAAAAAGTATATAAAGAATAACATGCAACATAAAAAGAATAACCAGAGCCTATTGAGTTTCTCATCACCATCCTGTCTTGTCCTATTGCTACGGGATTCATCACTAGCAAACTTAACCGCTACTTGTATTTCATAGAAAACCTGCTTCACCACTTTCTCTCCCTCCCATTTCTCTGGCAGATGCCTCTAGACTGCTAGGTTTCCTAACTCTCTTGAGTGTTTCAACCTGACTTCATGTATGATTTCCATATTCTTTGCTCTAAATCTTATGGGAACCTCCCCTGCCTACATGTTTTTCACAACTTTCCTGATACTATAGTATAGGGATTTGGGATACAGCAACACTCTTCCCCAGCTCTTTGCTCCTCAGTCTTACCTGGTAGGCTGGACCTTGTTTTAAAGATACTGTTGTGTGGAAGTATTAATTGTGCTTCATCACACAGACTAGGTAGAATTTATACTCATAAACAGGTGACCATTCTTCTTCTTTCTTTCCCGTGAAAGGCTGTAGTTTCAGAAAGCCAATAGATCACCATAAAATAAACATGAAGAAGCAGGGTGCATTGAAAAATGTGAAAAGTCTATCCCATGTTAAGTTCAAATGCAAAGCCCACATTCACCTCAGAACTGAATTTCTGTGATGTACATGATCTTTCATGTGAACCCCCGGGTTTGTCTTAACTTGTAACACCTGTGTCATCCTGTACAGTTTTCATTGAAGGAATTTGATGCATGCTCTATGCCTAAATGTATGGGCAAAACCCCAGTGGTTTTCATTAGGATTTCGTTATTTTCTCCCTAGTGCTGGGGTAACTCCAATAGCTGGTTTAACAAAGTAGTATAACAACATTTTAAGCCAAGAACAACAAAAATCTGCCTCAGAAACTGAGGCTAAGCTTGAAGCTTGCCTCTCAGGTGAGTGAGTGATTAAATAATTTTCCTACTTGAGTGTTGAACTGTGAGTGTAACTGATAGCTGCGTGTTTGCATACAGCTTGGTCACTAAAAGTAATGAGAAATGGTGATAAATGGGATATTTGATGAAAGGGAGTGCCAGGGAATTTCTAGTTGAAGAAATAAAAGGAGTCACTGGAAAGCAGCTCTAGACACAACATCTTGTCTCTCTTGCTAGTGTGGTTGAGTATGACCAGCCTGAGTGCGGCTGTCCAAGAAAGGTGGGAAGAAATAGTGCTGTCTCATTTTAGGACTTGGAATTATGAGTATGTGAAACAAACACTGAGATCCCTGTAGAGTAACAGATTGCAGTCCTCAGTAGCTGCCTCTGCTTTGTTCCCAGCAGCCACAGGAAAGATAGCAGGGCTGCTGGGGGCAGCCCACAGGTCTCCTTCCCATTTGTGCATGAGCAGGCAATATTTCCTGTAGGAATGTGGAAGAGGAAGGACCCAAAATTAACCCCACAGGAGAGAAGAAGAAGATGTCATGAAAAGACCCAACAGTTCAGAAGGACCGTGGGCTTGCTGCCCACTCCCTTCTCTTCTCATCTTGCTGTCTCAGAAGAGGGCACCTCCCTCTTCAGGCATCCTCAAGGAGGATGGGAAAGGGCTGAACCCTCACTAGATTGACCCATGGGATGTGGAGCCGCCAGTACTGCAAAAGGGACAGGGGTGATGCTAGGTCAAGAAACAGATGTGAGTGAGTCTGGGGTCTGAACTGATCTATAGCTGGAGAACGTGTGCTTATTTTTGGTTTCTGGGTTGAGCTGCTTGCAAAGTTAAGTTATAGATGTGGAGACGAACATCCCTGAATATGCATGGAACTGAGGGAGACATAATACCCAAACAAAGCCACGGTGAGCTGACCACAGGTGTGGCTCCCAAGTGGGACTCTTGTAAAGAACTTCCAAAAGTACTTCTCAATATTCTCATTTTTTTGGATCTGGCAGTACTGTAAATACTCTATGGATATCTGGGAAGGAAAGAAATTATCTAAAAATATGATCTCAACTTTCTAATGCAAAATGAAATAGTCAGAAAAAAGCATCTAAGTATTTGGGAGCTCATCACACACTGGCCTAGGCTAGGAGTCATGACTTTTAAGTGCTTGAGGTTGACAGGAGTAGGCAAATATTAATTCAAAGCTCCAGGGTGTAATGTGACAGGCAAATGCCCCTTTGAGATCACTCATATATATGTCCTGGGGAAAGGAGCATATACTGTAGTGTTTGGAGAGCAAGTGAGAACATCCGTTAATTGTGCTTTCCTTCAGGTTCCTGTAGGAATAGGTTTGGGGTTTTTTTCACAGCTGGTTCCTATAGATAGGCCAGGCATTTTAAAATCTCTGCACAATCACAATGCAGCTGTAGTTCTGGGAGATATCACTGAACACACTTTTTTTCCTTGGTATTTAAGTTAGACTGGAAACATTATTTTCTTGCACTGCAAAAAACCCCCACATTTAAATCCTTGATGTAAGGTGTATCTTACTCAGTCTTTCAAATCACAAAGTTTGGGAGAGGAAGCTTAGTTGGAAGACATTCAGTTGAGAAATGTCTACAATAAGTTCTATTCTCATTTTTTCTCAATTTCTCCCTCTCTTCCAACACACAGCTTTGATAAGAAGTGTTAGGAGATATAATTACTCATTTTCTCTCCCTGTTCCTACATTCATAAAAGCAGTACATTTTGGAAAGCCTACACTGTGGGAAAATAATAAAACTTTACAACCGCTTAGCCAGAAAAAGACGGTATTAAAAATCTCTGAATGCTCAGATGAATTCTCAGCCTGATCTAAAACAGAACAGGGGAAGAAATATCACCAAGTTTCATAAATTCTAGGTGCAGCTTTGACAGGAAATGTAGTACAGAGGCCAGATCACCTGCTTTGTATCGCAGAATTGGCAGTTTCTGTCCATGGTATGGGCATATCTGTTCCTAGAGAGAAAGGGGTGTGCCTGGGGTACTCTTCATAGAATCATAGAAACAGAGAATGGTTTGGGTTGGAAAGGACCTTAAAGATCGTCTAGTTCCAATGTCCTCTGCTACGGTCAGGGACACCTGACTAAGTTGCTCAAAGCCCCATCCAACATGGTCTTGAATACCCTTCTGGGCAACTGATCCCCTTTCTGCCATTCTGATCTCCTGTGGCTTAAATAAACCTGGAAGAACATTTTTGCAATTAAAAACTATGCTGTTGAAAATCCAGAAGCATTCCCCTTCTGGTTTCTGAGCAGCCTGAGGTGTTACTAGCCAAGGTAAGGCTAAACCTGCTGGTGTGTGGTCTGCGAATGCAGCCAAGGGTCTGGCCTGGCGTGTCTGACTGCTCCGAGTTACACCAGTGTATGTGGAGCAGGACCAAATCTGCTAGCAGAGCTGCAGTAAAGGCAGGGGAGACTGATCTGTGCCAGAGCTTTAAACAGCAGGAGGTTAGAGCAATGTGGAGAAATAGCTGCCTCCAACAGCATGTCCTCACCTGTAATATGACCACAGGTTGGTGTAGCTCCCTGGGCAGAGCTGCCCTGAGCCCTGGCTCCTGCAGCATGGGACACAGCTGTCTTTGTTGGTGTGTCATGGTGCTGCAGTCACAAGAGCATCCTCTATTAAAAGGAGTTATTTCCTCTCTATCCTCAGTTAATGTCCAGAAAAGAACTTGATTGATGAGGGGCTTGCACCTTTATGACCCAAAACCAAACTAGGATTTGGTCTTTGCTCAAATACTGTATTTGTTATGGGAGATTTTTAGTTCCCAGGCTTGACCCAACTCTATGCTCCTCAGCTAACACACAGCAGTTCTAAAGCACATTAGTGTATCTACAAGTTCACAATCCCAAGCAACCTGAAAAAAGGGCTATATGTTGTAGTAAAATACCTTCATGAAATGTTCTTTTTTTTTCTTTTTAATACAGGCTCCAGCTCTTTTGCGCTCTATGTCAAAGGAAGATACATGGTACCAGTAGATACAAAGTACAAACTCTAACAGATTCATATTAGCTAGAAAGTAGGAAAAAAAAAAAGAAAAAAAAGGCAGTACAGAATGTCCATTGAGTACAATGGAAAATCCTCACAATAAATCAATTTCCAGATTTCTTCCTTACTGCTTTAAGAATAAGTGGTCTAAAAGACTGAACTCCCCAAAACCCAGTTGGGAAAAAGCCTATTAAATTAGGGTGGGGAGAACTGAAATCAATCTCCTCAATTAATCCTCTATTTGGACTCCTTTTAAAGCTTTAGCACATGTTATTTTTCTTTAAAGGGGGATTTAGTACTTGAGCAAATGTTCCCACATATCAGCCAAATGTAAAGTCACTTACTTACTTTTTCCATAGCTTTTTCTGATTAATGAGAAAAAATATTTTTGTTTTGAATAAAGGTCTACAACTTCCTGATCATTTTCATGCTTGAACCTGATCTCTGGTAAACTAATATAAATCAGGAGCAACTTGGTTGAAACCAGTGAGGTAAGATTAGCATGGGAGCAGAACTGTACTCAGTCTTTCAAATGATCTCCTCTCTTAAATTTCTTCAAAAATATGCAAGCCAACAGCATGAATCAAGTGTAATTAAGAGCAGAATTTAGACTGAAAGGTTGCATGTAAGATTACACGCATTGCTGTGGCAGCAGACTGATATCACACACAGAGAAATTTTTACCGTCTTCCTGCATCAAGCGGAAGATCCTTGAGTTGTGAAAAAGAAAGCAATTATTCAGGAGCAAACACTGAAACCAGTGATGGAACAGCATGGAGAACACACAGTACTACCGAACAAGTAAATTTCAGTTTATATTACTGGTGATTTTTGAACCTTTGCTCCAATATTAAACTCTTTCTTCAAGAAAAGTAACATGAAGAACAAAGGTACAGCAAAGAAAGTACATTAACTTTCGCAATGATTTCATGTGTTTTCTTGCTACTTAAATGTAATGTTTATCTAATAAACAGTATTTCAGTGTTAAACAGTAACTCTCTGTCCCATTTTGAAAGTCAGAGTGTCCTTCAGGAGTTGCTATGATGCCTTTGAAAGCAGTTTTTCTACAATAAAAGACATACTATGTTGCTGGAACAGGGTCTCAAGGAAGGCTGCCCACCACTTTCTGCCTCTGGGTAATTTGGCTTCAAACACAACCCCATGTCAATCTTTCTCACTTGTTCGCTTTCTTCCTGGTTTGGAGGAAACTAAGCAGTACTTTGGAAAGAAAGTTTATCAAGATAATGCCACAGTCCAAAGTCAAACCATTAGCTACTGCAGGAATAGGTTAAAAAAAAAATATATGTTTTTCCATTGCTTTTTCTGTGGAGACGAAAATAGAAATGATTTTTCAGACTTTCAGGTCTTGACTACTGAAGGACAGTGCAATATTAATTTCTTTATTTCATTAGGGCTACTTGCTTGCTTAGAACTCTGTGTGTTTAAGTGTGCTGTTGAATTAATGCTGTACATGGTACCAACTACCCCATCTCACAGAAAACAATCCTGAAGTCAAATGAAATGACTATTCTGCAACCGTGAAATTTAAAAACAAGGTTCTCTTCTAATTCTTAAACAGAGGAAATTAAGTTCATACTTTCTAGTACACTTAATCCTGAGCTGTTTGACATATCTGAACATTAGCCATTTGCACTGGGACATAAAGTGAGCATGGCTTTCAGAAATGCACTATTCCTGTAGACTGTTGATCCAAACTGACTGTCAAAAGTTCTCTGAAGAATTTCAGCAGCTGGCCTGCTTTATCATGGCCACCAGCTGCTAAAAGCTGTAGACGGTGATGAGAGCTTAGGTGAGGAAGAAGAATTTGGAGAGAAGTTAAAAGACAGGAGGGCAGAGAAGCCTCTGTGAGCTCTTCAGGTCTTTGGTCCTTGTTTACTCATTAAAGAGAAATTGTGGTTGAATGATACCTACCAAATTGGACCCTTAGGGCTGAGTCATTCTGAAAGAATAGGGAAATGATAAGCTATGATATTTATTTCAAGCAGATGAAATAAAGGGGTTTACACTTCATACCTTGTGTTAAACTGTTCATCATCCAAAAACTATAAGGATTAAACTGTGATGACTCAGATTGGGATTTGTCTCATTGGGGTTTAGTATAGATACCCATGTTAAAGGTAGCCAACAAACTCCCTATGTAACTACTGAAAAGAAAGAAATAGAGTAAGATCTACTTGGCCTTCCTTAGCTGTCTTGCCTAATTCTTTCTGTTAGCAGTAGAAAGAACATTGATAACTAAACCAAATACAGTCAGATGTGTTTCATTAGGTGAGCCTTCTTCTCTTTGGTTTTAACTGTGGTTTAGGCAAGAGTTAACTTTTCTAGATTCCTCAGAAGATTTAGATTTGAGGTTCCCAAGTCCCTCTAGTTTGTAAGATCTGCACAAAAGGTCACCTTCACTGCTCACAACATGATTTTTATTGCTAGAAAAAGCTAATCACTTAGGGTAACAAAAAAAAAATGATAAAAATAATCCAGTTATTCCCTTCTTGCATCCTCTCACTCTTTTACCAAGCTGCATTTGTTTGTTTTTTTTTTTTTTATCTTGGACAGGACAAAAAAGAGTGTGAGAGTGAATTAAGACAGTGATCAAGCACTTTGCTGAGCAAGTTGGAGACACAGCTGAATGTTAACATCTATTTTCTATCACTACTGTTTTTCTTACTCCTTCATGTCCAGTCCAAGCAAGGGGAATGCAGTTGTCTTATTATGGCAATCCTGAAACAAGTCTCCTGATATATGTGATTGCAGCACTGCTCTTTTGCATTATAGAATTCTTATAGAAAGGTGGACAAAACAGGTAAGTACTTCCTGGCAGCAGTGATGGTGTACTTGTACCTCTTATATGAAATCAAAAAGTCCTAGAGATAAAGATGGCCTGAGCTTTATTTTTGTTTTCATGTGGCACAGAGGAGGTGACAGAGCATGGGAATGGGACGGAGGAATTCCTGAGATCTGAACTCCAGTTGGATGCTGAGTCTGCAGCCTTGGGCAATTCTGGAGTTTTGGTATTTCAGTGACTGACACCCCATAAATACACAAATAATAGATAGGAACAAGTTAGGTCTGGATTTCATCCTGGCCTCAGAAGGCATGAATCCAGGAGCTGCAGACAGTAGTCTTCTGACAATCTGTCTTGTGGCCTGTGAGCCACAGTACTGAGTGCTGCACTTTCCATCTTATTTCTAAAATACCTGTGAAGCAAGGCTTAGACATGGTACATCATCCCCCTGTCCACATTTCCTCATCAGCAAAATGGGGCTAACAGGAATATTTTTCTTTTACCTGTGTTTATTTACAAGACTGTCAAAATTTAAATCAATGACAGAATAACAATAAGCTACTATCTTTTCGAAAGTCCTCTCAGGACAGAAGTGTCAGCGTGCCCATGACCATGGCAAAGCACCAATGCCAGATTGTGAAGATCTTCTGTTGATGAACAGATGCTCCCACAAGAGATTACACTGAAATGAGCATAGGTTCACAGAACTTTTGGCTACTGTGAATGAGGGGACCACAGTCTGGTCCTCGTTACTGCTGAAGTTAGATGAACATTAGCAATAAAATATAGCTAATCAGAACCAAAGAACTGTGAGGGTTTTTGCTTTTTTTTAAAGAAAAGAATTATTTAAGGGCAGATAACATTTTGAAAGAAATGAATGAGTGATGTAGGAAAAAAAGTGATATCTAACAAACCACTGCAAGAGGTATAATTATATAGCAGGTTTAATAATGCATAAACTCTGACGTTCTGTTGGAATTAATTGATGTAAAGCATCAGTGTGGATTTTTCCCTCCCTCTCTTGCTGATGTTTGTAATTTAGATGAATGAAAGGAGCCTGATTACTAATCAGGTAGAGTTCAATAGGTTACATTTTCTGAGAGAGCTGTGCCTCCATAAATTCATTGTGGCCAGTTCCTCTTATCCCAGCTCTGAAAAAATTCCCAACAAAACTCAGCACTGACATACTTCAGGATTAGTTCTTGTCTTTGTTACCTGTCTCTGCCTTTGGGGTCACTCAAGGTTGCCTGTAGCTCCAAATGAATGAATAACTTTTAAATCAGAGATATGTTTCTTTGAAGCTTTAATGAGAAAGGGGATATGTGCTGAATTACAATACACTACCCATAGCAAAAAATCACCCAGCACATACTAAAAGAGCTGTCTCTAAGCTGCAAACCTCAGCCTGAGACTTAAATCTTACCCAATCTGAGTAACATCAGAGCTGAAAGGGCTGATTTGGTGTTGTATTGCTGTGGAGTGTTTTGCAGGAGGCTCAGACTGGAGGAAAGTCAGGAACAGCTAACCTGAACTACGCTTTCCTTTAGCAAATCCCCTGGTAGACAAGGGAAGCCCATGTGGTGACATCCTTAGATTTTCTTTTGCAGGTCTCTGGGTCAGCACAGGGCAATGGCACACAGCCCCAGCACAGGGCTGCCCACTCTGGCTGGATCTCTCCCTGTTCCATGTGAGCCAAAGCCTTATCATCCACACTGCAAATGTATTGATTAATTGCCACACTCCCTGCTCCACAGGAAAAAAACAAGCAAGACATGATATCATTTTTCTTTCCAGACTTCTCTCAAGTGTCCATTTTGTGGTATGTATTAGAGAGCAAGCCTGGCTGCTGTTTGCAGATCCATGTCCATAGTGCTTATTTGCTGTTAATCTTAGAGTTGCATTAGGTCGCTGTGACTTCTTTATCTCACATAACAATATAAAGCAATACCATTGTGGACTTAGGTCCACTCCAGGTTGCTTTTAAGGACCAGTTCTAGTTAAACAGATTCTCTGGAGCTCATAGATGTAAGTAGTTTTTTTCTATAAGAAGTAGAGGCCAGAGACCAAGAAGCTCTGATCCCTTGAGAAGTGAAGGCAGGACATTTTTTTGCTGAAAGAAGAGCTGCTGGTTTGCCATGTTTGATTTGCAGTCTCCTGCTGAGGCAATAAATGTTCACAATTGCTGGCATTATTATGTGCTGCTGCAGCTTGAAGTTTTCACTGTTTCAGTAGCCATGCAAGGCATCTGAAAAGGCTAACATAAAAAAGCTTTGTTTCCAGCCAGGAAAAGTATAACTAGTAGAAAGAATTAAAATCTGCTAACCTGCTCTCAAGTTTTTTAGAAACTGCTGAGGTCAAGTACAGTGGCAATATACACACTGACTTCTAGCTCCGGGTGTGAGCAGGAGCTGAACCTGAGCACAGACCAGTACGTTACCCTGTGGTGTGCATGGAGGTCCTACTTCAGCTGCATGGAGGTGCTTTCTGGTGCTCATGCATCTCTGACTGAGAGACACTGCATCTGCTTCTTCAGGCATCAGGGGAAGCTTATGAGTCCTTCCGCAGGTCAGAGACTGTTATTAAATTAATTCTGCCTCTCATGGTTCCGGAAATGTGTGGATACTAATTACCTAAATGTTTTCCAATACATGCTGAAGTAGAGGCTGTAGTCTGTCAGATAGTCTGCTCTAAGCCTTCCACATCCCATCAGCAATGTGTTTTTGCAGCTCTGGCTTCATGCAATTAAGGGGGAAAATGACTATTTGTACAAACAGGCTTTATAGGAAAAGAAGGAAGGTCTGTCATTGTTCCAAGTGTGCACACCTGAACAATCCATATTGTCCATGATTCATCTTCAGGTGTGAATGCTACTAGCTAGAGATTATTATTTGAATTTATACATACTTTTCATGAATGTGGATCTAGTGTATGTGGGAATGATGGGGGCTATTGTAAGCAAAAGCTTGTGTCATACTTGTTGTAGTGCCCTCTAGTTACCTGGAGTCTGCTGTGACCTTTGTCTAATATCCTGAGTCATTGAATCAGAAGCAGCTTTGGGTATAGATTCACACTGTGTGGCTAAGTCCCTCTTCTGACTCCCAAGGTTACTAGAAGGAGTAATACATCAGATAACCTGCACATCACTTGCCTAGTACTGGAGTAATACTGCCTTTCTTTTTTAAGTGTAAAGGCACTGCCAAGCTTAGCATAAAGAGAGAAATGCAGTTATAGCACACATGACTAACATTAGAAAATTATTCTTGAGATTTTTCCTCACTGAAAATTATTAAAAAACTTCAGGCCCTTGAGACAAATACTTTGATGTAGCTTGGAAAATAACTGAAAAGCTGCTGTGAGTGCTCGGCAACCCACCAAGAGTTCATAAGTTAATAAGACTCAAGAAAGCATTCCTGTAAGCAGCATTTCTGTTTTGGGCCTTCAATTAAGCATAAATTTTCCATAATGAAGAGAAATACATGCCTGGGATTTAAAGAAAATGTAAAGAAGGTTATGGGAATAGGGGATAGTAGGAAAAACTTCCCTATTATGCCTTGTGCTTCACCGCATGCCACCAATATCAACAGTACCATAAAAGATGCTAAATTTCTCTTTCCGGAGCTGTGAAAGGTGTTTCATCTAGGGTTGTGATTTATGGCTATTCTGGTGAATAGTATGCACCATGGCCTGAGGGCATTGGTAGTGAGTGGCCCTTGGCACTCTGAGGGCAAACAACGCATCACAGCACTAGCCAGAGTGTTTTCCCCCTCAAAACAGCCTGGTTTGCTCTCTGTTGCCAGTTAGTAGCAATCCTCCCTGAGAACTCTTGCCCAGGTGAGAAGAGTATAAGCTGTAATTGACAGAGATCACAGGGAGCTTGCTAATGGCCAAACAAGAACATACAGCTACGTACAGGTATTTCAGCCTGGTCCTGTTGAAGTTACCAGCATACATCAGTAAAAACTGAGATGGTATAACGGGTCTCAAATTTGAGATATTTGCTGAAGTTTTTCATGGAAAGCTGTTGCATAACATACTCAAAAGGATTTCTCAAGGACGAATGGAGTTCACTGACTTAATCTTTTTTGCTTTTGTTTTTCTTTTTTTTAGTTTTTATTTTAGGATATTGGATATCTCCATTATTGTACTACTGAGTCACTCACACTGTTTAGCGTGGACAGCTTCATAACATCCCATGCAATAAGGGGAAACTACTTTATGAATATGGAATTGGATGCAGAGCAGGAATTTGTGGTTAGATTGTCAGAGAAGAATATCTGAAACATCCTTTTTTTGAAATTGGGTCGCTTTTCCTTACATTGGCTCATCTTTTTTAGTTATAGGGAAGATAAGAATCTATTAACTCCATGGAAATCTTGCCAACATTTCTAAAGATATGCACAGCATACTTCAATATGTTCCTGATGATTTAATCTCTGCCTCAGCCAGACAAGCTTGTCCTGTATTTGCAACTATTTTGCATGACAACTGTATTTGAGATGAAATATTTTTAATTGAGTTGCCACTAAATCTATATATTTCAAAATAATAACTTGTGGCCTTTCTTCTCAGTGAGTCAGTAGGTAATTATATCAAAGTGTGGAGATAAAAGGATTGCCACTGGCACAAGAAGTCACCTATGTTGGAGCATTGTGGGCACAAGTTAACATTGATATCAAAAGTAGATTTAGGTCCAGCCTCAAATACTGTAGAGATCCACTTGCTCTTTCAGAATCAAGACTTTTGCGAAAATTGATCTATCTGAGAAAATGCTCGTGAAAACATATGTCACCAGGTGTTGTTTAAAAATTTGGGTCTTACCCCTAAAGGATGGCAGTGAATGATTCATATGTGTGTAAATCACTCCTAGATCTACATAGTTTTGGGATAGAACATTGTTATGATCTTGCAAGCTGCATTATTAGTTTTTAATTAGATTATCATCTCAGCTACCTAATCAAATTAATCATGGTTATTCCTAACCATGAAACAGAATAGGGCTGATGGAGGTTCATATTTATTTAACAGATCTAGCTTTTTTTGGCTTTTTAGATGAAAAAAAAATGTGACTTTTGCAGTGCTTTGGTGACTAGTGATCCCAATATAGTTTCCTGAATTCACAGCACCTTGTTTTCTTTAATGTTCTTCGTTTGAATCTTTGAAGACATCTGTACATAATCTTTTCTACAGGTGTTCAGCTGCGTTCTCATCTGTAGAAAGACCAAAGGAGGATTTGAGTTGAGCTGTTCTACATCTTATCCATTTACAGTGTGCTAGAGAACATCTCTAAGAAGTTCACTGACTGATATCTACAGCTGATATTTGAACTAGTGTAAATGAGCTTTCAAAGGCATCTGCAATGCTTTAAGATTCCAGCATTCGGGATGTTATTTTGGCTTTTTATATCACCAGGGACATCACTAACATGAAAACTAAGAAGTATTCATGTTATGCAGCCACTCAAAAGAAGCAGTGTAAAAAAGCAAGGGCGTGAAACGCATCTGCTTTTGTTTGATATTGGCTAATGTTTTGTTTTGCATCCCAGCCTTCTGACACATATAGCTATTCATAGAGTATGGCAGAACTGCCTCCTTCATTAAACTAGTCCTGATGTTTGTATCTGACAAAGCTGGAAACTTCTTCCAAATTATATTACATCGTGCATATTTGAGATTTTTTTTCTTCACAGTGTTTCAAAATTATTTGTATAGTTCAAAGCAGAAGCACGTAGAAACTTGGTCTCCACATGTGTCTTAGTGTCTGTTGTCTGCAGCCCTAATAAGTGAGTGAAGCAAAGAGGGTTCTCTAGGGAATCAGTTGTGGAGGTTTATGATTATTTTCCTACCTTTAATATGAAAAATCTTGGTTATTAAAGAGATAAAATTTATTTTAATGCTTCTAAAACTAAGAATCCTGCTTGGTTTAAACCCTTCAGAGATGAACGCTGTCTAACTGTCCCTTTAGATAGTATGAGCTCCTTTAGGTAAAGTTTTTGTTATCAAACATTTTCCAGTATTTGACTCCAGTAAAGAAATTTTAAAGCTTATCTGAAAATCTATGTGGATGTGCTCACAAAAAAAAAAAAAATCTCCCTGAAAATATGGATATATGAAATCTGTTGCTTAGATATATTTATTTATGTTGATTCAAGATTTGCTAGGAATGGAAATGAAATATTTAAAAAATGGTAACTAAATCAAAAGCTACCAACATCTTGTCAGAAGTATGAATTTTGGCTGATCACACACAACAATTATAATGCCAGTAAAGTGTTTTCTTCAGTGGCTTTACCCCTTGGGACCAAGGAAACATTTAGCCTATGGTCTATTGTGTGCAAAGGACAGTCAAAAATGGTTGTCTTGATCTGCTTAAGCCTATTTCAAAATAAGTGTGTGAAATCTATGATTCAGCTACTGGTTCTTTGAACAAAAGAATAGAGAAAAGATACTTTAATTGAAGTGTTGTTATGGTGATACATTAAACTAATCAATTCTGGTTTGGATCCAGAATCAAGGGACAGTGTGCTCCCACGTTGGAGCACTTCAAGCTTTCTGTCAGCTGTAGTGGAGAAATAACTTTACAGTGAGGACAGGAATTCTCATAGTAAAAAAAAAAAAACAAAATCTACATTGATATCACTGATAAGATAAAAAAAGCCAAATCTAAGATGCTGTGCAACCTTAGTGCCCTTTGTTTGCTGTGCTCTTTGTAGATTTTCTTTTAAAGGATCACACACTTCATTTAGCCCTTATGCAAAAATTGCTGAATGAGTGATTGGAGTGCTCCAAGGAAATATGTCCCTTCCAGTACAGCAAGAATAGTGCAGGCTGGTACCAAACACTGCCTAAACAATATAGATAGAGCAATCTGCCTTGAAGTCTTCTGGGGAAGTTTCTCTATAGCAGAGCTTCTGAGTGCATGGAGGCACCAGTGGCATCTCTGTGACCATAAGATATGTGTATATGTGTGTAGGCACTTACACATAAATGCCTATTTTTACTAGTGATTTTTCAGTGTAAGGGGCCTGAAGGCAATGTTGGAAATTGGTGTTTTTTTACGAGATAATACTGAGAGTATCAGATGTATGCATACGTGTGAACATGTATTACATGGCTTTCTAGGAACCAAGCTTGTCACAGTAAGCAGCAGTTCCTGGACTAAACAATCTCTGAAACTACACCCAGCTTTTGCCTTGGGGAGCATAGTTGGTTTTTACTTGAAAAGTAAACCAACATATGAGCACCATGGATAATCATGAGTGTAAGTGATTAAAGGAATCTTCTTCAATCCTATGAGACCGATGCTTATTTCTCATTTCTGGTAGTCAGTCTGAATGACTGCCCCTGGTGAGTTGGACATATCTCTTTTGACTGGAAAAATCTCTTGTCATCAAGAAAATAGTAAAATAACTGAGGAATATTCACACCAGAAACTGTAAGCTGCTCAAGAGCAGCAAGAATCCTATAAGTTGCTCCATGTGCTATGCTGTAAACCTTGCGACTACATTAGTGTCTGATCCCAAAGTGTTGCTTTACTAAGCATCATCTCTGTGAATTTGTCATAGCAGTAAGTTGGTAGTGACTTGGGAGGTAGTGGCAGTGGAGTGTCTGCTGCCATTACTTGTGCTGTAATGATGGCATGGATGAGTAGTGAATTTGAACACCTTTATATGGCATACTGATGGCAAAAGTGTTTCCATTTTGCAGCATGTACATGACTTAAAAAGTGCTAAAAAATGAAGTGGAATGCAAAGGGAATACTTGCAGCTTTGAGATACAGCACAGTCTATATGGAGAGAAAACGTATTAGAACCTCAGATCTTAGTGGAGTCAGTTCTGGTAATGCAAACCATGCATGGCTTTGGTTTTGCAATTCTGGCAGCAGGTATTGTTTAGATACTAGAATATACTGGGAATAATTTCTGTCTAAAATATAATATTGGGGGGCAAGAAGAGAGTGGTTGCATTGTATGTCTGAAAGTTGGACAGCTGGCAAAGAAAGGAGGAGATTGAATAAGCAGGCATCCCTGAAGCCTCATCCTTGACTTCGATGAATCCAGGAAGGGCTCAGAACCTGTGTTGTGGTCTGATTACATTCCACCCCAAACACATGTGATTTCCTCAGCTAACCTCATCAAATCCTCTCCTTTGAGGTCACATTAAAACACATGAGAATGTGTGCCCATGGCTAAGCAGGAGTCAGTGCTCTTCTCTGTGCATACAGGGCAGGAGAGAAAGAGGAAGAAGAAGCAAAGAACCTGACTGTTGCTGTCTGACACCAAAGCAAAGGGGCAAGACACAGAGAAGGTCATGGTCAGGCAAAGGACTCAGCCTAAGTTCCAGCATCTGGCAGAAAGCCCAAGTTTCAGATTTGTGAGAAACTGTCTGGGGGAGAGAAATATCTTTACACTAGATGTGAAACAGGAGGGCTGGAGGGAGGGTTGGAGAGAAGCCCAAGAATGAGCACAGCCTGCTGCAGTCATCGGCTTCAGTCGGGGCCTCCCTTTTTCCACTTGCATGAAACTATTTCTATTGTTATTAAGTCTTAAAAAGCTCTTGTGTATCTGGATGTGCACATGTGTGTATGTATGTGTCTGCAAAAGTGACATGTTTAGCTTCATATCTGACAATTTGCCTTTGGCAGATTAGATGTAAAAATTAACTTGCTCTGTGCCTTTTCTTCTTTTTTTTTCCCTTTTTTTTTTTTTTTTAAAGGGTAAAACAAAACCAGATTGAGCTTTTACACTTAAAGCCCTAAGAAAATCATAAAAGTGAATTATGGGGTGAGAATTACTCTTTAAAGGAAAGCTTTACACTAGAGTAAACTTGGAACATTCATACATAAAATATTACATATAGTATTTAAGTGTATAAAATCTGCTGAACTGGCCAATTTCTGACCATTATATAAACTTTATGCATTTGAGAAAGCAGACTTGCTTTCACAAAAAACAATTTGTTCTAGCTTTTATTATAAAATAATAATCCCTTGGTATCAACACTTGGTGGTATTGTCATAAGCTGTCTCCTCTGTGTGCACACGTTAAGCAAATGGACCTAGAGGGACAAATGTCCTCTACAAGGAAGAAATGACAGAGACTAAAAGAAAACTCAATAGTTACTGATGCTCTCACTTAATCATGCCTGGATGTGCTCAGATGCTATAAAGACAAGGTCTTACAAGAGTCAGTGCTATGTAGAATAGCCTGCAAAAGCGTTTATGTGAGACAAGCAGGCATTTCTGAGCCTATCTGTAGAAATGTCACCTATTTTTGCAGGTTGTCTGATGTGCTACTCCACAGCAACCTATGTGATATCTCTTGCTACAAATACACTGTTTGAAAGTTATGACTTTTTCTTGCAGAAATTATTACCAAATTATCTAAAAACTAGGTGAAAGCCAGAGACTGTTCATGGAATTTTAAGCTGTAAAACTGTTAATTCTTTCCTTAGTCGAAGCTGGAACAGAAGCATTTCAGTGCCCTCAGAGAAATACAGCATATATGGTCTTCTCTAATTGCCTGCCAGGGAAAAGCTGTGATTATGAAGCAATCACTGGTCTGATCCCATAGTAACTTTTCCTAAGTCAAAACACTCTATTTTCTTCTAATTTCTTGAGTATTGTGCTATTTTAAAGAATTTCAAAATATCATTTTCACAACAAGCATCAGCACTGGATTAACAGAACCAAAGTTTGTATCTTGGAATAACAGGAAGAAAATAGATGAAATATTTAATTGAATTGCAGATGTTTTGTCTAGAAGAGAAAAATACTTGGAGAGTAATTGAGTAGGTTAGCATCTACACTAAGCAGAGATTTTTAGAACAGAATACATATGGAGAATACAAACATCTGTGTTGAATGTTAGTTTCCAGTGGTATCAAGGAACACACAGTTTTCTTAGATTTTAGAACTTAGTGGTATCAGCAAAAATAGAGTAAAATGTCTAATTATATTGCTGAAGTCAGCAAAGGAAGAATGCAAAAGAACCTTATTCTTCTTCCTGAGAGACATCTATAACAAATCATTAGTAGTATATTAAAAAATAGATTATAGCTATGGGATTAAGTGTTTTTCCTATTCAACAAAGGAATAAGAAAGGAAGACATTAAATTATGAACAGTATCAATCCAAGTGCGTGCTTAATTAATCAAAATATGAAAACATCAAAATGGTCTATATAATGTTGTTCAGTCCCTTAAACTTCATAGAATTTTGAAAATTTGTTGGATATAAAAAGAGAAGGTAATTTTTCTAGAGAGTATTTGTAGTATGGAAACTATAAAACATATTTTCTAGTTTTCTAACAGAAGGAATTATTCTGAACACTGAGAAGTGATAGTTTTGTGGAGTTAAAAATATATTATCAAATTTTAACTTCTCAGGTAAGAAGAAATATAGAGTTGCAGACGTTATATTAAACCATTCATCTTATCATTCATTTACATTTCCACTTGCAGCACAGAAGTCTGAATAACTAAGAAGATTTTAATTAAATCAAAGGACAAAGCATGACAATTTAATGACCTGATATAAAACCTCGTATATTTCCACTGGCCCCAGGAGTCTTCTTAAGAAGAAAACAGTGCAAATTAGATTTTCTGATCTATGTGGGCTTGGACAGCCTCTTCCCAAGAGGCAAGGCTAGGAATCAGGCTTTATTTCCTATTGGTGATTGAACCCCACCCAAATTACATCAATGCTGGATCAAATAGATACTGTAATTATATTAATTAAGCAAACGTCCCAAATTAATTTTGAAAGTTATCTTCTTTGATCGACTGTGGTAGAGCCTTGTTCAGGCACAGTCACATATTCTGTTTACAGATTTTGAGATAAAATCAATGTGGCAAATCTTGGTCTTCTCTGGTGTTTAAAACAAAACAAATAATTATTCATCCCCTCTTTTCTGTTCAGCAAAATGATCTCTGTGATTTAATTCTAGCTTGGGCTGATAGCACACTACTCTTCTTGACAGACTAAGAAGGAAATGGTGTTTGGATCACAGCTATGGCTTGGCAGGAACTATTGCTGTAGTGCCTGCACTTTGTCAGATGGCTTGGGAAATTCCATAGCCGATACTCAAAACTGTAGTTCAGGCAGGGATTTCTAATCCCTGATAAGTGTGAAGTTCACAACAAGTCAGCCACCCTGCATTTTCTGCATCTGGTGGCTGTGTCAAGGCTCTCATGACATATGCTGCTGTTCAGAACTCCACTTAAATCCAGACATCATTGTGACAGTCTGAGATGGTGACCTGGTGGATGGTTTGCCCACCTTTCTCTTATTGAAATGGAGGTTGAGACCCCTTACTAAACATGGTGTAGTAACTGAACTTGATGTAGAAAATGTAGCCCAAATACTATAATATATGGTTAAGTATTGAAGTGACTGATCAGGTAATATGAATGGGATTCAGAAATCGTTCCATAAAATTTATTCATTTGCTCTTCTCTTCAAAAAGACAGGGTTAGAAAACACAGGTAGCTGGGAAACTCTTCAAGAAATGTTTTATTTAATAAAGAAAAATGATTTACAAGTGCAGACCTTGAAAAGTTTTACTATATTTGAAATACAGCTGGAACTACTACAAGTGAAGGCAATGATTGATTACCCTCTAAACGTTGGCTTAAACTAATTATCTGAGGTTTCATCAAGAGAATACAGGTTAGGTTGTAGTAAAATATTTTCAGTAATCAGCATACCCTAATAATAAAGGAACAGCTATCTGAGTAAGTTTTAGACTTTCTTCTAATAGAAAACTTTAAAAACATGTTTCACAAATTTTTCTCAGATGTGTTTTATGTGTATTAGTTCTTCAGCACAGGAGAAAGTTGGATTCAGATCTTAGTTTCCTAAGACTCCAAGATTCTAAAGGAAATGGCCAATATTATCCAGGAGTCTATATTGGATGGACATAAACATACTTCCTATTATTTGAGTTTGTTTATATTTTATGAGTTTATCTCATACATAAAGCCAAGAGTTCAGATCCAATGATGTTGATTCGAAGAACATTGCTTTATTCTATGATTTTATTGGCTTATTTAGACTCTCCCATGAATTATTCTATTATTTTATTGGGTTATTCAGACTCTCACAATGAATCATTTTCAATCAGCTCAATCCCATCTGGAGCTGGTCAGAATATTTTCAGTGAAATAAAATATGTCACTTCATCAAAGCCAAAATGTTGTATCAACATATCAGTTTTGACAAACATTTCTTGAGAAAGTTTTTGCCTGGGGTTCCCTTGCCACTTACAGCTAGAGGAGAAAGAACCTGAGCCGAAAAGATCAGGTTTTATATCCAGAAAGAGACTTTTCATAACAATTTCCATTTGCAAAAATGTTTGAGGGGTTTATTTTCATTCCTCTGAAAAGTGAAAACTAATTCTGAAACCTTGAAATTTATAGCAAAATGGAATCCGTGTCCTCTGAACAACTTTAATCACATCTGAGCATACAAAATGCTGATTCAGTAGCCCATATTTAGAGGATTTAGGTATACCAGAAGGCAGAAAATAAGGAAACCATAAGAAATGTGGTTGTATAATGACAGTTGACTTCTTTTCCCTTGGAATAGTGCTCATTTGCCAAACAGCATACAAACATCACTGAATCTGACTCCTGCCGTAAAGTTGTCCACAAAACATGCGTGATAGTACGTTCTCTATCTTTCACACCAAGGTTTAGTAATGTGCATAGCAAATCATTCCTAAACTATGTAGGGTACGGACCAGATCCTAAGTGTTCAGGGGGACACTAGAAATATGTTTTTTTTTGGTCATTACAATTTGTGGGCATTTCAGTTATTTTGTCATGGTTAAAACACTTTTACTGCCCCCAAGGCAAAAACCCCAAAATTGCTTGTATCAGCTGAAACAGGAGGTTCCAATGAATCTCATTAGCTGCTGGATTGCAACCTCGAAGAAACAGGCACTGTATATGACTGCAGGAAAGAGGAAGGTACAGCTGTGGCAGAAACTGCCCTTACCTTCCCTGGCTGGCATTTTATAGACATATTTCTGTAACCCCTTTTTAGCTATTAGAAAATGATCCTGCAGTATATGTATTTGAATTAGTTATTATGAAAGAGGGCAACACCTGTGGCTGAAACACATATAATATTTTCAAAATGGAGACAAAATATTGTAGTAAAAGAGATGCTGAAGCTGTATGAAGCTAAGCTTGTAAAAAAAAAAAAAAAGAAGTGGGTTAAAAAAGCATTTCTGAACAGAACCTTAAGGAAGGTCATTTTCTTCAAGCATAAAGGAGCCACAGGTTGGTGGAGGAGGCTGATGTCTGTCTTCCATTACTCACACAAAATTTTCATAGCAGTATTCACAGTCACATGTGTACAGCAGTGTAGATGTACTCCCGACATGTACAGACTGGTGTTACCAGTGGTAGGAATGACTCCAGAGAAGGCAGTGCTGGGGCTGAGACCCACCTGAGCGAGGAGGAGCCTCACCAGAATAGCATGACCACTCCACCTGCCCCCTCTTCTTCTCCATGGGTGGGTTATACATAAAACTGCTGAGAGGCAGCAGAACCAGAATGTGAGAAGAGGCTGTTAAGGGAAAAAATATTCAAGAGAGATTGATTTCAGGAAAGGGAGTGCTAATGCAGCGCAAAGCCAGATGTGTGACCGCATATACACATGTGAAATTTTTCCTCTTCTTCTCTACCAGTGGAATAATCCAGCGTATCAGTAGAGCTCTTATTGCAATGCAGGCAGTAAATTTTCTGTAGGGAATTGGTTTAATCAGTTTACAGAAATATTAAAGCATAAAGTGCGGTTTTTCAGCAACCATTTTATCATGAGACATATTACAGGAGGAATTCTCTTTAAAGAAGGAAAAAATACACAACTCTGATTTTTGTCCCTTTACAGATCATCTTTTACTCAGAAGGTCCAGAATATTTTTCTTGAGCTGTTTTTACAGCAGAATTTCAGATTTTAAGGAGTCTGGAAGACTCCATTTTATCAGTACGGCTAACGATACTGCGCTGTGATAAGACTTGAAAGTGAAAGCTAAACAACAGAAAAGAGGTGGGATTAAGGATTTTCTTTCAGTTGGTACGTGGATTAGTTTCAATGGATTTATGGCTGCTGTTTGCAATTATGGAGCCAACTGCACTGATGCCTGTCTCTCTGATTAGTGGTACCTATTGCCAAAGCACATCACTGAGAGCTCCAGTAAGGCTTCAGAGGCCTTAATAGAGAGTGTGCACACTGTTGGCAGCACCAGCCTAAAAGTCAGAGATAAAATGAGAATAGAAACCAATGTACAGCTTTACCTTCTGGCCCTCTAGAAATTGACAATTTTATACTGCATTTTTGGCCTATCTTCTTAATATGTAGAAATAAAACCACAGCTGTTATTTTGTCTGAGACATACAGATTTACTGCTGAGCAGGAGGATAATTCTTACCTCTTATACATGCCACTGCGTTTGTTCTGATTGCTTCTTTCTAAGTAAGTTGCTAAAAATACACTTATTTTCTGATTCAGAAGCAAGAGTGAACAATGCTCATGAAACACTCCCAAAGAGGAAAAGAGGTAAAATCCTGATGCAGCTGGCAGGATATATAAGATAAGGTGTTTTTGAACAGGAATAATTAGGGAAAAGATCTTATTTGATAGAATAATTAAATAAAAACCTTTAATACAGCTGATAGTCAATGACTCAGTGAAAAAGGAAACCTGAATTTTAAATATTAAGGATAACATCTATCTTTGCCTAGATCTGGACATTATTGGCACTCTCCATAAATCATCCTCTTTTTAATTTAATATGAGCATCTGTAAGGTCCAGAGATAAATTAATTGCTGCCAGATTTAAATAATATGCTTGGTTTCAGGCATTTCCTGGAGATTAATGACAGGTTAGGGGGAGCCAAGGGCCTAAAGTTCAGCCAGAAACCATTAACCTCAGGTTATCATTAACCTCAGGAAACACCGTATGTCTCAGCTGTGTCTGCTCCTACAGAATGGAAATGAAAAGTGTAATGTCATGTATTTCTTGTAGGAGTTAATGCCACCCCAGTTGGTACACACAGACAATTTTAACAGCCCGTGTTCTACCTGGTTAGATGGCATGAATCAAATGTGTACATCCACTTGGCTTATCATGGCTCCTCCAAAAGGAGGCATTTAATGCTCTAAATGATATATTGTGTGGATGTCTTTTGTTTGTGAGCCAAAAGATAAAACCCTAGAAGCCCATGGAAAACAGGTAGTATGTTAGCATGGAGTGGGCTGGCACTTTGAGGTCAACATTTGTCTTGCAAATGCACCTTGGCTGGATGTGAGCAGCACATATGGTCTCTTCATCGCTGCCCTCAGCTGTTGCACAGTGGTGTTTGGGTGCAGGGAAGAGGGCCTCATGTTTCTTAATTTAAGCAGCACAGAACTGTGTCTGGAGGAAAATTTCAGAGTTCCCAATTCAACTTATTAAGAGCCGAATTTTGACCTACTTTCAGACTGCAGAGACCTCGGGAGACACAGTATCTGGATGCAGAAAATAAGAACAATATTTCCAGGAAAGCTTTTATACATTTTTCAGCCTGAAGGTTTCCAAGCATTTTACGAGCATTTATTAATTAACACCCACAACATTCCTGTGAGATATGTGTTGTCCCTGCTCTGTGCTACTAATGACATCAGAGATGAAACCAGTGAAAATTTGGGGAGAGAGAGAAGAGGAAGATGACACCACATAGGGAAAAGGCTCTGAGAATTCTCACTTCTCCCTCATCTCTCCTGTGAACATGAGGCATACCATGGGTTCTATCTATGTAGACAGGGGAATTGGGAGTTGAGGCTAAAGCTGTATGTAGCTTGTAAAAGTATCACTGTGAGTTACTGTTCTTATTAAGAAGGAAGTGAGTTAGTCTCAGCTAATTTCAAAACAGCAGAGAGAAAGGACAAATTTCTGGTGAGCCAGAAACGGTTGTTTTCAGGCACTGGTCCAATGAGTACTCAGGCTATAGGCAGGTTCTAGTGGACTGTAGCGGCTACTCATGTGTGCAGCGCGGTTTGGATGCATCTTTCTAAGCACACAATTCCCTCAGTTAATGTTAACCATGTACAAATGGGTGTCTGGGTGGAGTTATACATTGTGGCTTCCTCTGTAGTTAACACAGAGCCTTTCATAGTTTTATCATAAGTGTCTAAAATACTTTCTTCCTTTAGAATTGCCCAGCTTTTCACAGAAATTTTACTGTGGGACTCTGAAAGACCATTTTTTTAATAGCTCAAGTTAGCTGGGGTGGAAGTGAGAGCAGAAGGCCTGGATAATCCCAGTGAGGGGACAGAAAGATGTCCTACTGGCTTTTAACTGTGTGAGGACTGTTGATCTGGGGACTGGACAAATAATCTATATTTATACACAAGCACATAGACACCAGGTTGCCTTAGGCAGCAAAAAGGCCACAAGCTCATGCTGGCTTCATGGAGGGAGATGATGGATGAGTGCAGAGAGATACAACGGGAACAACACTTGCAACACATATTAATCTCACTGAAACTTGGTATGCTGACAGCGCTGCTCTTTGTCTTCTGGTCTGTTCGACTGGGTTTAGTTCAGTGGTCATTTTTTACGATAGTCTTTACATGCAAAAATCTGTATTGTTGTATAGCTAGACAGTTTTGTATCTGCTTTTCATTATTATGCAACTTCTCTAAACATTACTAAAATGCGTATTAATATATAAATCTTTATCTATTTTATGTTTTTGTAGCCTACATGTTACTTTTTATTTTTGGTCTTTGTCTTCAGGTCTTCTTATTAGCATATTTCATATGTTTCTGCTGTCAGGCTTCTTTAATTCTGCTTATGGCAAAGGCCACTCCTTTCAACCTATGGCAATCCTCAGATAACTGTATGGCACTTTTTCATGGATTCCAAATCTATAAGAGAAATGATACAGATGCCTTGAAAGCACAGCAGGTCAAAATTGTGGCCAAGCGGCAGCAGTATGGCTGGAAAAAAGGGCTCCCTGGAAGCTTGTTCCAGAAGAATTTTCTAAAGAAAACAACTGTGAATATGAGCACACAACATGTTTTCAGAAGCTGGCGGAAAAAAAGGATTAAACTTTACTAAATCTCTCTCCTACTTCTAGTCCACAGTTGGCTGCAAAGAAACAGAATTACGCCAGCTGTGCAATGCAACCTAATTCGACAAAAAATACAATAGCATTAGGCTATGGAGAATTTGAGTCTGACTTTCTTGTGGGCCAGTGGGATAAGATATCTCTGATTTACTAAAGCTTGTGAATCATAGACCCTAAAGTTTTGATTTTTTTAAATCTTGCTCTCCCTGATCTTTACTGAATTGAAGAACGCCTGACCTTTAGTGCTATTAGAACTCCTCACTTCTGTGGTTCATCCTGTGTTTCACACCACTCATGCAAGTCTTACAGAGGCAGGTGTTACTAATTCAAGACAAATATCTTCTCCTGTGTTTCCCAGAGTGGGTAATGCAGTGTTGGTCCCTGAAGGTTGTGAGTCTTCTTCCCAGCTTTTGGAATCCAGACCAAAGCTCTGCTGTGTAAGCAGGATGGAGAGAGTAAGCAAGGAGACCTTGAAAGCAGTGATGGTTAACTTTTTGATGGTCTTTGGTCACTTTTTTTTCTCAACCTCACATTTGGAGGTAGAGCAATAGTTGTGCAAGGATACATACCATCCTTCAGATGGAGTCACCAATACAGACTGGTCCTATATTTCTTCCTCTTAATTCCTCCTCATACAGAGGAATGCTCTGATATGCTTGACTTTCCAAAAACCCATGCTCTCCCAGACCACATCAAATAGCAGAAGGTCATGTCTTTGTGGATGGTGCGTCATGGAAAGAGTTGGAGGTCCTTCATTCCCAGAGCTACAGGAAAATAAATTCCTTTTTGAGCAAATGGAGAGCAAAGCTACATCTGAAGTAATATTTCTATAGAAAATACAAACCTGTAATTGATGAGAGACACTTCCAAATCCAGCATCATATTTCTAAACCAAAAGTTGTTAAAATATTGTAGTTATTTTTTGAATATGATGCTTTAGGACTAATTTTACAATTTCTTTCATATTTTAATTCCTTTTGCCTAAAATGTGCAATTTATGTCTACATTGTATACATGCATATATGTTATATACATGCAATATGCATCCACTCTAAAAAAATATTTTTAAATCATTCTCAATTCCTATGATAGAAGTGGCATGTAGACATACAGCTAAATGAGCATATTAACGAATTTTGAAGATACTGATTCTCAAAAATTGACAATACATTGTCACTCATTCCTACCCAGGTCAAACAAGTTACATAAACCACCAAATATAGTTTAAAAAATGAACCAGATGTAAGTGGTCTAATACTTCAGGTTCATGCATTCTTATTTCAATTGTCTAGAACTAAAAGCAAAAAGACACTCTATATAATTAAAAATAAATGGAGGTTATAATTGCTTAAAAGATTATAGCATAAAATTTTCATGACTGATGTGCTGCAAAATAAAAGAGGGTTTTGCTACACAGAATGTAATGTTGTTTTGCTTGTAGATGCAGCTTGCATTCAGGCATATCAAGAAACAAGATCATTTAATGGTTTATTCATTCTTTTTAACAGAATATAGCCATGCCCATCATCCACATATTCACCTGCTGTCAGCTGCTGTTGAGCTCTGTAATGAACAGCTGTGGAAAGGGCAAAAAATGTACAACAACCTCTGGCTATTTGCATTTAAGATATTTAGTTCTGTGTGAGAAGAATGACATGTAATCAAGTAGACACACGGGTAAAAATAGCAGACTCCAATTCTGCCTACCCTTTTTCTCTTTCCTTAGAGATGGTTACAAAATTCATGAATTATTCGCATTTGGTTTTCAGAACAACATGCAAATTTTATAGGGCAAAGGGTTAGATTCTGTCTGCCCTGTTTCTGAGGAGTAACCAGAGAAGGAAAGCCCTTTTCTGTGTGCACCATTGGAATAGGGCCTAACCTGTACTGCCAGTAGATAAAGTCTTATTAGCAGGTCAGTGATAGAGAGTGTTGCCCACACAGCAGGTAACGGCTTGGTTAAGAAGCAGATTGAAATAGCAGTGTAGTAACCACTGGAGTTGTACTGTGTTGTAATGGTCTCTCTCGAAGGAGGTGGGGCACCTATTAAAATCTGCAGGAGGTGTTTGTGTGGTGACTCTCAGAGCATCCCTGCTTGAAATAAGATTGCAGCTCTCTTACCTCTACGGTATGTTCAGGTTGTCCTTGAAAATAACGCACCCAGCCCCATGAAGGCCCTGAGTGACTTCTGAGAGGTTGAGTGCTCCTGGCTCTCCTGGATGCCAGTGGTAGCTGGGATCAAAACCAAGCCCCTCCAGAAAGCAGGAAAACCGGAGACAGAGAGTGGCAGGATTCCGTCTGTGAGTTCTGCTTAGACGTTTCCTATTGGCAACTGAACAATAGGTAAGTCTGTTCTCAGATCAAATTCTCATAGAAGTTGCCAGGCATCCATCAATGGGAAAAATAGGAGACCTAATTTGATACCAATAGCAGCATTATTTGCAACTATCCACTCCAAGTTAGAAAATTGTATTTTAAAGGTTATTTACTGGAAAAAACAGGAACATTTAGCTCTCCAGTCATAGTCAGTAAAATCTGGCCAAATGAAATACATCCAAAATTTTACAAATAATAAACAAAGATTCTTTAGTTGTGTGCCTTTAAGGTTTCTTCTCAGCATGAGAGTATTATGGAAATAATGAAAAAGACACTAAGAAAGTGGTGTTTCATGAGTCAATTTGTAAGAGACCATATGACTTTGATGGTTGGCAAGATTACAGTGGGAGCTTGTAAATACTAGGTGTAACTGCTGAAATACCTTTGAACCAGTCAAAATGATGACTAAATCATTTGAAATAAAAATATCAGCTATTACAGAGCATTTGTGGCTTTGCTAAGTAGGAGAAGAACCAGTCTGATCTGAGAGTTAAAAGCAACATAAAGAAAAATGTGGAATAGCTACCTTTCTGCAGTCACACCAAAATGGTTTCATAGTTAAAAATGAAATTTTTATACAAATTTGCAGTATACAGTGAAAATCAACAAAATTTGGAAAACAGTTGAAATAATTCTCTGGTTAGTTGTAATACTGAGTTTTTGTGAGTGTTCTGGTAAAGAGACTCTGCAAACGTGCAGAACTGCATAGACTGAAAGGTCTTTTTCAGAATGAGTCGTTGCACTCTTACCAGACTGTGATCTATAAATGGAAAAGTCAAAAAGCTTTTTGACATAGAATCAGAACAGCAGAGTCTCTTTTTCTCTGTGGTGTGAGAAGCTGAGTGGAACTGAGTCATACTGAGCATCAGTCAGTACCTGTGGGACTGAGGATAAAGTGCCAAGGGGGAAGGGGACTGAAAGACATCACCTCATGCAAGACATGATTTCCTTCCTTTGGAGGCTCCACGCACAGCATGAGAGCCCTGCCTTTGGTCCCTGCGTCCCCTTCCCATGCACTGATGATTATACCCAGCTCAGCAGCCACCAATGGGGACACGGGCACTCATGGCCTCCTCCTCCTTGCCCCATGCTCAAGGCAATGTTCCAAACTAAAGTTTTAGCATCTGGACATCCTCCTTCTGTCACATGGGCTGACAGACTAGATATATCCTTCACCATGTGAAAGAATGACGTGCTGCCTGGTATGTTAGAAAAAAGATCTATAGGAGGTTGTGCAACATGGGAGTATAATCAGGAGAAAGAACTGAGGATACTCTGCTTGATACTTTGGCCAATTACAGAGCCTGAGAATAGCTCAGTTTGTCTGGATAAGAGAAGAAAAGCACAGGCTAGACATTAACTATCTTACAAGCAGGAAATGACCACAATTAAATCAAAAGATCTTTTTTAGTGTGAGTAAGGTAACATGAGAGGATCTGGATACAGAAGTGACTCACTCAGAAACCCTATCAGATCAAACAGTTTAAACTTCAGATATACTGTAAGATTAGCCTCAGAACATTTCTGGCTACAAAGATGGAAAAGCTAGAGAAATGGCAAAAACTGTTAAAATGTTAGTTTCTATAAACAGTTTGACATCCAAGTTAATAAAAAGTGCCTGCTAGCTTTGTTCCCAAGCACAACTACAACCCAGAGCAGAGATGGGATTTAGGGGGTTTTGCACCACCCTTCTGCTCCCAGCATAGCCCCCAGGACCCAGGCCCATACTCACAGCCCTGGGCTCAGAGACAGAAGGACATGAAGCCTGAATAGTGTTGAGTGACATGAACATTTGCAAACTAAACCAGAAACAACCTGGCCTCAGATTTGTCTCTCAGGCTGAGAAACCCTCAAAAGCAAAGAAAGCAACTCACATGGAAACTGGGACTATATTCCAGCCCCAATGGTTCCTTTGGCTGATTTTCCTTTTATGAACAGAAAGGTCAAGAAATCGGCCTGGATTCCAACTGCTGCTCAAAATGTCCATACTCCCATTGGTTCAGCTCAGACAATTAACATTGCTTAAATGTCCCTGTCTGAGGGTGCAATTGGTTTCTTGTCTGGGTTAGAAACTGGACATGAGCTCAGTGCCTCATCTCCATCAAAGCCATTCTACTTTCCGTCACCCTTATGTTCAGTGCCTATAGAATTATCAATCAGCTGCTAATGGAAAAACAGCCATGCAGGCTGGCCTGCTCCATGCATGGTTCTCCCCTTGCATACCCCATCACACCCACCTTTTGTTTAAACATTTGTAGACTAAAACATCCTGTTGAGCCCTGTTCTGTGGGAGAACATATTTGTGAGACAAAGCAATGCTGTGGTCTACCAGGAGGGCTATGACTCTCTCAGTGAATTATTCACTACTTTGCTGTGGCCTACATGCCAGGTCACCCATGTTCACAGCAGAGAATGAAGCATTATTCATTATCAAACCCTTGGTTTTCTCTTCTGGGAGGTTGTTCCCCCCACCCCTGTTGCCCTTTCAGGTTTTAACAAGACATTGCATTCTTTCAGACTTCCCCTGGGCAGCAGTTTTTTTGCACTTGCAGAGGTACGACAATAATAGATAGAAAGCCAGAGCAGTTGTAAATTGTAGCAGTTAATGTCAAATTGATGGGGCAGTGATCAAATGAAGTTCGTAACCACAGAATGCAACCTGGGGGTGGAATGCTGTTTCAAAGGTTGCTAATGATAGGGGTATAAAATCATAAAATAGAAAGCTTTTTCCACTGTGAAAAGTTGGAAGAACTTATTTGGCTGAACGAAGTTATTAGCAATGTTAGGGTCAGAGTTTTATAAGACATTTAGCACAATTGCTAATCAATGAGGAAACTGACTATTCTGTTTTGAACTGCAAGAACAACACCTGCATTGTGTTTCTATTCTTGGACACCCCGAGTGCACCTTTAATGATCTTTAAGTCCTCTAGTATGGTGCTGTTTAATTAGAAACTGCTGATACCAGAGGAGAGCAATGGCTGGCTAAAAAGACGGGTTTTGGGAATTTCAGGTCTGCCTTTTAACCACCAGCATTCAAGAATCCAAAACAGTGGGCAATGTCACCATGTTAGCACAAGGGCAAAACATTTATAGCTCATTGAAGCTGGACAGTATACAGCTGTATCCCAGCTGTGCTCCCCAACCACAGTGCTAGAATGTCTCAGAGAGGAAAAAAGAGGTTAGATCCATAAAAATATCATAAGATAAATATGTATGGAAATATTGTGCAATTTATGTATGGAAGTGAAAGACGAACAACACGAAGGAGACTTATGCTTTTATGGATGGATCTTTCTGTATTTTCTTATTTATTTTTTTATTAATTTTTGTGACTTCTTCTTCAGTTATTAAGAGTAATCTGTCATATGATTTATCATGCTCTCCTTACTCATTTGTGCTCAGCTTAGTCAAGAAAGAGCAAAGCCAGAAAAAATGTTTAGCTTGGAACTGGCCTCTTTCCCCCTCATGGAAGAATATGGGAAAGGGGAGAAATCAACTTGGAAAAACTACATTTGGTTAGAGAGGGGTTAACATCCTCAGATTCACACAAAGCCTCTAAGCTAGACAAGCCTTGGCTTTCTTGCAAGAGGCGCCAGTCTTGGTCATTCAGATGTGTCACCCCAGTCCCTATAAGTCCACACCTCACAAAAATGTGGCTGGTCTCTTTGCACAGTCACCATGTTTGGCAAAGATGCAGCCTCAAAGAAATTTCTGGTATAATTCATTACATTCAGTCGTCCAATTTCTGATGTGATGGAGGACCTTGCCAAACAGTAATTTTTCTTTCAGTCCTAGTCTTCCTGCTCCTTTCCTCTTTCCTACTCAGAGGCTCTTCACAGCTGGGTTTCTGAAGCTGGAAGACACAGTGTTTAGAAGTTGATAAGGTGCTGCTTCACCCTTCAGTCCCCTGATTGCTTTCTTCCCTGCTCCCAAAGGCTTGAGAGCATCAAAAATCCCTCTTTTGCAGTTTGTAGCCCTTTGAATTGGATGACAATCATGTCACCAAATACACCCTTCAGAAATGTACCTTCCAGTGTTGAGATTCAGGTTTTGGAAGGTTTTCAGGTCTTCAAAGCCTTTTGGGCAACTTCAAATGCTGCAGACATACTACTTGTGGGTTTTGTATTGCCTAAATAGTATTCCTGATAGCCTGCCAGCTCCAGAAGGTTCCTGTGCAAATTCCATTAGATGTTTGTTGTTTTAAGTTAGGTCTTCATATTAGGGAAGAAAAACCACAACCCCACTTTTCTCCATTAGTATGTGCTATTAGACATCTGGCTTCTGTGTCGAGAGCATAATACAGATGTTCTGCTGTGTAGGTCTACTGGACTGATATGTTGCTAGCAACCATTGACATCGCCTATGAAAAAATGTTGTGAGTCAGCAAATAAGCTGGGGCCAGATGAAAGCAGCTGGATGGGAGTGAGCTCTGTACCATCATCTGAAACAATATCATCAGTGCTAAATTTGTTGTTGGTCAGTTGGCCAGTTTAATACTATGGATGCACTGTGGAAATGGACTTGGGAGAACCAGTAAGTTGAGAGACATAGAGGTCTGTAACCTGGTTGTGATTTTTGGGAATAGAGGGCAGCAGATTAATTCAGTGGAAAACCTGGAGAATATTCTCCTGCTGCTAAGTAATTTATACTTTGGCAAAGAATGTTTGAGATCTACAGCATCGGTGACAACAAGCTGCCTGCTGCCTGTTGCATCTTTCCATAACATCTGCTACTGCTGGAGATGTTTTCACAATAGTCACCTCTGAAATAGATTAAAATGTTGGTGTAAGAAGTAGCATTATGCCTGTAATTAATATTCTATTGTTAATATTGCATTGAGATGAATGAGAGCAGGTCACATAACAAAGCTGTTGTTTTCATGGTGTTTGCAACATCAGAGAACTTATATTGGCTGCCTGACATTTTCCTTTTATGTTAATTATGCTAATGATTTTAATATGCTCAAAATGAAAGCTTAGATTTCTGGAGCAAGAATAAGGTGCTGATTTAGAAAGGAGAACAATTATGTTGAAGCATATGAAGTGATAGTGTGATATTACAACCCTGATGAAAATATTTAGAAGCAAAGCAATTTCGAATGGAACGTGCAGTCCCTGGCTTACTGCAAAGTAAGATACTGGATATAGAATTTCCAATTTTTGTATGTTTGTTTTTCAAGCCAGGTCTTCAAGTTACAGTGTCTGCAGCTGACCTGTTTTTTCTTAAATGCTGTACTTTGTGAATAATCCGGTAAGAATTTTATCAAGCAATCCGTCCCATGCTTTGTGAGCACAGATATCTGGAGTCTTGCAATCTGTGAGTGAAAAACATTTCCTAGAGAACATTCTACTTATTCCTAGTTGCCTGGTGACAGGACCAGAGGCAATGGGCACAAACTGAAATGCAGGAGGTTTCCTGTGAACACCAGAAAACACTTTTCACTGGGAGAGCAACTGAGCATGGGCACAGGTTGCCCAGGAATGTTGTAGAGTCTCCATCCTTGGAGATATTCCAAAGCTATCTGGATGTGTTCCTGGGCAACCTGCTCTAGGTGCCCCTGTCTGTGCATGTGGGGTTGGACCAGATGACCCCCAGAGGTCCCTTCTGGCCCCAACCATTCCATGATTGTGTTTTCCTTTAGGTTGGTTTTTAAGACCCCTTATTACAACAATGTCCATGCCAAAGCACTAGCTGATGGAAGCTGCCCACTGATATTATTAGGATCTCTTATTTCTCTTCCAAAAAGAGCATGGGCAGAGATGGAGTAAGCCAAACCATCCTGTCATATGACTTTCCTTTTCCCCTGACCTCTTTCCCTTTCAAGCCCTCTTTGTTTGCTTGCTCCAACTTGTCAGATTTTATTTTGAGCTCCTAAAATATTCTGGGAAGGACCTATTTCTCAGGTCATGTTTGAACAGCAGGTAAAACTGAACACCTCTAGTCTGAGCATCTAGTACCAGAAGAGACAGTGATGTTACTAAATGCCACCCTGCTGGGCATATTCTTGAAATCAAACATCTTTTCTAATTAAATGCAGATCCTAACAATTTTCTCTTTTCCCTTAAAAAAATTGCTAAAAAGAATTAACCCAGTCTTTTTGCAAAGGCATGTGACTCAGCTGCACTAAATTAGGGTCAGGTTTGTGCCTCCTAGTCATATTACATCAGAAATCACAGGGACAAACCCTGTTTTTTTCAGGGCTTAGAGGCTGTAAGAGCACTCATGGAGTTTACCATGAGTAATGAAAGTAAAGCCGTGTTAAAAAGTTCCCTCATGTTGTTACTTGGAAGTTCATTAAGATATACCTTGTTTACTCTCTGAAGCCTGCACACCAGGTTTAGCTCTCAGCAGGAATCTGAAGCCATTTAGTGTGCAGAAGCTGTGAACTGCAATGACAAACAAAACACTTCTGTTTCATGACTTTATGAAAAGCAAGGTATTTAAACAGTGACTGAGAGCCTGCTCATCCCTTCCATATTTTTCCCCAGGCAGATACAAGTGTGGAACAGAAAAGAAGATCTGATGATCTTTACTTATTGGCAGGCAGGGAAACACTGTGTGTTTCGTATTCATCTCTTCGGGCTTTTTAACCACTGGTTAACAAGCAGGCCAGAAACTCATTTGTATTCTTGTGTTGCTCAGTGACCCCCAAAAGATGTCAGGTAAGAACACTGATTTTTAATTCAAATCTCAGTTTTCAAGTACATTTCACAGTTAATACATGGTGAGAAATTCTGACCAGCTACATTGTTTTGCTAAGCAGTATGGGTTTAAGCTGTCTTCTTAATCACCTCTGAAGCAAAAAGTCACAGATTCACTCCTGAAAAATGTGACTTCACAGAACAATGAATTCGTGAATGGCTGATCTGCCATACAAACCAGAAGTTCCCCATCTGGAGGAAGCATCGAGTGAGAACAGGCAAACATTCTGTGTTTAAGATTTAAAAGCCTACAACAGCAGTGTGATATAGTACACAGGTAATTGCTGTCTAGTATACAACAAATTGCTGATTAATGTTTTGCATGTTATTTGTTTTGCTCATTTTGTTTTTTTAGGTCCTTATAAGCCCATCACAATAGGCACCCATGAGACTCACTAGTGACTTTATCACTAGTCCAAGGTCCTCAAAATCTAGGAAAGCACTACCCACCTTGTTATACCAAGGGGCGTGAGGTGTCAGTGCCAAGATCTCCAGCTGGTATAGCTGGTCACAGAAGCAGAGAAACCTTTCACAGAGCTCCAAGAATTTGCACTTGCACATCCAGGGAGTAAACAACTCACCTGAGGTTGCACAGAAATTCTGTGGCCCAGCTGGGAACCAAATTCACCTCTTTGAATTGCAGGCTCAAGTTTCAGTCTCCTCACCTGCCTGCAGTGACTATAAATACTATTAAATATTTATTTTGCCCATTCACAAGCCATCACACTCTCAGTAAGGATGGTTGGCTGCACACGCCAGCTCCAGCTGGCCCTTCAGGAGCAGGCACAGTGAATGAGGATGTTTCCTCAATAACTGTTCTTCCATCTTTTTTGACTGTTGTGGTTGACTGCTCCCCCAGACAAGGCTTTTCAACATTTTCATTGAATCAAAAAGAAAGAGCAGTTCTGGACTGCTTGAAACATTTAATTCACCTTGAATTGCTTGGTTTCAGTTTGGGACATTGTAAAAATAACCCAAGGGCCACATTCACAGGAGGAATGAGGTAATCTGGAGAAACTGTTATTAAACCTGTCCCTTCCTCCCATGCCCTAGATCTCAGTGCTGGACATTCACATCATATGTGAGAAACCTTGGATCCAATTCCCTTTTTGTCTGGTCCACAGCAGGAATTTTAACCCCAGGCTGACCAACTCAGAAAGTACTGCAAATGTTAAGCTGCAGTGTGTGCTGAGGCAGGGGTCTCATGGCTTTTCTGTTATGGCTGGACGACTTTACAATGAAAACTTACTTATTGGTTAAAAAATAGTATACATCTCTCTAAGATGGTAATTAGGTCATTTGATAAGAGGAACTTCAGATTTTTAGTTGCTGCTTCAGTGAATGTTTATTTATGAATATGAGTGGAAGCATGTCCACAAAAGAGAATAGATGAGCTACGTTGCTCACTGCCCAGACACCAGTGCCAAGGAGCTCTCCTGGGAAGTGGTGTACTTAGTTACATTTCTGACCTGATGTTTGTCCTACCTATTGGGCAATACAGCTTTGGAGTGAAGAGTGGGGAAAAGAACCGTTGTCTCCTCTCTGAAATTTATACTCTAGGAATGAAAATCAGAATTTGCTAATAAATGTTTTGTATCCAAAACGACATTTTTTTGGACAGACTAACTATTCAGCAACAAAAGCCATTATCCACTTACAGTTGCTTTTAAATTAGGAGGTTGACAGAGAGCAGTAATGTCCACCAGAATGTAACACTATGAGCTATCTCTTGCTCAGTGTTCAGTCAGGCAAAAAAAATTAAGAAAACGTAACCCAAACTTGCAAGATATGGGTGACTGGGAAGGTAATTGTCAAATGTTGAAGGCTATATTTTCCATTTCATCCCCCTCACCTGCCCTTCCTGCCAGGGGACTCAGAAAAATGAGGTTTCTAGATCATAATCTAAAGAGAATTCCTTATAAACCCCTTGGATAGGTTTCAGTTTTTAACATTGTACTGAACCAACTGTTATTCTTCTGAACAAAAAAAAAAAATCAAAAGCTTTCAACTAGGTCATGCTAGTATTATCATGAGTGAGTGTGAGTGGTATCATTTCACACATACTGCATCTCTCAATTAAGGAAAATGCCAGACTTCTGTTAGTAAGACAGCTGGTGGTACTCAGTGACTAAATATAGTACTGTCATCACCTAGGAGCACAGCCAGGACATTTTAGTGTTTGGGACAACTGATATTTTGGTTTAGCCAAAACAATTTCAATTATATGCTATCATTTTAAATAACCGGTGGACAAAATCAGTGAATGAATTTGCAATTTAAATATATTTTAGCCATTTTATTTATTAAGTCGATTTTCAACTACTATCTTTAAAGAAATTCCATATATTGTATACATCTGAGATAGAAAAAAACAGCTAAGAAAATACAGCTGGCATTCAGCTAATTCTCTGACTGCTTGTACATTCAATAGACTAAACTCCTTTAGATAGTCTTTTTATTGTGTGTACAGTCCCTTGACCAGTGGGGCTTGGATCCTCTGGTGAGTGATTATTAGGGATGATTCCATTGTTCAGGAGAGGCAAAGGCACAAATAAATATCTATAGCTCATCTTAAGTGAAGGCTGGTCCAGTTCATCCCATATTTGATGAAACACTTTACTCTGCAATTAGAGCTGGATTAGGTTGTAAATTCTGTCAGTTCTCAGAGAATTTGCCTTCCTGAAAAAATCTTCCAGACTGAGGGAAAAGGTCTTCCGAGTTCTCACCGCTCCATCAATATCCCAGGCATTTTTTATTTTTATGTTAACATTCTTTGTATCTCCTGTGGAACAAGCCAAAAAAAGATACACAGTTACATATTGCAAAGGGTGAATGGGAACAGCTTTCTGCACATAATGGTATTGTAACTCTCGGGTCCATAAACCTGAGCCTGCCAGGTTTACAAGCAAGGACTGTGCTCATGTGTATCTGAGGCACAGAAATGAAGTGTCTGCTTCTTTCCTGTTTCCAAAAAATACTGAGTTTAGGTCTGGTTTAGCTGTGATTGAGTAGGTATTTCAAAATGTTTATTAAGAGTTTTATTCCTTTATTTCTATTTCCAGCTCTGAACAATAGGGGCCAGGAACACCAGCTTTGTTTGCACTTCTAATACATGGTTGCCTGTGGACATACATGCAGAGGTATCCTCTTCAGCCTGTGGATTAGAGGAGCCCTGCTACATGTTGAATGTGAGATGGAAAATGACAATGCTACTGAGTTTTCTCAAAATGAACTACCGTGTGAAAACATCACTGACTACCTCTGTGCTACCAGTACCAACAGTTGTTTTCAGCATCTATCCTCTGTTAGTACCTTTCTTAGCCAGAGTAATGAAGAGCGTTTTAATATTTAGTTGAATTTTTTTTGGAGGGTTGGGTGATAATGACCTGTTTTCATCTGAGATAGAATTAATTCTGTTCTTATTAGCTTGTACAGTGCTTTGTTTTTGATTCAGTATGAGAATAATGTTGATATTACAGTGATGTTTTGGTTGTTACTAAGTAGTGCTTACCTTATGTCAAGGACTTTCCAGTTTCCTCTGCTCTGCCAGGGAGGACTTGTATAAGAAACTGGGCAGAAGCATGGCCAGGACAGCTGATGTGATCTGACCAAAGGGGTATTCCATACTATGTCCAGTATATAAAGTGGGGAGAGCTGGCCAGAAGGGGTCAATCACTACTTAGTGACAGGCTGGGCATCAGTCAACGAGTCGTGAGCAGTTGGATTGTGAATCACTTGTTTTTCTTGGGTTTTAGCTCTCTCTCCCCCTTTTATTGCTACTATTATTATTATTATTATTATTATTATTATTATTGCTATTATTATTAATTTTACTTTGTTTCAATTATTGAACTGTTCCTATCTCAATTCATGGGTTTTATTTTACCCCCTCTGATTCTCCTCCCCATTCCACCTGACGGCAGGGAGGGCTGAGCAAACCGATGCTTCAAACTTAGTTGCCATCTGGGGTCAAACCATAACAGGCAAAAGACAGTGGAATTGAAGCTAGATAGGGAGAGAAAAGCTTTAATGCATTTTATTTGCAAGGATAAGCTTTTTAACCATGCAGTCAAGTCAAACTGGGCAGCAGCAGTGCAAATTTATGCCTTGATCTCTTTGCCACTTTTCCCTCTAGTCTCCCTGCAGCCTTGACTCTGACAGGACCATTTTTCCTTGGACCCACACCTTCATGAAGACTCACTGTGGCAGGACCACCAGCTGGCATGCCAGAGCTCATGTCTTGTTTCAGTCACTCCTTACTTCAGATGTTAACTAAGAACTATTCATATCTAGCCACAGACCACAGCAAATAGAGGTGTGTGTATGCTTTGTTCTGTCACTGCAGCTCACCGTGTTGTTTATATCAAGCCAAGAGGGCTCAGGTGAGCAAGAAATAAGCTCATGTTTTCCTGAAGGTAGCAAGAACTACTGCTGGCAACTATCAGCACAGGTCCCATTCCTTGGGCCCCTGGGGGGAAACCACAGCTGTATCAAGCATTGTAAAGGAAACAAAATTCTTCTCTTCATTGATCTCTATCAAGAGTTTTTCTCTAATCTGACTCATTACAAGGAAATGCAGTGATAGAGCAAGGGGGAATGGCTTTAAGCTGAAAGAGGCTAAGTTTAGATTACATACTAGGAAAAAATTATTTACTCAGAGGGTAGTAAGGCACTGCCACAGGCTGCTCAGGGAAGCTGTGGATGCCGCAGCCCTGGAAATGTTCAAGACTACGTTGGGTGGGGCTTCAAACAACGCCACTAATGAAACGTGTCCCTGCCCATGTCAGGGATGATCTTTAAGGTCCCTTCCAATCTAAACCATTCTATTATTCTATGATTCTATGAACACTGGAAAATTAATAATAATCTGCATGAAACTGTGTTTCCTGCTACCCCCGTACTGTTGTGGTCACGTGAGTGTGGAGTGTGCTGGTGGGAGTGCGGGAGTGCTGAACTGTACATGTAGCTCCTGACACCTAGCTAGGAAGCACACCAAAGAGAAAACCAAAGACCTTGGCTGCTTCTTCTTTCCTCTCTTGCCATTAAGCTGAAGAAGGTGCTGGAAAACTTAATATCAGTGGTAAACAAGTTTTTCTTTTGGATTATTCACTTGCTTGAATAGTTTTCAGACAGACATCTATAACCGGGACAATTAATGTATGCTTCCATAAAAAAGTTTTCTATTTATTATTGCTTTAATAGCTTCCTGTTTGTAGCAAAAACATGGTACTTTTTCTGAATGATGTAATAACTATGATCATAACCAAAAATACATCCTTTGAATGATGCTACTACCTTATCACTTTGTTTTTAACCTTACTAGAACCAATAACTTTACACCTTTAAAAGGTGTAACTCAATAAATTATGATAGCTTTTCTCTTTTACTAGGTATTTTTTCATTTCTTTTATGCTAAATTTGTTATTTTAAAAAACTTTTTTTTTGAACACCACGGAAAGGTATAATTGGGAAGCATTAATTTGTGCTTGAAAGGTGTATTTAAATTTTTTTCTTTGAAATGAACACACACTGTGACCTAGTTTTTGTGAACAGAGAGAAATAAATGCCAGATCTGAAAAAGAGAATTTAGCTAGATAGTATTCTACCTTTTTAATTATTTTTCAAATGTAAGAGATGATTTCACCTATTTACGTATTGCTAGAGGCTAAGGGGGAAAAAAGCCCATTTATCCCGAGTTGAGTTCAGAGAGTCTACTTGGCCAAACATGAATCCAAAACATATTAATATACAGGCCTTCTCAAAGTCTCAGCAGCATAGAAATACATCTGAAAAAGGAGCTGGTCTGGTTTGTCAGTCTGGCAAGTACCAATGGAAAAGTCCATCATCTACCGACAAACACATGCTTGAACAGTCAGTCCTACAGCCATGAAAGTCTGCAGAGAAGTTCCACTCCCAGGAGTTGAACCCTTGTTAGCATCTGAGGCCGTGTTGGTTCTACTAGGAAGAAAGGCAGACACAGGAATGCAGAGGTTAAATATCCTGCAAAGATGATTTTCCTGCATAATATTAAATTTACTTAACATAGAACTTTACAGGTGTATCCAGGACCAAAAGTTGCAGTGATTAATCCAGAGATGTCCCCTGTCCTTTACATGATTACTTTTAAATGTTCATTCACTCATTGCGATACACTTTAGATTGCTAAACATAGCCACATGGAGCATGTTTGTAGAAAACATGTGTTGTCTAAATTATACATGCAATTTAAAGGCTTGCTACTCTTGTTACAGTACAGCTCCAGATATAAACTCGTCTTTTCAGGAATTCAACAGTTAGCTGAAGAAATTTCTCCAACGCTGAGAACAAAGAATGATTAATTAAACAACCTGAGACTTAAATGCAGACTTATTTGTAGTTTACCAGACTGTAAAACACTTACCCTAGTGGGTATACAGACAGGCATACCTTTGTAACTGATTTTTTGTCAGATAATGGATTAACACTTTTAGCAATGGCCTCTTTGAATACCAGAGGAAACACCTCATCAAATGGATGTAATTTATTTCACAGAAAGGGGGAAAAGATTTGGTGCATTTTCCAAGAAAAATTCCAAGGCTTATGTGAGTATGTTCACCTAGCAGCTACACCGACATGAATCGACATATAAACCCACATGTGTAAGACAGCTATGAGTAGTAAAAGTAACAACTCTGAGCTATTAAGATGTCTAAGTGTGTCTTTACATAAATGCCTTAAAGAGCTGCACAGGGAGTCATTATAGTGTATTATGTCAGGACCTTACTTACTCAACATGTAGAAGTCGACACTGACACCGTCAGCTGTGATATAAAATGCTTGGAGGCTCATTTCACCGGACAGGAGTTTCTAAAGAGTTCAGAACCCACCAGTTCCCATGTAGGCAGCTAAATGAGGTGATGAAACCTCAAATGCTCTCAGCTTTCGTGGGAGCTGAAGTCTTTTGAAAAATGCAGCTTTCCCCAGGGTAGCCACACTGTCTCCTTTGAGCTCCGGGAGGGGTGGTGAGGGGGACCAAGTCAGACAGTGGTGACTTGTGAAGGTTGCTGATCAGGAGAGGCTCTTATGAACCATCAGGGAATGTCTAAAGCATGCTGAAGGAACATCTCTGCTCCCTGTGTAACATCCATGCCATAGTTCAGAGATAAGGAGCTTAATAAAAAATATCCTAAGGATGGTCTATCCTGGAAATGTGCTCTCTCAGATCATAAGATAACAGTATATTAATTGTGTGAACATGGTATTTGCCACAGCAGACTCTTATTCTGAATTATCTTATTCAAACATCCTATTCCAGTGCACATGAAAGCCAGCATAATCCACAGAATGCCTTTATACCCCACTAATTTTATTTTAAAAAGATGTAAAACAAAACAATGTTAGGTTACATTCTGAAACTGTTGTTCAGATGTCCTATGATATTACTTCAGCAATAAAAAGAACATTAAACTCCTGAGGCCAGACTGAGCCTAGCTATTTTTGACACTTCTGGCAGGCTAGAGTGGAGCTGAAGCATCTGGTTGCTGGGAGCCGTTCAGAAAGCCTGGCCCCCACCCCTGCTGGCTGGCCCCTCACTCTGGACCTGCACATCCCTGTAGGGGCACAAATATCCCTGTCACAGCAGGGGATTAACTTTGTTCGTGATATTAGAGGGGGAGTCCGCAGAAGGAAAAGACATCAAGGCCATCAAAGACAGCAGCAATTACATCGCAAGGTGGGGCAGGTACCTGGGAATCACGGCTGTACTGCTTACCCACTTCTCCACATCCTCCTCAGGCATCAAGTGATGGTCACTGCCTTACTGCTGGAGGCAGAAAAGCAGGTTGGACAGGCCAACTGCCTCTCTGTGAGTGTACAGTCTGGTTTCTCACATCATAACCCACATAGGTGAGTGGAGAGGGTCCCTAAATGTCACGTAACTCTCTGGAGAGGCCAGTTTGCCAGGCCTGCCCAAATCCTCGGGGAACTCAGTGCTTCTGTTTGCCTTTTTGGTGTCATTGTACTTCCACGCTCAGCAGTGCAGGGGACTTTCCAAAGATGAAGGTATGACTTTTCCCCTTAACCCCCAGATGACCCTCACAGAGGTCAGCAGAGTCTCCTGGTCAGCAGTCACTTCAAATGTTGTTTCACAGTTCATTAAGCTCGTATTGCCTCCTGGTCAAGTGTTTCACCTATTCACTTATTTTCTCATCATGAGCCATGGTGACAGAAGTTCCTCCTGTGCTATACTCTAGACAGGTGCTGTCTAAAGTAAACTCCAGATTTTAGATCCCAGGTGGGCAAAAAAAATAATTATGTGAAGTCTTGATTGCATAAGCTGCAGACGAAACATCTCTATGTCTGGCTTTTCTGTTGGCTGCATCTGGGTAGTTCTGTGCACAGCACAGGAACATTATATTGCTCTTTGGTACTGATGCGTAATGAGGTCCCAGTGACATCTTTAATTTGGGGACTTCACAGCATCTGTATTCTGTACTTTGCAACTTCAGTGGCCTTTTTCTACAATTTCAGGGGCATATGTAATAGAATGATACTGTGTCTGACTGATTTGAGTAACAGATGATCTGATGCTTCTTTCTTCTCTTTAATTGGAGATAAAGTTGAGATAGTTTTTCAGTATGCTACATTAGGATATTATTTCATGACAGTATATTGTAGAGATTATTCTATATTCCTTCCAAAAAGCCATAGAAAGGTTTGACCCCATACAAATTAACTGTAAGTTACACAGAGAGAAATGGATCTTCTGTAGGCAAAATAGAGAGAAACACAGGAATGATGTCTTGGAAAAGGAGTAATCAAAAAAGATTAAGTATTTTATACCTTCTCAAGCTCTTTCATCTTAACTGACATTCTAAGAAATGGGCAATCTGAACACTATGATTTATTACCTTAAAAGTTTTAGGACTTGCCTTTTTTTTAAGCTTTGTCAGATTTTAAACTTCCACGAGATTCTGCTGTAAGTCCTTTGAGAATTAATAAGCGAAAGGTTGCAGTTGTACAGAGAGACACATTTTTCATGCTTCCCTCCCTTCTAGAGACTTGTTTTCCATGTTCAGCCTCTGCAGAATGAAAGCAGAAAAAACTGCAGCCAGCAATGTCAGTTCATGTTGTTATTCTATATTCAGAAATGCCTTAGCCAGCATTTATGTGAAGCTTTGTAGAGTGTAATAAAAAATACCCAAAACTATTGAATCTCTTATGACTCCTTATTTTACTTGGTTATTTTCCCAAGTTCAGGCAAAAGGGTGAGATTCATCTGACTTATGATGAACTACATAAAACTTTTCTCATTAAACTACTGTCCTAAGTTGTCCCCACAGTCCCATCTCCCCACAGATGAGATAAACATCCCAGATGGTGATTTTTCCCCTTCTGAGACTACTGGGCTGACTTGCATTGTGGAAGGACCACCTCTGTACTGCATGCAGAGGGCCATCTAGCTGACCAGCCTAACTTTTGGATGGCTAAATTTTGGTCCAATTTATTCTCCTGTAAGTTTAGCTTTCCATTTAGAAAAACTCAAGAAATAGAGTACCTGGAAAACATCCCCTCCCTTGCAGATTTCCACAGAGGTGGCTGCTGTGGTTTTTCCTGGTCATGGTGAACACCATGATATTCTTGTTTATTTACATTGGAATGTATTTCTCATGTACATATATATATATATAAAAGTTCTCAGCAAAACCAGAAAATAATCAAGCAAAAAAACCCCACTAATAAATAGTGAATAAAAAAAATAATGAAAGAATTAAACTGGTCATTGCTCTGTAATTCACTAAGTCACTATACAAATGAGTTGAAACAAATTTTCTGGTATGAATAAATCCCCAAAGTCTCATGAATTTTAGTATGAATGTTTCTGAATGCCTTAAAATTCAGATGGGAAGTGAGTTAATCATTCTTCCCTATTTTCTTGTTGACAAAGTCTTCCTTCTCATGCAGTCAAGGTGGCAGCTACACAGTGAGTTACTATTTGTGCTCAGTGAATGTCGAGCAGCACCCATCAGCTGAGTTTGTCACAGAAAATATTTGCTGGATCCTTGAGTATGTAGAATGCATTAGCATGAAATCAGAATTTATTTGCAAGTGATTCACTGACAGCAGAAATATCTGCATTTATCAGTGGTTTAACAGTCTCCACGCACATGCGTGGTTTATACTTGGAACATCTGTCATTTAATTACAGAGAAGAAATATGAATTAACTATATAGATTTGATCAAGCCATGTGTATTTTGGAAAGGTATTAGTACATATGACAGTACATTGTTTGAGCATGTAACTTATCTGAGGAATGTGGACAAACTCTGGCATTTTTACAACTTCTAATATGACCAAATGCTGCAGTCCTCAAAAATGCACACTCCGGATTAAAACTCAAGAAAACTTCATTTATGTTTTTGTTGGTATGGGATGAGTTAAGAACAGACCCATATGGGTACTTTTGTGTTTAAGTATGTTAGTTAATATATATGCATATTTATCTTTATTGCATTGTATAGTATATTCCATTACAGTACAGTATGTGTAGTATTTTATGATAAGCTATCTTCCCTGACTGCACAACATTTTCTTTTTGTGCTTGAGACTGCATTGAATGACATACTTTTGCTGAAAGAGAAATCTGGTGTTTGCATAGTCTGAATGCATCTTGAGAAGATTCTGTCCTACTTACATGGTAATCTGAAATGAAATGTGGACAAATTACTTTCCTGAAACAAGCCAGGTAAGAAAGAGTGGAAGAAATAGCTTCATTCTCTTCCTCTCTTGCATAATATTTGCCCACCATTTGGAAGCTGTGAATTGTTCTGACTACACATTTTTTGAGATGATATCTTCAGTTCTTTTTCTAGTTAGTATAATGATATTATTGATTCTGATGTTATTGATAAATAACTTGCTCTGATGATGCAAGGCTCTCCTGCCTGGTGATTCAATTCCTCCTGACTACTCCTTGTCTATGCATGAATGCCAGCTTGTTCAAGTGCCTTCCATACACAATCCGGATTTATAGGTCAGGGTTGACTTTTGAAACAGTCTGGGAAGGCACCTGCTATCTGATGGCACAATCAGGACGCAGACCACAACTGAGCTGCTGTGTGATAAACATGAGTTCTGCAGCTGGACTGTATTTATGTGGCTGATTTGTGATGGAAATTACTGGCTATACCAAAGGGTCCTGCAGCTACTTGGGAGCACACTCATAGGGTTAACATACAGTTTAGTTTCTTTATTTCTGTGCATATCCAGCCTCCCAAGGTCACTTTTCTGAGGTTTTCTTTTCTGAGGATTATCTGAAGGACATTACATGACCACAGCATGCGCATGTTCCATATAACGGAACAATGAACATCCTGGGAGCAGTTACATGGAGGGCCAAAATCCCCGCTGGCTCAGCTCCATGGAGTCATTAGCGTTGCACCAGCAGGGGAGCTGACCCCAGCCCTCGTTTCGTGATTTGGCAGGCCACCTCACCATGAGGACATTCCAGCGCTTCCAGGGACATGAATTTGGAACAAAGTTATTTCAATGGCATGAAGCTGACAATTGTTTGTTTTTTAGAGTTACCATGTAATGTTAAAATAGCATCTTGCCTTAATGTGAAATCTGGATGTGGTAGTATCTAATGATCTATTAATCTGGGAAAAAATGTAAGCCAAAAGATAATAAACATAAACAGTGATTAAACTGCAAGCATTCCTCAGAGTAAATGACAATATAATTAAACTTTAACTCAACAATGCAGATTTTTTTAGTGCATAATTGAAATTGTGTAAGATGCTTTGGCAATATGTTTAACATTAACTTAGAGCAAGTGATTTTAGGAACCAGGATCTGATCTTTCTCTTACTGACATCAGTTGTGCAGCTTCCACAGGCTGTGTCTATACTACAGTATCTGTCATGGGTTTTAGAGACCCATTCCTGGAGAGCCACCCTCTGTGTTCTGGCTCCATGCTAGAAGGACATGGGCCTGCACACCATACCTCTCCAAAGCTGAGGTTCCTTCACGTGAAACTGAAGGATACAGGGAGCATGAGAAGCTGCAGGATGATGGGCTGGGAAAGCCAGGAAGAAGGAGCACTTGGGGACTGCCCAGCACACCTTCTGGCAGCTGGTGTTCCATTCTTGGGACATGAGTGACTATACTGCATTCAGCCAGAGGCCCACATAGTCTTCTTGTCTGTGCCTGATCTCAGCTGAAACTGTATGCTTGGGAAGAGTATAACAAAAAGGCAAGCATGTAGTATTTCTCCCTCAGAACATGCTCCTATGTGTCTGCAGCCATGAGGTTTGGGACTCTGGATCTTCTACTTTCGATTGATACATCGGTATTGCTCCCTGCTTGTCAGGACGTGTGCCTGGGAAAGAGAATTCTGGCAGTTTTTGCTTCATGTCTACTGCTAATGAACAGAAACTCTCAAATTTAATGAGGTTGGATGACAGTTTAAAGCTTCCTTTACCTTGTTCCCTCCAGAAAGTTTTCTAGATAGCCAAGGGAAATACTTTCATAGCCCACACTTCATATGCTCATGTTTCTAGCTCAAGGGCACTGCCATCACAGGAGCTGTGGTCCCATGCCATTCTCAGGGCAGTGGAGATCAGGCAGGAGGATCATCCCATGGGCACTGTTGCACACCTGAAACCCAGCTAGGAAGGTATCTCTGGCTGATTTGTCTGTCTTGCCCTAGCCCCAGATGATGCCTGAGCCCTTACGAAGTATATAGTTTTAGGACAAATGAAGGTACCTGGTAGACCTGTACCTGCCGTGACTATACTGCAGGTAGACTTGGGCTTGGCTTTTTAGTTAAGAGTAAAATAGAGTAGGATACACATTGCTAAGTGAAGCCAGACAGGGAAAACGGGAGAGAGGCACTCATTGAAGAATTCTAGGGTGCGACTATCTTAACCACATCAACTAAGAACCATCAACGGACAGCACTGCTGACTAAACAGCATCAGTTCCATAGTGTTGCATGTCTGTATAAACATAAATAATAAACAAATTTAGAAATATGCATAAATACATAAATTAAAAAAGCTATTTGCTGTGCTCCTGGATGAGGCTCTATGAGAAAACTGGGAATTTGGGATTTAGTGGGAGTTACAGGGTGGCCAAGCTGTGGTTCCCAGAGCATTTGACAACAACCTCTGGAGAGCTGGCTGGTCATGTGCTAATGGCTCCTCTTCATGTTTCCAGCCACAAAAGTACAGCCACAAGAATCAAGAGTTATATTAAACACATTCCTAGCATAGTGGTTCCTCATGTTCTCCCATTGTGACGAGAGGCAATTTCTACAAGGACTTTGTGACTGAGAATAGCATCCAGGAGTTTTCAGCCCATTAGGTAATCTAGGTATAAAGTTGTGGACCAAACTGAGAAAAATTCTGGAAATTTGCTTAATGCTGGTAGTTGTTCACATGACTGACACTTAGGCAGTAGTAGTTTCCCAGAAGTAGGAGCTGGTGGATTTGTGAAGATGGCTCTTTCTGAACTGATCTAAGAAAGACATTTTTTCTGGGATAAAAAAACAATGTACAAACAGCACTGGAATAGGCTCCCCAGAGAAGCGCTCACAGTACCAAGTCTGATGGTGTTCACCAGGATGGAGTTCAAGAAGAATTTGGACAATGCTCTCAGGCACACGGTGTGACTTGAGGATGGTCCTGTGCAGGGCTAAGAGCTGGACTCAGTGACGTTTTTGGATCCATTCCAACTCAGCATATACTCTGATTCTCTGATTTTTATTGAGATTCTTCTCCTTTCTAAGCAAGCCTGATTTAAAGTAGTACTAGACTCATTATAGTATGTGCACGGGAACAGACCACAGATTAAAAAACAAAAACAAATATATGTACGTCTTCCTGTGATCTCTCTCCACAAGGGTGATTTTATGCCTATTCCAGTTCACACAGTTAGACTTTGGCAGGGCACTTAACCTGGAGCTCAAAACCCAGAATTTGCCCACAAATGGTTTAAACCTTTTGATAGCTGATATCCAATGTGACCAGTCAGCACGCACAGAAAACAGCTGGCAACAAGTGTCAGCTAGCTGTACGTGTTTCACTCCCGTGCTATTGCCGCTGGCTTGAGAAATACTTTGTTTTTGGAAATTACATAACTTAAAAAAAAGAACAATTGACAGTTGACCAGGGGACAAGAATAATCCAGCTTTTTCTGTTAATGTTTTCCAAAATGAAAGCCAGGTCAAACTCTCTTTAAAAATCTCCTTTAAAATTAACTGCTTAACAGTGTTCTGGCTAATGTATGCATATAAAGTACCAGATCTTGTTGAGAAAATGGATCTTGAGAAAGCTTTAAAGACACACCTGTCCTTGAAGAGAAGTTGCAGTAGCACAGCAGCCACCTTGGACACTGTGGTCAGCTGAGAAGCTGCTGCTCATTCACCTGTGTGGGCCTCAGTGCTGCAAAATGTCTTGTTCTGTATTTAGTTCAGGAAGGAGACAACAGGGAATGTGTCTGCTGCGTATGAAGTACTGACTGCACCAGGCAAGGTAATTAGGACACTTCATGAGAAGGCAGCAAGAAGATTAAAGGTGAGAAGAGGATATGCTTTTTCACAGGTCAGGGAAAGAATTTGTGGACACAGCTGTATCACACTCTTAGTATTCAGGTGTTAAAAGTACAGAAATGGGACTAAAGGAATTTAATAGTGGGGAAATTTGAAAAGAAACTTAAAATACCTGTCTTTCAGAGGAAAAAAAACAGAAACGTCTTGGTGAAATAGAAAAGGTTCTTGCACTTTTCTCTCTCAATTGTTTGGTGTTTTCCCTCTTCAGAGACTGGATCCCAGATTAGCAGGGTTGCCAGTGAGTGCCAGGGTGGCATGTCTTATTTTCTGATCGTGATATCTGCTAAAATTCAGAGTAAGTTTATGCCATTTAACCAAACCAAGTGTGTGGTAAAAAAAAAAAAAAAAGAAGGAAAAAATGGTGCATCAGTTTGATTGAATACTTTCAGATACTATGAGATTGGACAAACACATACAAACCACATTGCTCTAGCCACAGTTTGAGCTGTGGATGGTTTTATCTTTCCATTTATAGGAAAGTTCAAGGAAAGTTCGAGTCACCTTTTCACATGCTTAAGATACAGCTTTTCTTCTACTTCCCAGCCACAACATTTGTCTGGATGTCCCAGTGAAGAGGATGCTGAAAGGACACTCTCCCTGTCAGTGCATCACGTCTGGGCCGTGCTGTGTCCTGGAGTGCACATTTGAAACCTGGGCACAGTACAAAATATTTCTCTAGGCCTTGGTGTGGGGGAAGCGGGAGAGTGCAGAAGAATAGGATACTTGTAATCCAGGTTTGGGGTCAGACTGGTTTCCCTATATGGGCACAGATGATGGATGGAAGTGGGTTGTACACGATGCATTTTTATTTTTGGGAGTTCATCAAGAACTATCCAGAGGATGACATAAAATTCTCTGTTAAACAGTCTCAAAATGCACCTAGATAAATAAAGCAGTATTTCCATCTTGCAATATCAGCAACAGAATACTGCAAAGCAGCCATCATTTCACACTCCTGGTGGACATTTCTGGGCTTTTTAAGCACATTTGCCCCATTTGGAGCAGCGTATCTTTGTGTGCTGCTTTAGAAAAGAAGCAGAATGATGGGACCCATACCAGTCCAGCTGAGTCATTGCAATGGCAGAAACAAAGCTATTCAAAAAAAAGGACTAAACAGTTCAGCTGATCTTTTCCATTCATATTAGGTTTAGGTACCAGTTGCTATGGCAGTAGAGGAAACTATGTCAAATTATGTCCTTTTTAAATCTGCAGAATTCTTTTGTATTTCAGCAACACAAAGCGTGTTTATAGTTAGTGCCAGGCATATATTGGGTGTATTTTATTTTGCAGCTGAGTAACATCCTGCTTAAGCATTGTTTTGGATTGGTTGAAAATTTCACTGAAATGAAAATTTCACATTTCATTTTTAATTTATTTCTGCCTTTAAAATGGCCAAATTTTAAAATCTAAAATATATTTTTAAAATGTAAAATATTTTAGCCATTGCCATTTTGACTAATTCAAAACATCCATGGAATAACATCTCACTTTATAAAAGCTGCCAAAATATGAACTTTTTCAGTGGCTGTTTTAGCTACTCAAAGTATTGAAGAAATTAATTCAGCCTCCTGCATTTTTAAGCATTGTTTCTTCAGTCTTTGCTAGAATGATCTTCCCACAAAGTTCATTCTAAGTTTTTGGAAAGATATTCTCATCTTTGGGGATTTGCAGGAATCAGTCCAACATGTATGTTTTAATGATTTTTTAGAAAATTATTAATATCTGATAGTCATTCACCCTTTGCTGCCTCCCACTACATATAATGGGTATTAGACTCACTGAGAAATGATCTCTTAGAAACAACACATGGAAAGTAAGGAAGGGGGGCCAAAAACAGAATGCTTGAAGACAACAGTGGTGAAGATGCTGAAAAACACATCAGCAAGATAGGAAACAAGGGGATTTGGAGGTCAGCAGAGAGGGAGTGAGTAGGAAGTGGAGGGAGGAACTGAGTGTCAGAAGCAGCCGATAGATTCATTGTCTGGCATTTTCTTAGGGTAATACTTCCTCCACTGTTATCAACAGCCCAGGCTGCGTCGCCTTGCGTCTTAAACCTCCTGTCTGTGTACCTGACAAACCCTGCCTCATGACTCTCATATAAATTCCTTCTGCTCATCTTAAACAGGCAAAAATCCTCATTACTCTATGATATGGATGTAAAAACATCCAGGGATGAAAGGAGGAGAAACACTTGCTTCACTAAGTGCCGTCTAGAAAATTCAAGTATTTCCTGAAATCAGACCTGTTTATAACCAGCACTGACCACCTGAACTTTAATTTTCCTTCTTTAATATATATCAAAAAGATTATGAATCTTCCAGAAAAAAGGGAAATGGTAAAGATATATCCGTGGACTACTTCACTGAAAATCTTAAAGGATTTTCACAATTTAGAGAAATTAGATTTATTTTAAAACCAGACTTGAAAGACTGTATTTTATTAGGAAACTAACAAAGAACAAAGAGCTGAATAAATAAAGCAAAGGAATGTTTTAGAACATATTAAGTGATTAATTTGCTAAAACTTGTCATCTGGCAGTGGGCAGAAAATGAAAAGTAAGTTTTCAATTTTACAACATAAACACAGTTTATTCACATTTTGTGCACACAGATAGTGCATAAAATAGGTGACAATCAACAGTTATTTGAGACTGTATTTGCTAAATTAATTTTTCAGAAACTACTTGGACTGGATCTCATTAAACAGTCTTCCTCACTGTTCACTGTGGGATACACAAGCCGTAACATTTTCTTGCAGCTGGTCAAAGGGAGATTTTATAGGGTTATGCAATATTCGTGAATCATGTGCAAAGATCAGTTGTAAAACTATATGTGCTGAACTAAAAGGAGCAAGAAATAAGCCTTAGAGCAACTGATACCATATTTACAAATATAGTCTTAATACTGACTTCCCTCAATACCAACTTCCCCCAATACTCTTCACAAAGTTGTATTGAAGACCATGCCCAGCCTGGGGTGGGCACACTGGAACCTGCTAGATGGACCTTTCTTCTGCCTCAAACTCTGATGGTGCCCTTTAGCTTAATTCATAGTCTTTAAACAGCCCTTGTAGGCCATTTACACATCCCTCTGATTCTGACATGATATGTTTTGAGGAGCCTCTTGTCCTCTGTGGAGGCAGCCTGTGGTTGCTGCTCCCCCACTGTCTCCCACCATTTTCCCTTGGGGGAGATGTCCTCATGCTGCCTCTGCCTCCAGTGCTGATATTAACAAATATATAAATGTATAAAAGATGACCCAAACATGTAATGTTCCCAGGTTAACTTGGCAAAATGTATTTTGCATAAATACATGTTGATTGGCATTTCTTCTATTACCTTTTAAAATTTGTTGTTAATAGAAACCAACAGCAGCTATTCCACTGCCTTTGATAGCAGGCTGCTGGGAATGAGATTGCTCAGAATGTCTGCTTACACTTCTAACATATTATCACAAACTGAGCTTCCTTTTAATCCTCTGCAGTTACTGTGTGTTCCAAAACTTACTAGAAATAATGATGAATACTTAAAGAGGTCCTTGTCTGGCCCTTTTAAAATCCATACATGTGAATGATCTGATTTTGTAGTTAGCAAATCTTCATTTGGAATCTGCTGTTTAGTATCCTCTTTAGAAACGGGTATAATGGTATGCAAAGTATTTTATCATACATATAAATCTGTATTTTTCCCCAACCACAAGGCCAGAAATATTTAAGTACTTCTGCCCTCTTCCACTAAAACCATTGTTGGGATTTCATTTATTTTAGTTACGCTTAAATTTTGTCCTTAATCTTGTTTTTTCCCAAAGATATTATCATGTCCTTTTTCCTGCCTTATTCACTTGCCTCTGTACCATGATATTTGATGCTGTTGACTTTCTTGCTTTTCCATTTGTTTTCATAATTTTTATTACATTTTTCTTCTGAGTTATTATTATTTAAAAAAAAAAACCCAATGCAGAATATTGTCTTTGTGTCTCGGACTTTTGGTACCCAAGAGAGTGTTCTTTAATTCTCAATTAGCCTGTGTATTTTTTATCTCTAAAAGAAAATGTGGGCTTGATGACAGAAGTACTGTTTTAAGATTAATAGCCACGTGATCAGACTAGAGAATGAGAAAAGCACTCTCTGGCTTTGTAAGCAGTAGGAAAATTCAGAAGTACAGCACTTGGATCATGAATATAGACTTGCATATTTGTTTCCTGAGTTTGCATGGATAACATTCCTCTACAGCTGTTCCAGTAAAGGAGGCTGAGCCCTGTCCAGAAACTTGCATGCCTGCATTGCTTTGAAGTGGAGCTTGTCAGTAAAGGCTTTCTGTTACCTCTTCCATAGGCCTGTGCAAAGTGCTTGAGTGCATTTTGTCCTTTATTTTATGCCTTTTTCTTTTGCAATAAAGCATTTATAATACCCTTACCCTGAAAACAGGATTTGTTGCCTTTCAAGAAGGAACAACATGGATCTTGGGAGGCTGGACGACTACTGAATCATTTTTGTCATCTATGCCCCAGTAACACAAAACTGAAGAGGAAGTCAGGATGTCAAAGAAAAATGGCAATTGTCAAGTCCAGAACAAATGACTTATCTCCTGGTATCGTGCAAGGCTATTTCATAGGTCTTCATGTCATAGAATGCTGCAGATGATAATGCTATAGATCTCTTCAAAAAAGGATTTGATATATTCATGGAATACAAGTATAATGAAGGATATTATATAGAAAGAAACTATCCGTGATTCACAGAGAGACTGAACACTGAGAATATTGCAGAGAAAGCACCACTTTCTGCTTGCCCTATGTGTATGCTTTCCTGAGCATCCACTGCTGAGCACTTTTGGAGGCTCATTCTGGAGTAGATGGACTTTTGGTCTGCCCCACATGGTTGCCTTCTGCAATTAATCCTATTTGAGTCAACAGAAGTAGTAGAATAATTTGGACTGGCAGTGAGGCTTGACCAGCATGGGGTTTTGTTGAAGTATTTATAATTCTGATAAACCAAGACTGAAATGAAAGAATAAAGGGAACACAGTAACTCTTCCCCTGGTTCTTCTTATTGTGGTTTCATTCCTTTGTTTCTTGATGTGGATTCCAGAAAATTAATTGAGCATTAAGACCTAAAGAGCAGTACTTTTGGGGCTGATTATTGCATGCCTCAGCTGCTATAATAAGGTATGAGTTAATGACTTTAACCACCTGAAAAGTGCAATAATTTCCCTGTAAATTCAGTGCCTGGAGTTACTCATTGCCTGATCACTTAGTTTCTAGCTCAGGATAAAGTAGGAATTGCAAAAGCAGAAACTTGCTGCTATTGCATTTAAGAAATGTTAAATAAAAATAAGTTTAAAAATAAATCCAGATTCTTGTACTTCCTGGACATTATTATCCTCTGCGTGACATACCTGGCAGTGAGTCAGCACATCGCGTTCATGTCTCAAGTTTGGAAGCTGTTTCATAACTAAAGGGAAGCCTGCGACCAATCTGTTAAGTCAGCCAGGCCTGTATCTGGCAGCACCACACGTTGTAATATTGGTGTTAGATCAGGTTTGACTGGTACAGAGAATGCTACTGAGTTAAATTTTGAGCATGCTGCCTGTGTGCTTCTTGCAGGTCAGTCAGTGCTATCAGTAAGTTTTCCTCTCAGCTCTATTTGCAGGAAATGAGCAAAAATCCTGTCTGCTTTGAGTGCTTTTCTGCTTTCAACAAGACAGAAAAAAGAGTAAACCGAAATTCAGTGCCATTCAGGTCCCTGGAATTCTGTATGTCCTACATAAAAGGATTACGTGTTTTTTCTCATACAGACAGCTGCATCTGTAAAATGTTGAGTTACTGTCCAGTGAAAATTCCAAGGCTGTACAGGAACATCCCAGAAATGTGAGGAACTGAAAGGCTTACTTTTGGGTTTCAAACTCGTCAAGACTAAGACCATCCTTTCTCCTATATTTTCACAGTGCTTTGGGCAATTGTGCCTGCTATTCATTGGAAATCGTGCCTGCTGGTAATACTGTGTGTGTTAATTAATAGCAATAACAACAAAAGGTGGAAGCTAATGGAGACAAAGGATGGTGACTTGCAGTAATTTATGTTCTTTTCCCGGTTTTGTCACACATTTGATATGCGACCTTGAGGAATTTATTTAATCTCTTTCTGGTTTAATGTTCCTCCAGAGACGTAGGATAACAGTGCTTAGCAAGGGTGTCAGGAGGCTTAATTCAGAAGCCATTGTGAAGCCTGCCAGTCTCTATAGAGGGTCCATGTTCTGTACATGGCACAGATGACTGTCCTTGTGGTAAAGGATCTGCAGAGAATGTGGAAAGGTCATCAAAACAAGTACTCTCATCAGTTCTCATGAAAAATGGCAGACTGACCCTTTCTGCCACCTTCCTATAGCTTGGCGACAAATAAGGCAAAATGAGGCAATTTCTGACTGAAGCAACACCAGAACAGGAAACGTTCCCTTTAAGTAAACAAAAACTTGAAGCAGGGTGGAAGAAAGAGTCAGCCCAGAGGACAATGGCTAGTGCAATGGCTAAGAACCAAAATATTCTCTGCTTTACACGAATGCCTCTGTGCCATCGTAATGGCTCTCTCAGTCTTCAGCAAGGGCTGAAACGAGAGCAGCCATTGGCCTTGACCCAGGCATCCCCAGCCATGCCAGGCCCCTCCCCTGCTAATGACTGCAAAGGCAACTCTTTCGGCAGCAGCGGGGCCAGGGAGTCCAACTGGTGAGCTCTTGGAAGGCAGCGCAGCCGCCAGGCCCTGTTATCTCCCAAGGCATGCCTGGGAAGGGAGCTGCCTGAGGATGTGATTTACAGTGTGAGGCTGGATCCCCCTTATTCCGTGAGTGGCATGGCAGAGGCGAGAAGCACCACCTCCTCCAGGAAGGGGTGACCAGAGCTGGGGTCCTGACAGTGAGGGATTAAACCAATAACAGACTTGGATGTGATACAATCCAAACCTCCTTCTTCCCGTAACAAATCCGCAGCTCTGAAGATCTTATTTTAAAGTACCTCTGGGAGATACCGCCCTTCCTTTCTCTGGGCTTATCCTTGCTGCAGAGCCTGGCTGTGCTGTGCCATATGGACCTGCCTGAACTTTCTGGCATGCAGAGCTACGCCTTTCCCAATGAACTCCTAAATCATGTCACTACTGTAAATTTTCTTTTATTGCTTTTAAAAAGTTTTATTGCAGCAGCCCTATCCTTTCAGTCAGAGGGTCTTGCTCAAAGACATCACTCTGCAAACCCTCAGGGAGTCACGGTTCCTCCTCTGAAGAGCATGGACTCTGGAGTCCATGTTTCATTTATGGGCAGTCCTTTCTGAGTACATCTAGGGAAGATTTGCCAGAAATGCACATATGAACATGTACCCATATGAGTAAAAAAAATGTCACTAGATTAAGGGAGTATTGTACACTATTCAAATGCTTCACTCATTTCCTCAGATTAGTATTAACAAGGAGATGTTAAGCCCTTATTTCAACCAGACTGTGACTAAATGCAACTCCAACAGTTGGAGCATTTTGCAGTTTTGAGATCTTTCTTGCCCAATTTAAGTTTTTTGCATCAATGTCTGGAGTATATCTATTCAGAGATCCAGGACAGCACCAATGTACTTAGTATATTGAACAAGTCAGGAAAAATATGAAAGAAACACAAATGACAACAGTTATCCACTTGTATGTGGTAGAAAACTCTCCATTTTGTTTAGCTTTTTCATGGTGTCCCGCATCAAAAACACTGCTGAATGGGAATGGCTTGGTAAATGTCAAAAAAAAGAGTTTCAGCATTTTATAACATTAAGCACGGGTTTCAGAGGAGTGAAACACATGCCACAGAAGGCGTTTTCAGCTGTGGCATATCACCACTGGATGCACTGGCATTTCATTTCACTGACATGCATGCTATGTGCTGTTGAAATGCTCCAAATTTCACTGTGGGTTTTTTTTGGCACATAATCCCTTGGTGACAGTAAACATGGCATATGAGGGAATCCAGATCAGAAGTTATTTGTGCATTGCTTTACATCACCTCAAACTTGCTGGATATCCTTTGTGAATTGCAAGAAAAGAAAAAAAGCCCCTATTTAAAAATTTACTTCTAGTTGGTACATTTTTCATTTAATGACAAACAAGGATGAAATTTTAGTTTCGTGATTTTAGGCAATGAGTGTATTTAATCACTATAGCTGTAGGAATAAATACCAGACTAAGAATGTGATAATTTAGACAAGAGAATCAAGAGAAATGTGCTGATTTGTTATCTGCTGAATTAACATTTCAGCTATTTGGGGTAAAAATAGTCCAGAATGAACTGAATAAGTAAAGCCCGAGACTTATATGAAGAGGATGGCTATTTCAAGAAACCATGCTCTATCTTAGATCAGCTCTGTTATATTTTCTTGCTTTTACATTTCTCACATTTATCTCAAAATTTATTTAGTAAAGTTGCATTAAAGGTTTCTGTTTATCTTTAGTAAAAAGTAAATAAAATAAATTAGAAGTTTAAGAGAGAGTGAAAGCTGTGTGTCTATTGAAAGGTGTCTAAGCCACTGGATCACAGAGCTAGAAATTTTCCTGCAAAAGACCACCTGACCTGAAACTGAGTAAAGCAGAAAAGGCCCATCTTTACTGAATCTTCAAATGGATGGCTATTTAAACCCTAAAATCTTTCTGCTTCTTGATTGCAACCATCCTTACTGTCTGGAAAATGAAGAGAGCATAAAAATGAGAGCTGAGGAAAAGCTCATAGAAGTGGGGTTTTGTGTTTGGTTGGTTGGTTTTCGTTTTTGTTTTTGCTTTATGAAAGAAAAAGAAATCCTCATTCAATCTTACTTATACAAACCAGAATTTCAGAATTATTGTGTGAACTTTGAAACGAGTAGCCTTTCCTTTTTTCCAAAAGCCCTGGTCGGACTCCTCCAGTGATGGTGTTAAACAGATGTTTTCTCTGATTGGCAAATAGACTTTGGTAAAGAACGAAGCTCCTTTGCTTTGGAACAAGACATTTCCAGCCTATTTCAAGGTCTGAAATATCTTCAAAATTCTGACTGCTGTGTCAAATTTAAGTACATTCTCCCTAATCTTCTTGTGTCCGGTTTAATCATTACCTAGCTGAGTTCCAGGATTAAGTATGGGGGGTTGTAGAATTCATTTGATACCTTGAACCTGGGGAGTTTCATTACCTGACTATCACTGTGGTAGAAAACACTGCACAAATTCTAAAATTTAATTTCATGCTCCATTCGTTTTTGTGTCACTGCTTGTTCTGTGACACCCAGACCTGAAAGTCTGCCTGCCCTTCCCTTCACATAAACATGTGGAAAGACAGTAACATTTGGATAGACATTTTAATCCCAACTTTCCAGCACCGGTTGAAAAACTCAGAATTAATTGTAGCCTTGCCCATCTCAATTATCAAGCAAGCAGTAGGTAGCAGAGGATATTTAGAACACTCTCCCAGGGAGCGAAAGATATCCAAATGAATAGTAAGAAAGCTATCCCTCCTCAACCATAGCATAGCAGAAGGCAACAAATGTAGCCAAGGTTATACTAATCAGTATACATTTAATTATTGTTTAATTATTGAACCTTCCCATCTGATGCTGACCAATCAGTTTACAGATTCTTGTCAAAAGCTAGATGGATAAGGTTCCCTCTGGGTGCATGGATTGTGCTTAAAACTAGCAGTGATTCAGACAAAGGGACATATATCATTTTTAATTGATGAAGGCTAGCCCCTGAACACAATTATTCAAAGCTTAGTGCCAGCTAATGAGTCTGCAGTGCAACACCATTGTAGCACTTTGGCTTGAAGTTAGTGCTTCAAAACTACCACTTAATTGTTTCAGTTCATATAATTTGGATCTATGAATAAACATGCATTTTCCTTGGAGCTTTTCTAACCCTTTCTTGCTGTGGTGAACAAAGTACAACCTCTTTTCAATTTTGGTTTTGACTAAAGTGTTCTGACTGGAGCACTGCTTGTTTTCTAAATTCTAATAAGAATTTCTTAGGGTAGCATCACTGTCACTACATGGACTGTGCTGAAATTTGTAATTAAAAGTGCAAATGGAAAATATGAGTTAATGTGCTGTTTTTCCTAAAGTCCCTGCTGCTACAAGTTCTTAGTTTAAATACCATTAGCTGTATTTGAAAACAGTTCTGTCCAGAAATATAGTGTACAAGAACATACAATAATCTTTGCCAGTGAAATGCCTTTACCAAAATTTTTAATTAACTTTAATTAACTAACATGAATTCAACAGGATTTCAAATTACCCAACAGTTGTTTATTATTTTTGTCACTTTTCTAGCACTTTTTTCTAGCCTTCTTTGAAAATTCTGTACCTGAGAAATAAATTATAAATCCAGAATAGTAAGACTAATTTTAAAGATAAAAGCCGTTATGGACTGAGCATGCAAATATCCTTGCTTTGGCATAAATTGCATGTTGACAAGAGAAGGATCACACTAACGAGCTAAGCTTGCAAGTTTCAACTCGCGCATTTTAGTTTTTTTCCTGGATTTTGCAGATTTTGCTATTAAAATAAATGAAGAAACCTTCATTTTGAAAATCTCATTGTGTAGGCAAAATTTGGTAATGCTTTGGGTCATGTTACTTCCAAGAACATCCAAATCATGCACTGGTGTTTTATAAACATCAACAGAGACATCTGCAATCTTTGGTTGAGGTCAAGAACTCGAAAGCCAAAGGGAACCTCCTCATAAGCAGCAAGTGAGAAACTGAGCTTCAATGAACTGGGCTTTTAAGTCAATCATTTAACATTATAAATAGAATCTGGAGGGCAAAAAATTGTAAAGATGTGTAAATTCTTGGATGCATACCAATGAACAAAATTAAATGACATTGGGCACATCTCTGCCTGGTTTAAGAGCTGAAACTTGGCTTGTGCATCAGAAAAACAAGAAATATGAGTGCGTTCATCAATTAATTTTCATATGTCAGATGTTGGAGATAATCTGTTGAATTAGTCATATTCCTTTACTGAAATGGTATGGATTTCTAATAAAAATATTTGACAATAAGAACCATATGAATTAAAATCTTACATATTGTTTGAGAAATTTTTGAGCAAGATTGTGGATTTGAAACCAGCATTTTTTTTCTGGTAAGACATGGTAAAAAGAGAAGTATAGACACAGGAAAAAGTGATTTTACATGGACTTGAAGATAATTTTGAAGGTTATAAAAGCAGATGCTCAGTCTTGACAAGGTAGGATATCCTAAAAGCAAAACGACTGGTTTAAATTACAAATGCATACTGTGTCAGTTAAAATTAGACCACGAGAAATCGCAGCTGCTTGAAGTAGGATAGCCAACTGCACTCCAATTCATCTGCCAACCTCCACTGTTTTCTTTCAGGGATAAAACAAAATATACATAAGATAAGAGAAGTTATTCAAGATAAGGAATGACACAGTTCCTTTCCTAATCAGTCATGGCCAACACCACTTCACTGTGACTGTCATGGTGTGTAATATATCCCTCTTTCCATCATATCCCCAAGTCATAGATGCGGGGTCTCTCTTGCCAGGAGAAATGTGGTTTGTTCCATAGGGACCAGCACTGCAAGGTATTTATTTGCTGTCCTAAATATGGATGGTGAGGTGGCTGCAGCTGTTGTATAATTGTGTTATCTAAAATGGGCAAATAAGAGCATCATCTGGACTCTTGCCCATCCCAAGAGTTTGGGGTCTTTTGTCTTTTCTTTGTGATCTACTCGGGCTTTTTTGATTGCTTGTTTTCATTGTTCTTGGGTTTGGTCTTTTTTTTTTCTTTTTTTTTTTTTTTTTCTCTTTTTGTTTCTTTTGTTTTGTTTTTACTGAGTGTGTGGAAAATATCCTGGTCATTTTATTTATAATAAATGTTTTCTCAAATGGTTAGTCCTACAAAAACTACTTAGTCTTACTCTGAGGCATGGATGACTATATATTTCAGGAATTACAATGAAAATGTATGTGCTGTATGCCAAAGGAAAACTGTTTTTGTGTTTCACTTTACAAGGACAGTGTTTGCACAGGAGAAATTAGTGTGATTTACCAAGGGTGTGCAAACCCTGCACTCAGAGAGGATGCATTGCCCAGGCTGTTCAGGGGTTGCATTGAATCAGCCTTTGCCTTTTCTTCTTTAAGCAGATATGGCTTGTGGGCATAAGCTGCAGAAAAGGTCACTACCTTTGCAATGCATATTTGGTTTCCCATCTCAGAGTGAAAGGAAAGTCAGTTCTACTGCTTGGGATGGGCCCACCACAGCTAGCTTCGGAGATTTTCGTAACTATTATCCAGGAAACTCAGAGAGTACGCGGGAGTCCTAATGACCATGTGAAGAAAAAACACAAAAAACCCAAATAAAAGTGTTCTGAAAGTATTTGAGAAGAGGAAGATTTGTGTTACAGCTGGATAGTAGGGAACAGTGTTGAAAGTGAAATAAAAAACAAGAGTGACATCAGCATGGGAAAGGTTCAAATTAAAAAGTAGAGAAATGACTGTAAGAAACATCTATGTCTATGCATAATTTAAAGTGAGAAAGTGGAACAGTCAGCAAGCTAAAAAAATTGTTTTTTCTATAAGTTAATGTGTCTTGATGATACTTACTCCTAGAATATTATTAAACATTATGTATTAAAATAAACTTTCATTTATACGCAGGTATGAATATAGAGCCTACAAAAGAGGATGCTGCTATAAATATTTGAAGAAGCTACTGTTCTGCATCTGTGTTCCTCAGTTGGACTTGTGCAAGTATAACCATACCAATGGCACTGGTGGTGTAGGAGGCAGCTGTGCACTGCCCATTGGGCAAGTGCATCTGCAGGAGTGTGCAGCTGGCATCCTTCCACATCCCCCAATGAAGACAGGGTACTAGCACTCACAGCTCATCAGCAAAAAGTGCCTGACCCCCAAAACACGGGAGAACAAACCTCGAGCAGCTGTACAAACAAGGAGCTGACAACCAGTTTCCATAATGGGTGCTGAACTTGGTCGACCTGACCACACAAGCAGGACTACTGAATTCAACACTGACAGTATGGGCAGAAGGAGCTATTGTCACCGCCCTGGCAAATCTGGCTGAAAATGCCAACTAGTTAGATTTATAGATACAATTCAAATGTGCTTTTTAGACTCCTTCTCAGTTAACCCCAAATACAAAGAATTAAAGAAACATTTTCAACTATCCTTTTAAGGATTATTTGATATGAAGGATCAAGGATATGTCCAGTCTTTGAGAAAAGTGGGGATGTTTTCAGAGCTTTGACTGAGGTAGATAGAGCCTTTCAGTACATTTGAAAGCAAATTAAACCAGTTTGTTATCAACAGGGAGAAGCCAGCCACAAAATTGGTTCAGGCAAAAGGTTCTGCACTGCCAAGGGACCTCAGGATGCCATCTCCAGCCTTGATACAGGCAAATTACAGGTGATACTGTTTAGCGTAAACCATCATGTGGTTGTCTCAGGGAGGTGCTATCTGCTAAACTGTCTACAAGAGCTAATGTATTATTTAAAGGTTTTGTATCCAGGTTGCGCAAGACATTTTGTGAAACTTATAAACATCTCTGGATCGTACCTGGAGTAACATAAAGGCAGCCACTGCTTGATGGAGAGTGACAACTAGGCTGCGGGAGCAGGTTTGAGTGCTGTGCATGCCTGCCAAAATTTCAAAGGGAAAACAACAGTCAGGCTTTTCAGACTTCTGCCAGCTCCTTCTGTATCAGGTCCCTCTATTTATTTTTCCTTTATTATATCTTCAGTAACTTTAATAAAGCTCTTCTTACGGTTAACAGCTTGAAGGAATCAGGATATTAGTGGAAATACAAAGGGAAAGACAACACTAAGTAGGCCTCTCCCTTGTATCAGCACTGTGTCTCAAATAGATCTATGAAATCTGTGATCTTTTAAAAAACTACCTGGTGTTCCATTACTCCCTCTTTGCAAACCTGTTTTTGGGCTCCTGCAAACTCAGATCCCACCCAAATGCTGCCAGACTCATGACAGAGTGTAACAATAGCTGAAATGCTGAGAAAGATTGATGTTAAACTTCCATTGATTACTGTAAGGTAATGTGTTAAAAACTATTGATACTAGTACAAATGAGAATTAAACATAGAAGAAAATCCGGAGGATGGAGGCAGAAGGAGGGGAAGGTGAATTTGTAACTGCATGTATGCGTGTGCATGTGGTGGTATGATACATAAATCTATTCATTTCAAAGCAACTAAGCTGCTGTTAGTGCTCGTGCTTCTCTGCTATTTTGAATGATCATGTCATAAACCAGCACTGGAATAGGTTTTTTGTGCCATATCTCCATCGAAACCAATGTCACACAGGAGATATAGATTTTTCTAGTTAAAGAAAATGACATTGTTTTCTGACTAAGTTTAATCATAAATGTGCAATGCAAGAGATCCAGTTTATCAAAGGTACCTTTGCGGTTATGGACCCACAGAGTTCTTCAGAGCTTCCCTGCCCAAGGCTCCTGCTGTATTATGAAAGCACAGTTCTCAAACCCAAATATTTCTGTGTTGCAAAGATGTGTTCTTGGTATGTGCATGGGAATTTAGGAATAGCCACAGATATCTGCAGAAATTGGAGACACTGAAATCTCTGTGCAGAATCTCATAATTGTTTATGTTTTACATTGTTTGGCACAATGTTTGTGGCACCACTAACAGGGAATAATTGGTAATAAAAGACATCTCTCTTCTGGCATACATTTTAGCACCATTTTCACCCGAGTTGTATTTTCAATGTGAGCAAGAAACATCTTACTGACTGGTGACCCAGATGAACCAGTCTTCCCACTCCTGACCACACACAGTCCAACTCCTAGCACTGTATTGCATTGCTCAAGTTAGTTTGGAGACAGAAATTCAGCTTCAACCATCTACATATTTAACTATCTGGAAATGGGGTATACGGCTGCCTCAGGGCTCCTAAGGGCACTGTTTCCAGCCCAGTGATGGGAGGACAGAGGTCCTGCATTGCCTGAAGCCTGCTGGCAGTGGTGAGGACAGGGATGGATGTCCCCTCTGGTCTCCCAGTGCTCAACCCAGGTGACCCAGAGTTCAGAAAAGAGTGCTGGGGACTGGCTTTATGAGGGGCAAAGCTGGTGCTCTATGGAAATGTGAGTTGGCACCAAGTGAATTTTCATAGAATCATAAAATTGTTTGGGTTGGAAGGGACATCTACTTCAACCCTCCTGCAACAAACAGGGACATCTTGAACAAGATCATGTTGCTCAGAGCCCTATCCAACCTGACCTTTACTGTTTCCAGGAATGGGGCAAACAACACCTCTCTGGGAAAAATGAGCCAGTGTTTTACCACACTTGTCATAAAAAATTTCTTCCCGGTATCTATTGTGAATCTACCTTCTTTTAGTTTAAAACCATAATGTAATGTCCTATCAGAACATGACCTACTAAAAAGTTTATTCCTGTCTTTTTTATAGGTCCCTTTTCAGTATTGAAAGGCTGCTCTAAGGTCTCCCCAGAGCCTTCTCCTCTTCAGGCTGAACAACCCCAACACTCTCAGCCTGTCTTAACAGGAGAGGTGTTCCATGTCTCTGATCATCTTTGTGTCTCTTCTCTGCTCTCTCCATGATGAAGAGCCCTTAGGTCCTGCCCCACATTCCTCCTCCTGAGAGGGGTGAGTATGGGATCGTGGTCTCCCCTGCCACATTTGACTGGAGGCCAGGATGAGATACGGCCTCTCATCAGGGCAGGGTGCCACAGGTCTGTTGGTGGCATCTTGGCTTGTGTGAGGGCAGTGGTGCATGAGGTTGGAGTGGACCAGCCTTGGCTGAGGCGGGATTCTATGCGTGTGTCAGTATGCACTCATGCTGGGTGCCTGGGCTCTCCCTGCCTTCCCAAAGCCTGAATTCAGCAGCATTTAGGGTCTCCCCCTGCACTTACAAATAGGCTGTCGCTGACTGGTGCAGAGGATATATTTTTAGCGTGTTGGAGGCAGTCTCCTAGCTACAGCTTGAAGAGCTCAGCTGGGCAGGGGCTGGCAGTCCTCAGCCTGCGCAAAAGCAAACACCGCTGATAAATCCTGGTGTTCAGACCAAATCCTGCTCCAGGTTTGTTGCTGTGTTCTACCCCTCCTGCCCCTTAACTTGGCTTTCAGGATTTGGTAGAAACATTGCCGAGGTATTCCTGTGGGTTCCTGGAGTGTGACTGGTGACCAGGGTTGTTTACATCCTCTGCTAGGCTAGAAAGGGTCTTTTGTTCAAGTATGGAGATGTACACTCCTGGTTGCCAGGATAAAAGACCAAATATTGTTTATGTTGCATGTAATAATCTATCTCACATCTGCCAGAGTCTGGCTTTATGTAAAGATGTGAAAGAGCATTCATTAATTCCTCTGTAAGGGCAAGTCTATTAAGAAGTTATTCTAATTTTAGGCACGAATTCAGAATTTCCACTCTTTCTGAAGTTGCTTGTCTTCCTTATATTGCTATCTGTCTCATAACTGTTTATGGATAATAAAATATCTTTAAAGAGTCTCTTTTGTTTTGGAAAAACTTTGGAGATGGTTTGTCTGGCATCTCCTGGATGTTTCACGGACACTGCATGGTTGTTGTTGGGCTGTTACTAGGATGACTGGAACTCAGGCAGGGTTACCTAAGTTTCCAGCTTTCTTCGTCCTATTAAAACAGGCAAAACAAAACAAAGTGAAATGAAACAGAAAAAAAAAAAAAAAACAAAACCCCAAAACAAACCCAAAAATTAATTCCAGAAAGCTTGCATATGTGATTACAGCAAAGCTATATTATGGGATAAATATTATTATGTCCTCTTCTCTGAGACTTTTTCTTTCTGTTTTTGGTGGAAATTACCTGTTATAACTTATGCACAAAAAAAGGTACTTTTTCATATGCACTGAAGAAATCCCCAAATTTGCTGGGAACTACTCCAAAGAACACAGTAAGGTCACAGTGCTCAGGCCTTTCTAATACCATACCTAATGCTGCAATCTCATATTCCCCTTTTCCTTGAGTAAGCCTGGATCTAAGTTGCATGTCTTCCATGGAGTCGGCCAAAGTAAGAAGTAATTTCCCTTGTGACCATGGAGAATTTGAAATCAATTTTGAGATAAACAGAAGTTTTCTGTGACATTCAAATGTCTCTGTCTTCTCTGGGCAACAGTGATGGACAAAGGTACCATAGCTGCTACAAATTAATTATCAGCCATGCCAGGTCTTTCTACGTTGTAGTATGTGCACTAGAGTGAAGCAGCATATTGCTAGAGTGTCCTGTCCAGCTGAGAGCTGCTGCCATTGCCAGTGGTGGCAAGTAACCAAGATACATTTGGGAACACTTGAAGCAAGCAATGAATCATGGCCTGTCATGTATAATTATATGTCATTGGATAATGTAATATTGGTGTTGGAGTGCATGTGAGATAGTAAACCTTTGCTGGAATGGATGGGCTGTAACAAGACTATCAGGGCCAAAAGATCCCCTTCTTCCCTTGTTGAAGTTTTCACATTAAGGCTAGGGCTGCCCCTGGGGAGCAGACTGTTCTTGCCAGCACGCAGGTCATTACTGAATAGAAGGAGAAGCAAGAATTTTTATAGCCTACACTATGAAGGAAGTATAACTAGAAGATCTAATGGTACTTTTTTGAGTTTCAAATCCATGAAAACATATGTGGTGTCTTAAGATCCTCCCTGCTATCAACACAGCCTTTTCCCCTTGGTTCAAATAGCAGCAATCAGTTGCTACTTGCTGGCTGTAATGTATTGTTTACTTGTCTCTAGAGGTATGTAAGTGATGTCTTACTGTGCTTTGGTAATTTTTCTTTCTTTTTCATACTGTCACGTACTTTTTTTCCTGAATTGTTACTTTTATAGCTTTAATAAGTGCTACCTCTTCTGGGAAATAACTCTGTGTTTGGGGCTCAGCCGTTCAAGGTGTTGAGAGCTCTGGACCTTCTCCAAGAAAGCTCTTAAGAGAACGGTCAGCTTTAGGTGTATGAGTAGTCTGGACTGAGAAGCACTGTGGTATTCAAATGGAGCCTCCAGAGCATACTAGTCACTTTGCCAGAAATCAATTTAAACACACATAATGTAATTATTTTGACTCTTACATGTTGAAGATTCCCTTAGAGCATCCCTGAAGTATTAGGGCAGCCATCAAGGAGTTGTTATTAACACCCTATTGACTATCTATGACTCTGAAGGGGTCTAGAGAAAACAAAAAAAGAGAGAGGAAAAAAAAGGTCTTGTTAAATAATTCTGTGTTCATCTTTTTCAGAAAGAGAAATTAAAACTTCAGACCCTGGATGTTTTTCTCCTTTTAGACATCTACAGAAATCCATATTCAAGCAAAAAGATAAAAAGATACAAGAAGATATAAAAAGAAGAGGAGAATAAAGAATGTTTGAAAAGAAACAGCAGAGCCTGGACTGATACATTTGAGCAAGAGCTGATGTTAGGAATTTCCATGTAGAATAAGCAAAATAAAATGTCATCTCATGGTTTAAATAGTGCCAGATGATTCAATATGCTTTTCACAGCATTCTTTCACCATGTGATATTCTCTCATGTTTGTTGAAGTCAGGAAATGAGAAACTGCTTGAAAGAGAAAGGTTAGGCCTCATGTCACTGTATAATATATGCCCACAAACCTATTATATTAACAGAACTGCTTAAGATAGTTCAGAATGGAAGATGGAGTCAATTTCTACCACCGTATATTCTCACTGTAATCTGCTGAAAGAAATCAGTGTATCATGCACTTGTTAAGTTAAGGTTCATGAGGAATAGGGCCAATGAGGAAATTGTATTTCTTTCTTGAGAAAGCTGACATTTGAACAAAAGTTTTTAGCTAGAATCAGGATGAAAAATCAAACTCTTACACACATTAATTCCAGCAATCTATTAAACAAGACATGTTGATTTGAGTCAATTAAAATATTGCACATCAATATTTATAGAGTTTTCATTTTGATTCTGACTCTCATTTACCATTTCTAGTATAGGTACTTTGAAGTTCTGAAAGATTATTTGAATCAAAGGTGAATTCTTATACTAAAAATGTTGAACTTGGCCATTTTGATAAATTTTTTAATAGACTTTTGATTAATTTGAGAAAAAATACTATTTGCAACAGATGTTTTTCTTTTCAAAGCACAGATATTTCCTAAAGGGAAAATACTTTGTCCAAAAAACTCTCAGCCACCCGTAACAACGAATTAAACAATACATGTTTTAATTACCTTGCTGTTTACTTTCTCTGTAGTTTCCCAGACTTGAAAGAAACTATTAAAGCCAGGGTAGAGGGGATTGTCTGTTTTGTGCACACTCATAAAACTCAAATAGTGTGGTCTGGTGCGGTTTCAGCCTAGTTCAGATGTTCTCCTGCCTGCTATGTTAGAGGCTTTGTTCATGACCAGAGGCACATACAAAGCATTAACGTGTCAGTGTCAAGCAAACCCTGCACCGCATGTGGAAGGAGCTGGGAGGGGAAGAAAGGATTGTTCACTAGTTGCGTTTCTTCAATTCCCATGGTTGACTGTCACTTTATGTGGGAAAATCCAAGGATTTTTGGTCATTCTGATTCTAGTTGGTACAAAAAAATAATTGTATCTTTTTCACAATTCTTGTAATGTTTTCAGTTTTATCTGGGTTAACAACAATTCTGATCCCTGCCTCTAAATTAGAAAGGGTTGAGAGATGCTGCCTCTTTCTTACCCCTTTGGCTTTCAGATATAATTCAAGAATTAAATGTTTAATATTCAATTTAGAAGAATTGTTTTAAATGCACATGAACGGTCTCTACTGGTAGTGAACATGAGGTGGAAAATAGCGATGAATTATAAGGCAAAGGCTCAACAGGATTTTAAAATCAGCAGAGTCTGGCCTAACACACGCAATCCTTTTGAGGCAATTAATTTTTTAACAAATCCTGCAGGTATGTTTATTCATTCACCTTGCTGCTGTGTTGGTGTTGCTATAGCTGCCAAGGCAGAGGTTGGCTTGGGGCTGCTCTTCCTGTGCCTGGCAGACCCCGCTGCCCAGCATGGGCCTGTGCACCCCACACAGGCAGGCATCCCTGTCATCTCCCAGCAGCCTGCCTGGGGAGAGGGCTTGGGTGGGATGGCAAGTCCCCCTGTCCTTCTCAAAACCTCCCTGTGCCACTCCCAGACTCTGCAGGGTATCTGTCCAGGGGGAGCTACACTGGGTTCTGCCTCTGGGATTTCACTGCTCTCCGTGTGCTACAGGATGGCCTGTTGAAACCTGCTGAGTGCAGTCTGCTAAATAACTTTCAGAAAGATCTGTACTTCAGTGTGTATTTTACCTAGCAAAGTGTATCTCCTTTCCCTGAATATAGCCCATAAGCATTGGTACATGGCAAGGAAGCAAATCAAGGCTGGAAATGGGGATTTTACCAGTCTGGAGTCATCCACATTTATTTTTTTCTCTCTTGCATTATTCACATCTATGTAAATATTCTGTTCTGTGTTACTGGATTTATCACATCTTTTCTGCAATTTGGCAAGGATGTGTCCTTACACTTTCCATACAGACACAAAAAACTTTTTTGTTATGCTAAAAGGATAGGATAGCTCAGCTGCTTTCAATGTGAAGGTTCATCTGTAACTCAAGAAGACCAACAAGACATGTTTCTAAAAGCATTTCACTTCAGCACATTCCATTTCATTTCTCAGAGGGAGCTGGAAATGTACAGTTACAGTCCTGAAACTCCCCCTTTACAGATCCTTTTCTGCTAGTTGGAACAGGACACGTGGCCTTTTTGTTAGTCTCTGACTCTCCTACAGGACTAGGACTTCTTCAGGCTTTATGCAGCCTTCACACATTTAAATGTTTCAGAGGTGAGAAAGTAGAGAAGGAACTCCAAATACTGGAGAAGATAGCAAAGTCCACATTTTTTCTATGCCGATGATTGTAAATAATTCACTAAAAATCTTGTAAATGATCATAACCCACTGCATTTTCCAGACATGACAGAAGAAGGAAGGAACTTTCAAAGGCATGATGTATGAGATTATTTCCATGATCTTTTGACCATAAAAGAAGAATGCATATATGAAACTGTTGAATCCAATCTGTCCTCTGTTGGCTGCCCACTGATTTATGCAGCCACATAAATTACTCAGCATCAGAGGTCTGTATATTGTATGGCCTCAATCAGCAAGACAAACAAGTACATGCCTAATTTTAAGCAGATGAGTTGTTCTAAGAGAAAGAGCTTTCATGAAAAATTAGAATTAAACATTTTCTACAAAGAACTGCAACATATACATTGCTTCCAGATGAGCCTCTTTACAGAATCCAAACATCCTGACATCTGAATATGCTGATGTACCATAGTCCATCCAAACCAGAGCAAATGCAGTTGGTTTTTCAACAAAAATACAGAATACCTAAAGCGTGGCAGAACCATTGTCTCAGGACGTAAGAAGACGGACTTTCTTACAGGCTTCTGGAGTGTCTGTTCTGGAGGGCAGCAAAGCACTTCTGGGATCAGAATTTATTCAGTTTTTCAAAGCGGTTGACTTCTTCAGTCTGTGCTTCAAAAAATGCCTTTTGAGTATTTCTGTCAGGGTCTTGTATTAAAATTTTATTTCTTCTGTCAAAGCCAATAATTCATATGGTAGCAAGCGGCTACATGCCTTATAAATGGCATTGTGAAAACACACAGACAACATCCTCCTTTCCTCAAATCAGGCACACTAAGGACAACAGCTGCTGCCTTTCTAGCTTGGGTAGCAGGTGTTTGACCACCTACAAGCAGGATGTTTTCTCCTAGTACAAAAATCATGCAGGTTTACTCATTGATGCCAAAGAATCAAGGCAACACAGTAGTCCAGAAATTAAAATGCTGACCGTCTTCCTTTTGTTGCATAACTTGGTCCAACGCCATGGAAAAATACATCAAAATAATAAAAATGGAATAAAGAGTTTTGTCCTTGTATGTGCTGTTGAGGCTTTATGAAACCATCTTTCTTGTTCTGCTGTTTGTTTATTTTATGGCACCCTGGAAAAGTCTATATGGTGAATAATTAACTTAGAAAATCTTGGGAGCCTGGTATCTCTGAAGAAATGTAAATGCCTCTGAGCTTCCTCATGGTTTAAAGGATTCTAAGGAAATTGTTGGAGTTGGTCCACTGACTCAACAGTCCTGGCCCAAGCCCTCAGTTTTGGTAGCATAAAGGTATTACTTGGCAAACTGTTTGCTGCTCCCACTCCAAAAACCCCCCAAACTCAAACTACCAAAAAACAAGACAAA
>JAWWES010000041.1:28372754-28431982 GCA_035583135.1 Lophotriccus pileatus
ACCAAAAAACAACACAAAAAAAAAAACCACCCCCCCCCGCCCAAAAAAAAAACCCACTACAAAAAAAACCCTCCAGAAACAACAACAGCAACAAAGAGAGAGAATGTTTTTATTGAAAGTGGTTAAAAACTTAAGAAAATGGTTAATTAAACCTCCTGCCTCAGTAAATGGGAGGATATGATAGAAAGAACTTCAAGAGAGCAGAAGAAAATGATAGAGGCAGAGTTAACAGCTGGATCAAGGGAATATACAACATTTTTTAGGCTAGCCTAAGGTGATAGGTGAAACTTGTTCCTCAGTGGCACAGATTGACTGGAGCTTAGAAAGAGGAGTGTCAGGGCTGCATTCACAGGTTTTCTAGCTAGGGAGGAAAGATGTTCACAAAAGACCCTAGTTTTTTATTTTGGGAAGTGAAAGAAGACCAAAATAGACCATATGTTTAGTGCAGACAGTACCAGTGTTTGGTGAAATGACTGTAAACCTTTCAGAATATGTGGAGGAAATTAGCAGGAAATCAAAAAAAAACCTCCTCCAATTCTATTTTTACCTTTCATGTCATTGTATTGTATTACCCAGTTTTAGTACAAAGAAATCATGGCTTAAGTATTGAAAAAGGTGGTTCTTGAAACATTAAGAAAAAAAGCTTTCTCAAAAGCAGTAAATCTGAAAGAACATTTCATACAGGTACAGGTGCTCAGAGCAACTTTTTGCTTCACACAATTAAATCTATAAAGATCTTGGATGTTTTGTTTTTAAAATTTCTTTTTTTCATCTAGTGATGAAAGCCAAAGTTCTGATTTAACGCAAGACTGATCCAATGTTCCTTAAAATCAAGGGGGTGCTCTTTATCGGTAGAAATCTCTGTCTGATATATTTTTGTCTGTATTTGCATTAGTGCTTTTGAAGTTGTGCCACTGTCCTAGCAACAGTGCAAGTGAAAATAAGAGAAAGATGAGAATTTGCATGTACTGACCAAAAAAGTTTAGTTGCCTAAGGCACCCTCCTCACCCCAACCAAAGAGGAGGGCCAGTGAACTGGTCTGACTTGCAGCTTCTGTGACTCAACACCGGCTGCAGCCGGAATAAACACAGTTCGTCTAGAAGATGAGTCAGAGGAAAATGGCAGCTGAGAAGACTTTTCTCAGGGATAAGACTTGCATCTGCTCAATGTGACATTTTTCTCCTGACTGCTATTTTGAATGGCCATCTGGTGCAAGTTTGTTCCAGCCGTGTAAATGTTCTGAGCAGTTTCTCCATCTACCTACAGTACTTTGGAGACCTAGGCTCCACAGGCTAGTGCAGATACAATCTGGGAAGCAAGCCTAACCATATTGCAGTTGAACATCACTGCATCTCCAGAGCAGCCAAGGGAACTGGCTTAAGAAGCAGTTTCCAAGACACCAGATGCTCCTGCAAACCAGTCATGCAAAGCTTGTTGTTTTCTTTTTGAGAGCTTGTTTCCATCCTGATGAGCTAGATAGGCCTGTGCCTAGAGAGGGATGGCCAAAGTAACTTGCAACTCTACTCTACGAGAAATGTGTGTACTGTGTTTTGCTATTTAAAACTGTGATACCTCTTATTCATGATAAACATGAAAGCCACCTTTTGATATTTGTGTCCCCTTCCCTCCTGGAGCCCTGGCAGGAAAGAGGTGCCAAAAGATTGAATTCTTGTAATGTGACTTTATAGCGATATGTTTTTGTCTTCAGAGCAGGAGATTCCCAGTTTCAAAGCTACCCTTGTATCATGATTCTCTCCTAGTCTCTCCTCTCCTTTTTTAGTTCACCATTTCTTTCATTACTCTCTCTTCTGTTTCCAGCCTATACTCCCTGTTTGTTGTATTTTCTTTAAACAGTAACTTGGAGAATTACAACACAATATAATTCATACCCCTACTCTTGAGGATCTTTGTGGTGTGTAATAGGCTTGTAAATATTTCTAGATATTTTTAAAAAAATCCATCCTCATCAAGCTAGGGAGTAGCTGCTACTGATGTATAATCTGTTCTTCATCTTCTTCCTAGTACTGCACCCAAATTCTTTGGCAGCTTGCAGAAACTTAGTGCTTGTTTTGGAATGTCTTTGATCATTGAGTTGGGGCCAGGACATTACATTCACAGCTAAGCTGTACCTTCTGCATTTGCCTTTTCTGCATCCACAGTGATGATTTCCAGCAGTCTTCAGGTTCAGCTTGGTTGTGTTGCCCTGAAGCTGTTGATCAGAGAGCCTCTGTTCTCTAATATCTGGCAGCACCCATAGATGGTAATCACCGCTGATGGGGACAAGCGGAGAAAATAGTCCATTTTCTATTAAATGAAAATACTTAATATTGCACAATAGATTGCAATCCATGATTTCAGAGCCTATATGTACAACATCTTCTGGGAGCAATAGCTTTAGCTGTGCACTCCTGCTTGATTGGTTTGTATGGGACATAAATGCAGCAGCTGAATGGAGAATAAACAGTTAAATACTTGGTTTATCATTACTGATTCCTCTGCCAGCATTGAACAGGTTTAATTCTGTATTACTCAGAAAAATTACATATGCTTAAAATGAATTTCTGTGATTTGGGAATCAGTTCCCTGGTTTCTCAAAAATCTTAATCAGACACACATTTCTTACATTATTCTAATTTTTTTTTACCCCATTAAAATGAGGTTAAAGCTAACTTATCTCAAATTTTATTAATGTCTAAGAAAATAAAAAATCTTACAGTTTTTATAGTCAAGAAGGGCTTAATACCAAACTAGGTAAAATAATTAATTATGCATAAGCTATTTTAAAAACTGTTAAGCTTTAGCTTTCTTTAAATAGTTCATTCATTGTAAAATTAATACAGAAGTTCTGTGTCTTTATGATAATAATTTTATTTTCCCACTCAACTATGGGCAAATATATTTTTCTTTTCTGCTGTAGCATCCTTTTTCCCTTCGCTTTTGTGGCATTTCCAAATAAATATAGCAGAGCAATCAGTGGATCTTTAGAAAATGCACAAAGGACTAAAACAAACACATCAATGAACTATAGGCCTTTCGGTCTATTTCCTGCTCCACATGATATATTTAGCACTCATCAAGCTTCAGAAGTTAATTGGAAGTCTTAAGTGTTTCCCTTATTTTGGATTTCATTCTCCTGATGCAATGAGAAACTAACAACACTGAGAAACAGAAACTCTACTTGGCTTAGCACAGTGTGGTATACAAATGCATGGGTTTGAGTAGGTGAACCCTCAACCTCAAGGTATTCTTTAATACCATTGCAAAGTAAAATCTGAACAGATGCAGACACATGCAGTACAAGATGCAGCAGTTCTGTGAGTGGAAGACTATTGGCTCCCTGTTTGGCTATTCGTGACATTCAGACCTGGAGCTAATGGTACTGGATACTTAAAGGTAACTGATATAAGGTTCTTTAAGGGCTGGGCATCAAAAGAGATGTATCAGATCCCATTAGCCAGGTACACAATACTGGAGCCTGCAGAAGCTCAGGGGTCTTCAGCATGACTTGAAATTTGCGGGTGCTGTGCTCCTACTGACCCCATTCTCCAGTTCCTGCCCTCTCCCTTGTTCCCTCCACCACTTTCCCTTTCCTTCCAGCCCTCCTCGCAAGCTATTCGGATATGAAGCAGATTCTTCCTTCTGTTTCAGAGAGCTGGAAGCCATCAGGAAAGGTAGTGGGAATGGAGAGTTTTCTTGTATGTGGTTTTAGTCACTGAGTCATACATCCTTTAGTGCCTGCAGCAATAATTGCAGGGGAAGAAATTCTTTTGCGTTTCCACCCCATAATGGAGCACACTAAACAGGTTCTTGGGGAAAGGCAGGTATCAGCCTCTAACATGACCAGTTATCAGAGGTAAACAGACAATTTTCATAATTTTATTCTTGAACCAAATTTGGGCAAATTTCTCAAGGAATGACTAAAGACAGAATCTTAATGCCAGTCTTATACACACAGCCCTGACATACCTCAGATCTCCAACCCAAAACAGTAAGACAATGGAACTTCTCTGATAAATAATGTTATTTTTAACGTGGGTAAAATAAGATTCTCTCCCTAATGTCATTCTGAAAAATGGATGAACCCTTTCAATGTAAAATTCAGCCTATGGCAGATGTTTTTAGGCTCTATTCTAACAATTACAGATGAGCAAAGTGAGAAGGCATCCTATAATTTTAAGACTTGGACATTTAATTTTAGGTATTTTTTTAAAATTTTAATTTTAATTTTAGGCATTTTTACCTGAATTCCTTGTAGCTACATCTTCTGCTCTTTGTTTTAGAATAACAATCACCTTGTCAAGAATCTTTGATATAAAGAAGGAAAAAAAGGTACTCATATAATAAATACAGTGGTATTTACCCAATAAGTGGCACAGTTACCCATCTAACAGTGTTTCCACCTTTTCTTCCAGTTGGTCTTCCCCTGAAGGTTAATTCAGAGTGCCTACTTAATGTATCATTCAACTATTGAGTTACAACTGATTGCCAAGCTGCTTCTTGATGCTCCATAGCTGTGGGTTAACCCCTCCTAAACTGACTCAGTATAGCTGTAAACTGCTTGAAGAAGCTTAGGAAATTTTACACAATATTTTACTTAGGTTGCTGAGAGTTTAAAACTGCATAATCTTGCAGAAGATCCCTCACTTTATTCTTGGAAGACAACACAGGAAAGACAGTACTAGAACTGGATGTAATCTGAAGATTACAGGTTACACTGATCTCAAATATTTGCCATGTAACAAAGGTGACCTTAGTTGTTAGCTAACAAGACGCCAGCATGGTTGAAAGCTAAAAGCAGGAACAAGCTGTAAGCAGCATGTGAATTTTTCAAGAATGGTAGCCAGTCTGAGTCTCTTGCAAAGCAGATGGATGAGAAGTTTATGTCTTCATCAGAAAGCACCAATGGAGAGAGCAATGCCAAAACCAGTTCAGCTTTACTATAAAACCCTTCCAGAAAGGCTTGAATCAGACTGAATTTGTACAAAAGTACTTGTGACTAATCTATGTGTAGCTTCTAGTTACTAAATAACCTTAGTGAAACTTTTTTTGCACAATTTTACCTAACAGAGTTCAAGAACAGCGGAGTGGTTCCCCCCTCCCCCCGCTATGAATTCCTGCATTGATATTATTTTCACACTTTGTCATTTTGAACAAGTAGTGCACAGCAGCTACCACTTGCCTTAAATTTTATCAGCTGTGGGAGACTTTGACAAGATGAACAGAGACACTGTGTGACACATTCTGGAAATTTATAGATTGCTGTGCAAAACTGTCTGTATTTTGAAGGATTATTTTTGTAAGAAGGAAAATGTGCCTTCCCCTATCCTTCTATTACCTCTATTTCCTCCCCACTGTCCTCATATCTCCATTTCTATTGCTGCTAATAAGAATTGATCCTCTCACCCTCTTTAATCACCCAGTGGTGATTAAAGTGAGTAGTGGGACAGTGATTTGCTAATGATAGTCATTGCCTGAGAACTGCAAAAGTACTGCAAGAGTACTTTGGAGAGAATCATTGAGAACAAAGAGGTCGCACCTGTCAGCAAAAAAACCCCCGTGATTATGGAGGTCAATATTCAAATCCCAGACAACCTCTACTGGTGAATTTTTTTACAGGCAGGTATTCTTCTCAAGTCGTTTTATCTGTAAGACAGCGGATTGACAGTGAAATGGTAAAAATGAGGGTTTTCAGATCCTTCTGGGCTGTTCAAATCCAATATCGCTGGCATTAGCATGAAGTTCAGTATTCTTAGTGGCAATGTGCTAAAAAGTGCAATTTTAGCTTCAGGAGAAAAACACATCTTTCCAATGGATGACAGATAAGTTTTTGGCATGAATGTATGCTCCAATTAATAAGACTGAAATGGCCCAATATCTTGAAATCCTAAAAATGTATCTCCCATTTCATGGACTGCATGCAGGCAAAGGGGCTTGCCCTAGCCAGCTGGTGTTTTGATGACCCTGAAATCTTCAGAAAGAGAGATCAGTTTAGGAACACTTATCATGTCCCAATTTTACTGAAGCAGCAACTTTGCAGGTCAGTATTTTCAAGGAGCTCTTGGTAATGTGTGACGTGGGTTACAGTGGCTACCAACAGGAAAGGAGGTGGCTATAACAGTTTTAATTACAAAACTTTTCTAAATTGTGCTAAGTTTTGTATTGTATTTTGTTCAATGTCCCTCATAATATATTTCTTGTCGTGTCAGGGTTCAGGCTTAGTAAGTCTAATAATATGCTGATCCTCATACTTACTCAACATGGTAACAAATCTTATCATAAAGACATATTCCTTTTGACAGTAAACCTCCAAAGAGAAAAGACACGATTCTTCATGAAAGTATCGCACAAACTAGAAAATTAGAAAAACAAGAAAGCAGATCTACCAGCTCTTAGTAATGAAAATAGAGCACTTAGAAAGGGGACCATGAAGTTAAGATATGCCCATCAGATATTCAATACTACAGGGATAAAAAAAAAATCCCTTTGCAAAAAGAACCATTAGACAATTTTATAGACGTGGAATAGCATTTCCTAAATGTGTATCCATTTTTCTGATTGCTAACCTTTGGAGGAAGAGTACAGGAAATTTTTATTTTACCTGATCACATGTCAGAATTTAACTTCCAAAGATGAGATTGAGAGTTGATCAACTACAGTGTGATATACAGCACAAGTAACCAATTTTTCTGAGAACAGGATGTTCTTTGCATTTTGAAAATAGAGATTTTTCCATGCAGTTGTTTCTGAAATATAAAACAATACAAGAATTGCTTTTACAATATCAAGAAAAAGAAATAATGATGCATACTCATGCCATTTTGCAAGTTTATCTGTATCTTCTCCAGTATAGTTGCTGACTGTATTGTCATGCCAAAGTACTGGAATATACTCAGGGCCCCATGGCAATAAGTTTAATGTGTTATGTCTTGTTCTTCAATTTTATATGTAAACAAATGTAGTACTTTGACTTGGCACAAAAATTCCTCATCAACAGTTTCCTTTTTTCTTTTTTTTTCTTTTTTTTTCTTATTTTTCTTTTTTTTTTTTTTTTTTTTTTTAATTATTTGCTGGTGAGGATTACATTTTCCACAAACTTCTACTGTGTTTGAAGATGAGAATTACACTGACTCATATACTACAATTGTTACAGTACACTGTGAGGCTGATGCATTGCAAGAAATACTGTTGCTAGATAGTTGTCACTGTATCATTTCATTACTGAATATTATCTGCTTTGCTCACATATTATATATGTGGTTAGAAAAATGTAAACTTTGTGCCAAGAACAGATACGTGAACTGTATTAGTAACTAAGCCGAGAGCTTAATGAATATCTTGAAAGTTTAAAATGATGTTTTAGTAGCTTTTACCCACATAATAAAAAATAAATTCTTCAGCTGTTTAGATGAGAATGTGAGCAAGTATCCACAAATCTGTCTTGTATATGAAAAAATATAAAACCTCTCTTAAGTGTTTAAACAAATGTATAGCATACAACAACTGCTAAAGTAAGCAGCTCAAAAGCAAAGAACAGTGAAAAGCAGAAGCCCTGTGTAACACAGCACATAGATTATTGAACATGAGTGATATGCAAGGGCAAAACATTTTTCTTCTGACCGCAAAATGATACAATACATACTTAACAAGAACAAGTGGATGAGATCAAAGTGCTTTTTGTTAACATTTCTGGCAGATTCAGCATTTGGCAGCCATTGTGTCAGTGTTAAAACTAATCTGTAAGAACAAGGAGGGATCACATTCGTTTGGAGAGACCTCCCAACCTGAGAGCTGTTCAGGCTCCACCTTGCACTAACAGGATGCTGCTCGGGTGGGCCTGGCGTAGTTCCAGTTTGCTACATGAACCTCTGTCAGTTCAAACCAGGGTGCTTGTAAAGTTAAAACAGTTATTTACACTGAATGAGCAAGTATAAGCAGCACCACAAAGTAAAGCGTTATCTTCTAAACATACCCTTAGAGAGTGGTGGAGAGACGTGGTGGGAAAGAAAGCAGTGGGACAGCACAGGAGACCTCCACCCCTGGTCCTCTCCCGACGGGAGACCAAAGTAGATTTTCCTGCACATGGCACCTCTCAGCTTCTGCAGAAAGCATGGCTGAGATCAGACTTCATCTGTCCTATAGATAATAGGCATGTCTGCTTCCAGGTCTATAACATCAGGACAAAGGTCTGAGAGCTTTGCTGAGTCCTTGCCTGCTTTCTGCTGCTGTCATTGTGCCCCCTTCCCACCAGCAGCATGGTGGGAGGTTTGGTTTTACAGAACTGAGAGATGGATTTAAAAATACCCTCACTGCAAAAACACATTTCCTGCCCAGCTATCTGCACCATTCTCGTACTGCGCCTGCCTTGGCCCTTTTTCATGTCTTTCCACCAGACCCCTCAGTTTCCCAGTGCCTCAGGTTCAGGGTCTGCAGATATGACTCTGTGAGTCACCTCTAGACATGCACTTTCACCTGGAGTGTCACAGGGCTCAGACCTTTTCCTGATGGGCTAAATCACTCTGTCCTGAAATCTTACATTTGAAATACAATAACCTATGGTGAGCCAAGAGCTCTGAGGTGGCCCCACCAAGATGGCCAATAACATCTGGTGTTATTGTCTCACATGTTGGCCCTGGCTTGCTCATATTCCTGACCTGCAGTGTCTCACTGGCTCTAGCTTTTCCTTCATCCAGGCTCACTTAAGTGAACTTCCCTTTGCTTAGGTGGAGAAACATCTTTGCCGAGCTGGAATAAGGTTATCTCATCCAGCACGAGGAAGTCAGAATCACATTTAACAGGGCAATCAGCCACTATACTTGCACAGCACTAGTCTCAGGCTTAGCTGGTGTCAGAAGTCCTCCATTTATATTTGCTCCTTTGTTGCCCCCAACTTTCATAAACACCCCAGGTCATACAGACATAGCTTGTACCACCATGAACACACAACTTTCTCCTCACCTATCATGTGTGCTTCCCTTGGATGTCAATTAAAACGAAAGTGTTTTTTCCCTCCTAAGTCAGAAAGGTCCCTGCACTGTGAACAGGAAGGTGGAGTCATGCTGGAAGAGAGGGCTTCAAAGTCAGGAAGAAAAGCTGCTGTCCCTCTACGAATGAAGGGAACAGAGACTGCTTTCATTTCCCTGTGCTCAGAGTCACAACAGTTGTGGGTGAATCCAGACTGTTCGTGACATGACTGTACACCAGAGCCAAGAGGATGGTGAATGTCATCCAGTATAAACAGGGAAGAGGGAAAGGAGGGTGACAGCTTTCAAAAAGGTGCTGCAAATGCCAGCACTTAGAAGTAGGAGGAGGAGTGAGGCAGCCAACGTGGCATGCAGCCGAGCACCGTTTGGTCCCTGAAGCCAGCCTGCTCTCTTACCATGCCAGGAGGGATGAGAACTGGACACTGTGAGAATGAGCAGCCAGTGGCTGTTTGCGGCCCCTTTGGATTTTGTGCTACACAGACACATCTCATCCATTTTCCATGTGCCAGTGAGTTGCCCTCAAGCCAGCCTCCCGGTGATCCAACAACCGGAAACAAGGAGCAATTTATGGCCAAGCACAGACCTGCTGAGACTAGAGACCTCACAGCAATCATGGCTACCTCCCCTCATTCACATAGCTGAAACCTCTGTAAATAGCTGTACACACTTGGTCCCAGCACCAAAATGAGTTCTCAGCTTTTTTTTTTCCATCTTTTCCCCACCTTTTTCTTTTTTCCCTTTGCAGGTTTCCTTCACTCACCAAGTTAAGTTTCCACCAATGTTTCTGAGGGAAACACTACAGTAGCTCCTTTAAGCCTAGGATGCCGGTAGCTGCTGAGGAAAGGAGCACTCAAAGTGCAGTGGGGAAATAAAGGAAATATTGGTCTTCAGGCATAGCTGTTGAGGACTGTGGACTTTGGCTGTCAGCAGAGACAGTTGCAGAAAGCAAGACTGGAATCGAGAGAGGTTACAGTGGCCATTTGTTACTTCCATGGAAAGTATCAATTTCACTGCACAGCAAGCCAAAAGCAGAGATTTTAAATCATAGAGTCATAGAATATCATGAGTTGGAAGGGACCCACAAGGATCATTGAAGATCAACTCCTGGCCCTGCACAGGACAGTCCCAGGAGTCACACCATGTGCCTGAGAGCATTTTCCAAATGCTTCTTAAACTGTGAGGCTTGGTGCTATGACCACTTCCCTGGGGAGCCTGTTCCAGTGCCCAATCACCCTCTAGATGAAAAATGTTTTCCTAATATCCAAGCTAAACATGCCCTGACACAGCTTCATGCCATTCCCTTGGATCCTGTCACTGGTCACCACAGAGAAGAGATCAGTGCCTGCTCCACCCCTTCCCCTCACAAGGAAGTTGTATAGTTTTATAGCTGCGAAGGGGTCTCTCCTCAGTCTCCTCCTCTCCAGACTGAAAAAGACAAGTGACCTCAGCTCCTCCTCATACGGCTTCCCCTCTAGATCATTCACCATCTTCATAGCCCTCCTTTGGACACTGTCTAATAGCTTAATATCCTTCTTATATTGTAGTGCCCAAAACTGCCACAAAATTCAAGGTGAGGCTGCCCCAGGGCAGAGCAGAGAAGGAGAGTCACCTCCCTTGACTGGCTGGTGATGCTTTTCCTGATGCCCCCCCCGAACACGGTTGGCCCTCCTGGCTGCCAGGGCACTGCTGACTCATATTCAACTTGTCATTGACCAGGACTCTGGTGCTGCTCTCCAGTGTTTTTTTCCCCAGCCTGTATATACATCAGGGTTGCCCCTTCCCAAGTGCAGAATCTGGCACTTGCCCTTGTTACACTTCATAGAGTTGGTATGAAGGCTGCCCTTGATTGGCGAACTTACTTGGTATACCTTTGAGTCCTGCATCCAAGTTGTTTAGGAAGATGTTGAAGAAAACTGGCCCTAAAATAGAGCCCTGCATAACCCCACTAGTGACTACCAGCTGCATGCTGGACAGTTTGTCCAGAAGAGTACCATGAGAGAACATATCAAAAGCTTTACTAAAATCCAAAATGATTACATCAATTGGCTGGCCTTGCTCAACTAAGTGGGTAATCTGGTTGCCATAAAATGAAACTAAGTTTTTCACCCAGGACTTTCCCCTCATAAACCTGTGCTGGCTGTGACCAGCGGGGAAAACTCTGTCAGTTGTCACTCCAGGTTTGCTCCTTCCAAATCTCACAGGGAAGTGAGAGGAGCTACACAGAGTGTGGTGGCAGTAGCAGCTTCAGTGAGGCTCCATTTAAGGTTCTTCCTCCATCTGTTCCCCCTTGCTTCTTGAAGTGCTGTGCAGGATATGTACCAGATGAGAAGGTCCTGGTGTGGCTGAATACCTGTGCCTCTGCTCTCCAGTAAAAGCTCGGGTGATAGCAGAGGAGACCCTGGCCCTGTCTGGGATAGCTAGCGAGGTTTCCTCACCTGCCAGGGGATAAACAGCCCTAAACAGCAAGAGAAGAACACTGAATTCATGATGTCTACACAATTTGCCTGCTGGACTATTTCTATGTCTTTTACCAGAAAAGAACTCTGGAAAGTTGAGGCAGATCAACAAGAAATGTCAGCAGTAAAGCATTCATGATGAACCACAGAGGTCTTCAGCACAATAGGTGTAGGAAAAAATGCTTCTTGTTGACAAAAAGTAGGCTGAACTGAGACATTGGTCCATAGATGACTGTAATAGAAATTGCAAGGAAAAGTACTCTGACCCTTTTATTGTGTGTCACAAATGAAATAAAATGGAGCAAAGACCTTACAAGTCTCAAATCTCAACTCTTTTTCCACGTATTGACACTCTCATGTCAGCCTTGGCAACTGAAAAATATGCAGCAGGAATATTGCCTTTCGTTTCCTGCTGTTAGCATTCATGGCTGTCACTCCCAAATCTGGAGCATGGTCCTCTGCACCTGTTTCACTCTTTTTATAGCTGCAGCACTGAAAAGGAGCCAGCCCCTTCGGAGGGATAACTCACAGTTATCACTAGAAAAAAAAAGGTGAAAATAAGTCCTTGTTGCTAAGCATCATCATACAAACCTTCTGAGAGTAACTCTGTGTACATGTAGTTTTAAATGGTCAGCTGCGATATTCTCACCAGGGTTAGTTGTTACATATGGAGAGGATGAATAATTTGCTTTTAAAAATGTCGGAGTCCCTGGTGATTAACAGATGTGATCTGTTGCAGTGCTTTGGTACCAGAGGAGTTTCGGACAGTTGGAACTTAAATTAAGTGATGTTTCAGAGGCATAAATATGTGAAATGTCATGGAAATGATTCAGTGTTTTCAACAGAGTGATGAATCTACTGATGGCATTCCCTTTTTCTGCTCCACAGAGAAGATGGCACATAATATGGACAGATGGCTAAGGGGAGATCACTGAGTGGGTCTTCTTAACACATGGAAGAACTAAGGACCTGCCTTTTGGTCAGTGTGGGACCACTACTGAGGTTTACAGAATGGAACATCTGCTTAGGCCATGGCTAGTTAAAGAGTCTTTACCATAAAGGACAAAAATGCCCTGTTTTCAAAGATAAGGTTGTGTGTCCTTTGTGATTATTTTCCAGGTGTGTGAATACCCATTTCAGAAGAGACCAAGCCCTCTTAAACCCGTCTCCTGCTGAGGTTACATATAATCCAAATACTTACTGCCCAGCTTGTGAGTTGTAGCTACAGTGCTTTGTCTGGGACATTACTGAGACCTGTGAGTTCATAATCAGGGTTCCTTAAGAAGGGTGACACGGGGGTTTCATTCAGATAAATGCATTTAGCCCTCAAGCAGGGAAGTTGTCCATAATAAAACATCAGAAGATAATTTTAGCACAAGGTGATGTTGGATGAAATCATACATAACCCAAGTGCCCATTATACCCCCAATTCATAGACTATGAGTCTGAACCAAAGGATGCTTCAGCTGAAAAACAACAGCCTTGAAGGACTTCAAGCAGTATGCAGGGTATTTTTTTGGTCCTCTGTGCTTCAATGTTTTGATATATATAGAAGAACTAAAATATTACATGAAAGTTTGATAACCTTGACAGTGTTTTTCTGGCCTGACTGAAAGGACTGAAATGCTTGAATTTTGAAGGACCAGTTTCTCTAAGATTTTGTAGTTGATTTCATAATAAAGATGATGTTCATGCAAGCGTCCACACTTGTATGTCCTTTGCCAAATAGACTGCTGAAACCTCTGACCTATTCCCACAATTTCCTACTGAAACTAATCTTTTTGCATATTTTCTCTTCATCTGGTTCTGCTCTTTGACCCTGTTATACACACACCTTAGCTTATGTATACTGAGAGCTTCTCTCATGTTTTCAGCTAGAGAAACAGTTTCTGGTCATTTCAGCAAAATGTCCTGTTGCTGAAAATTTCTATAGGAAGTTTCCTCTCATTACCTCAGCTGGTATCAGAAATAATTGAACAATTAACCTACAGGGTAGATGTTCTGTCTTATTCAATCCCTTGTTGTGTTCAATACTCTTACAAAAAAATGTGTCTTTGAATGAGACTGTAAATGTGGTTTTTTTCCAGTTAACATCAGTTTTCCTATTTTCATTGTTAATTGAAGGGTGGAAAAGTGAGTCCTAGGGATCTGCTGCTGATGGGTAACAGGTAATTTCTCAGAGTAAGCTGGGGCAGTAGAAGTTGATTGTTTGCTGAGTGATACAGATGGTCCTTCTGTGAAGTATGAGGAGAAAACTGTTGTCTGAGTGATAAGTACCTTGAGAGAAGTATAGAGAAAATAATTTTGGTTGAGGAAGTTTGAAATGTTATAGGGGGAAAAAGCATTAAAATCTTCTCTGTAAGTCACAATTCCAAGCTTTTCATGCAGTCAACAGCGGCATGACAGATGAGTAGAGCTAAGTAGACAGAGACAGTGTTCAGGAGAGAATTTAAAATAACAAAATAGTCCAACTTTTGAATTCAAGCACGCATTTTATTTCCCCACGTCAGAACTCAGAATTTTACTGGGAAAAAAAAAGAAAAAAAAGAAAAAATTTGGCAAATCCCATTATGAACAGGAAGCATTACTTGAAATGAAAAGAAATTTTGAAACTGGTTCAGCTGCTAATAATCCATACCAACTACAGTGCAAACAAAAAACATAGAAGAGAAAGAATTCACATAACTGGTATTCACCTCATTTTCAGTCCTGCCTTAAAAGCGAAATTATTCATAGTGCTTCTGCCATCCTAGAAGGCCTTCATACAAGGGTTATGGTGCCCAGCTTATTTACATAAAATAGCTTTATTTTTAGATGCATTGGGTAACTGCTGTCAAGGAGAGCTTTTGATGCTCAGTATATCTGTATATCAAGAAAACTTCATTTGGTACATGCTTATTATTTGCAAGCCTGCGGTAAGGCTCACAACTCGAGAAAATCAATGCAGCCAACCTCAGTGATTTTAAATGTGACTCTTACGATTGTTCTTGTTTGCTCTTCAAGAAACAGTTTGTGGTATTTCTTTCCAACCAGCAGAATGTTTTCATCTTTTATTGGAGAAGATTTCTGATGTGGTTGGAAAGAAAAATCTCAAAAATGTGACCCCTCGTGTTTCAGAAACCAGACCAAACATAAGAGGACTTCAAATGATTGTTTTTCTAATCTTATTATTTCAAGGTCAGTGTCATGAAATGGTGATCATGAAACAAATTTAGGAAGTCTAGAGTTGACACTAACAAAAACATTAGCCATATTTACATCAAAAATTATTATCCAAAATGAGACAATAAATTATACTATTAAAATATAAGTACACTCTGTCTTTCAAGAATATTTAACTTAAATGTGATTCTATTTACAGTAAAGGAACAAACAGTGAAGCCACAGAAAATCCCATTGCTTGTATACTTTGTGTGTGTGTATGTGTGTGTAAAGAGAGAAAATAGAGTAATCAAGAAGTAGATAAATAGCAATAGATAATACATTAAGAGAGCATTCGATTATAATATCCTGTATTTTCAGACTTCGTTATTTGTTAACAGTTTCAGAGTAAATTCACTGTGGTGAAGTGCCCAGGTCAATCAATAAGCTAGATTTTAAATGAAATGAAAAAAGAAGATTAAAAAATAAAGGAAATGGATTATAGTAATTGTGGCTGTAAAGGTAACATGTAGAGGAAGGAGACTTTTCTTACTTTACCTGTGAATTAATTGAATCCCACTGAAGGAAATGGAAGGTCAGAAAGCTGAAGTTGGAAGATTAAACATACACAGCAGTATTCTTGTGTATGTGAGCCAGCTGGCCAGGAGTGGCCGTGTTTATTCTGTGAGTCTCCTCAACCACCAAACTGGGAGGACCATGCACAAGCTTCCTCCCAGGAACTAGCCTTAGAAAATTTTGTTACCAAGACTGTATCTCAGAAATGCATGACAGAGTGAGCCAAAAATATGCTGGGGAGGGGAATTAGCTGTTCAGCAGTGGGATAGTTGGGCTCCAGCTTCCAGGCACAGTTAAATTTTCCTGATGCCCAAAGCCTCATTCAGAAACCCAGTCCAAGCACTCAACTGTTTTAGGCAACTAAAAGAATTCTGACTGCCAGGGCAGTCTGTCTTCTCCTCCATATTCAGCTAAATTGACCCTGAGATCTGCTCAGTTGCTTAGAGCACGGTGCTAATAGAGGCTGAGGGAGCTGGGGTTGGTTAGCCTGGAGAAGAGGAGGCTCAGGGCACACCTCGTCACTCTCTACAACTATTTGAAAGGAGGTTGTAGCCAGGTGGGCACTGGTCTCTTCTCCCAGGCAACCAGCAGTAGGACAAGCGGACGTGATTTTAAGATGTGCCAGGGGAGGTTTAGGTTGGATATTAGGAAGAAAATTTTACAGAGAGAGTAATCAGTCATTGAAATGGCCTGCCCGGGGAGGTGGTGGATTCACCATCCCTGGAGGTTTTTAAAATGAGACTGGATGTGGCAATTAGTGCCGTGGTCTAGTAACCATGGAAGTGTTGGATCAAGGATTGGACTTGATGATCTTGTAGATCTTTTCCAATACGGTTGATTCTATGATTCTATGATTCTAACAACACCCAGGTCACGGGTTTGATCACCGCAGAGGCCATTCACTCAAGAGCTGGCCTCAGTGATACTTCCAACTCAGAATATTCTGTGACTCTGTGAAATTAGGCAAACTTACACTATATGTGCTGCCCCATTTCAGTGCTGCTACACCTCAGGAGCCAGAGAGCAGCTCCTGAGAATTGGCTACCTAAATCTCTCATCACTTCCTTAACAGGAGATATCACAGGGGGTACCTAACTCCGGCACGGCAGGCTGCCCAGCAGCAACCCACAATCACCATGGTGCCCCCCAGTCTAATGAGGCATGGGAGTCCCATAACTCAAGGGCAATATACTTTGGGTTGTAGTCCTCCTTTGATACCCCCGTAACTTTTTGTATTTCCTTCTGGAAAAGAGAGGTTGCCCTTTCTCTCTAAGATTTTTCACATGTTGGATGTTGAAGCAAAAAAAAGAGGACTGCATGAGGCTATTTTATAGTTAAGTGATTGCTTAGATATGTATTCAATTTATTTCCAACATACAAAAATGCAGACTGAAGGATGCTATGCTCAGCAGAAGGTTATTTTCCTTGTCTGACTACTGGCTACTTTGGAGGCAAGGGGTCAGGCACTTGATTAGATGAATTACAACCTAAAGTCCCCTAGTATAAACTATGTCATGCCCCAGGCTTCTCAAAACAAGTCTCTCTATTTTAACTCATAATGGGTAGCTGGATTCACTAAATGGCCTAATCACAGCAACATAAATATTTATGGGAAAATTTTTCTAATTAAGGTATAAGCTTGTTTAGATGTTATCAGTTAGAAAGGGCTTTCCCAACAAGAAAATGGCTGTTAGGAGACATTAGGAAATAGTTAAACTCCAAGGGATTAAAAGGTCATTGAAGTGGCAACATGCAGAGTCTATTATGGTTGAAATTTAGCTTGCATTCATGTCTTATGTGTCTCCTACATCTAGAATTAAAAGAGCATCCTCTACGCAGAAAAACAAAATGGTAATTTTGTTTATTCTTTGAAAAATAAAGTAACATTACAGAAGATTGCCTAAGCTAGAATGATTTACAATTATTTTAGAAGTTAAATGCTCTCAAAAGAAACAAGTTTTTAAATTCTGGCTTCATGCATTGTTATATGAAAACCTGTATTTACCTCAATTGTGATGTCTGCAAAGTAAAGATTCAATAATGGCTGATTTGGCAATCTCAGAATTTGCCCCCAGCACCTCAGCCACACAGTGACTTTAAAGTTAGAAAAATTATGTCTAACATAGTTGTCATTTAACACTGTTGTTATTTGCTGATGTTGAGAGTGCTGATGGTATAAATATGGATAATAAATTCAAGTTAAGTCACATTTTGGTCACCAAGGTTTTCAGATCTCATATTACAAGCACCAACTAACAATATATAGATCAGGCTCAGAGCCTTATTATGACAGCATAAATCTTAAATAACTTCAATGCCTTCAAGAAAATTGCTCCAGGTTTACTCCAGTGTAAGTGTCAGAGGAATTCATCCCTTAAAGTAAAATTTGTAAGTTGTCTTAGAGGGAAATAGCTGTATGAAACTGTTTATGTGAAGTACAGGCATAACTATTCCCTGGGGGAACAAGTATGTATTTTCTGTGAGACTTCATTAGTCTGCTAAGAAGTGTGTGTGTGTGTCTGCCATATGGTGTTTTACTCTGAAGGTATAACTCAAAAGGAAAACTCAGAAAAAGAAAAGAGAATGTTCTACAAACCTTCTGCTTTTGAGCAAAATCCACATATTTTAAAACAATGAGAAAGTATAAAGTATAGATATCTGAATGTCATCAGTGCAATTTATTATATCCGTCTACCTCTTTGAGGTCAGCATCTGTAAAAGTTTCAAGACCAGGCACAAGGAGGTAAACATTACTTCTTTCCTGAAATAATGAAGACTGTGCTGTTTGTTAGTTGCTATCAACTGCAACCAAATAGGACATAAAACTATATTTTTATGTGGAGACACTTTGTTTATTTAGAATATTTTCCTAGGCCAGGATATTGCAGCTGAACCTTGCTAAACACATCTACACAGCTGAGACCACAGGGGCTACTGCAGAAAACCATAAAATGGCATGTTCAGAGGGTGATGGCATTCAAATTTTGAATAAATCAGACCTTGGTTTTATCCTTTAACTAACACTCCCCTGCTATACACAGGAGCCATGACTTAGAGAACTGGGGGTGTCACTTCAAATGGCACAGGCCATTGCCAGTTCTGCACAATAAACAAGAATATTTGAAGGAAAGCAATACGGTATGGGATGGCATTGAGCTCCTGTTTGATTGAGATGAGTCTGATTGTGGCAGAAAAACAAAATGTGAGGAAACCAAAAGGAGCTGGTTTGAGGGCCTGGAAGTTTGGGGAGCTTGTTGGATGCTGTTCAAGCCCCAGTGGCCTTAGTCACAGGAATCTGTATGCTGTTCATGCTCACACTGTGGCTCCATAGCCATTAGTTGGAGGCTTATGTATTGACTGATCTCCCAGAAGTACAAACTTGATCTGGCTCAGGAATGGACACATGATCACATTTCTGTCAAATTTGCCAGAACACGCCATATAGAACTGTCCATTTGGAGTTTATGTTGGCTTTACACCAGCCGGGCAACTTTCAGCATAGCTTGAGTTAGTGTGTTGTGGAGCAACAATACTTGGTCTAAGCCGAGGTGTACTTGATACAGACAATCCGTTAACGTTTCTGGATGGATTAATGTGAGTGTTATTATATCTGAATAACATGTTTTGCCTTACAGTTGCAGCATTTCTGATGCAGAAGGAGGAATTTCAAAGGGTAGAGGTACTTCTCTGCTGAACTGCAGTTTCATACCTGCTCTTCTGCAGAGAAGAAATTATTTAGCAATGATTTGCTTTCCTCTTTCTGAAAGATAATGAATGATTCTCTGGGTAGCGTGGGACCCAATCATGTGCACTGAAAACCAGTATTGAGATGCCAAAAGTGAATTGAGCTTGAGGCTCCTGTCTTCCTGATACCTTCAGTGAGCCTCGATCAGAAATGACTCTGTTAATGGGCAGCTATTGCCCACAGCGCTGGAAGTCTATAGATAGGGTTACTGAAGGTCTCTTGGGCATACACATAGGGTGAGCAATGCTTTTCCTTTCACAGAAAATAAATATATTTGAGTTTTCAAAAAATTTATCCAGGAAGGAATCAATGTGTTAAATCAATGATGCCTTATGATCTGACTGCAACATGAGAAAAGACAAGAAGAGAAATAGTACTTTGGGACAGCTATCACAGCACAGGAATGAAATCTGACATGAAGTGTGCACTTCATTATATGGTTGCAAGGCCTATTTTGACAGGATCATGTAACTTCAGCTTTCACCCCCTGACCGGATGAGCAGTCAAGGAGTGTTAGCAGTATCTTTCCATGGGTCCAACTCCCACCCTGGCCAGCAGCTTCTCAGTAGAATTCATACAAGTACCACTGTTCTTCAGGCATTTCTAAATAAAACTAAAATCTGGCTAGAGATCATCTCATTTTGCAAGCCCACTTCATTTTCTAGACATATGGTTCCCCTAAATGCTTTAGTATTATGCAGTATTCCTGTAAAGGGATGTGACTGGGCACATGGAAGGTGGGAGGAGGAGGAGGCTGAGCTGGGAGCCAGTCCAACAGGAGTGAGGTATCTTTTACCGCACTGTGCCCAACATAAAAAGAGAGACAGTCCAACAGTAAAAAATTTGCCACTGGAAGATTCTCTTTGGTAGCAGGTACCCTTAAAGACTCAGACAGCTCAGAAATCTCACTTTCTCTGGGTACATTGTCAGTCATCTTTAGGTTGTTCTTAAAATTGAATACAGTAATTTTAATGGGAATTAGCAACTATATTCCATTGCAACAATTTATTGCACCTCCAAAATCACCCAGAGAAGCAGCCTTTCTTCACGACACAAATATGTGGGACTGTCCCTTCAGGAGGAGAAGGTGCTTCTGTCCACAGCCGGGTCATTAGGCTGCTTCCTGGAAGTCTTGCTTGTACAGTAGGTGAAACCTGATGCCGTGTTTACACTGACATATTGAAACAAGCTGATTCCTGCATAAGTCTTTTCAGAAGAATATAAAATGCTAGACCTAGCTTTTCAGAAGAAATGTATGATTTTGAGTGTTTCAAGTTTTGACCAATTTTTCTCATTTTGAGATAATTACAAAGAGTCTGGCTTTCCAATCTGTATTGCTTCCAAACAAGTAGAGGAGCCCCACAAGCAGAGTTGCCCAGATTTCTTAGTCACATTTAAAGATCTTGGACTCAGTAAATAGCTGTTTTGTCTGAGATTTAACTTCAAAAGCACAAAAGATTATCATGAAGAGACAGTAGTGGAAACAGCTAAATGATGGTGGTCTAAAATCCTTCCAGGAGTAGAGAGTCCTTATAGTGTTGGTTACCATATCTTTTTAACTTTTCTGAAATGGGTAACTTGTCTGACAGTGATGTTGCAAACAGAGGTTTAGATTGTTCCCTGAGTAAGAAAGCTGGAAAGCCGACTCTTTTGCAGCTAAAATGCATGTCAGATGAAACCTGAAGAAGCAAAACAATAATTGTGTGTAAGACACACTTTCCTGTGTTACATAGCCACAGAAAATGAGTGAAAACACGAATCAGAGAACAAAAGGGTTGTCAGAGTATTTGATTAAATGCAGCAGTTCTATTAGGAGGGCAAAGAGAGAAATCAGGAACAGTGATCTTTTCAAAAATTGACTTGTCCACAAGTACACAGCCCCTAGAATATAGTGCATTTGGATATGATAAGAAGGTTCAACTTCATAGACACTGCATCAGGAACCAAGACTTCTGCTGCACTGTTCAAGTGTGTATATGGAAGGAAAGGTGGCAGGTCCACAGAATGGTGCCATCATAGTGTAAATCTAGGATGGACTCCTCCAATGCTGGGGCATTAGGGTGCCTCAGAAATCCCGTAAACCTGCAATTTTGACAGAAGTGGTTTATGTGAATGATGAAGCAGATCTACAGTTATCAAACTAGCCTGTTAGGTCTAGCTGTTGAGAGGAAAAGCTGCAGCCCTGTTGCAGAGGTTGTCTGTGCTCTTTCATGCTCTATGCTCTACCATATAAAAGATTGGTAAGTAGTGAAATTTCAGTACTTAAAAACAAATCAATTTTGTCAATTTTCTTCCAAAAATGGGACATTTTGCTGCTCTTATTTAAACTAAAATCAGTTAATTTTAAATTTTAGCAATATACTTTTTCCTAGGAGCCCCCTCAGAAATTTCATAGGTGCTTAATCCACACCTAAAATGAGGGGCTACCAGAAGCTACTTCTCTCAATTCAACAGCATGAGCTGCTCGCTGTAATTCGATACATTATATTCAGGGGTGAAAGAATTCACACTTCTAACCTTCCCTCTCCTCCACCCCCCACCCCCCCGCCCCGAAATGCAGTGTGTATTATACTGATAAAGGCTGTAGAGAGATTCACACTGCACTACAATTTCTCAGTGCCTTGCTAAAGTCCTGAAGATAAGTAGACACCTGGGGGGTCCCCTTCCTATGCTGTGAAAGCAAAAGCTCTTTGTTAGTTTTGTACCTACAGAAACAGCTTCTTCACATTCAGCAGTTTTTTCCATTACTTTGTACAAGTGCTGGAAATTACCAGTGGAGTATGAAGAAACTGACCACTTTAGAAATGATTTACTTTTATATGGCAGATACACCAGGTTGTCATTTACACCTTCCTAACCTGTGGAGAATAAAGCAGAGGCAGAGATGGTTTCATTCAATGTTTTCAATGTGTTTCAAGATACTGGTTTTGAAGGAGGTGCTACACAAATGGAAAAAAACAAGATCGTCTGTGTGATATTACAGACACATGCAAAATAGAATTTTGTTTTGATGGTAACAGCAATGATGACACAATCCCCTGCCTTGTGTGCTAATTGATCCATCAACAGACTGCACCACACCTCTGCTTTTCCTCCATATGGTGTATTAGTAATTAGGCCATTTGAGTCTATTTTCTGGAGGTGGCTCGGTACCTCTAAGTCAATTAAACTGTTTTCATTATTCAAAGACTTCAAAGATTCACTTTTTATGAGACTCTTTAAAGAAGAATATAGACTATATGGAAAATAATTTTCAGAATGATAATGCAATTGTTTATGCTTGGATTAACCTGTCAGCTGGTAAAAAGCAAAACAGCACAAGAGGATAAGAGGAAGGGTCTAAGTCTTATGCAGATGCTTTTGTTAGAGAAACTCTCAATCTTCTTAACGTGTCAGTCAAATAAAAAATTGAAATGGAAAGCCTTATCCTCTTTTTTTCCTTTCTATTTCTCCCTCTGTATCTTGAAACTGACAAATCAAGGATTGAAGTATTTCTGAGATCTAGGGGAAAAAAAAAGGAGGATGGGATAAAAAAGACTAAATATGGTCCTACAATTAATATGTAAATCAGGCTGATAATGTCTGGCTAAGACAAAAGCTGCAGAGCATGGGGCAAACACTGTCGTGCCACTGCCGCTCTGGCCTTTGGCATCCTCCCATCAAAGCTGGGAGACTAAAGCCTCAACAGGACTGAGGATGCACGGCTGTGCTTGCGTGTCTTCTGTCTGTGATGGTTTTGCCTTTGGATAAACACCTCTTTGAGGTCCTGGCTGTGGTCCTGGAGTGAGCCCTGCTGAGGAAGCTGCTGCCTGACACTGATAAGCTTCCAGGAGCTGGGGACCTGGCCCCCAAGCCTGGCTGTCAGCAACTTGCAGTCACATCCAGCCTTGCTGCAGGTGCAGACTAATTAGCCTAATTAAAGAAACTTCATTTGCCCCTCCAGCAGTTAATATCTCAATTTCAAACCTTCATTACTAGGGGTTAATAACTCAGGCAAATAAACACACTTGGGACTTCAATCTGATATAATATGGAGACTGTTTTTTCTTCCCAGTTGAAATAAATATTGTGAATGTGAAATCCTAAAAAAATCCCAAAACCTCTAATGTCATCCAAATCCACTCCTGGGTAGTCACATTACTCATAAGTGCTGTAAGTGGCAGGAGATGACTGAATATCATTTGAGGCATCAGACTCTTGTGAGGGGCACTTATTTTCCTGTCACTTGAAAGGCCCTGTTGTTAGCCCCAGAGAAAGCACATTTGAATGAGAAAGCTCATTTCCCTTATGGGTTACAGGCAATTAGCACCAATACATTTGGATCACATTTCTGACATTTAGAATAACATACAGAACTTGCAGAACTTAATTTCTCTGTAGAGCTCATTTGGGTTAGGAAAGTGTTTTAAAATGGAAAAATGTTCACTCTGCCGTGCTAGCTGTGGCAGGCAGGGCCCAGCAAGACCCTGCTCCCTGCCATCCCCACTGGTTGCTTGCAGCAAGGACTAGTTTTCTCAGGAAGATGCCTTAACATCTGGTCCACATCTCTCAGGACTGGGGACCCACAGGGCTTTCAGAACTGCAAGCTTTGAGCCCTTCACAACAAGTAGTAAATCACTACTGAAACTGTGTATTCATTAGCAATTTTCCTTCTGTTGGTTCCATTGCAGGAATAAACTCCAAAACAACAGAAATCAAAGATGCTTTTTTATTATTTTTATTTTCTGGCACAATCGTCACCACTGGTTTAGGCAGAGAACATGTTGTGGAAATTGTCTGCTCCCTGGATCCCACTTCCCTTTTGTTCACTCCCACTGAATTGGCACAGCTCTCTGGCCAAGGGCTCTAGGGGCTGCAGGGGAACGCCATGCTGCCGACACTCCCCACACTCCCTCTTGGAACCTCTGAAGACATTTCTGGCCTTTTCAACCCTGGCTTGTTTCTGTCAGTCCAGTTAAACTGAGGGCAGTGCTTTGATTCCTGGGTTTGCTTTCTGTGCTGGTCTTCAGGAGTGTCCAGGGCTTGCAATGTACATCATCTTTGCAAAAAAATGGGGCATGTGGCAGGCAATCCACATAGTTATTCTCCAAAATAGGTTGAAAAACAGCAGTTAATAAATATCATGACTGTCTGCAGAAGGATTTCATTAAGACTGTATTTTGGAAATGAACTCCGAACTTTGTTTGATGTCTCTTCTTGTAATTGATATTTTGAAGAAGTCCCTTAGCAGTTTTGTTGCTTATTGGCCCCATGCACATGAGGAATATTTGTGACATAGAGCAGCAAAATATTTATCCAGCTGAGGTGTCAAGAACATCCAGAGCTGGAGAGACAGTTCACAGGGTTCTGCTGACTTATTTGTCACATTTTATCTTGACAGTTACACACAAAAAAGGGTCACAAGTGACACCAAAATTGCTACAGATGCAGAAAGAGAAAGAACCCCCTTTCTTCTCTTTACCTCTCCCTTGCTGTCTGTCACCATGTAGCAAATGACATTTCTAAACTGGAAAACAGTCCTTCCTCCCATTTCTCCCCAGCTCCAAAGAGCAAACAAGCAACACCTCACATTAACACCAACACCTCACCTTAACACCAGGTCCCATGTTCAAGGTGGGAAACGGTCTCCTCCCTTTCACAGGATGCTATCACTGCCTGTGATTAGCGCTCACATTGTTTTTAAAGTATTCCGTGCTCTGACAATCCATTACAAATGGATAACAGATAGGAATAATTTCATGGCTCTGTGGTTAATATCTAACACTGTATGTTGCTTTTTTTGGTGATCAGACCTTACTAGTTTCATACGGCTTACCTGTGGTGCAGAGCCTCTGTGAGCAGGAAGAAGCCCTATGAGGAAGGTGTGAGCCTTGCCAGCAGCTGGCACTGAGAGACCTGCACCACCACGTTTCTAACAGCAGAAACTATCTGACAGAACCAGCCTGTTATTAGCAGGCGTGTCTGAAGCAGGGACTTGTTGATGTTACATTGCTGGACAGGTTGTATGATCTTGAGGTATCTAGCATAGCTATGCCAACTGACACTTTGGACCTTTGGAAGGGTGTGTTCCACAAGTTGCCAGTAGATTCCCTCGAGATATGATTTTCTCCCAGGCATCCACAAAAAGAGAGAATGTAAACAGTTTTGCAAGGTCTGTATATAGCACTGATGTACATTTGTAAGAAAACTAGCATGTCCCTTGGAGATCCACAAATGCGGAGAGGTTGGAAGTTATAGGTTCTGACTGAATCTGATATTTTTTGGACGGAGGGCCCATTTCCCTTGAAGGCTGTGGGAACTCAGTGATTTCAGTGGAGAAGATCCCTCACTCTGTAGGTCTCTAGGGGGTATTTCTCATTCTTCGGGGTTAGTAAAGTGCTGCAAATTCTTGAGCATCAAGGCACTCCACCTGGCAACTAGACATTGGGAAGGGGGCAAGGTGAGGTGGCCCTAGCTCTCCCACACACCATGAAAAGACCTTTCTCTCTTTTGTGCTTTTGTTTTTCACCCATCTGTTTACTTAGTGCAGATTAAAAACATTTTCGGGCAAGATCTTACTGTGACAGCTAATGTGTCTGGTGCAGAGAGAGGGTTGGCTTTTACATCCAGCTTCATTCAACTATAATGCAGCTGAATATATAATCCGTATGCCAAAAAAGCCATCAGCATATTTACTTTGTCAAGAATTAGTAAGAAATAATAGGGATAGTCAAAGAAATTGTAGAGATAGTCAAATAGCACCTTTTAAAAAAAAAGTGAATGGAATAAATGCTTCTCTGCATTGATACATACTTCTTGTGCTACTATTAACTAAAACAAAACAAAACCAAACCACATATATAAGTACTTTCCAAAGAAAGCTCCTGTGGTTAGTGAAGGTGAGAACATATTGCACTGCCTGGTACACATACGATAGACCATTCCATTTTGCTGGAAGACGTAGTTGATGTTTTTTTTCCTCTTACTGATTTACTTTAAATCAGACCAATTAAAGTACAAATTCTTTTCTAAAAATCTAACCCTCTGGGCATAGCAAAACGATATCATGGTTCATTCTCATTTTACATTAATCTCTCCTCCATTTATCTTTTATGATCTGAAAGTGTTTCTCAAATTCATAGGCTTTAACATGAAGAGAGCACACTGTTGTCTCCAATATCAACAGCAAAATCTTCAGCATTCCTTTGAATTTCCAGCGACACAAAGGAGTTTTCAGACATGGCAAGAAGAAGATTGATTTGGCTGGTAACGTGAAGTTAAAACCAGATTTTTATTCAGAATCTTTATAGATTTTACTTGATTTTTGGAAAACACAGCAATGTTTTCTTAGTGTTTCTAGCTGAATCTTTTAATATATAATGTAATTTACAACCTTTCCATCGTGAGATTCAGCCACTGAAATGCTATGTGGGAGTATCCTCACTAAGCAGAAAAAGATCATGATGGATAATCTCCATCAAGCATATCATTGCTTCCAGGTGTTGGTTCATTTTTATTAGTTACTCATGGGCTTACCTACTTACTTAGAACTTCTTCCTTCTTAAAATGCAATCCCAAAATAGGAGCTGCCATTCAAGGCACAGATTGGTTAAGGTACTCGTGATACATTGCTTGGTTCTGCTTTCCAGGAATAGTCTAGGATTGACTTGCAGGAAATTCTTGAGAAAAAAACAACAAAAAATTAGTTTTCTAACTGTAGATCTCTTCACAAAAGTAATAGCCAAATTCCTTCCCTTTCACATTTTTCCTTTAATGTGTAAATTGGAATATATTTTGGCATAATTTTGCAGATGTTTTTGATGATGTGCCACTTTTTCTGAAACAGAATAACACTGAAGGCCATTGATTCAGAAAATCCATTTCCTGTCTGGAAAAAATTCTAGCAACTTCAGTTGAAGTAGAATCCAAAATTACCATAGGTGAAAATGGAGAGAATTTTTTTTCTCAAATTATTCACTGTGAACTGACAACAGCTTGTAAACAGCCAGTGTCCCGATTTTGCAGTGATGGATAGATAATGAGGAAACCCCTTTACAAGGGTTTAAAGTATTTGTCTTTAAAGATATGTACTTATAAAGAAGGCCATGTTACAAACAGGACCTCAAACCAAACTTGTGCTGAACAATTCCAAATAATGACAGGGAAACTAGGAGTAGAGTTTTCACTGTTGAACCCATTCTGAAAAACAACTCCAACATGTTCATCAAGGTCAATAAAAGTTGATGGGATTCATGTACTGTATGTTCTTCAACAAGTTACTCTTTCCAGACACATAGAAAATAGCTTTTAGATGGTGGTCTTTAAGTCAAAAGATTAATATTTTGTTCTGTGTTAGAAATCTATAGAAAAATGTCTTTAATTAAAAACAGGCAAATTAAAGGTTGCAGATAAGTGTTGCAACACCAGAGATGGTTTTGTAAACTCCTTGATTTCATATAGCTATATTTTGACTGAGGCATTATATTTCAATAACAATTCCATGCAGAAATATGCTTTGGTTCCATTTCAGGTTATAATGTCCGTGAACAGAGACACGGGAAGCTTTTGCTCATATATTAAACACTTGCTTCTATTCTGGCAGGTTTTTATTAAGATTTTTGGTGTTTGTGGGAACCCACAACACCTCAGCTGGGTACCAGGACGGAGAGGGACCCTGTGTGTTTGCTCTTGGATCGTCGATGTCACGTGATCATTCTTCTCTATCATTATAGTTATCCTATTGTCGTGTTGTATATACATGCTGTTACTCATTTTTTTTCTTCCACTGACCTGAGCCAGAGACAGTGGCCAGTTGCCCTGCCAACAACTCCATTTCTCTGGATATGGTGATCCTGAGCACTGGGTCCTGGGACACTTGTGAACACTCAGGGACACGGGCACATTTCTCAGGGCAGGTCTTGGTCACTGAGATAGCTACACAGCAGCCCATGGAAGACAACAGTTCTGTGAAGGTCATACCTCCCAGGGACTGGCCAGCAAGCCAAGAATCCTTGGCCTGCAGCAAACTGAGACAGAGGATGTCCCAACCTAAAGGGAGCTACACTGTTCCCATTGCTTTGTCTTTCAAGACACGAATGGCTGGAGCTGAGAACAATTTAGTGCAGCTGTGAGGACTTAGATGTCCTTTACTGCCAGATAATTAGGGCAATTATTTCTCTCTCCTGGTCTTCTGGAGCCACAGGATCTACATGTGTGTCATAGCGTCCTATCAATCATGCAGGAGTATTCTTGGACAAATGGGGCCAGCCTGTGTACATCCTCCTCTCTGCTGTACACCAGGGCTAGCTCCTGCAGCAGCCCTGAGTCTTTAGCCCACCCTTTGTTCTTCCTTTCCTCGTTGCACCAAAATCCCCCAAACCAGCATGATGTGGTCAGGATTTACAGAGGCAACAGGACAGAGAGTTGCTGGGAACCAGATCATTTTCATCCCATGATCAAGGGTAGGTGGGCCAGAGTTGGGCTGGATTTTTTCCGAGGGGCAGGAATAATTTTGAAATGCTAAATCTCACTGACAGCCCATTAGGCAAAGGTAGCTCTTGCCAGGTCTAGTGATTTTCTTTAAGAGTCTACTGAGCTCAAAGCAAATTTCCAGACACCTTCTGGCACTGTAAGACACAAACTTTCTCCAGTCTTGCTTTGAATCTACTAAAGCTACATCAGTTCTAAAAGCTGCTGCTGAAGCTGAAACAAAGTCTTTTTCACATCCACAACTGCTTGAGAACAGTGTGACATTCTGTCTTTGGAAACTGGGGAGAATTTTGGCAAGAAGGGAGACTGACCTGACAGGCGCCCTCAGCAGCCTCTCCCCTGCAGCATGCATCACAGCAGGCTTGGAGGCAGGGAGCTGCGTTTTAGGTGAAATGCAGATGTGGGACCCCTAAGGACTGGTGAGAGACCATGTCTTTCAATGTGGCAACATTTGGGGGTCCCAAAAATCCTAAACTTCATCACCCAGAAGCTGTGACTATTTTACAAACCAAAATTAATTAACATGAGCATCAGTTGATGGTTAGTGTCAAACCAACAGTTATTATTCCATTGATTGTGGGGAGAATGTAATCAAAGAAAGGATATAAGGGTCTGACCCTCAATAAATACATTCATTCACTGGTTAGAACGGCCTTAGTGGTGCAAACTGCATTCAGAAATTCATCCCTCATGCACGTCAAGAATACAAACTGCCCAGATACAAACTGCAAGACCAGACAAGTTATTTAAAAAATGAAGCATCTGGTCTGTGTATTTCTTTAAGACATGCCCTGCTTTATTCAGAAAAAAAAACCCATAAAATGCATTTTAATACAAAGATTCACCAGCTAAACATGCAAGCCCATAAAAAGACTTAACTGCTAGAATTCAAGAGTCTTTCTATCCCTGTGAACTCATCAAATGAATCATAGCCCTAGGATACATTTTGTTGCATGCATATGTTTAAAATGTAAAAAAATTAACCCTTGGGCTACTGTTGCTGTGGCATGCAAAGGCATGCTGTATATGTGAAGTGAGAGTGCGAACATTTTATGCTTGTTTATTATGGTAGTCAGAGTGTTAAAATGAAAACCACCAACTAAGAGCAGAACAATTACTGTGTTATTTCATTTCGTAAAGAATGTGTTACTTGACACAGAAAGTTCAGATTATAGTGCATAGGGTATGGAAAGCGAGAGAAGATATCTGTACAATCAGGATTAGATGAAAGCTTGATGGATTCCCCAGCCATGATTAACTGCCCTTATTAAAGACCCTCTTTTCCAAACCCTCAGGTGAACCAGTGCTGTTTCCTTTCCACTTGGTTCCAGTTGGTATTTTTCTACCAATGCACTAGCCTGCTCTGCTGTGCCCTCCTGCTGTTGCTGGTGGCTCAGGGCAGTGCAGTTACCCCTTATGCCCCTTCTACCTAAACTCCCTGTCACTGCTGGGCCATAGTTCACAGGTCTACAGTCTACAGTCCCTAATCTGACCCCAGGTGAGGGACAGGACATTGTTCCTAGTGAAAAATAATAAGAAAAGACCATCAAATACTACAGAGCAATTATTTTCTCTTTAGCAAAGTTGTCCAGGATGGAAAGAGATCACATTGGGCAGCTGCCAGCATGTCAGAGAGGAAGAGCCTAGACACGTGTCTCCCCAGACAGGCTTCTTACATAGACTTAAACATTTTACTTCATGGTCTGAAATTCTGTCCTTATTTTCTAAGAATTGCTTCTTTATGTCTCTGTGGTCTCTAACTGCAGGTGAACATCTTCCAGCTCCCAGGTCCTGTACTTACACTGCCCTGGGAGCACGGTCAGGGTTTTGTGCTGCTGTCCTAATCCCTCTGGTTGTGGACTGAATGACGACAGAGGACAGACCATAAGCACTACAAGCTTGACATACCCAAACAGTGTCAGGTATGGATGTGAGGAGACCCACAAGCTCATACCACATGCCCAACCACAAACCCTCTCACTCACATGAGCTGCCAATAGCCATCATGGGGAGACAGAAGACCAGCAGGTCTCAAGTATATGGAGGGCGTGGTCAATCTCTGCAAGGACCATGACCTTGCCACTGACACTCTCCAGCAGCAGTATCAGAAAGGAGCCACAGGGCTGGTGTGAGGCCATCTTCACCAGAACGGGCAAGTACTACTCCTTTAGGTTAAAGAAACTGAGACTAACCTCTCTTGAGAGGAGAGGCAAGAGCTTGTTTTGACCAACACCATGGAATGGGTGTTGAAGGGAAGCCCAAGGACCTTCATGCAGTGCATAGCTCAGGCTCTTGCCCTGAGATTTGTTTTGGCATCTGAAGTCACCAGTGAAAATATGTCCAGTTACTATTTCTAACAACCCATGTACCTGCATGTTTGCAGCAGTCCTGACTGTGTCTTATGTTAAGAGCACCCCAACAAAGGCCTTAGATTTCCTTGGTAGAGGCTCAGGGGGAAGGCACACATTGGCCTTGTGGCTTTTAGCTTAGGTACTTGTTCCCACCAGCTCCTCACCTGATCCTCACTTACCCCGACAAAAGGGAGAGGAACAGCTTTCTTCCCACAGTCTGGAAGTCTAGTACCCTGCCCTGCTGTGAATGCTTTGTGCTTCTGTGTACAGACACAGCAGCTGTGCTTTTCCAAGGCAGGTAGGTTGGATTCTCCCCCGAGCCAAAAGCCCAGCAGCTCTATGGCAGTGTGCCTTGGAGACCAGCTCTGGGGGATACCTGCAGGCAGGCTTCTGACCAGCAGTGTGGCCTGCTCTCACTCTGGTTTGAAAGGGGACTGGCTGGTGGTGGTGGGACCAGAACCCAGGACAGAATCCAGACAGCCTATACCAGCACCCAGACTGCTGCAGCCTCCTGAAAGCTCTGACAATAGAGGGAACAATGGAAACATACAACATTTCTGTCCCCTCCAACCAGAGAACCACTGTCCTCAGTCACTACTGTAATGTGATCCCCATGGGTCACCATCTGCTACCAACACCAACTTTGGAAACTTTTTGCTACTGCTTCACACAAACGTTCTGTCTTTTTCTTCCTATGTTTTAGCTACTATACAGTTGCTCAGCTTGGTGTCTCCTTTGTAAAATCAGTGATAATGTGGTATATAAGCAACTCTAGCCCACTTTCCTTCCTAAGAAGAAATATCTGCTTATTGTTGTGTGTTATCTGGAGACATTTGTGCATTCAGGGGTAGATGGGTATGCGAATGTGCGTATGGATATAGGTACACACACACACATACACACATCGTGTATGTATACACATGTGTGGGTTTTATCCTCACATGCAAACAGAAGTATGTATCATGGTATGGATTTATTAGGCATTAAATACATATTTATATATCATATATATATATATATATATGAGTTAAAAAAAAATTAGCTGATTTCTCATAAGTGCAGGGACTTGCAGAGAGCCAGTCCAATTCACTGAGGCCATCATTAGCATACCCAAGAGAGACTGAAAGCTACAGCACATTAACAAAACAGTCTGATTAGTGAAGCTGTAAGGTTTCTTGAATTTTGAAACTGTTGCTCTCAGACATCTGCAGCAATGTCTTTCATAAAGCAGGAAGCACTGTAGTCTGACAATAGCTCTGTTTTCAATTTGGTACCTCCTTCAGCGTTTATAACTTTGGGAAAAAAAATGTCTATTGTACCAGAAATAACAAGATTTTCACCATGGCTCTTGCCTTGTCCCATCTTGAATTTGTAGGTGCCAGATTATAGATGTAGAAAGGGTGTTCCATTTGAGACTGTTGCTTTGAAGAACTGAGTTATGTTGAATTCTTCTCTTCAGTTTAATCTTTTTTCCTCTCAATGGGCTTTTTTTGTTGCAATGATGTTCAGACCTTTTTTTTTCCTCAGCCATTAGCTCTTTGAAGCATACTGTAAAGTAAGAAGTAGGCGAAATAAAACTGAAGTTCCTTTATTTTCCTCCATCCATATTTTTATTACTTTCAAATTTTTCACTCAAAAGATAATCCTTCTCATTTTCACTGTCTATTCTCAGGCATAGCTCTAGCAAAAAAGCAAGCAAGAAAGAAAAAGAACTAGAAAGGGGGGAAAAAGCAGCTTGGTAAAGTTCTACTTAAACCCATATAGTTGGCTTAGCTAGTGATCTAAATCTGAGATACAATAAATCCTGAGAACATAAAAGTTCTGTTATATATTATCATGTTTTTTCTGGATGATACAGGGCAAAACTGAGCTCACATCAATTTATGTTCCACTTAGAAGAGTTAAATATTTTCAATATCACCTTTCTTGGCGACCTCTGCCAGATGGGCTCTAACAGAGCCAACAGCACTTTTCAATGACTGCTGTGTGTGTCACGCTTCATAAGCAGGAGCTCATCTAACTCAGATTAGGATATCTAAAAGTTAGATTTTTAAATCAAAATTAATTACTCTTCACTCTTCTCATAATCAGAAGAGAGAAAAAGACACCTTTGCAGAGAAATGTATGTGACTTAAATGCCTATTATGGAATGACATTAGAGATGTGGTCATTTCTGTCCAGCATGAATTTGATTCAGCATTATTATAACAATGTCTAATCTTTTTAAGAAACATTTCAAATAATTTGTTTATCCTTTGTTTTATACTGTTGTTGTTAAACACTGCCACTGCAAGGGAAAACATAATATTCTCTCCAGAAATGTTGATGTGCAACTATCCAGGGAACAGAAAAACTTTTCATAAATGCCTATTGTACTTTTCCCATTATGTTTAAGAGAGAATATTAGTGTAATAATTTTTTGTTTTGCTTTGTTGATATGTGTTGTTATCTTAATGGTATTTAAATATGTTTGCGAAATATCCTGAGAGGATATGAGTAGGCAGAGGTCCACTGGCTTCAGCAGTGCTTTGGCAGGCCAGCATTTGTCCATTTGCATTTACCTGACTTAGCAACAAACTCTGTAAATTTTTAAAGAGAAAATAGAACTGTGGTGTAGAGATAGGTCAAAATGAAATTTAGCAGTCTGTTGCAAAGGCAAATGGGACCACTTTGCTGGAGTTTAACCAGCATTCTTCATTACAAAACATATATCTGCAGACTTTGTGTTAGTAATTAAAAACGTCTGTTTGAGCATTTGATGTGTATTAGGCAAAGTTTCAAGTCATCCAGTCTTCAGCAGAAATTAATGTCCCCCACGATTAAAAAGCTCTTTGGATTGTGAGAGAGAAAAAGTGGAGAACATTTGATTAGACACGATTTCCTATTGTCTTGTAAACAAAATAAAAAAAAGTCCCCAACTTTTACAACAGGAAGATAATTGCTTTAGAATTTGATGTGATTGATGTTGCTCATATATATTCACATTAGACAGCTAGTGCAGAAACTAGTAGGAATTGAATGCCTGGAACAGACCATGGCACAGATTTGTTATAACAGTGCATGGATATGCTTCTGAGACAAATGTGTTAGTAATTTACAGCTCCCAACCAGTTGGAGTTTGACTCCTGAGGTCTTTTCTGAGGATGGAATCCCATGTCTGGGAGATGTTTGTGTTATCTCAAGTTGCCTCTTTTCTTATTATTTATATGTTTTAATTTTTTTTTCCTATTCTTTTCTCTTTGATTTCCAACCAGCTCCATTTCACACCAACAGCCACAGACATTCCCATTTTTCAAAGTCTGTTTTAAAAGCATAGCTAGGCCTGCCACTTTTCAGAATAAGGAGAGTGATACGCTTTTAACAATGGACAATTATACTCTATTTGGAAACAAGACAGCTCTTCCCAAACCATGGTCAACAGACCATAGAAGGAAAAGGATGCAATGTGGGAAACTATGGCTAGTGATCCTATAAGCCCATATGACTTAAATCTTTTCTGTATACTTTGAAACAAAGCATGATGAGGATAGAGGTGTCTATCATCTGGGGAGAAATCCCAGGGCTGACAAAGTTCAAAGAAAATGAAAAGAGAATTGGTAATGAACCAGACTATTCATTTGCTCTGCATGACTAATAGTTTCCTCAAATGAAATCCTGTTCACTCTGTGGTACTTCTTAGGTAAACAACATTATTTTAAAAAGTATATGTGCAATAAACCACTCTTTACGGACTTATGTCTAAGTTGACTCGTATAAAATGAACACAACTGCAAAATCATTTGAAAAACACACTGCCTACACTGACATTCAATCATGCAATTAAGGATTTGACACCTTACATGTACATCTTTGAAATTTTATCTCGATTTGTAGGCCGGTTACCACCAGACTGTTTCTTGAGATCAAAGTATTGCAAAGTTAGATGAAACTACATTTCTCATGTTCCCTTGCTTCCAATATAATGACACCTTTTTGTTGAACTATAGACAATTATTCCACTCTTTGCTTAAGTAGGAAGTGCATTTCTGCCTATCTGTGCACTTTAAACAGGGTAATATTCCCTGCATGTTTGATCCTGTTTAGACATAAATAAAAAGTTCAAACTGCATTGCACATGTCCTCTGGGAAAAGTCAAAGCAAGTTCATTTTATATAAAAAAAATTAAATTTAAGATTGTATATTAACATTTTTGACTTACCTGAAATGGAAGTTATAAGTACCCCATTATTGTAGGTCTGGGTCATGTCAGGATCTTTTCTAATATTTAGGAATAATGTACACCTGAGTTTTATATATCTCTACACATAATATATTTCATGAGATTATCCATTACTGAATATATTTCATCAGATTAGTTAGTACTGCATTGAAGTACTGTTTCTCCAGAGCACATTCCTATCAGTCTTGCAGTCTAATTTGCACTTCCTAGGTCAGAACAGCACCAGTAAAGGGACGCAGTATAATTTGAAAATATACATAAGCAGGAACATGGTGCCTTAGACATTCTCCTGAGAGCCATATTCTCCCTGAGAAGTCCTTTTCCCTTCAAAAGCTATTTGAGTCAAATAATATTTCAAAAATAATTTTTAAACAGTTTGGAGCAGTTGCAGCTGTGGATGGAACATGCTGCTCAAGTGCTCCAGGTAGCTCCAGCAGCTGGCTTATGGCCAGCAGCAAACAGTGACGTTGCATCTTTCCTTCTGTGTTTCATCAGGCATGAAACTACAAGTGATAAGTCAGAGAAGCAGGATGGGGTTAAACTTTGGACCTTTTGAGTTTATGAGGTGTGCTCTCTGAGAGTAAGGCATAATCCTCAGACGCAAGCCAATCTCTTTTTGCTCTGGAGGAGACATGTTTTTGGGGGAATTTTCACCGAGGCAGCTAACTAGCAATCATCAAAGAAGCTTCCCTTGCCTCCTTACTTCTTTGCTTCTTGTTCCCTGCTTGAGGTGCCAAGGGCTATTAATCCTTTCAACATATTTTGAATTAGACTTAAATTTAGCATCTGCCTGTGCAGTTTGGTGGGGTGCACGTAATCCTGTGGATGTTATCTGTGGCTGCAAGCCAGCCTCAAATCCTTTAGCAGTTGCAGTGATCCACTGTGAAGTTGTTGCTACATTGATGGTTGTACCCCATTGTCATGGTGAAGCAATCCTGGAATTTCCCTTGTTAGAACTAAATCCACTAAAATGTCTCTATTTGCCTCCTGAAGTAACAAGAGCGTTATAAAAAATAGCATAATACTAGAGCTTTGTAATAGATAATGAACATTTTGATAGCAACAGCAAGGAGAATGAAAGAGGCTAATTATAGTATGTGCAGGAAATGCATATTTTAAAGTGCTGTAGAAAGATGTGTGGGCAGGGAGCTATTTCAGCTGAGCCTTTGCAGTGTGATGTTTCCCCAGTCAGAGGTTTCATGTTAGCTACTGAACACGTGAAATAAAACACAGGAAATAATCAATCCAAGGAATTCTGGACAATTGAAACCAGAAAACAACGCCTTGGTTTTATTTATTTGCAATACCTACATGTGATTCCAGAATACAGCTGGCTTCTGAACTGATTCGATGGTTTGAACACAGTCAAATCTAGCAGTTATATTTGCTTGGGATTCATAGGTGAGGCCAAAAAAAGTGACAGTATGGGGCTTTTGGCATCAATTTTGCCTATATGTAGCTCATCTTCATAGCTCTCAACTATTTCAAAGAAATCTGGCACTCCTCTTTCAAAGAAAAGTCAGCTAGCATTCAGGAGCCACCCAGAGCCATTTTGTGGTTGCAGAGAAGTTATGGGAAAGGATAGGGACAGGAACTGGTGAAACACAGGAGTTATGTGCATAAGTCAACATGTTCTGCATTCCTGGAAAAATTGGATGTGCAATTAATGTTGTGTCCAGTCAGACCCCCCTGATGTAGAAAACATTTGCTTAGAAAGTCTGTACAGGTGTCAGTACCCTTGGCAGCTCTTCAGGGATCTGATAATGGGATCTGACTTTCACAGTAGAAGTGCTTTTGGCTGCTCCTTGCCAAGAATCCTGTATAGTCAGTGCCACCCACTTGATGTGCAGAGATCAGCAAAGGAGGGAAAATGCACGACCATTAAAAGATATCTGTGAGTGGCTTGCCACCCAGAATCTTCTGTGTGAGCATATCTTGGGAAAAGAGTCGTGAGAGAGATTTGTCATGCTAGCAGGTGACACAGTAAACCTCTCTGAGACCAGAGCATCACGTCAGATAGAGATCTGACCTCTCTCATTTTAATACACACATGGGGAAAAGACAAAATATTGATGCTGTGAAATTGTTTCACAGCTCTTAGCTTTCTGTCTTTACAGTTATAAAATTTCATGATGTAACTAAATTCCTTAGGTCATGATTCAGAACTAAAAGCCCCTAAAATTGAAGTAGACAAGAACTAAGGCAAGAAAGCCATTAGAAGAGAATCTTGCTTCCTAAAGTATTTAGCACTTAAAAAAAAAAACACACCAAAAACACAACAACAACAACAACAACCCAACCAAAAAAAACCCAAACCAAAACAAACCAAAACAAACCAAAACAAACTGACTTTGATTTATGCTTTACTACTTTATATATATATAACTTCTTTGTTTACATATTCAGTTCTTTTCCCAAGAAGAATCAGCATCAAAATGATGCCTAGAGGACATGTATAAAATCTAAAACCAGGGGCAGACAAGAATAAACAAAATCCATGTGTATCTGTGTGCAGGATGTTCAGCAACTGCTGTGTGTAAATATTCTCTCAGAAGTGGAGTGGGATTTATCAAAAAAGTGGCTGAAGAATATTGCCATTTATAGAGCATTTAGCAAATAGATATGCTCCAGTCTTTCCTGACTTGAGATTGGCCATTCTCAGGAACCTCAGCCCTTGCCTCTGAGGCATTCCTCTGAAAGTGCTCCTGGGGGAGAAGAAACAACAGCTACTTTGAGTCCATTTCTGGCTGAAGCCAGTATGTTGGTCCATTTTGGCACTTCTGGAGGTGGAGCAGCCTTTGGAAGCTCTCACTGAATAGAGGCCCTGCGAGGAGGAGCACAAGGCCTGGCACCCCTCCAAGCTGGATTATTCAAAATCAGTGCTGTTGCTTTTCTCCAGGTAGTGCTTCTACATGAGACAGGAAGAGGGGAGACAATTTCATGCCTGTGTCTTTAGATCAAAATATTGCCTTAGTATAGATCTGCCCAAAACTGTTCCTTACAAAACTTCTGTGAGTGCAATTGCCCAGTAGGGTTTTTTGCACAGACTGAAGTCTCTGGACTGAACCCATTCAATTTATTTTGGATGACTGCATGAAAAGTTTCCTGACAAAAAGTCTTTTGTATCTGTACATAATGGCTTTCAATCTACATTTATTTTGCTTTTTAGTCTTGAAACATTTAACTGTCTTCAGGGGTAATTATTCTTAAGTAAGTAATAAATAATCCACAACTCATGGACCAAGAAATGAGTTCTGTTTTGTAAGGAAGTTCTTAAAGAGCTCCTGCAGTTACAAAGAAGAGGTTGTATTGCCCTAAAAGAGGGGTAGCATACAGGTATGGCCTGTAAATTTGCCATGTGAAAGCATGCTCAGCCACTCTACAAATTCAGCTCAGAAAGTTACTGTTCAGCCATTGTTAAGCTTAATTCTGCATTTCACTAAGTTACCTTTATGACACTGTAAATGCACTGAATTAATAGTGGTACAATGGTGGTACCTCAGCATGACATCAGAGTAAAGGAGTCACAGGAGTTTAAGATCAGTTTAAAACAAATAGACCAAAGGTTTATCCATAACAGTGTCCCATCTGTGATTGTTTCCAAGAGCAGATGCTTAGAGAAAAGGTAGACAAACCTACGAGTCCATAGTGATATTATGTCCTAATATATTGCCATCTTCCAACAGTCAACTAGCTGGTACTTTCCCAGGCAGACATGGTAGTTTTTTATTAATGGCTCTTGATTGTTTTTACTTCCATAAATGTATTTTGTCACTTTTTGCAGCGATATACCTTCAAAGATCCAAAATCCAGACTACGTAGTCTTACTCTATCCACTTTGAAATTTCACTGTTAATGGGAGAATGATAACTCCTCTATTGTGAAAATAACAGGAATATAACAAATAGGAAAGTGATAAAGTATCTCAAATCTCAACATTATATTTGAGACAAAACACCAATTAATTTCCTAAAACAACTTTCTTGAACTGGAGGTGTCTCTTCACTTTTTAACTCAGTCAAAGAAAGAAGTTAGTAACTTCTAATGCTTCTGAATTTAATGAGATGTGACAAAATAGATCTGGGCGTACTCATAACACTACAGTGTGACAGGGCCTTGTTTATTTCCCAAAAGTGTTTCCTTTTTTCACACCTGAAGATAATTTTATAATTCTATAACACATAAGATAGGTATATGAAAGTGTATAAGATATAAGGTATAAGATAGGTATATAAATGTCAGTACACATGTTTTGAGAACAAAATACTATGGAGAGCAAGAAAACTTTTTTTCTTACCTCTGTGCACTTGTTTAAGGATTTTGCTGATTTTTTTTTTTAGCATGTATTTTTGTTATGAGTATGCATTGTATGAGGTTTTGACTGGCCTAAATGAACATACTTTCACAGCCTTTTTGGCTTGAACTGTCTTTTGGGTGGTTTGTCTTTTAGATTGTGCCTGCAGAAATACTTTGAGGCCAAAGCTATATATCGGTTGCTTTTTTTTTTGACGTAGTTCTGCATTAGTGCTGAGGAAAAATTTTGTTCCTGGTCACTCTCTAAAGGAGGCACATGACTATTAAACTCCACAACTTCTTCCAGTCCCACCAGGAAGATACTGTGCTGTTTTCCATGGCACTAACAACCCTGCCTCCCACTGCTAACACTGATTTGTCTGGAAGAGAAGAGAGGGCGCTCCTGTGATAACCCGGTGTTAGGCCCTCTGTTCAACTGCTGTGCTAAATGAACCTATACTTGATTATGTATTATAACCCATCAATCTTGCACAGGGTTTCCAAGCCCTCCACAACCTCCTCAGCAGGCATAATAGCAATCACCGTGTTTAAAGGTCACAGGTAGGAAATTAATATAAAGCTCTTATAATAATGCAATTTAATTCTGGAAAATGCCATGGTATTGCTCTCTAAGGACTCCCATCACACAGAAGATACTTTCTGGTCTCACACAGCTTTGATTTATTTATTCCTTTGAATAATACCTATGTTGTCTTTTTAACTTACTAATGTTTCCATTTAATAGCTAATAGGCAGACTTTCATTACAGCAGTGAATTCCAAATAGTAAACATCGGTCGCATTTTAATTTCTACTATGGAAAAAAAAATTGTGTCTTTTAAGTTGTGTAGCCAAAAAATTAAAGCAGTTTTACTACCACAAGTTTGGTTTGGTTTTTTTTTTTTTTTTTCCTTGCTTTAAAAAAGACTTTCCCATCAAAAGAAACATAAACCCATGCATATTTGAATGGGCAGGTTTTGGTAGAGAGGTGGCTTCTGTGAGAAGCTTCTAGAAGCTTTCTCTGTGTCCAGCACAGCTGATGCCAGCCAGCTCTGAGACAAACCTGCCACTAGCCAAGATTGAGCCCATCAGCAATGGTGGGTAGGGCCGCTGGCATGAAAGATTTAGGAAGGGGAAAAATCTGCTTCACAGTGGCAGCTGCAGCTTGAGAGAGGAGTGAGAATATGTGAGAAGAGCAGCTCAGCAGACACCAAGGTCAGTGAAGAAGGAGGGGGAAGAGGATCTCCATTTGCCAGAGCAGAGATTCCTCTGCAACCCAGGGTGCAGATCATGGTGAGGCAGGCTGTCCCCCTGGAGTCTATGGAGCAGAGTGGACCCTGTGGCAGAGCAGGTGGATGCCTGTGGCTGTAACCCCACAGGAAGCCCAGGGTGGAACGAGTTCATTGGCAGGACTTGGGACCCCATGGGGGATCCACACTGGAGCAGTCTGTTCCTGAAGGACTCACCCTGAAGCAGTTAATGAAGAACTGCAGCCCATGGGAAGGACTCATGTTGGAGAAGTTCATAGAGGATTGTCTCCCGTGGGAGGGATCCCACACTGGAGCAGGAGGAAGGGGCAGCAGAGACAGCATGTAACGAACTGACCACAGTCTCCATTCCCCATCTGCCTGAGCTACCTGGGAGGAGAAAGGAGAGAATTTGGGAGTGAAATATGGGAAGAAGGAAGGGGTGAGGGGAAGGTGTTTTAAGATTTGTTTTTTATTTCTTATTACCCTACTCTGATTTGATTGGTAATTAATTAAACTAATTTTCCCAAGTCAAGCCATTTTTTCCATGATGGTAACTGGTCAGTGATCTTTCCCTGTCCTTATCTCAACCCATGAGCCTTTTGCTTCATTTTCTTTTCCCTGTTCAGCTGAAGAGGGGAGTTACAGAGTGACTTTTGGTGGGCACCTGACTTCCAGTCATGGTCAGTGCACCACAAACCCATAATGAATAGATTTGCAATGCGCAGTTTATTTTGATAGCAGTAGCCACAGCTAAATAAAGCTGAAGAAGTAGTTTAGTCATGTAAGTACCACGTTTGAAACACTTAGACTGTCTGGAATCACTGGCTTAAATCTCAGCAGGGTTGACTCAGCCCTTCAGGTCCTTTAGGCAGATGTTGAGTTTCATGCATCTACCATGCAGAGGAGTGAAACTTTATGAAACAGGACCCTGGATCCTATGCACAAAATTTGCATTACTTGTTTTGTTCTTAATGACACTGGTGTTAATTATTTTTCTCCTTCTGGGTTTCTTGGTGCTAGCAGCTGCCGGGCTCTGCTCTACAGCAGGCTGCAGGCTGGCAGGGAGGTACCAGCCAGTTTCAACTGCCCTGAGACACCTGCAAGACTGGAAACTCCGGACAACAGAAAACAAAACTGATCCCTGACCCAAACTTACCCTTCATGAGATCAGCTTATTAACTGGGGCACAGTGCTGTGAGCTGATGAGATGCTCCCAGAGTTAAGGGAGGGAAGGGCCAATGCCACAGATCTGTCTCATTGCCTCCACATGGCTCCCACATGCTTCTTGCCCATTCAGGGTAGGTCTCCTCCCAGAGCAGTCACAAACCTGAGTTGTCTGTGTGTGTCTGAGCAGAGCTGAAAATACTACTGGAAAATACTGAGTGCAGCAAAGACTTTATGGTTAATCAGACTACTAGGCTTGTCTGTGAGATTATAGATGATATATCTAGCCCATGTTACTATTTATCTGAAAGCAGAACAGTTGTCTGCAAGTGATGGAAAGCTCACTGTACAACACTCAGGCACAAATTTCTTTGAGAGTTTAGGGAAAACTGAAAGGATTTGGTGCATGCCAGGGGCATGTGGCATTTTATCATGTGGAGGGCTTGAATTTTTCCACAAAGAACTTGTCTTTCCTACCTCTCCAATGCATGACATGGCAAATAGAAGAAAAATATCAATAAACACAGTCACAGCTAATTAATCATAATTAAAGTGAGGAACATAAGGTATAAAAATGTAGGTATAACATACCTACATAAAAACATAGGGTATAAAAATGCTGAATTTATGAAACAATTGTTCTAACTCTGATGTGACATGCCCTTAAATCTATTTTCATTGCATTAGTATACTCTGGAGCAAGAGCCAGGTGGCTTTTCATGGGCTTTCAGAAACCTGCCCATTGCAGTAGAGCAAAGTAGCAAGTTCCATCACAGCATGGGGGAGGAATAAAATAAGCAGCTCTGGCACAGAACTGCCAACCCACTCCCATAGCTTCAGACACTATTATTTCAAAATGGATCATTGCATAAAATTCAGAGTAACCAAATTGCTCCAGAGGGCCTTGGAGGGCTATGATGAACCTAGTTCAGTGCCCTACCATGGCTCTTCCTTGTCCTGTTGTGTCCTATGTTGTTGTTCTATTGGCTTAAAATCAGTGTAGCTGGGCAAAGAGTCAGATCCCATCTAACGCTCATCAAAAAATAAGTACTGTTAAAGATGTCCCTATTTTACTGTGATGGAATCTACATGGACATTTCAGCCATTCCTTTTCTACATACAGTATTTAGATCCTGACCCGAAGTCCAGAGAAACCTGTGTGTCTTCCCTCTGGACTTTGGATCATACCCCCTAAACCATGAAGAAGTACATGAATAATAACAGAGTACCATGCACATCAAAAACTATCTTTCAAGTTAGTATGTGTTCCCATTTAAATCCCTGAACTCAAATTACAGGGTTTTTAAAGACCAGTTTTCTCAAAAGCAAGGAACAAAGTATTTATATTAGCTACATTGACATGAAAAAGGGAACTAACAGAAGAAAGCTACACTATTCATCTACTGTTTAAAATCAAAATGACTGTTATTTTAAAAGCTAATATCTTTCTTAAATGTTCCTTCTGATTTAAATAAAAATAATAATATTACATATTTCAGCATTAAAAAAGCATCTTTAAATAAAAGATGAAATAGTCATAACACAAAAAATAAGAAGAAAATGGAGATCTCTAGCTGTACTCAGCTGAGAAGGTGCGGTACAGAGAATAGGAAATCATTTGGTTCTCACTGATTATAGCTCTTTGTATCAAAATACTTGAGGCTGAAATTAGTGTGATCCACAAGAGCAGGTGTTTTGAATTTTAATCTAAGATATAATTAGAGTCTGTGAAAGCCACAATGTGATGCAGTAATTGAAGGGGCTAATCATGGGATACTTTATTTTTTAAAATAGTTAAAAATAGATCTACAAGCCATAAAAAAAGCCATATTCCCCAAATCTCTATTTTGACTACATATAAAGCTGCAATCCATTATGACTTTGATTTGAAAGACCTAAACAATTCACTTGTATCTACGAAAGTGGTATGTAATTATCAAGTCCTTTATCTTGCATTTCATGTTGTTTATATAAACATTGTTAAAATCTTAGTACTTACACAATCATTCTGTAGGAATATATGTCAAGACCAACTATTGGTTTAAACCCCACCTGGATTAAAGAACTACATATAGACTGAGCTAAAAGTTTTGATTTTACTGTTGCTTATTGTTTGCAAACAGTATTTCTTTGTACTTCAGGTATACAGTCTCTTATTCAAGTGTTTATAGTGAGATGATGCCAAATTCAGCAGGTCTTCCTGTTCATAAAGAAGGCCAGTATAGGTACTATGGCTTTGACTGCCACTGTTTTTATAGTCAAGATTGATAAACAAGGGAACTGGTGCTGGTTAAAAAGTCATCTGATGGTTCCCATCTTCTTAGCTATTATGTCTGATTTTGAGTAAAATGGCAATGCAATCAAGCAAGACAGGAATGAATCAATTAGATAGTGATCATCATGAAGGGAGTGAGCATTTTTAGCATGCGAACTAAGAGAGGCTTAAATAATTTGTGCAGAACTGATCATGCAGTCCTCCAAATTTCTGCAAGCTGGTGCAGTGCAATTCAAATTAAGCCAGCTGAAATGAAGCACTGAAAGGACTAGCTGCTAAAAAGCGCTGGCTGATGTAAGTGTGATGCACTGTTCTCTCTTTACCCTGGAAACCCCAGAAAGTTAAGATGGAGTACAGTTCTCTGTGGGCCTGGCACTGTTTGGGGCTGTATGCCACAACACTATTACATTGATGCTACTTTCTTCTATGGAAGATGAATAAATAAGATTGAGGCCCATTGTCAACTAATAAGGAACAAAATATATATTTGATAATAAATTTCTATTGTTAAAGTATTGTGAGTATTATGAATATTGGCATACCGAAAGACCTCAAAAAGTCATCTGTAATCACGTTAGTTAAGTCAGATATGAGCAGAGAGTTTGCAATACATTAAACAGTTATCTCCCAGTCAGTCTGAATGCTACAGAACTGTGTATTTTATTAGCACAGTGAAATGTTTCACTTCACCTGAAGTTCAGGTGAAAAGTTGCCTTCAGGTCTTCAGGACTAAGATAATGGCAGCATTTCTCAGATCCATTGCCAGTATGTCTCTTGGTGGAGTGGGTCGGAGGGTGCCCATGGGCCTGGTGATTAATGCAATGTCAGTCCTGCCACCGGGTCTTTGTCAGCAACCTTACAATGGAACCAGACATCTCAATCTCTGTGAGACTTTTCCTCCACTGGAACATACTGGAACAGTTTCTTTTTTATTCGAAGGGAAAAACCCTTTCATTCCAAAAGTGTTCAAAAGTCCAGTTGTTTATATGCTTTATATGTATTTATATGTATTTATATGTATTTATATGTATCACAATGGAAAATTTTTCTTTTTTTCAAGTTTTCTAAACTTATTATTGGGTGGGGTTAAGGGAGAAGGCTTGGGCAAGGTTCAAGTTAGCTAAGTGCCAAATTCTTTAAACTTTGTAATTTAAATCATCAACCCTCATAAGTATTGAAATGTTGGATGCTTGTTATCTTTTTTACCTCCTATCTGTCAAACACAAAGATTTCTGTGTTTTGGAGAAAGCAAGTGCTGCTTCTCAGCATGGCATTTGAGAAAGAGAGACAAAGAGGGATATTTTCACTAGGCTCCCATTCCCTCATTCTCACAGCATTTTCATTTTTGAGCTTCAAGCAAGACTCATAATAGGAATGCTTTCTATTTTTAGTCTTGAAGGCTTGTTTCTGCTATCACTGTTAGTAGTCACCCATGAGAAATGTGTTAAATGAAATCTCGGTTACTTAATAGACTTCTTAATCTGATTAACTGCTGAGTGAAGTAGATTTCACCTAGATACATGTGTGTGTCTACACTCCATAGCATTTTCTTCTGCTCTCATAGTATCCTGTCAATACCAGTCACGGACTCTGATTCAAACTCAAGGCATCTGCTGTATTTGCAAGCTTCCATATCTCCATTTTCATAACCTTAAAGTTTAACTTTGATCAAACAGAGAAATACAAAAAAACTGGCTATTTCAATATTGATGTAAAATTGCATCTAGTTAATTGAAATGACCTGTCGAAACTTAATTTTCAAAAGATAAATGCTAATGAGCACAAACTAAAAAATGAAAGTCTGCTACAGTTTTTAATTACACACAGACATACTGTCTTCTGCCCAGAAGCCATGTTTCAAAGAAGCAACACTGAAGGGACAGGACTTAAAGAATGAGTTTTCAGTCTTGTGTTTAAGCATCACAGTTCCATGAAGAACTCTGTCCCTTTATGTTATACCAGCCTGGATGATCTCCTCAGAGTCTTTTCTAATGCTTATAAAATAATAGCTGAGAAGATTCATAAGCAATCTTTAACCCTTGCATGTGAATTGTGTTGGCATAATTTGCTCCTTTTTATAGACTCAGTGTTTATATGTAATATTTTCAAAAATTTCAAATAATTTTGTGTGCTGAGCAGAAAATCTCAGATATTTTGGAGCACACGTCTGTTCAAGGCAAAGCTCAGAGTGAGTGCAAAGGCAGCTGAAGTCTGAGAATAGTTCTGGTTAGAAGGCACCATCTGATCCACCCCCCTGCTTAAAGCAAGGCCAATTTTGAAGTTATACCCAACTTTGAAATCAGATCAGGTCTTTCAGGGTCATATCTAGTCAAATCTGGAGCATCCTCAGATGGAGATTTCCATATGAATACTTAATACTTCTGCAAATCAGGACCTGGAAACACAAACACAAAGCACACAGAAAAAAGTCATTCTGCAAGTTACTGTCACAGAGGAAGCGTGGATAACAGTGAAAAAATGATCTTCTGTGTCTTACTGAGTGCTGAAAATCACATCGGTCTCGTGCTGGTGGTAGGTGTTGTGTGGTGAAGTCCTCTTTTGGATCATTTCTTTAGGCACTGCTCTCAACATTGCAGCAGCTCAGTTTCTCATAAGCAGAAGACTGAATATGTATGCATTTAATCTGGTGCCCTAAAGGAAATGAGTCTCTGCTGACACTTAAGGGGTCTTAGCAAGTCCCTTGTGTCTTTGAACACTTTTAGACTGTATAGCCTTGTAGTTACCCCCTGCAATGGGGAATATTGGTTGTTTGCTGGTGACAAAGGACAGCTAAATTGCTGCCATCTAACAGCAGCCTGCAGTCCTGAACATTTTTGTGAGCTCTCTTTCCTGGAGGAACAATGCCGTCCCATCTGAGAGATGCTGTTGGACAATATTCTAAGAGTTACTGTGGGCTTGAAATAACTCATAACCATGTACAGATAGGTTCCCTACATATCTTCATGGGTTCTTGGGTTCTGGTTGGCACTGGGGAGGAAGAGAGGAGAAAGCTGTGGAAGAAGGGAAAGGAACATAGACTGTTATAAGCTAACTCAGAAGTGTATGTGACTTTTCTAAGACTGCTTAATTGCAATGTGTGAATGAACAGGGAATAGTTTAGGTAATTTGTCCTTTTTTCTGTGGTGAATACATAGAAAAGGAAATGCTCCAGCCATGGCTGCGTGGAATGGCTAGGGAGCTGCATGATGGCTGTGAAGCATGGCCTTAGACTGGTTTCTCAGGAATTGTTTTCTGTGAGAGAGGACCTGGCTGCACTCCACCACAGAGTGCTTGGGCATGAGGCTGCAAGCTGGAACCATATGCTCCAGAGAGGGGGCTTTGAGTGCACAGCTTCTCATAGTGATGCTACCCCTGCCACAAGAGTTGCTCTTGCTTCTCTCTCCATCCACAATAGGCCAAGTTGGTTGCTGCTGACTTTTTCAGAGCAGGGAGAAGGCAAGGTGTGGTGCTTTAGGTACCAGCAGGAGGGAGTTTATTAGGATCACTGCATTCATGGAGGGAATCTGGCAGGTCTGAGACACCAGTGGAAAGTTGACCTGTGCATCCTCCCTGGCAAAAGACTCCAGCTCTGGAGACCTCCTAGGTGGTTTGCAAAAAGGAGTGTACAGGACAGGCTGTGCAGACCTGTGTTGTGATGGCTCCTTGGGTGCCATGGCACTTTCAGGGCATTGTGTGAGTGGGTGCCAGCCACGGTGAAACTGTATGGGCAACTGTCACACCCTCAGCACTGGAGGCAGCTCGTGGCAGCCATGTGTCTGCTTCTGCACCACTATGAAGATGAACTTCCACTCTTAAATTCAGTGGGAGCTTATGGTATACAAGGAGCAGGAAATACCAACAGTAACTATCTCAAGGACAGTATAATCAAAGAATGGCAAAGAATGAAAAAGTCAGGTGCTGTTGATTCATAGAAGAGTCAAGAGTGATAAGCTAATTGCTTGGCAAAAATTTGGGTTTAGTCTTATTTTTAAGTTATCATTTCAAAAATATCCCAAACCTTGGGCTTTCTGTTTGGAGAAAAGCAGACCTAATACAGAAGGGTGTGCTACAGGCAGTTGTCCAAGAGTACACAAGAGATTTGTAAAAGTAATGCTTCAGGAAGCTTGGTCCAGAAGCATGTTCCAGAAAATTATTGCACTGAAATTAATCACAAAGGAAAGCTACAGGAGCCAGCTGGTACTTTAGCATAAACTGGCATTACTTTTTTAGAACGATTGGTACTGTGCTGATTTATACCAGCTGATGATCTGGTCCACAAACATTCTCTTATTCCAGCTTCACTTATTTCCCAGAGTGTAAGAGTGTCTATCTCTGTTCATTTAAGATTTCCAGATGCTAGTCTGGAAGTATACTTACAACAAGCATTAAATTGGTCAGTTTGGATGAAGTACAGGCTTCCTGACATCCTCATTTGATACCTTTGTTTCAATATACAAACAAGCTGGTTGATTATGAGAATATCTTTTTCTTTTTTCTTTTAACCCTTTTCCTCTCCTTTTTTTATTTTTTTTAATTTATTTTTAATTATTTTTTTGTATTGAAATTCTCAGTGAGCATAAATAAAAAGGGCCTGTTCCCACAGTCCACAAGGGCAGACTACGTTAATTGTAGTTACACATGTATGTTGAATGTATTTGTACATGAAGGCAGCTCCTTATATTTAGATTTGCAGTCCTAAGGAAAAAACAGCTCCCTGTTTATGAGCTACCAAAACCTTTGATTTCAAACAATTTGAAGTGGCATTTCTCACGTCCTGTCTTTATAAATACGCCCTCTGAGTCTTTTTCACTGCACCTGTACAAACAGCAACAAAGAGAAAACATGTGAGTGTGAAAAGGGCCTTCAGCTTCTCCCACCTACTTAATGAAACTTCCTTGCTCTTTTTACAAGCAAATGAAAGACCATAAATTACGTGAGATGCTTTTTAATGGCAGCAGGAGTGATAGGAGTGTCCTCATTTGATGCTGCAAGGGATAAGACTTATAGATGGTGCCATAAAAGCTTGCAGAGAACGAGGCAGTTCAGCCAGCTCTGTAGCTTAAACCAAAGTGTGCTGTGCTTATGTATTTGATCTGGTTTGTCATGACAAAGAGTCTGCTTAAATTTGTGTAGCTTAACTAGTTTCATCAGAGCAACACGGAGTTGTACCAGCTCAGCTTCTGGATAGAAATGTTTGAACTTCCACTCAGAAATATTACCAGAAATTGTGCTACTGTAATATCCCAGATAGCTGACAATGTTTTTAGAAAGTAAACTTTAAACCAGATACAGATCATTCAATTATATGCAGTTTGGAATATTCCTTTGGACACTGAAGAAGAACTGGTTGTACCAGATCAAGAGATCTTGGCTTGATTAATTTTAAATTAAGTGTAAAGATAAAATCAGGTCATTCTAGTTTAAAGGGAAACTAGCATTTTCATTTTCAAATATGCAGTTTACTGAAGTGGGAAACTTATGGACTTAAACGTAACAGGGAACTGGAGTTTCTGAATGACAAAGGTACAACTTTTCTCTGGGGCATCAACTGAAATCAAGGGAAGGGATCTAGATTTGATTACCCAGCTTAGAAATAACTTACTCAGAACAAATAGACATCCTATGCAGAATGGAAAAAGAGAGTAATGTCCAGCTAACACAATTTAATCTTAGAAGTCAGGAGGTGTATAGATAAAATAAAAATTGCCAGAAGACAAATGAAGTTGGATTTTTCAAACACAGCTAAATCAAATAGAGATTATTTTAGCCAGACAAACAAAAAGATGATTTATAAGCACTGTTCAGTGAAGATGGTGAAGTTAAGGGTAATAAAGATATGGCCCCAAGATGAATACTTCGGCTCAGATTTCAACAGGGATGATGATGACATTAAACAAAGCTGTGTTGCTAATGGGAATATAAGAATGGAAATGGAATTAACCACATCTAAGGTGGACGCCAAACTCTGAAGAGATTAATGTGACTGAGTCAGCTTGCAGTGGAGGCACATCCTGGAAGAACTATGAAAGAACTGGTTAAAGAAACTTAAAGTCTGCTAACAAAGATTTTGAGTGCATTTATCAGAGATGAAAGCTCTTCACTGAAAAAGCAAACGCTGGATCTAGTTTAAAAATCTTGCCAGCCACAAGTCTGGCTTCAGGAATATGTGAAATTTCAAAATACATGTTGGATAAAAACAAATAAGGACATAAAGATGGAAATGAAGTTACAAGAGTAGAGCATGTTTGAATAACCTGAAAAATTATTTTTATTTTTAAAAGAATGAGATACAACTCAGTTAGAAGGAAAGCGTTTGACAGAGTGCTGCATAGGAAATCGATCATTAAACTGGAGAAAATTTGGATTAGCAGAAGAATTGTGAGGTGGAAAAGAATGAAAGTTCATGTTGAAAGGAGAAATACCAAACTGAAAGGAAGTTACTAGTGGAGTTCTTCCAAGATGTGTCTGGGGACTGATCCTATTTAACATTTTTAACAGCTTTGGCAGAAAAAGTAGTACTGTGTTCATGAAATTTTCTGATAATGCAATATGTAGTGTGAATGTGGAGGAGGACAGTATATGGAAAGAATTGGATATGTTTCAGGACTGGAATAATAGAAATTGGATGAATTTGAATAACCCAAAAGGTGAGGTCAGGCACTTAGGACTTACAATTATTCCCCAAGCAGGAAGCTTTGAAAAAAGACCTTAGAATGGACTATTTGATTACCAGATGACACAATATGTGATGTGCCTATGGAGAATATAAATGTGGTCCTTGGATGTATCAAATAGGGAGGCCTCCAGCAAAGTACCGGTACCATTTTGTGAGAGAGATTGCTTAAAGTGGAAACAAGGAGGTTTCTAACCAGAAGAGTCCTACATTTCTGAAACAGCCATCCATCAACCTCAATATGCTGTTAAGACAGAACCTTATCAGTTTATGGAAGTTGGTACAGCAAGGCAGTCACAGGAGATGGAGGCAGCAGTCCAGGAGAGCTCTTGTGGGTCTGACTTCCTTTACAGCTCTTGCACAGCTCAGACGGTCAGCTTGATAGAATTACCCACAAGGTTTGTGTGAGCTTGAATTCTACTGTAGATCAAAAAATAAGCCCAAGTTCATAAGAAATATCAGTAGTTGTTAATTGTTTGGCTAGCTCAATCCCCAAATACATACTTTTCAGAGGCAAATGATCTCCATGAATACTATATCTCCTGTCATCACCTGTAACAGGTCCTGTTAGGTAGTGACTCTTGACTCTCTGGCAGTGCATCTGGCAGCAATTAGTAAATGTTATTATTAAATCACTTTTTCTTTTCTTTTTATAGGCAATTTTCAGAAGATATCACTCAAAATATGCTGAATAGCGTCTATAGAATCTTAGTCTCTATGATTTTCATGTAGTATTATCAAAATATGAGACAGTGTCAGGGCTTTCAAGGTTTTTTCCACCATTCTTCCTCTGTGTAGCCGCCTCTGCGTCTCTGGCCCACAGATGAGTGAAGGTCAATAGGAAAGATCTGTGCCCTGTCACCTGCTCCAGGGGCTTGCTTGCTAGAATTTTGATTTCTGCTAAACTGATTTCTCTGCCATTCATAATCAAGAAAAAAGGGCCCTCTATTTGATAAGTACTCTCTATTTATCTGCAATGAAGTGCTCAGATGAAGGTTTCTGCTGCACTCCACTTTCTATACGTAGGACTGCTCTGTGAACCTATTAACTTTTTATTTAGACACTGGATGGGCACACTTCCAGTAGATGACTGGATGTTCACATTTTTTATTTGCTAAAGATTTCTTTGACCTTGGTGAAAAACGAAAGAGAGGAAATAGTGTTCAAGGAGGCAGAACTTAAAATGAAAAACACATGAAACAAGAACTCCCTGAGGAACGGAGGAATGGAGCCCTGGCCCAACTTAGGGGTATTTGCTGTTCATCAGCCTTGCCAGGACATATGTGGAGCAACAGTTGAACTTTAAAATCTCAATGTGCAAAGGAAAAGAAAAAAACCTCGAACAAACTGAAAAATTTAACGATGAAGGTTGCATCCCTGAGATGCAAACCTTTTCTTCTTTTAATAACAATGAAAAAAATGTGGATTATTTGGTGAATCACCAGTGGATGCTGGCTCCACATATGTCTTTCGTTTTAAGATACCAAATTAAGTTGCAACTGATTTCAATGGCCACCTTCTTTTTTAAGAGGGTGAGAGGCTGCTTAGTGAAAGGCATGTATTATGACTGATTTAAAGTATAGAAGATTTGTTATAGTGGCCCACTCCTGTCACAGACAGTGATTTATACGTGTACTGACTTGCCATGTTTGCATATGACTAGCATAAAATTACAGACCTGGTACATATAGACTACACAATTGCAATACCAAGAATATCAACAGAAAAAAATCAAATTTTCTATATACCACAGTCCAAAGAACCTCACAGAGCAGGAGCTTTCAGCTTTAGCTCACACTGTGTTTTTGTACAAGCACATACTTGAGATTCACCCTCTCTGGAATATAAGGCTTATTTAATAACAGGAAAAAATAGAAATATTTTGCTAACTGAAACAGTGAATACAGTTCTGATTTGCTTTCAGCAAAGGCTCATCCTACTGAGGCTCAAGTCTGGAAAGAAAGGTGACAGAAAAACCCTTTTAAACTCTCTGACAGAGCATGTGGAATATGGCTCATCAGATTGCAGTGGTATAAGGGTGACAGGGATCTGTTGTCTGCCAGTGATTCATGCCCCAGAAAGGACCATCTGTGGAAGATGGTTTGGGAACTGCTGATCTTGATCATAAATACTGTCCATGTATGGTCTTGAAACAAACACGTTACCCGTTATTTGAATAATTTTAAAAATTTTAATTATTTTAATAATTTTCTGTAAATAACTTTAAATTTGACTTCTTCCAGCTTAAGTAGTTAAGTTTTCTTACTCTGCTCCTATCAGGGTCTAAAAGAGTTTACCCTTTGTTGTTTTTTATCTTGTGGGGAGGTAGACCTGTGAATCTCATGATAACATGTAAGGCAGAGGTCAGGGATGGGGCAGGGCCAGGACTGGAGTGGACATGGGATGTGCAGCCTAACACTGCTGACAACACCCAGGCTAGCACCAGGCCCTACTAATGGAAGGGCTGTAGCACCATTAATACCCATGATAAATCCTTATATGATGCAAAAAAACCCAATCCACTTCATTTCTTCAGGAGAGAGGAGAAGAATGCAAAAGATCCCTTCCTATCTCCTGCCCCAGCCTCCCTGTTTTCTTCAGACTGTAGATTCTCCAGACACCGTGGAGCAGATTGTCCCATTCAGCGGGCAACCCGCTGCCTGCCTGGAGACCCACCACCACCAGTCAAAGACAGAAAGCCATTGCTAGCACTGTCTCCCTGAACTGATATTTTTGGAGGGGTTTAATATTACACAATGATCCCCTTGAAAAAGAAAGGTATAAAATAAAATATTACCTACAAGTAAATAAATAAAACAAAATACAAAACCCCACAGTCATTTCCCCTAAAAAAAAAAAGTCACTTCCTGTTGTAAATATTTTTTTCTTATGGAGATCAAATAAACAATCTTTTAACCAAGCTTTATGGGACTAAACAGACTTACGGAACATCCCTGATTGACTCAGTGTGCAGTTTTGTCTTGCGTAAGTCCCATGATCTGTCCTTTCTGCTTTTCCCATTCCCTCTCCATTGCTTCACCTCTGCTTCATGGACCTACAAGGCCCTACAGACTGGGGTTTCCATGCTTTTTATGCAGTAGTAAACTCTTATATTCTAGTTCTTCCATCATCTTCCTCGATGGAGGGTCACAGGAGAGGAATGTTCAAGGTCTGGGGCAGTTTATTTAGTTCACTCTTAATGGAAAAAATATCTGGGAATCAATTTTCTGTGTTCAGACGCTTACCTGTACACCACTTGCAGTCTTCTTGTTTTTATGACATGTGTGTAACATTTAGGTTTTTTAGACAGTTACATCATGTTATTTGATATATACATAGCATCTGCAATATACTTCATAAAAGAAGCTGTGGCATCTCAGGTACCCATATATTTACTGAATTTCGAAATACAAAGACTTTCTTTAAAGCATTGTTTACTTTTTTCTGCATATAACTTAACGAAAACCTCATATGATTCTACATATTAACACAAAACTTAAATGTGAGTAAACATAAAGCAACACCCTCTAAGTCTGTATCCACAGTAAAATCTCAGAGTCAGCAAAATAAATGAAAAGCAAAACATATTTTACTGTAACTAAAAGTTTCAAATTAAGGAATATGGGGTATCTTGTTTGACTGAGTGAGGCTGAAAGCCAGAGAGAACTTTCCTTTGGATTTTTCTTTTGTGTCTCTCAAAATGTTCTTATTATTGAATATCATATGTCTTGCTGTGTTTCTAAATTCATGCATATTTCCTGCTAAGAACATATGGAAAAGAGTAGATGGTTCAGAGCGAAATCTGGATAACATAATAAACCGTGAGAGAGAAACTTGAAGGATTAATACAGATCCAAAGACTGAAACTATGTCTACTGTTAAGCACATACTACCTTCTCTTTTATAGTACAGACTTTTATGAGGCAGAAATAGGAAAATGCAGAAATCAGACTGTTACAGTGTGTTAGGATTTTGCATGTGGGTATTCTGGATGTGACGGTGGTTTAGAAGTGACAATTCTTTGAACATTTCCTCATTTTAGTCAATTTTAGTCGTGGGCAGAGCCTGTGTAAATTTCAAGAGTGATCTTGGTTCATTATTTTCTCTTTCTGTAGGGCCTGCTTTCTTTTTGGCAAATGGTATTTTCTTCTCTGCCCTTGGTATGGCAGAAATAAAATGCAACGTGCACAGCTTTGCTGCTGGCATTAGTGTCAAGCAGGCTAGTGAACACTGCAGCCATTAACATGGGGTACTGACAGATTGATAAGAGATGTGTTGTTGCTTCTCATTACATCCATACCTAGAAATACATTTCTGGCTAAACCTCAAACTAGTAAAACATTTTGCATTTAAATGTCTCATTTCTGTAGAGGTGTAGAGCTTAAAGGAAAGGCTCACTGTATATCAGTGCAGCGTTAGGGTCTGCCAAGGGCTGACGTGGGCTCACCACTCAACCTTCCCTGGTCAGCCACAGTCACTAAGGATGCCATCCTGTCACCTGGAGCTAATGCCAGGCTTGCTTCCAGAAATGTGTAGTAGCATGCAACCTATCCTGGTACGGCTGCACTTATATCCACGCTCAACCTGACTCACTGGTCACTCCCATGCCTCTTTTCTGTGATGACATAGGAAAATCACAGAGGATTCCTCTCAATGAACTAAGAATATTTCCAAGCTACTCTACAAGATCCTTACCAGTCACCTTTGGTGCCTTAGATTGTGCATGGAGAAAAGGCAATCTGTGAGTCCAGTTGTAGGCTCTTCTCTTCACATGCAGTGGCTCACCATCAGGAGGTGCCTGATTCTCTCAGTGACAATCGAGGAAGAACAAGGCTAGAAGCCTTGTCCTAATCCAAACCATTCATCTAACTTTGAAATTCCTTAAGTAGAAGAGATGAGCAAGGTTTCCTAAAATTTGCAACATGTATTGAACTGAATTAAAATGTGCCTAAACCTAGCTTTTGAATGGCATACTTTTTAAATTACCTTGCTTAGATAATTCTCAAAGTTGTAAGGGCACCTTGTGGCTACATATCCTGTCAGATGACAATAGCACCCACTGAGCAACCAGTGGCTGGCTGTTTCTGAGAAGCAGCTCAGAGACTGCAAGCCCTACTAGGAAATTTAATAAGGATTTTCTAAGACAAACTCAGCTGAAGACAGAGCAGGGTTTGGAGAAGACATGATGTGACTTCTTTCCAAGCAGAGCTGAGGAAGGTGTCTGAGAGGTTGTTGTGGAAAAGGCCTAAAGGAGATCAGGAAGGCATGGAAGAGGTAAACATATGTCTGGATAATGGTCTGTTAGGAGCTTGAGAATTAAGGGTTTAAAACTTGGATGTACAGAGTGAACAGGAGAAGAAAAAGACTTGAGATATACAAGACAATTTGTCAATCCAAGTGGCAAACTTACGTGCAAGTACTAGGAGTGTATGGCAGCACCACATCCCTTCCCAAGCCCAGCTAAGGAAGAGCTCAGGGCTATATGAACAATGTCTAGCAGTTTAGAAAGGAAGAAGAGGTATAGATATGTCCCTGGTGCCCCTGCCCATGGCAGGAGGTTTAAACCAGGTGATCTTTAAGGTCCCTTCCAGCCAAACCCATTCTATAATTCTATGTGAAAGAAGGCTTTTTCTCTGTCAGGGAGACTAGAACACCCCATGCAACCATTGCCAATGAAATGGAGGTGCAATGTAAGCTACTGCATGGGGGGCGCAGAGCATGGGTAAAGAGGGAAGCTGAGACCACACTGCTGAAAGTGAGCTTATGCCCTGTACAAGTAAATTCAAATCTGCTCTCAAACAATAATGAGTGGACATCCACTCAATTTTCTCTATGCTATATGCTTTAATGCTTCTCATCATGTCACTAGGGAAAAAAAGACTGATGTGTCTATTCCATACCACTGGTCATGAAGTAAGTGGTGTTTAATAGCTCCTCACTGTAAGAACAGTAGTTCAACCACTTCTGTAAACCAGAGAGACTTTGACTTTTAAAGCATTTAACTATTCACTTTTTAAAATGAGAAATGGCCAGATATCTTCTTGCAATAAATGCGTTTCTTTCTGTGCAAATTCCAGGCTAAGAATAATAAGGTTCCTTACAAGTGAAGGCACTTACAGGCAGAACTTGAAGCAGATAATACAGTGGAAAATTTCCCCAGGCAGCTGATCTAATTTTGATTTTCAAAAAATCTGTGTTCAGCATGAAAATGTCTGTAATTGTAGTCCTAGTGATCTTTTTTTCACAAGTTATTGAAATGAGTTTTTAGTCACATCACGGTAAAACGTGAAATAAAGACATTGGAAAGGAGGGGAATAAAGATTGTTCTTATCTGGATCCCATTTAGAGTCTCTCAGTCCGATTTTAACACAGCAGCAATAAAAATAGTCTATTATTTCCTGCTGTTTGGCAAAAGGAAGCTGTCCTGCAGAATCTCCTTCCTGGCCATCAGAAAACACTGGTATAGTAACATATTTAAGTTTGCACAAGTTGGTATTAACCTTTTGCAGTTCACTACTGTTGCCCAAATACTATATTTCATGGAGTTGAAGTATAGAAAGAAAGTGTTAAAAGTTTTCATGCCTTTCATTTCCAGACTACTTTCCTGAATACAATTAACTATTATTTTTACTTCTACTCTTTACACCAGTGTTATGTCAGCATGGACTCAGTCCCCACTTCACCAAAATGTCTGTTTTCCTAAGTGGTCATTTTGCCTGAGGAGGGTCTAAAGGATTGTATTCTTGAAATTGTTTACCTATGCTGATTACAGTAGGAAAACAAAAAATATCCATATAATCAGAAGTTAATCTTATGCAGGAAATAAGTAATATTGAGTCACTAAACCTGGCAAAGGTGGTTAACAGAAGCTGTTCTGAGCCAATTCCTGTGTATACTTCATTGAAGCATAGCCATGGCATTTATTTAGGTACAAGTGCCAAATGAAACATTTAATTGGCTTCTCTTTTACACTAAGTTGTCTTAACTTTGGCCATACGTTGCTATAGGTACTGCTATTAAACCAAGCATGAAGCCCAGACAGTGCTACTTGCTGTGGGAAAAGAGTGCCATTTTGAAACTATTCTTTCTGCTGCAATAAAAAGTATTAATAACAAAAAATGTCCACAGTGAAAACTTACAGGAATTTTGTTTCTTTTCTACACCCAAGGGTGAGAAGTCGTACGATATTTGGTTAACTGTAATTGTGGTAAAAATGCTTTCAGGAGCATCATTTTCTATAGGGCAGTAGGTTTTTAGATCTGTTTCAGTGTTTTCCTCTCAGATGTGTAAACAAATTCTGAGAAGCAGTCATACTAAACCTTTCAGTCCTCAATCACCCTACTAATGCACCACAGAGAAGTTCTTCTCAGCTTTCACTGAAGCCATTGTATTTCTAATCCATTTCAGTCTGGGTAAATAACATCCTGCTTTAATTAAGAGAGCAACAAATGTAAACTAACTTCAGAGTAGAGCTAAACTCTTTCTCCCCCCTGAAAATTCATATGCTGAGTGATGTGCAGCAGAAATCCCTTATACCTGTCCTGGACAACAAGTTAGCACTGACATTCATGAGAAGATGAGAGTCTGATGTTATCGGTGCAATTTCATTGAGATTTGCTGTGATTTACATACACAGCCACAAGAAGAGAATCTTGTCCCTGGTTTCCCCAGTGCTTCTCAGTTATTATCAAAGAGACTAAATTTTTCTAATCTGTCATCTCAGTAGCATGAACAAGGAGATTTTCTGAAAATTGTGTACACAAGGTTCATTCTGTTTCTTCAGTTTCTATTTGCTTTCCCTGAAGACTTCACAGTTTTATATATAAAACATTGTTCCTGGAATATCTTCAGAAGATAGGAAAGGGTATGGACATTCATTGCTTCTCTGAATCCCTATTTGAGATGAAGTAGCTGCACATTTTCTGAGTCAAGAAGCTGAAAAAGTAGGACACCTAGTATGGAAACCTTAAGCAGACTTCAAAGAGGCAGAACACAAGGAGAACATGTCTCTGACTTGTCTTAAAAAACTTCCTAGTCTTAAAAACCAAACATGCAGAAGTGGTCATGATAGCTGTTTCATGTTCCTCTTGCACGATGCTTCCAGAGATTGTGGTTTCTTATAACAGTATGACTTTGGTCCAGAAGCCTTACAGGCAGCAAGGGCTGTAAACTGAAGCTGGCACAGACCATGACAGGTCACTGGTTAGGGATCAGAGTGCAGTAAGGGGATGTGGAAGTGGGTGCTTCTTGGAGTATTTACAGATACCACTCTCAGGTGTGGCCCCTCTCATCAGAGATGGATGCTCTCTGAGGAGGTCATTCAGGAAGGAAGCCTGGAATCATGTGGGTGTGAGTCCTGCCCCAGGGAAAAAAGGAAATTGTTTATTCCAGAGGCAGGAAAAGAGTTGGCTCTCCTTTAGGGTTAGGTCATTTATTTCCAACAAATAGATTATTCACTAAAAACATGACTTTTGTTGGCCAGAAAATATACTTGAATTAAACCCACATCTCTAGAGCTGTTTAAGCTTGCAGGTTTTGTGTTTTGGTGTGTGGGGTTTTTGGGTGTTTTTCTTTCTTTCTTTTCTTTTTTTTTTTTTTTGTTTGTTTGGGTTTTTTTTTTGCTTTGTTCTATTTGTT
>JAWWES010000041.1:28432082-28521116 GCA_035583135.1 Lophotriccus pileatus
TTCTTTTCTTTTCTTTTCTTTTCTTTTCTTTTCTTTTCTTTTCTTTTCTTTTCTTTTCTTTTCTTTTTTCTTCTTTTCTTTTCTTTCTTTTTTTCTTTTTTTTTTTTTTTTCCCTGTCCTCAGAGATGTGTATGAACCTACTTCCTCAGGTCTAGGTGTGAGTTTGTGGAAGGAGATGACCTCCACAGTCACCCAGAAACCTTCATTGAATCTGTGCAAAACTCATCTTCAGTTCTCTTTTCTGCCTGAAGAGGTTTGTCCATATCAGTCCCACCAACCCTGTAATGGACTCCATCACCATGCTCTAGGGCAGAGGTGTCTACAGCACATACCACTCATAGTACACAGGTGGCTTCAGATGGATGGGACCAAAATCTAGCCCAGTAATACAACCCTAGAGAAAGTGGTTTTGGGATATGTACAGTAACAAAATCTTTCTGAGCATAGAGGAAGGGGTGAATCTTTGTTCTTGCTATGGGCTACTTTCACACTTTCTAGTCAAGAGAGGATGGCTCTACAGCCTGTGGCTGTTGGGTGTTCACCAAAGAGGCAGGATATTGTAGTCCAGGCTTTGTGCTGGTGGCTTTTTAAGCTGCTTCATACATAATGAAATGGTGATATTGGGACCAGCTTGAGTGTTCCACTCTAGTTCAGGAGCCAAGTGCCCTACTGGGACAGCAGGTCTTGTCCTCCACTTATGGGTAAGATGCAGAGAGCTGGATAGCAAGGCAGAAGAAGGTTGTTGCTTCATCTTCTCCATCACACCTCTGTAGACTTCTTCAGTCCTGTTTATGGATTTCCACTTCACAGAGATAACTATTTTTGGTTGATGGAGTTCAAATGGAGGAACACTTTTGTTTTAGTTCTGGAGTCTAAACTGTCTAGTTTGGGGGGCTGTATTTAAATTCATTTGGTTCAGTGGCTAAACTGAAAAAAAAAAAAAAAAAAAAAAACACCCAAAAACCTTACACCTTTAATCACTGTACGAATTTATTTCCACTGAATGAGCCTTATCCAGACTCCATCAATTTTGTACCCAGTTGTGCTGAGCCAGCAATCAACTGATTGAGCTTGTGTAACAGTATTTTTCTGTAAGCTTCTAAGATCTGTGTCCCTTGGTTTTTGGTTGCTGGATTTTCTTGGCTGGATGTTAAGGTATTGTTAAATGCTGCCTTACTGTTTCTTTCAAATTTTGCTGACATAACCAATCCTGGTGTCACCAGAGGGATGCAAGAATGAGTCCCCTCACTTTAAAAGAGGGGAAAAGTTTCAAACATAGTCCTTTGACCTTTAAAGCAAACTACAAAGACAATTTATTTCCTAAGGCTTTTTGGGAAGAATTGAGGGAACGAATGGGACAGGATATATTTTACTGCTTTGAATTACTAGCTGGCTAAGTTAATTTAATTTTGTTTTGTGTGAGCTCTGCTGTATTGGGCTTGTATTTTAAATAACTGGTAATGTGCCAAAATCTGTGGATAGTCATTGTCCTTTGTATTTTAATTGCGTTAAATAAAATTAGAATAATGGGAACAAAAAAAAAAAACCAAACTAGAGGTGAGTTATAAATAAGCATTGTTTAGTTTCTAACAGACATGGTTTATTTTCCCAGTTATAATGGGAGACATAAACAAGGCATTTAAACATGTCTTGAGCAACTGAGAAACAAATAGCCTTGGGTCCCTTACTGTCTGAAAAAAGCGCCTTTTTTATTTTTTTCCTGAGCAACTAATAAAAATTAATCTTTACTATTCAAATGATGTTTATTCTGTTAATAGAATAGACAAAAGAACTAATGAGAAACTAGAAGGACCTACAGTGGAAACTGTTGATATGGGACATCTGCTCAGCTGAACACACAGTTACATTTTGAGTCAGAGAGAAGCAAGAAAGGTCATAATATATTACACTCTATCCAAAAAACAGAGAAAACAGAGAAAAATCTCAGTAAGTTGTCAAAGGGAATTCAGTTTTGAAATTTACACTGAGCCAAAGAGCTTCCCATGATTAGCATAATGCAATGATTGTGGTAAAACAACACCATTAATTTCCTTTATGCTTTGCACCTAAAGCCAAATAGGTTGTTGGGGTGGGTTTTAAGTGTTTTCTGGAGAAGAAAATACTGACACTTCCACCTGTCAATACTACCATTTTTAGACAAATTTCATCCATTCCCATCTTTATCTTGCTGTCTCCCAGTAGCCTAGATGCATTAAAGGTGCTCCGTCTCCCTCGCATTTGCTGTTCCCCACAGACAACTTGCCCCAATCTCTGTAAAAACACTGTTAAGTCTGACAACAGCTGAAGTACTGGCATCTTGTCCTGTGTTTGTTTACTTCCTTTTCTCAACAATCTTTTTTTCCCAAATCATCTACTTCATTGAATCCCATCCAAGCTGGTATGATTTTCTGGAGATCGGTTTTGCTGTGTTGGCCTGCAGGGTCCTCACACATGTATATTGGTTCCTTGATCATCTGTGGAGGAGGGTGTCTAGAAATCCACATCTAGCACCTCTGAGGGACCACTTTGCACTCTCCTAGTGATTTCTGTAGCAAACGCTCACATTATTTGTGCGTTCAAATTATTTGTGAATAAAATACGACAACAAACAACATATTGTGTGGCAGGAAGTATGGAGTCTGCATAAATGCCCTCAAGTTTTATGTTGGTTCTTTTCATCAGGAGCACCTGTGTATGGCTAAACAGCATATAAATCTTGTACTATTTGCATTTTACACCCGAAGTCATCTAATCAGTCTGTGCTTTATTTTTATAAATATTTTATAAGTTGCCTGAAGGCCTGAATGTGCTGGCAGACATAATTTTTGGTTGAAATCATCTCACATTTTGTTAAAAAGAAAAAAATAATTTCCCCATTGATGTCCTAAGAATGAATTTTCATCTTTGTTACATGGCTTACCAAATAAATGCTTCTAATTCTTCAAATTTAATTCTAGACAGATGTAGCATTAGACAGATATTACCACACTTTTTGGAATTCTATGTGCTAGAGGATATATTGTTGCAGACTGTGCTGCACATCAGACAAAAACTTTGTCCAAAATGATATAAAATAACATTTGTGAACTCTTAGTATTCCAGCACCAGAGATGCTATTGCATACTCTTGGCCAAAGTCAAATGAGAAAGCAAGCTGCACATTGGAACACTTGGGATTTAAGTTCCTCATTACGAGCTCAAGACTGCAAGTTCGTTAGCATTCTGGCCCCAGTCCAGAATAGCACTTAGACTGAGTAAGTCTGTAGGAGCTGGGTGTTTAATTTCTTCAAACTTATTTTGAAACTCCTAACATTAAGCATTTGCTTCCATAGGCGTATCAGTGTGTCTAAATTAAGCAGGTTGCTGGCACGGAACTTGAAGGCCTATCTCCACGTAGCTTTGAGTCCCATTCACCAGACTCCTCTTGGTGTGGTGAGAGCCAGCAATGCTAGATACAGCTGACATTTTCCTTGGAGGCAGAAGATCTCTTCAGACTCAGCGAGGTGGCAAAGCCTGTGGACAAGCACTGAACACTCAGTGGCATTTCCAGAGAAGCAAAGAAGTTACAATGTCAGACTGGTGAAAAGAGGGAATAAGGATTGCCCAGAGCCATGATTCCCTCTCAGAACTTCACATAGCCCCCCTGCCTGTACTGATATGGGTTTGAGAAAAGTACTTTGTCTTCTAAAGTTCACACACATTCTCCAAAGGAAGGATGCAATTTCTTGATCTCGAACTCTTTTTTTTTTTTTTTTGGTCTTCAGTCATCCTTATTTAACTGCTATTTCTTCACATGGATGGAACTCATGAATCCTGATGTCTTCTAAACTACAACCTTTTCCCCCCCCACATGGCATGTGGTGACCAGTCCTCAAGGAAACGGAACATTTGCAACTCTCCACGTTGTTTTGTTTGATGAGTAGAGATAAAATCACCATTACTTAAGATTCTGTCTGGTCACAAGCTATAGTTCTGCACATGGAAGTAGGTCTTCTCCTACCTGTGGATGTAGACGAACCCTGAGGGCACAGGCAGGCTCTTCTCTTTGGTGCACTGCAACGCATGCAGTGCTGTGAGTCCTTCTAATAGTTTCCTACTTTTCAGCTGCAAATATATTCCTAGAGGGTATGTCTAGAGTAGGTAGCTTGGGTATCACTGTGTCATGCTGCGCTCCACTGAAGCTAATATATTCCTCTTCTCCCTAGAACTAATTAACTCAGATATAATTCTGAGCTAGCAGAGATATGTAACTTCCAACACTTGAGTTAGCTCTTCAGGTAGCTCAAGCTTCATGGTGCTTGAGTTATGCCAGTGAGACATATCCTGTAATCCTAAGCAATCCTTTTTAAAGAAATTCAAAGCAAGAAAACTACAGAATATAAATAGTATAAAACGCTGCATGTAGCTGTTGAATTTTGTCTAGATAATTTGATCCATACCCAGTTCAATTTTAGTAAACTAACATCTTTTTTTGAATTAGTCTCTTTGAGGCTTACCAAATCTGTTCTAAGCTTCAAGATCTGTCTTTGAGAAACTGAAAATTAAATAAGAAATACCCACAGGAAACTTGCAGGTTTTTCCTAACATCTTAATTAAATCCCCTAGGTAGAGGAAAATTAATTGAAGATTTTTACCACTTTCTTCACTAACTTTTCCTACTCCAGAGATTTAAATAAATGGAGTTTACAAATTCATCCACTGTTCTGCTTTAAAACTTCATGAAACTTTGCTTTTTAGTAGGAAGTTAATTAGCAATAGTTCTCATTATACCTTTAATGTGGGTAAGACTCCTGAGGCACTGTAAATATTAATTAAGCCCCATAGTATCCTCTGAAGTAGATAGCACTTACCCACAGTTAGACTGAAAATAGTCTCCCCTCCTCACTTGAACTCTACCCTAATATCAGCAAGCCTACTATGAATATGTTAAAAAAAGAGAGAGAGAGAGAGAAAAGAGCATTACAAAGTATTTCCTATTATTTCATTTTGCCTGGAGACCGTTTCTGGAGGCCACAGAGTTAGGATATTTGGTGCAAAGTTATTTGCAAACTACTATTATTTAGGTCCTTACTGTTTAAAAATTTGTTACCTGTTACATGAAATTTTGCATGTCTGCATAAAATACAGCTGTACTTCAAAAAAGGATTTGGATTTTTTTCAGTTCGCCTGATAAAAAATTATTTTGGATAGTCCAGACATTTTTGGTAAGGTGAAATATTTCTGGGAATTTAAGGTTATTGGACCATTCAGGGATTCTTTGAAGTCTTGAGTACAAGTAGAAACAAGGATGTAAAAGCTTAACACATCTGCATCGCATGAATATTGTACCGGAACACTGGTACAGCAGAGCTCTTGTAACATGATACAATAGAGAAATCACAATGGTTGTAAGACTTTTGCATGGTTCTGGTGCATGAAAGACATTAACATCAAGCTGCACCTCACAGAGCTGCTGTTTGTGAGCTTTAGGGAACAATGAATAGTGCGGTAGGTGCCTTCAGTGCTGTAAAGTGCTGCATTGTCAGCTGCAGTGCCATGTCACCCTGATGAGGAAAACGGATCCAGAAATGAGTAATCATTTTGAACTCTCACTTTTTCAATCCTAAAAGTTACTTCCCTTAAATGTCACTGATTTTTTTTTTTTGCAACAGAAGGACACAAATCATCTGTTAAAATGCCTGGTACACCTATGCATTTCAGGTAAATGCTTTCACTCCTCACAGAACTGACAGACAGTTTTTGTATTCTTTTAGGATTTCTGTAGCTTCAAACAGCAAGCCTGGTCCAAAATCCATCAACATAAAAGGCAAGACTCCTTTTGCCTTTAGTGGGTTCTCAACCCATCTTCTGTTTTGCAAATAATTTTGCATCTAGACTTCCAGGCTGCAACTAATCTGGCAAATCAAATGAGACTTGAGTCCCATAGGAAAGGTCTCTTACTAGAAAGCTATCTCCCCTTCAAAAGAGGGTGTCCATCAGTCTCCATCTCAGTGCAGATTCTTGACAACTTTACACATGTTCCTGGCACAGCTTGGCCCAGAGCCAGCTGGGACCACTTCTCCTGGGAACCACTGCACAGGTAGGTGTGTCTCGGCCTCTTGCAGTATCACAGAATCAATTAGGTTGTAAAAGACCTCTGAGATCGTCAAGTCCAACCTATGACTGAGTACCACGTTATCAACCTGACCACTTTTCTTAAACAACTCCCTGGGCAGCCCATTCCAATGCCCAATTACCCTTTCTGTGAAGAACTGCTTCCTGATGTCCAACCTAAACCTCCCCTGGCACAGCTTAAGACTGTGTCCTCTTATCCTGCTGCTAGCTGCCCAGGAGAAGAGATGGACCCCTTCCTGGCTACAATCTTTTTTCAGATAGTTGTAGAGAGTGATGAGGTCTCCCTGAGCCTCCTTCTCTCCAGGCTAAACAACCCCAGTTCCCTCAGCCTGTCCTCACAGGACTTGTGCTCAGACCCTTTACCAGGCATTAGAATTCAGATTAGAATGTTTGAGGGTTTTTTCCCCTCAAAATGGAGTAGAATCAAACTGAAAATTTTGTATCCAAACCTCCTACCCTCTGGCTGTATTCCATTAGTTATTTCAGAGATACTACAGATATTACAGTGCATGTGGACAAGAAATTAAGTGTAGTCAAGTAAAAAGTGGGAAACAGCTTGTGTGGTATGATTTTAGTTACTTTTAACATACCAATAATTAAAACTTAATTATGTGCCTGTCTTCAATTATTTATTGCAGTATATCACACTCACTTATACAAATTATAAATTTTACTCAACCTCATAGGTCTGGCCAAGACTCTCTGAAGATTATGTGAATATGAGAATAACCACAAACTGGATCATATCAGAGGTCCAGAAGCCTGTATCCAAGACTGTGAAGTAGAGGATGCTTAAGAAAAGCATAAAAACAGGACAATCATATAATGACACTACCCTGGCCCAGTCTTCCAGCTTCGGTGATTTGTGGTGCAGTTGCTTCCAGCAGTACTGCCTGTCTACTGGCTGTCTATTTATTAGTGCAAGATGGGCGTTTCATCCATGAATTCATCCAATTTCTTTATGAACTTCTGTAAGCTGCTATCATCTGCATTGGCCTACGGTCATAAGTAAATGAGGACCATCACTTTTTGTTCAGTTTGAATTTACCATCTAGCTTCACCTGGTCTTTTTTTTTTGGACACCCGTAGTTCTTGCACTGGAAAGGAGAGTGACTTTTTTTCCTTTTGGTCTCCTGCATTTTACAACTGGTTTTGGAGAACTTTTGGAAAGACAACATAGGTGATGTCCTGCTCTGACTACCAGGCTCTGCTGCAGGGCTTCAGGCAAGTTGATGGCTCCTTGGAGAGGGGAGGTGAGAACATTCATTTCCTACCCCACAGACCCCTCTCCCTGACACACCACCAGGTGCATGAGGACAAGGATGCCCATCCTTCAGTGCTGTGTTGCAGCTACTAGCAACTGCAGCTAGTGGAACCTGTCTCCTGGATCAACACTACAGGCACTAGTGCCTCAGGTCAGAATTTGCTGTGCTTTTTCTGAAGGGGGAAGCTCTTAATCATCATTGTTGGACAAAATCTGGCATAACTGCTAAGGCTTGGCAGAGGCTTTCATAAAATGCCTTTTTCCAGAGAGCTCTGAGGATAGTGGGGTTCCATCAACAAGGAACAAGCAGTGCTTGGCATGATGTCCTTGCCATGATCTCTGACATAGCTACAGGAGAGTTTCCTTTGACTAGGAAAAGATAACTGCTGTACTTTTTTTCACCCACATCATCATTCTTCCCTTTCTGCGTGTGTACTGCTTAGCAGCAGAAAATGGAAAAAAAAAAAAGTTTGAGAGGATTTAGGGAAAGTAACACCACTAACAGTCTTTTATCTATTCTGACTGAAAGTTAATCCATATATGCAAGAATCTGATGCTTCAGCTTATTGGGAGAGACAGACATATAATAGAATCTCTTGAGTGGCATCACTTCGCAATAACAGAGCTTTGTCATCTTTTATCTAACTCTGACCTGTACAAGCTTTTCAGTGAGGTTAAAATTCCTAGCACAAACTACAGGAATCTACCTCAAAGCTGCTGTAGAAAAATGGATTTGACACAGATAAAAAACAATCTAAGCAGGTTTTGAGGTCTCAGGGAGCTGTGCTCATTAATTATTTGAAAGTGATGCTATACACAGGCTGAAAAATCAAAAATGTGCGTAAGGATGGAGTTTTGCTCTAAATAATTTATATTTATGTAGAATTGTTGGCTCTTTCTCTCTGTTTTATTACAAACCTTTTTTTTTTTTTTTTTTTTTTTTTTTTTTTTTAATGAGACTGGCCAGTTGCAGTTCATCCCAATTTTCAGATCCTGGCTTTTCGTTTTGAATCTTGAACCCTACCAAATTAATATACACAAAGTGAAACTTGGTGAAATTTCATAGTCTGTAGTTTCACAAAGATGCAATGCAAAAGACAACAAATCACTGAAGGTATTCTGTAGCCAAAAAGAAAACACCTTGCTGAGCTTGGAGATAGACAGGGATCCAGTGAAATTACTTATTCTAGCTATTGCTTCACCATCAGAAAATGTACTGAGAAAAGACATGGATGTTGCTGTATGGTCTGAAAACACAGAAAAAATGAATTCCTTCCATTTTTCTCAAATTTCTCTAAAGAGAGGGGATCAGTTAGCTCATCTTGGAAGGTAAGAGGTGGGAGGGAGAAGAGTAGCCAAAATCTTTCTATTTTCTTGTCCTCAGTTCAGCAATATCTCTAAAGTGTGAAAACATTCATTGAAAGAGGTCTTCTGATATGCTTAGACACATGTCAGAGATACTTTACCTTCCTGAGAATTAGGAGAAAAGGTTCCTAACTCCACAATACTGGAGATTTCTGTCATAAACTACGTTCTAATAGTTTCATTTTTACTATTTCTGTCCAAAAGAAATATAGGAAGCCTTATTTAGAGGATTTTGTGTCAAAGAAGATGAACGTACAGTTTTATAAAATCTAGATGAACAACTTAGGTTAGTTTGAAAGTAGTCCCATGCTGGTTCAAAAACGTGTGAAATTTTCAATTCATCTGGCCTAAGTTTCAATCTTGCAATGAGACCATGCCCCAGAGAGCAACGGTGGAGCTGGGTGTGCCTGTGGTCTTGGAGCAGCCATGTAGACCTCTGGAGTACACGTGAGCAGGAAACAAATGAAGAGAATCTGAAAAGCTGAAGGTGTGGTGCCGATGGGCTGGTATGACCTTTTCCATGACACATGGCACTTGCCAGAAAAATGTACTCAGTAATTTCTGCACTGTGCTCATCACTTCCCTTTGAAGTTCTGTCATTTAGAAAAATGGATGGTCTTTGTCTGCAGGAATTTATTCATCTCCATGCATGCTATTCTAGTAGTTAATCACTCTGGCAGCTAAAGTCTTATTTCTAGACTGAATTTTGTCAACATTCAGCTTCTAGGCATTGGATCTTATTATAGGTTTCCTTCCTGCTAGATGATGCTATCCTAAATCAAGCTTACTCCAATATTTAGCTCATACCTAGTTTCAGTCTTCAAGCCCTACTGTGAAGACTGCAGGACTTCGGCAGCATCGGCGTGCTGCTGTCTCACCTGCTCTGTGCAAGACCTGTTTCCTATATTGGGGAGTGTGACCTTAAGTATGGATTTTGCTAAGTACTTTCACATAAACTTGATTTTTCTAGAACTTTTCTGTATCCCAGATGCTGATGTCATTGTTACTTCCTTACTGTCTCACACTTTTAACACTAATGGTTCAAGACATTCTGATTTCAGGTTACTGAATATATCATAAAGTAATGCCTAAGTTCCAGTCCCCGGTATGTATTTTATATTAGCTAAGACAAAACTAATTGGCTTTTCTGCATATCTACCCTCTATACCCTCATCAGCTGTGCACTTTGTGGAAGAAAGTTTATAAAGCAGCACATATCAAATTATTTTTAGTGACATATTGGCTGCAGCATTATTTAATAACTATTACACCATTCATCTCAGTGTCCGAAGAATGATAATAAAAAATCGGGTACCCAAAGTGGATGCCAGGAAATAGCTGGAGAAAATTTGATCTAATAAATGATACTTGAGAGCAGAAACACTGAGGAGAGAGGTAGCAGTGATACTGGGCAGTTATAAAATTTCTTCAGATACCATTCCTTAAGGCAAATGCTCTCTGGGAACCAGACATGTGTCTGGAATATCTGGCTGATCTCCAGCTCTATATGTACAGTAGATATGGCCATTGATTCCCAGTCATATATTAAACACCATACCTTATCTTTAAGAAGTCAAACAGAACACATTTAACTCCATAGCTGGGGGAAATTCTAATCATGTATTATGAAACCCTGTAAAGCTTTTTTAATAGCCCTTGTAAAAGAATATAGAATAAAATAAATATTAATGCTAAGCTTAGAAATACAGAATGGGTTCAGTAGTACAAAACTGGATTACACAGTTCTTTTTTTGCTTTCGTTTGAGTGCTAACACAGCATATCCTGTCTGGGGTCAGGTACAGTTGCTGTCCTTATCTACTTCAGATCTCACCTGTATCAGCTTCTTAATGTGTCCCTCACCTTTTGGTCCTTATTACTGACCTACTTTTCTCAGGTAAGACCCACGACAACAGTGCATTATGATGCTCCAGCCATGCAGGATCTGCCAAAGAATTAATTGAAAGTAAGGGTTTTTTTGCATACCTAGTATTTGTTGGAAGCTTGTCCTCTTTCTAGGAAAGGTTCATCCCACTTCAAAAAAGGAATTGAAGTGTCTGTCTTGAAAGAGTCTTTAGCAAGTACAATTAATTTTTCAAATATTAATAATGAGTGCAGCTCGCACTTCTCCAATAGGAATAAAATTTCTGAACAACCTTTGTTGCCATTCATCTTGAGCATTCTTTGGAAAGTCTTGGCCTTCCTCTCTAACCTCATCTTTAATGAGCGGGTCTGTAAGTGTTGAATGAAGACATAGGACACATTTCTGGAGATGTAAGAGGGGAGATTTATATTCTGATGGTTTAGTGAAAGGCATTGATGGGTTTGTTAGGTCCTATTTTAGTTGTTCTTATACACAGTATACGGAACTAAACAGAACCCAAGTTATTAGATGTACAGTATACAAAGCTAAACAGAATTCAGGATATTAGAGGCCACCCAGTATTTCTACTCTTACAGATTTCCTATCTTCTCTTTGCTTCCTTTAGTTCTCATACAGTTTCTCATCTTGTTTGTCTCTGTCCTTAGAAAATGGAGTGATGCAATTAACAGTGCAGTGCTCAACATTAACATGCATATAATTTCCATTTCCAAGTGTTTAAAGTTACCATGGCACCTTAGCATAGACAATACCATGTCAACCAGTTAAACAAAAGGCAAAACCATATACCTTAACAGTGACCACTATAATCAGCCTTGTTATAATACTTTTTATTTGTGTTTACAGACATGAACTGGTTAATATCTACAATGTTTTTTTGAGATCACTAACAGAGTCTCACATGGCTGAGGCCAACATTATATACTTGGCACTGGACAGAGTTGGAAGAGAAATACCATAAAATGAAATACGTTTATAAAAGCTGGTTGACTAGGACATTAATAAGGAGCATTGTAAGCTGCCATGCTAAAGATCATCAGTCTGGTCCAAAATTCCCACAACTGGCATAAGAATAATGATATTCATTGAAGTAATTGTGTGTTTTATTTACCTCTGGACTTTTTAGCTATTAGGATACACTTGGGTCTTGTTTCTTTCTTCTCTCTCCTACCAAGAAAGCTTTAGCTGTACTCTACAAGTAGAAGCTGAAAGTGTCACATACACATGCCGCAAGGAGTAGAAGGTATAAGAAAGACAGATAATATTACAGGTGTCACACTAAGCCACGAGAGCTGGCAATGATGAGCAAAGCAAGGAAGGTCCCTTTTGCACATCAGCTCCATTTCACAGTGGGACAAAGCTGCAGATGTGTCCTCATGTTAGCCAAAATCATTCCACTCCTTTCTCATATCTGCCACTTCCTAGAGGTGCAGTATTGAAGTTGGTTCTTCTTGTTAGAAGAAAACACTGCTGTTCCCTTTCTTCCCTTTTGAGTAGGAACACCACCACTGCAGCATACCTATCTGAAAGAATAGGTATGAAAGAAATTGCTTTGAGAAAGACAGAGGCCAGGCAATGTACCTCCAGTTTTACTCCACACAAATCATGCCTAAACAGAACAACAGACAAATCCTTGCTGATTCAGCCATAAATTTCTTTCTGTAGCAACTGAAAATGCAAGGGCTAAATGAAGAGAAACAAAACTGACATAGACACTTTCTGTGATACAAATACAAATGCAGTGAAAGCCATATATTTAGGAAGGGTTGCAACTCATTCAGATGAGACTAATTTATAGAGCAGGTGAAATGCAATATTCAGCAATATTCAAAATAAAGTTCCTGTAGTAAGAAAGAAATGAGAAAATAATCTAACTGGACACTATTGAAATTTTTCTCTTTATGGTGGGAATCATAAATAGCATCACTAATTTTTGTTATTTGCATCCAAAAGGAGTCAGAATGTCTCTTCAATGATTTTAATGCTTCCAGGAAAACAAACAATACCAGGGGAAAATAATCAAGCTTGTATTTCTGAATAAGGACTTCAAAGGCGCTTTCTTCAAAGAGGAATTTATTGATGCTGTGAATGCTACAGAGTGACACCACTACCCAGAGAAAATTCTCTTTTTGGGTGCCCAGTACAGTTGTTATCTACAGTCTTTGTTTCCCTTGCTGCACAGACTCCCTGGTGTCACCAGGGCTGGCCTCTATGGAGAAAGAAAAGCAGAATATCGGGACAAGAGAGAGGTTTCATTTCAGTTACAAAAGTCAGGACATATGTAGGGATGATTAGTGCTCAAAAAAAAAGTTCTGGGATATTTTCATATTTTACATAGGACTACCACTGCAAAACCCTCACTGCAGCTAGTTTTGACATCATGTTCTCCAGATGTCCCCAGGTCATCTACTCCTGGCTGGTGTGTGTGTGTATATCTGTGTGTGTATCTGTGTGTGTGTTTTAGAGAGGCATGATTCAAAATGGCCATCTCTTGGGTAACGATGGAGTCCCATGGGCTTTGCCTCAGGCACTGTGGCTGCCTATTGACTACTCCCGGACAGCATGATAGTGGGTGATGCCCTGGGGCACCCTGTGCTTTTTTTGGTGTTGGGAGCATTTGCCAGGAGGGTGGGTATGTGTGGTTCCCCTCCCCAAGCAGAGCCCAGGGCCCATTTCCAGGCTCCACTTCCCAGCCTGTATCAGGGATCATGCTGCAGCATCTCACCAGGCGTGCTCATCAAGATCCTTAAGAAGGTCTTGAAGTCTGGCTTTGAGAAGTTACAGACACCTGGAAATTGCCGCTGGTTCCACATATCATCAGGTGAAGATGAAAGCTTGGAAGGGCTGGATCTCCCTTGAAGAGTTACAGAATCAGTCAGGTTGGAAAAGAACTCTGAGGTTATCGAACCCAACCTATGACTTAACACCACTTTGTCAACTAGAACATGGCACTGAGTGCCACATCCAGTCTTTCCCTGAACACCTCCAGGGACAGTGACTCCACCACCTCCCTGGGCAGTCCATTCCAATGTCTAATCACCATTTCTGTGGATAAATTCCTTCTAATGTCCAACTTAAACCTCCCCTGGCACAGCTTGAGACGATTGAGTTCATGAGCTCCTAAAGACGGGAGAAATGGAAGACGCTGAACACGGTGGGATATGTTTTCTGAAGTTCTATCCTTGCATAAAGGAAATTTAGAGGTGATGAATCAGCCCTTTCCTTGCCTCTAAGAGCCCTGACAAAACATGCCTGAAGTTTCGGTGAGGTAGACTGGATTCCATCCTCTGCTTTACTCTGTAAATACTTGCTGACCGAAACCTGTTACTCATTGCCACTGATCACATGAGAAAGAAACCAAAGTCTGTAAGGGTTCACAGGATGGAGTCATTACAGTGGGAGTGAATATGTGCTACACAAACCTATGTTCTTCCCAAAAAAATGACATGGATAGATTAAGTGTTGCAACTGCCATAGTATGTTAGCTTAGTGTGTATCTACTGCATCTGTCAAGCTGTTACACTTTTATTGATCCAGATTATTTTTCCTCCATTATCTTGAAGATTAAAGAGAAAAGGTTTGGATTATGTCATGATTAATCACATCTGAGATGTTTGCAGTTTGAATGCATAGATAGGATTAAGGAAATTCTGTTTTACATCCCAGTGCAGTATTTCAATTTGAATAGGGCTCTTTTCCATGTCATTATTTCCACCTGATCCCAGTTTTTTTCTTCAAAGCTGGATAATGCTGTTGTAATTACAATATCCCAACACTGTGTACATTCGGTGACAACATACCTTAATATATTCTTCCTTAGCTGGAAGATAGAAGGTACCTGGAGTCTTTTTTGGACTTGGAAAGAACATATCCTATGTCATGTAACTAACTGAAAGAAACTGGAGAAGGCAGTCAGTTTGTTTAACATCCTTCTTTATTGAAATGCTCTCAGTACTGCAATGTTTTTAATTTCAAGGGGTAGCCTAGATGTTGCACGACTTTTGATGATGCCTGTTTTGATTTGGGTGGGTTTGTCCTTGGGAAGTATAATTACATATCTGATATGGATCTGTTCAAACGAGATAATTCATAGTCTAGTTAAAATTCTACAAAGCTGCCAAATAAAGAGATGTCTAAAATTACCTTTCCTTTTTCTGATCAAGACATAATAATGTGCAGGTTATTTTGTATACAGACCATTGTCTTCCTTCTGAAGAAGCGGATGATGTATTATAAGAAAATCTTACTTGACAGTCATGGTGGTTTGTGCATCGGGTTTTAGAAAGCTGTAAAGCTTTCTTCCTTAACAACGAAAACACTTGAAAAATTAAGGCTCATGATACTTTTGTTTTGGATACAAATAAATGTTAAAAGTACTTCAAGATTGCTTAAAAAAAAAAGCTTTAATCTCTTTTGCTGATAAGAACTTTTCATTCTCATTTGAGTATTGGCCAAACTGTGATTTTCTTACTCACACAGTAACATTTTTTTTTCCTCATCATTTGGCATACTAATAGCTACAGGATTACTCACAGTGTAAAGCTTTATTCAGTGTATAGGCATCTCAGTCCTGCCTGTAGTGCTTATCTGGTTTCATACCTTGAGGTCTTTCCATTATCTACTGATCTTTTTCTTCTCCCTCTCCCTTTTCAGTATGGGAACATACTCATATAGCTGGGGACATTTCAGCAGGTGGATAGCCTGAAACTTTGGTGATTAGTGTGGCATTTGTCAGATTTTGTGTTTGATCCCTTTGTTATTTAAAACTAGCTAATGCTCTCATATTCCTTGGGGGGAAGTAAGAATCATTTGAATTTGCTCTTAAATGGATAAACTTTGGCTCCAATTAAATCTGAAGAAAAGAAAAAGGTTTATTTTTATCTATTTGTTATGACAGGTGGGTCTCTAACTGCAAAATAAAAAAAGCATTCTGTGTGTTGGATTTACACAGCTGAATGACACCATGCAGTGTCTGCTCTGAAGTTGGAGATCGAATGGAGATTTCCATCCGCAGGGACCTCATGGCATCTGCCAGAGAGGAGTTCCTGCTGTTGGATTGCTCTCATCAGCCTCTGTTTACCCTTAATCTACAACGTGGCTTAACATCAGATCAGTCAGAGAAGCACTCCGACAGATGACATTTTCTTTTGGCACAGAATCCCGTGATCAGGTTTCAGGCAGCTATTTTAGACCTTGTGAGCCAAAGGATCAGAGTACCTCCTTCCTTTGCTTCCTTTCCTCAGGGTGAGCTTCCTCTTAGCTCCCTGCTTTACTGTCCAGCTCTTCCAGTAACAATGTCTCTGGGTGATGGCAACAGTGCAGGACTCATGTATATCTTCCAAGTTTGCTGCTGCTGTTTAACAGGCTGCCACCAGTATACTTTAACGTCACATTTTGGTGTCACATATGTTCTTCATCTCCTGGCTCTAGCAGCTATATAAACACCATGCAGTTGTTCCTGAGGAAGGGCTGACAGATTGAAAACTCAGAAGATAACAAGTCAAGGACTCCTTGCTCTCCAGCAGGCTCAACCAGCCACCTGAAGGCTGCATACTTGCAGCTCTATCTTGACTTTGAGAGAGTTGTCTGTATTCCTGTTGCACACACAGCTGCCATGACCAGTAAGAATGGAATTTATTCTTGTTTCAAGCACTCCTACTGTTCTGAGAAGGAGCTGATTGATGTACTGTAACATCCCAGAGAAAACTATCAGGGTCAGATCTTAGGGGCACAGACTGATTTTTTTGTTAAACAGAATGACACACAGTGAAAGATCACCTTCAGGCATGGCAGGGGGCTGTTTCATGGTGCCACTGCAGTTTGCACAGTGAGATCTGGTGGTGATTGTCTTCCTTGGGTGTGTGAGTGAATCCTGACCTCTTGTAGCGTGGCTGCCCTGAATATTTTCTGCTTTCCTTTCCACCCCTGCCTTTCCTTTTCAGCTGACTGACAAGGAGGTGGAGGAACCCTGGCATAGGTTGGGGGATGAAAGAATTGAGAGCAGTCCTGCAGAACAGGACGTGGGGGTGCTGGTGACTGAAAAGCTGGACATGACCCATTGCAAGGTCACACAGCCCAGAGAGGAAATCCTATCCTGAATTGCACCAAAAGCAGGTAATTCTTCCCCTGCACTCCACTCTCATGAGATTCCACCTGGAGTACTGCATCCTGCTCTGGGGTCCTCAGGAAGAATATTGTTGTAGTAAGCCCAGAGGAGAGCCACCAATATCATTAAAGGAATGGAACATCTCTCCTATGAGGAAAGGCTGAGAGAATTGGGGCTGTTCAGCCTGGAGAAGAGAAGGCTTAAGGAAGACCTTGTAAAGGCTTTTGGTACTGAAAGGGGGCTTATATGAAAGAGGGGAACAGAATATTTAACAGGCCTGTAGTGACAGGGCAGGGGGTAATCGCTTTAAACTAATAGAGGATAGATTCAGACTAAATATAAGGAAGAATTTTTTTATGATGAGTGTGGTGAAACACTGGCTCAGGTTGCCCAAAGGGGTGGTGGATGCTCCATCCCTGGAAACATTCAAGGTCTGACTGGATGGGGCTCTGAGCAACCTGACTGAGTTGAAAATTGCAGGAGAGTTGTACTAGATGACCTTTAAAGGCCCCTTCCAACTCAAGCTACTCTATGATTCTATTTCCAAAATGGCCAGTGCTTGTATTGGTGTCTGGCATATAACTGTATTTCATATTGGCCACAACATGGAGTTCCATGCAAGACATTAAGAGGAAGAGCCCTGTCTTATTCATGTGTATGTTTTTAAATTGTCTATTTCTAAAGTCAGCAGAAGGAAAAAGAGGGGTGCCTGAAGAGGACAGATGAGACTGACAAAATAGAGACTTGATGTGAAATAATGTCCCCAAAAGCAGACTAGGGACACTTAGTTTAATATGGCTAAGATGGACAAATATTTTGAGGAGCAGGAATAGTACCCTCCTTGCCCCCCTTCACTATGCACAGAAACCTTTTGTAGTCTGTTTAGGAACAAAATGCTACACTTAGGGTAACATATGCACTGGAACCTTGAGCTCTTCCAAGGTGCTATATAGTGAACCTTCCAGGGTGCTCTATGGGGAACACACCTGCCAGAGAGGAATAAGCACACAATGCCTGAAACAAGAAGTTGGGAACTAGGCATTTCTGGCCCCCTCATAGCCCCTTCTATAGCAATGGCAGCTGCATCATCTAAATGTAGATAAATATTGACTTGTTCTCAGAAGAATGATAGTTTTACATGATTTTCCAACACTGCATTAATAAGCAACTTGAAACCCAGTTAGTCAAACTGTCAGTAGTGCCAGCCAAATAATTTATATAGCAACAGCATGTAACATATTCTAACATAACAAAATTCTTTACCCAAGATCAACAATGTAACTCATATACAGATCTTTATAGAAGTATATGAGGTGTATCTGACCATCCAGCTTGCTTTATGATTTTCTGATATTACTGGATTATTAAAAAAAATGAAAGAAATATAATGCTTTCTATTTGTTTGATATTTTGCCTCTTCTCTCATTAAAAAAAACCAACAAAACCACTTCCAAGCCTAAAATGAAGATGCAGCACAAAATCAGTTCCTGGATGAAATACATAAGTATGCAATTATATGAAAAGAGAATGCATAGTGCTTGTCAATGTTATATTAATATATTGTCTCACCTGCAATACCTGGAGAAATTATCTGTTCTAAATACATCTTATTGGATATCAGTTGTCTCTGCTGGCTGAGGACAGCATCTTGAAGCCTTCCTCAAGCAAAATTCCAAGTGAGTTCAAAAGCATCAGGTTGAAATTTTTCTTGTGACTTCTGGTTGCAAGTTTGTCAGAGGATATGTGCAAAACATCTACAGATAAGATAGGCTCCTTATTTTCCTAACTCTTAGCTAGCGGGGAGAGACCTAGCTGCTATAGAGTGTGAAAGCCTAACTTAGCAATTCTGAGTAGCCCCGACTTGATCCTCCCTCTTATCTGCTAGAAGAAGCAGGAGAGAACTAAATTAGGTGCTTAAAATTCAGTACAGCTAATAGTCTGGCAATGTGTTCATCCCTTGTAAAACACCTTGAGTAGCCAAAGGCCAAATTCTGCAGCAACATGGAAGTTGTAGGATTTCAGGTTGTGCTTTGGTGGCCATGACCAGCAACTCAGGGTGGACTTCAGAGACAGTCACAGCTCCTGGCTGTGCAGAGAATGAAAAACCTGCTAAGGAGCATCTATATTGCATGACCCAGGATGTGCATGATGCACGTACTGTGGTAATAAGCCCATGAAGCTCCTCCAATAAAACTGTACTTGTTCCAATTAGCACTCATCCCTTTGCCTTCTGAAGTCAATTTTGAGAGAGTTCACAGTTCCTGATCACTATGTGCTGTTCTGTGGTCTCCAAGTGTGGGTTTTTGTTCTGGCCTTTTGTGAGATGCACTGAGAGATGAATATGAAACACTGCATCCCAGTAAGACTGACTGAAGAAGTGTGATCAAGGTCATAGAAATCATTCCAGGAGATCTGAATGGAACATCTGACAAAATATTACAAAAAGTATGGGGCTTTTTCCAGGAAGCACAACAGAAGAATCTAGGTCAGATTACTGAACTGGATAAAAAATGTTCCAGTGATTCCTCTGACTTAGAGTCTTGTTGATACATGATAAAAACAAGGGCAAAAACCTTCAAACTAGAATGCTCGAAGGATGAATGCAACACTGGTTTAAGAGGGATAGCTGCATGGACATGTGAATGTGCACCATGGTGGTTAGGATTATTGGGAGGTAGCTGGAAAGGCTCCTCAGACTCACAGTAAATCAGCATCCGACACTCCCACATCTGCAGGTAGAGGAAAAATGACTCACACCATGTCTAAATCTATGTGGAGGGATATGGTTTTGGCTTGGACGCACCTGAATTCTGCGGGTTCCAAGCACACAGATGTAAGCAAACTTCATGAAACTCTCCATTATTGGTATGTGGCTTTGACATTTTCAGGAGCCTAGAGACTCCAACTTGGAATGGTTAATTGGCATCTTAGTTGCCAAAAAATCTCAAAGCAGCATGTTGTTTAGACCAGAAATCAGCCACTAAAAAGACATTGGTATTAAAAGAGGAATTTCATAGAAAGCAGCAAATTAATACATGATACCCTGGTGCTAGAAAAGAAGAAAATGTCCTAAAAGTGTTAGAAAAAGTTCATAGGAAAAGAGAGGACTGTGAGAAAGGCATCAGACAACTTGGAAGAAAAGGGATCCTTCAAGTCAAAGAGAAAAAACTTGCCTTTTCCCCTTTTTGCTCAGAATTGAGGACAGCACCTGACAACATCAAATCTGCCTGGGAACTCTAGCCAGGAAAATAGAAGACAGCCAAGAAATTCTAAAATGCTGTCTTTTACTAAAGTGGAAGAAGTTTAAGTCAAGAGAACTTTGATTTTACTCGTGGAAAAATCATAAACAACAGAGGCCAACCACCATATTCACTATACATTGTTGCTCAGCTTCAACCTGGCATCATGCAGTGAGCTGAGTCCATGGCAGAAAGAAGCAAAACACCTCATTTCCAAGTGTGTTCAGCCTAATGTGTAGTTTGTGCTATTTAATGCTCACTGTTCACACCAGGGAATCCAGCTAGCCGGTGTCAAAAGGACTTTCAGAGGGGACAACAGGCAGAAGGAGTCTGGAGACTGGTTGGGGACACAAGCCCAAATAGGTCTGCTAAACTACGATCAGCTGAAAGAATTTCTGCTGGTAAATGTGGGTGTGACTCCATCCACTGTCTTTGTTTTACCATCCTATTGCTGTAGATGCACATTATGCAGAGATGTACCTGGTGAGAGGGAGATAAAAATGAGATAAAGCTACTTACCTCCAGAAGGAGCTTTTGCGAACATGGCAGTGCTCACCAAGAATGGCTTGGGAGGTTGTATTTGGTAAATAGGAGTGTGTTGCTTATCTAAGCTAGTAAAACCTAAAGGCAGATGTTATCATATTGGCAAATACATACCAAAGAGTGTCAAGATAGCATGATTTGTTAGTGTGACTGATGTATGTAGCACAGACATAAACAATTTGCCCTGACAAATTGCACCTGTGCTAAGAGGGATTCTAAACAAGTATTTTCTACTCTGCATGTAGGCTGAAAGATGTCTTCCAGGATGATGGACCTGTTAAATGCTACAAGTGACTACAGCATTGAAGATTTTTGCCTCTTAGAAGCGTGAATGGTCTCCTATCACAGATTTGCTCCCTGCCTGGAAATCCTGTAACTCTAGATGTTTTTAAGAGTTTTTCTGGTATTTAACTATTTATAATTTCTAGATCTTTGCCTGTGAGCATGTGTCTCCCCCAGGGGTTCCTGTGCTGACCCCTGTCTGGGCATCACCAGCTCCAGTAGCAGAAACAGTGTTGGTAGGAGTGGGGGATTCCCTGACACCCTGCTTCAGCTTCCCTTCACTCCTGTGGCCTCATGTGAGGTCCTCTTCCTCTTTGCCAACCTTTCCCCTTCAACATCTGAGTCGTCTGTTTGAGAAGCTCTTTCTCTGTGGGGAGTTTCTTGGTGGTACTGAAAACCAGTAACGACAATGTGTTACAGTCAGCATTGGTTGAATCTGACAATAAGCAAGGTTGGCTTTCACTCTGCCCTGGTTTTAACTGTTCCGTTTTCTATTTTCGTTTTCCATGAAAATAATCTTTTCAGAGAACTGTATTATCCATGCAATTGAATTAAAAGGATCAGGATGTGACTTTCATTTCATTGTTTACTCTTTTTTTAAGATTAAGATATTTTACTGTCTGCTGGAAAAATACTCTCTTTCAAACAGTACTTACTTTCAGACTGTCTTACTGAAAGAATACTCATGGTTAATCTTATCTTTCATAAGATGCTTTCTCCATATCTTTTGTACTCTACTGCTATATCAAAAAGCTCATGTTTGTACAAAGTCAGGTTCTGTTACCATAAGTCAAGTGCAGAAATTTCCTGCAATTTTTTAAAGATAGCTTATAATACCTAAAATTATCTAAATTACCTAAATGAAACCCCTCAAATTTGTCAAGATCTGAAAAGCTAGCTAAGCAGCAGTGAGGAAGTAAAGGACTTAAATTTACTTCGGATTATAGATAGAAGCATATTTATAAGCTTGCATAAAAATGGCTTTGGTAGGGGAAGAAAGTCAAGAAAGTTGATTCTTTCGGGTTTTGATCCTGCAGCATGCAAGTGTCTGTGATTAGGATCAGTCACTCAATGAGACAGAGCATTCCAGGACAAAGGAAGTGTAACTGAAAAAATGCCTTGGCCAGAGCACATCTATGTTTGGTTTGGATAGTAATAAGTTTTGGTGGCCAATATAAATTAAGTTCTTGAAGACCTGCTCTATGGCCTATAATTTAGTCCTTAAGACTTCATAATTCTGAATTAATAGCTCTTTACAGCATTAATCCCTTGATGCTGCAAATTCTTCTTCAGCCTTCTTGCCTGGTACAACATGAAATTGTTCTTGGGCTTGTGACAACATTGAGACATAGTTAAACACTGACAATCTGAAGATGTTCAGAGTTGTAATTCCAATTTATTTTCATACAGACCTAAAATCTAGCTCTGGGATCATCATAAGAAACATCCTATAGATCAGAATGAATGTGCATGTGTGTGTGCATGAGAGTGTCAATACCTTCTTGTAAAAAGGGGAACTATTAAAAGAGAATACAGACAAAGAAAAGTAGTCTCATATAAGAAGCACAGTAAATTCTTCTAGGAAATTACAGACAGTACACCACACAGTTAGCCAAAATAATAAAAAAAAGCCCCAAACACCCCATATTTCATCAGCCTAAATTAAAAAAGTAACCTACAAATTCATACAAAAATAAATCTAGAAAATATAATGAAAAAAAATTAGAAAGCAATGCTCAGCCCATCTTCAGTTCTTGAAACTGCTCAGAGCACAGGATCCACATCATGAGTTGGAGAAAAAAGCCATTGTTATTTGGTAGTCAAATCCTTAAAAGCATTAAAGCCATAATAAAGAGAAAATAGAGAAAAATAAAGAAAAAATAACATAAAATAAAGCAATAAGCTTATAAACAATAAAATTTCCAAGCTGATTTTATTTAATGAGATTCAAAACAGACCCTTATTATTAAATGAATATCAGAAATTCTTGTCTAAAATGACTGAATCTCCTTTTATGTTACTAGCTTTAGGAACGTTTTATGGGGGTTTTGGATGAAACAATAATATGAAATGCTTAGAAAAGAAAAGTTATTGTACTTTTAAAAAAGTGAACACTGAAGAGTTTCTTTTTTATTTGAAAAATACCGTGCAGTACTATGATATATGTTGTGGCAACATAGGGAAGAAAATCAGAATTAATATTCATCAGAAGTGAATAGTAGGAAACTTGAAACGAAAACTTCGGTCTTGTTAAACAGCAGTTCATGACTTCATCACTTCCTTCATTATGTGATCACAATCACTTGGTGCTTTGGAACAGCCTTTACTTGTTAGTCAACAAATAATTATTAGCCACAGAATATTAAAGGTTTCCTGTAAATTTTCATCATATTCAAAGGAGTGTCAGTTTCAAACAATCAAAGTTTACAAAATACCACCGTCAGGTTTAAAAGATATGTTCTGTTAATATACTCACCAGAGTCCAAATAATTCTTGTGCGTTTGAACACTGAAATGCTATAGATTTATTAGAATACTTTTTTAGCATAAACTATCATAATCATAGGGGGTTTTTTTGTGGATTTTCATGCTTTCTAAATTTTCAAGTTCAAAAGCTGCCACTTGAATGAAGTGATGTTGAAAATCTGGCACATAAGCAGTGGAACAAAATTTTGGGCAGAATTTTGCTTGATTTGGCAGCTCACTGGCCTCACATAGATCCACTATTAGATTTCTGGAAATATTTCTTCTTCTTGAATGTCTCATTTTGGGTATGCACTAGTGCAGTCTGCAATGCATGCATTTACATTATCTATAACATATTAACTACTGTATACAAATAAACAAAACCCACTAGCAATTCCCTTTGGAAACTCTACAGCATGAAATGCCCTGATTTGGTGCAGAAGTCTGGGTATGCAAAGAGAATCACAGAATCATAGACTGTTTTGGGTTGGGAGGGACCTTAAAGATCATCTGGTTTCAAACCTCTGCCACGGAAAGTGACACCTTCCACTAGACCAGGTTTCTCAGAGCCCCATCCAATCTGTCCTTGAACACTTCCAGGAATGGGGCTGGTCTAGGGCTTTTTTCAAACTTGGTCTCTGCCGCTCCTAAAGGATAAGGAGGGAGACAAGTAAAACCCTCATCATATCCTAATTTAAGGAAAGTAGGCAGAGAGTAGCAGCTAAAAAGTGTAGACTGGACCAACATTGTATGACAGTGGCCACTGCCTTTGGTTTATATGCCCAGCATGCACTGACCAGGGGCACTGGCTAATCCAACAGATCATCATGCACAGTTTCTTTTTGGACTGGTTTTTTTTGTATGTTTCAGCTGCAAACGTCTCTGTCACTCTGTAGTTTCCTCCGTCAAAGAACCATGTTAAAAAGGCAGGTATTGTGTCTCCCTGCTTCCTACCATTGCACACTGTGTTTGAGATGAGAAAGATTCTTTTGTTGTTTGTTTATGGTTATGTTAAAATTATAGGCTCTCCCCTCAGAAGTTTATGTTATTTCCTATATCTGAGGTTATTCAGTCAAACATAAATTTAAGACTGAATTACTCTGAATCTTCCCAGGCTCTACATGAACTTAATCTTGAATCTCATACACAGATAGAAGAATTCACTGTGTAAATAAGGGGAAGATCAGAGGGAATTGTTTTCTTCAGACCTATGCCCTGGATCATGCAACTGTGTTTTGTTATTGAAGTAGCCTTCATTCAAAAAGAATCCAGTTAACAGGTATTCAGGGCTCCATTTTGGGAACAACCTTACAATGTTAATGACCGATTTTGTTGTTGTTATTGTAGTAAACATTTACATGCATTTTCTCAAAATATCAACCCAAGACTGTTTTGAAAGATCAGTTTTTTAGATATCCCAACATGGAGCACTGCTATGATTTTCTTGCCTATTCCCACTGACTCAAGAATAAAACCCTGTGTATTGAAGAAAAAGTTTAAGATCTGCTTAAGATAAGAATGACCCAGCCGAAGCAAGGCACGTGCTTGACTACCTTTCTGAACTTGATCCTAGGAAATGCAGTCATTAATGATGACATTATAGAACGGTTTCAGATCATCAGCTCTAAAGACTAAAAGTGTAAAGAAGCACCTTAAAACAAGACCTATGTTTGTTGCTTTTGTGCTGGTAATTTTGTTTCCCTAGCTCTGTGACATATAGTTAGATTTTTAAATCCGTCAGCACAGCAGTGCATGCAGGGACCAATGCCATCCCTTATGTAGGAAGCAATTTTCATGTTGTAAGCAGCTTAGATGAAAGTAACTTGTAACTCATTTAGATAGTGCCTTAGACAGACTCAGTTTAACTCCAAAAGGCAGCTCGGCATGTCACCCAGTCTCCCGAATCCCTTTAGCTGCCTGTCTGCACCTGGAAAGGCTCTGTACACTATGGGTAAAAGTAGAGATAGACAGTATAACAGAACACTCTGTAATGATTGAAAAGTGCTTTAACAATGCTGAAAGGAAATTAAAAAAAAAAAAAAAAAAAGAAGGAAAAATAAGAATGAATTTGACTAAAGTTTTCTCTGGACAATTATCTCACTGTTTGTTGGTTGTATGTCACTTAAGCTACCTTTGCTTCTTCGCATTCAAACAATCTCTTCTGATACAATAGAAATAGTGTCATATGTTTCATGGACCCAGTACGAAGCACAAATCCAAGTCGTTATAGTTTGATTCTCATATGAGATAAAGTTACATGCTAAATTCGCTTAATACAAGAAATATGATGCCTCCTTTAGCATAGTTTAGCTATATTCCCATTCAATACAGCATATGCTAACCATACATCAAATTTTCTATGGCACTTTGTGGTAGATACTTACAAATGTACAATTCTTTATCTGTGCATACTTACTGCTGCTATTTTACGAAGAAATGAAATGAAATTTCCTAAAGAAAAGGGTTCCAGTTGCTTCTGCAAGATATGCCTCTCCTGCTGTTGTAACTGCTAATTGAGAGTGAAGTTACGTGGGTTGAGCTCCAACTGCATGTTCATTCGGGCTTATTACACCACAGAGCAGTGAGTCATGACTGAGGTTGATAAAGGCAGATGCTGTACCTTTCTGTACTGAGATTAGTTTACATTTTAATTATGTTTTGACAGTATAGTAGGCCTTTCATTAGTGTTACAGGGCTGAAACGTCTCCCAGAGGTGGAACCAGCAGACAGTTTCCATCACATGTGGGTTTCCTTTAATATTACCCTCACTGCCCTATGAAGGAACTGCATTGTGCATTCAGGTCATGAAGGAGCAACGCAGTGGAGCTCCACAGGGCTCTGCTTCTGACAGCCAACTGCTACTTCCTCAATCCCATTAAGGCATAAAGAGATGAAAAATGCAATCTAAGCATCTGTGCAGGTTATTCATATGCAGACCGTACGGTGGATAGATGCTGGAATAGTCACCTACCTCTGCTGCTGAGTGGTGTTGGCTCATCAGGTGCAAGAATTGGTAGAAACTGGCTGGTATATCAGCAGGAAAGTAAGAAGCACAGCAGAGCTGGCATGATGTGGAGAACTATTTGCTGTTATGGAGAAGTAACAGTATTGCTTCCTCTAGATCTGCAGAGAAAGGAGGTGTGGTACTCAGAAAGCTTTCCCTCCCTTGACTACTACAACTGCAATGTGCACTCATGTTATTTTTCCGGGGGGTTGCTTTAGCCCTGAAAGTTCACAGAAGTCCAGCTACACCTGATCATCCTTGCAAAGAGCTCTAAAAGAAGATTTTTTTGTTTTGTTCTAGGAGTGAGAAGTAGTTGGTTGTATTTATAGTTCCCAGCTTTACAAATCCCAACTAATGTAATTACTAAAACTCACTCAAAAGTCTGGTTCTGTTTTCCACATGTTCAGTGCATAGCATTTTGCTGCTAAATGATGCTGCTTTTCATCTTCCAGTGAACTTGTTAAATACATAAATCATAGACAATTCTGTTAAGACTCAGGGATTCGGATGGTGATACAACATGAGGCACAGAATTATTTTCCTTTACTTTATACTGCAATTTAACTACTTTTTACTTGATTGGATTTAGAGCCAAATACTGTGAGTTAAAAATGCCTTTTGAAAAAATCACATTCAACGCATCACTCATTTATTTTGCTCTTCTGAAATAATCTGCCATCTGTTGGATGCGTTATTAATAACTTTGGATTTAGGGCGTGATTTTTAACAATCGGTTGCAGTAAAATCACAGGAGAAATTCCCTGATGCAACCTAAGCTACAACAAGACAATGGAAATCTGCATCTAACATTTGTCAAGTTGGACGCAGGCCTTCTATTGTCTGGCTGTCTGCACAAAGTTTGTGCTAGGCATTATTCAAAGCCTGTTTATTAACAACTAGACTATCTGCAGAGCAGATTCTTTTTGAAATATGCCTTAAAATTCAAATAAGAAATATGACTGAATTGGAAACAACACCATGTTTGTGTGAAAGGTCTGTAACAATGCAAATTACAGCCCTTTTCAAAGTGTAGTAGTTGCCAATTAAAATACAAGCTATGTTCAAAAACACAAAAATAGTTTTCATTTTGAGAATGAAGTGATATTTTAAATGAGGGAGAAACTACTCAAACAACCTCTGGTCTCCTAGATCCTGTAAAAGACCTAATACAGGAGAGCTACAGCAGTACAACATGAAAATTGCAGCAGGTCAGTGCACCCTAACTTTTAGGACATTAAAAGGTTGAGTGAGAGGAAGAAGCATGTTGGAAAGAAGAAATTTTTTAAAATAATGATGATATATGTATATGTAAGAGAAAAAAGTTTGGAATATCGCTAAGGAAAATAGGAGCTGCATGCTTTTCTTCAGTTGTCAAAAAAAGAAAAAGTTAAACAGTAGCCCCCTAAAAATTGAGAAAGATGAATTAATGCAGAGGGAGTACATAATGCTGAAGGGGCAAAGTATCTGCAGGAAAAACTGGTATAATAACAGAAATAAAACCCCAAACAATGAACATGTTCCTCTACCTGGTCTTGATACATGACAGAACATCAAACTCAAAATTAACATGAGAAATCAAGGGCAATTGTTGTCTAATGAGAAAAGATGTGCAAATAAATGACTTGTTAGGTACCAGGAAAACCAGGGATGATTTTCATCTGGTATTTATGTAAGAGTTCTGAACCAATGACAGATTAAAGCTTCAACCATTTTTATTCTCTAAAAAGACTTATAAACCCTTTTTTAAACCCAGAGTCCTCACACAGACAACATGGCTAACCCTACTGACAAAACGGGAAGAGAGCCTGCTTCAGAATAACCTGTTGACATGTGGAGACTAATGGAAACAAATGCTGCTGAGAAGTAAGCAGAAGGAACATCTGAAATGAATCATTTGAAAGCTGAGCATATGTAGGCGGATCTGGCCAAATTAAACTTTGCTAAAAAAACCTTTGGGGGAAGAAAAAGGAGAAAGCAGAATAAGATAATTGTTAGGGAAGATAGTACCATAATACTTACAGAGAATGGGAATACTTCAGCTTACAAAGCAAAACACAAGATTTATACAGCCAGAATAAAATCTTCATCTGGGAAAAAAAAAATCTAGAAATTCTTTCTTTTGATTTAGTTACAATTCTATCAGATATTTCTTAAAAGATATCCCAGTTAAGTTGAGGCAACCTATTCACAATAATATTTGCCCAAAATGTGAATTTAAAACATATTGTGTTGCATGCAGGAATCTTTCAGTCAATTGCTCTATTAACTTGACTAGGTGATTGCTCACACAGCACCTGTAGCAGTTCCTGGTTGCACAGCATGAGTGACCACCAGAACAGCTGAAACCCCAGTGCCTTCAGCAGCAGCACAGCAATACTGCATCTGACTACAAGCAGAAAGATTTCCTTTTGTGCTAACCTCTGCAAGAAATTGTAAGACAACGGACCTAATTTTAGTTTCTAAAAATTCTTATTGGGTTATTCTGAGAAAAAAATATTGGCTGAGCAAATATAGACAGGCATATATTGATATGGAGATATTTTTGGCCGTGCAAGATTTACTCCCAAGGTGTCAGCTAATATGAAATCTATGAGAAGGCACAACATGGGATTTTTTAATGTTTTTGTTCAGTGGAACTGAACTGTATGATTTTTTCATTAAGATTTATGAAGAGATTAGGCCAACTTCAAATGAACTGTGCACAATAATTTACCAAGTTGAAGCAGCAAATCATTGCAAATTACACAAATACAGAACCTCCTAAGAATCCAGTTTGAATCTCTGCATCTGGTTTCCAGAACAGTGTACTCTGAAAAGCAATAAGTTTCTCCTTATACAGCTATTTGTTGTAAGTTGTCTGAAATTTATTTAGTAAATTCCTTTAATATTGAGACTATATATATATTGGGAATATGTTCATAACACCCACACCTCCTCCTGAAATTAATGGAATTAACTCTCATTTTCCAGACAAGAAGTATCTGCTGCAGCCCTGATCTCTTCTGGCATCTCGGAATGTGAAATTTTTATCTCGTGCACTCTTGAACCCTGCTATCTGCCAAGAAGAAACTCAGTCCTTTGAGTTTTCTTTCATTCTAGAATAAGGTCTCTAGATATTATCCAGCTAGAATCATATCCTTATCCATGTTTTGAAAATCTGGATAACAGATTTCAGGAAGGTGTCTAGTGCCAATTTTGTTATTACAATGTGAATTATAACCGTCTGAACATCTGCATCAGTTATAAATCCTAAATATCTTCTTCTTTGAGATTTTCTTTCACCTGCATCATCTCACAAGCTTGAAGTGCATCAGTTTTGCTGAGCTGTTGTGTGAAATGAAGTTATTCCACATACGCATTAACTCTCATTTTGAAATATTCAGGACTTGTCACACTGACTAGTCTTTTGGTACAGTGTGAACTGTACTTCTACAGTGTGTGATAATTGGAAGATTTCCATTTGGAATAGGTTTTCCAGGTCTGATGTAGTTTTTGATCCAATAAAATAACATTGTTCTGCTTGGAGGTCTGCAGTGAGATTTTCAGGGACCTCCACCTCATAGCAGCAGTGGGCTTCTAAAAAGGTGAAATTAGATCTTGCTCAGCATTGTTTGAAAATATTAGTGTACTTCGAGGTCAGTTTGGCTCCAAAGTCAATAGGAATGGCTATTTTTGTTCACCAAAATCTGTAAAAATGTATCCTTTTTTTCCACCGAGACCATTCAGATGACCATAGTTCATGGTCTAGATTAGCTACTATGGTCATTAACTTGCCTCTAAATACCTGCGTCACAGCTTTGGCATATCACTGGAAACTTTGACCACCTAAGTTTGCTAGAACAAGTATTTTTTCAGAGGCATATGATACCAAGGCTTGCATATTTATTTCCACCTGAAAAATCAGTCGTGTCTCACTAGCACTGCACAGCCATGTAGGATCATTTTTGAAATGCAAAGAATATTTAGAGAAAGTGTGAGCTGTAGGCAGTAGTCAGATCAAAGTCAACTCTATCTTGCAATACTTTCTTCAGAAACAGACATGACAAATAACCAAAATTTATATATATCTAAGTAAGTTGATGCTGCATCCTATACTACCAAATGATAGTTTCCAAAACTACAAGATTGCTTTTAAAAAGAAAAAAAAATAAAGCCCTTCCTTAATTCTTGAACAGGCAACACTGCTCTTCACTGTCCCAGATGGAGCACTAAGACATGCAACCTGGTGTTGGATTGCCTTGATTAGTACTTTTAAACTTGGACAGTATGTCTAAAAACTCTAAACTCTCCTAAAAACAAGGAAAGAATATGTCATACCTATCCCAGGAAATCCTAGCCTGCAAACCATCTTTGCTTGCAAAATTTTTATGGTATGATACCCAACATGCACGTTGGAATAGAGTTTTGACCAGAGCTGCTCCAAAATACATTACTGTGGTGGATTCTAAATGACTGACTTGTAGTTGCATCTGATTAATTATTTATGAGATTAGGCAAAGTTATTCAAGCAATAAAGGTAAATTCCACACATTGTACACATTTGCATCTGTGGATTGCCAGAGAATACTCCTCCTGGTTGCAAGGAACGAGGTGAAGGACATTCCATAAGTAAAAAATATGAAAGGACAGAGAAGGGAATTAGGTGCTGAAAAATAGGAAACAGAGTGGACAGAGTGAATGAGACTAAGCAGCTGAAAGTTGGGAAGTACAAACATCCAACACCAAGGTCAGTGGCACAAATGTCGAAAAAATTTTCAGCGAGATTTTTGTGCCCAGAGGTACTAAACCACAAAGCAGTAATGCAATGCTGCATTTGCAATGTAAATGGGAGGATCTTTCAGGTAACACGAACTGACAAAATGTGTGAGGAGTGGCTGGTAAGGAGAAACATGTAGTCTCCATATTGATGACATGCTTTAGCTTCCTCAGTAGAAGCACAACCATGCAGCTGATGCTCTCTGTCCTGGACTATCATGGTTTGTCTGTACCTCAGTAAGATGCTCACCTAAATTTCTTTCATTTCTTGTAGTTCTGCTTTTAAGACATTGTGCTGTTATAAAGTTTCATCTAGGAATTTTTTTTATAAATCTCTCACATACTTTCAGCAAATGCTTATGTACATTGTCTGGCTTCCTGGAATATTTTTAAATATATTCCTTCTGAAGGCCACCTCCTTACAACTAAAAATGTGTCTTAAAACAATAAAATTGCAATCTCCAGTCTTACCTTCCTAAAGTATCAAATGATGATCTCACTTTATTGATGGGTAAATCCCAAAAGGGCAATTCCAGAAGGCCAGCTAGCTGTAGAATTATTTAAGAAGTAGTTAACGTAGCATTGGTTGCTAAGATCTGCCACCTTACTTTCTGATTAAAATGTGCGTTTCAAATTTGTTCTTTCTGGTTAGACATAACTGATCTACAGATATTGCAAGACAAGAACCTGGAAACCTTCCAGCTTTCACTCATCATTAGAAGACTAATTATATTGTATTAAAAGACACTTCAGTAACACAAAATGGGCTCTTACAAAGTCTGTCATCATTATCAGAGTTAGTATTTCATATAAAGTGTCTAACCTCATTCCATTGTTCATCAAAATCAAACACAAGAACAAAATAGCCCTCTGCCTTATGATTCTTTCCCTTCAAATGAATCCATAGAAGTGCCAGCATGCAGGTTAATTCAGCAAACATCCCTTCTGGTGACAGCCAGCCTCCCTCTAATACCTCTGCTTCTGCTCATCAAATGCATTGTTCATTCACAGCTCTTTGGACCCAGTTATTTAAATTACACCAGTCTGGTTGCCAGTGGGTGGCAGTTTGTCCATCTCTTTCCGTGCAACCAAAGGAAAGGATGTCACCTTTCCAACAAACTCAGGTAAAAGTTAACTTGCAATGAGTGCTGCAGCCACTAATCAATATCCCATTCCAGATGCTGCATTTTTATTTTGTAGACACAAATTTCAAGTCTATTGCATCTGTGGATATGAAACTTCAAGCTACCTTGGAACATGGTCAGACCTTAAGAAGTATCATAATTGTACATGCTTGTTACAGAGCTAAAATACCTCAATCAAGAACAATTTTTTTCTATATTGAGATTGTGCTTTCAGAATTTGCCAGCTGCCTAGTCCTAGGAAAACACAGCTTAGTCAGGAGTAACTGCTGCACTTAAGCCCACTGGTGGCTTTAGAAACTATGGTCCAGATCTCTTACTGGAAGTAGAACAGGGTGGATGGCACAGCAGTAGCTGCACCACTGCTCATTTATTCACAGCAGTTTCTTCAAATAGAGACAAGTTAATAGAGTTCACAGAATCACAGATTGATTTGGGTTGGAAGGGACCACACAACTTGGTGTCATCAGCAAACTTGCTGAGGGTGCACTCCATCCTGCTGTCCTTGTCACTGACAAAGTTGTTGAACAGTGCCAGTGCTGATACCAACCCCTGAGGAACACGGGTCATCACTGGTCTCCACCTGGACATAGAGTCGTTGACCACAACACTTTGAATGTGACCATCCAGCCAATTCCTTATCCACTGAGTGGCCCAACCATCAAATTCCTGCCTCTCTGATTTAAAGACCAGGGTGTCATGCAGGACAGTGTCAAATGCTTTGCACAAATCCAGGTAGATGATATCAGTTACTTTTCAAGAAGTCATGATGGCTGTCACTAATTGCCTACTTATTTTCCAGGTATCTTAGCACAACTTCCAGGAGGATCTGCTCCATGATCTTGTCAGATACAGAGGTGAGACTGGCCTGTAGTTCCCCAGGTCTTATTTTTTCCCTCTTTAAAAATGGGGATTGTGTTTCCCCTTTTCCAGTCAGTGGGAACTTCATAGGAACACCATGACTTCTCAAATATGATGGATAGTGGCTTAGCAGCTTCATCTGCCAGTTCCCTAAGGGCTGCAGATTTACCTCATCAGGTCCCATGGACTTGTGCACCTTCGGGTGCCTTAGGTGGTCTCAAACCTGATCTGCTCCTAGTGGGCGGTTCTTTATTCTCCCATTCTCTTTGTCCTCCGCAACTTGGGTGGTGTGGATGGAGCAGGTGCCAGTGAAGACTGAACCAAAACAGTCATTGAATACTGCAGCCTTCTTCATATCCTAGGTAACCAAGTCTGCCATTTCCTTCTAGAGGGGGCCCACATTTTCCCTAGTCTTGCTTTTATCACTGGCATAGCTATGGGAGATTTTATTGTCCTTCATATCCATGGCCAAATTTAATTCTGTCTTTCCTAACATGATACGTGGCTGCTTAGACAGTTTCTCTGTATTCCTCCCATACTATCTGTCCATGCTTTCATCCTCTGTAGGCTTCCTTTATGGGTTTGAGTTTTTCCAGGAGCTCCCTGTTCATGCATGGAGGCCTGCTGGCTGACTATTTGTTTGGATGCATTGCTGCTGAACTTGGAGGTGATCCTTGAATATTAACTATCTCTTTTGGGTCCCTCTTCCCTCCAATGCCTTATTCCATGATCCTCCACCAAGCAGATCCCTGAAGAAACAAAATCTGCTGTCTGAAGTCCAGGGCAGTGATCTTGCAGTGCACCCTCTTCACTGCCCCAAGGATCTTGCATTCCACCATTTCATGGTCACTGCAGCCCAGGCTGCCCTTAAGCATCACATTCCCCTTGTTGGTGATAACAAGGTCCAGCATAGCAGCACTTCTCATTGGCTTTTCTATCACTTGGAGAAGGAAGTTATCACCAACACATTCCAGGAAAGCTCATGCTAGAAATCTAGGGTTGCTTACACCAATGTCTAGCAATACAGCCCGGAAAGGACGCACATGTGGATCTCACTAGTGGGAGGAGGTGAGTTTCCTGCAAGCCTAATCAAAGAATGAGAAATCACACAATGTGATACTTATTACAGTCATGCCCTGTGAAACAAGAACACACATACACCTTGTGCTCAGCTGAGACAATGATGTGCATGAGCAGAAACAACTGCGCTACAGCATCTTGGTGTCTGCTCACCAGGACTATGTTCAGCACAAGATGATAACAAGCTAATAGATATTTCCAGCTGAACAATTATATGAATAAAAAGCAGAGAAACACATGCCAGACATCAGTAAAATATGGCCAGCTCCCAGCTGGGAAAATACACCCTAGCAACAGATCATAAACCAAACACAGGAGCAGCAACACTGGTGACCAGAGAAAGAAAAAAGCTTTTGTCAGTAACAGAGATACTTTATATAGTCGTGACAGCCAACCTTCAAGATGGCAAGTAACTCCTCCACAGCTATCAAACCAGCTGACTGAAAACCAAGTGCAGGAAAACAGCCTTTTCTCTTCTTTTCAGGGAGAAGGACTATCATGAGATACTCCAAGTCCAAATGACTACAGATGGGAGAAAACAGCTGTACCAAGAAAAAGAAATAGCTTCCTCTCAGCCACAAACCAACTGGTCCAGCACATGCTGTAATGACATCCCAGTTCTGTCATTGTGATTTATTTTTTGCATTTTCAAAGGAGTGATTTAAGAGGTAACACTTGCTGGAGTGATCACTCCGAGAAACTGCACTGAGTCCTCTCCCTTGGACTAACTGAAGCTGCAGCAGAGCCTCAAGAAGTGTTTAGAGATGTACAAGTTATCTCTGCTATGGCTGTCCAATGAAAATATTTGGGATGTTAAGTGTCATTAACTTGTCACAGCTTAAATTCTTCAAAATGGCAGAGGGGAGGTGACAGATAGGGAGGGAGAAACAACCAGTGCCCTGACACTGTCATGTAGGAACACAGGAAAGCTCCTTTCTAGGACTGTGAAAAGCTTCAGCTGAATAAGTTTGAACACTTGATTTCAAGAGACTAAAAATAAATATTCTGATACTTCTTTTTGAAACTACATATTTCCTTTTAATAGAAACATGTATCTTACAGAAAGGAAAAACATGCAGAACATACCAGTAGGAACAAAAGCAGTACTAAAAAAAGTTTCACTTTAGTTCTGGGAAAAAAAATTACTACACATCCTTTCACTGGAATGCCTGAAGTAATATTGGCTATTGTTTTTGTTTGTGAAGAAAAGAAAAAGTCTTGAATATTTTTAGAGTTAAGCTCAATTGGAAAAATTCTTTCAACTATTTTCTTCCAATTTATCTACAAGTCCATTTTAACAGAAACCTGAACAACTTAGTGTAGTGATATGTTATCCAAGGTACACATATTTAGAAGAGAAATGCTGTTTTTTCCTTTTTTATTTTACCTGATCTTTGCCCAGAAATAAACACCTGATCAGACATTACAGCTTCCCCAGTGCAGCCCAAGAGTGACACAGAATCACAGAATATTCTGAGTTGAAAGGGACCCACAAGGATCATTGAGTCCAACTCTTCAGTGAATGGCCCATACAGGGATCAAACCCACAACCTTGGCATTATTAGCACCAAGCTCCAACCAGCTGAGTTGATCTCATGACCCAGTTTGGGCAGTAAATCCCGTCATCCCCATCCCTCCTGCCCACATAGGGCTGGTGCTGAGCTGGGTGGCACGAGGCAGAGGACCTGTAAGCAGACTGTGGGGCAGGCCTAGTAGGGTCAGACCCCAGCTTTATTTCCAGGAGCAGACAGAGCAGCAGGTCACAGTGAGGGGAACAGCAGCAGCAGTGCACAGTAGACAGCAAGACCACGGTGCCACCTTACAGTGACAGGGTTGTGCCGTCCACCCTGTGTCAGGGCTCCTGGGCAGGACTGTGTGTGGTAAGAGAGCTTGACAGACCTCCACTGTGTTTCCTCCTCATCTCAATAGCTAAAATTGCAATGCTAAAAAGACAGTATAGAAGAAAGTAAGGGAAAATAACAAAACAATCAACTAAAAGTAATAAAAACCGAGCTAATGTTCTTCGCTTTGCCAGAAGGATCCCTGACCACCAGTTTTTCCTGGTCTGTATTCACATGTCCAGCTCCTCCCTTTGTGCTCTCCGGTCAGAAACAAAGCCAGTAGGGAGGACCCCAGTGGGATGGTACAAGGACAACACTGAAGTTACCAAAATGAGAATTTAGAGACAGAACCCGCTATTGGCTCACTCATAAGCTTATGAGTGGCTGCAGGCAATTTCCCAGGTCTCATTTCATTAAAATCATTCCCCAGGAGTTGTACTTAATTACTTCAGTGGGATTCACGTATGTTCTTAAGTATTTTCCCAAATCAGGACCTTAATTGCTCTGTGCCTTTGCTGCCCATCTGCAAGATAGGTTTAACGTTTGCTTTCTCCTGCGCTCTTACTATTTAGATGTGCATTCTCCCAGTCGAAGCCTGTCTCGCGGTCCCTGTCTGCTCAGCACTTTGTCTGATAAGGCTGAGGTTTCACTTGAACTATTTTTGGCCTTGTCACATTTCACACTTACAAAAGCCACACTCCAAAACCTGGTGGCCTTTGTGTGGCTTTTGTGTCTCTAACAGTGACAAAATAAGTTGCTTATTGATTTGGGAGCAAAGCAGCAAGTGGTATTTTTTACTTTAACACCATCATAAATAGAATAATTACATGGCACTTTGAGACAATTTGCTAAAGACGCTCACACATTTCAAGAGGGTAAAATTACTTTATCCTAAGCAATTATAAAAAAGCTAATTAGTGAAACTGACTGTGAGCTCTTATAAATGTGCTTTGTGGAGATGCTGCTTTTGATGTCAGACAGCAAGCCTCCAGTTTATGAGTTATTTTCAGGTAACGAAGAAACTCTTGCAATGCAATAAACACATTCTTTTCATCTGAGATTTCCTTATCCAATATATGCATAAATTCCCAAATTAATAAGTCAGTGTTCCTGCCTTTCCTACAGGCTCATCACATCATTGTAACTTTGTCAGGTGAGCAGCAGGATAATCACTGGAGCAGCTGGGCAGCATCTTCATGAGAGGAAGGACAGCCAGGATATCATCACACTTGGCAAAAAATAGACTTGGGGCACATCCCAGGTGAATGTGCTCACTGCTGCACTGTCCCCAGAGGAACTTAGCTGTGTACTCCAGGACCAGTGGCCACAGAAAACAGCTTTGCAAGAGCTTTATAATTATGATATAAGGATTAATTTTCTATTAATTCTCTCTGTCATCTCCCTGCACACTGACAGACGACCTGTGGCTAAAAAGGCGTATTTGCCATTTGAGGCAATGGGATCTGTGAAAACAGAAGAGACTGCATTTTTGTTTAGACTCTACTAGCTGATAAAAAATGAACATGGACAAAATGTCTTTGCAAAAACACTAACAGTCACTGGGGACAACAGTCACATCTGAAGAAAAATGCAATTTCTGCGTTGTTGGAGTGCTCCTTTTATTTTCTGACAAAAGGTATCCATTATGTATGCATTAATTGTTGCAGGCTGTGAAATTAGTCTTAAGCATAAGTGATGGACAGGAGTGACATAGCTTTACAGAGTTAATAAAATACAAACCGGAGATGAAGTGAGTCTCCGGGTTTGGGGTTTTTTTTTTGGAGAGCTGTTAAAGCAATTGTCGGCAGAACATTACACCTCACTGTAAATCTAGGGACATTTTGCAATAAATAACTTTTATAAAAAAATCCAGACTGCGAATTTAGCATAGAATTTTAAACCATCTGTGCACTGTCACTCTTACACTGAGATCTCACTTATTTGTGTATTTTACCCATATGATCTGATGTGAGTGGGAATAGGAAAGGAATATCTCCATTAAAATTGGAGATAACACAGATAAGCATTTCATTCTTTTGAGGTATAAAATTTGTTTCATTTTATTTTAAAACTACATCCACATTTAAGTTCCTCTTCATCTGTGTCATAAAAGTTAGAATGTATGTTTATAAAGCTACAGAAGCATAGATACTTTGTCCATTAAATTTAATAAAGTGGAAAAATGGACAATTATATTCTTTCTGGCCATATAACTATGGAAAAAACTGTGGAATATACAAGTGTGTTCTTTAGTTATGACTTGTGTTTTACAAAATCGCTTATTTTTTGGATTAATATACAGATACATAAAACACATGTTCTTAGTAACTGACAACTCCAAATGTGACATCCACATTTCTGACTATCTAAATTGTATGTAGGCAGTAGATCTGAGGTGATATTGGTACAGGAAAACAGAAGAAGATAAACTAAAATATCAAGGATTGCTAAGCATTACATGTTAGCTCTTACCACTGATATCTCCCTTTTCTGGTTCATCTGTTGCTCCAAGTAGTAATATAACAATGTAACCTGCATTAAAACATTTGGCTATCTTGGGTAGAATTTGGGTTTGTTTACAGTTCATGTATCATGACTAGAAGGGAATGACTTTTGTCCCCTGTCTGCTGTTTTCATAAAGAAGACCTCATTCCTTATTTTGAAGTGCACAAAACAGCCTTTTTTTTTTTTAGTGTTTGGATAATCCATTTATTTAAGACTTCTCAGTCATGATACATTAATAGCTACATATTCCCACATATTCATTACAAACTTCTCTTTTAGTATCTTTTGCAAAGAGCTGACCTTCCTATCTGTAACAGTTACAGTTGCATTAAATACCATAGCTCATCCCTATTGACAGCCATGGCATGATTTCCAAGCAAGACAGGTTGACTGGTAGACATCAACAGCAAACTATGGTGTGGAGGATTTTCCTCCCCATTTTCTTAATGTCTTGTCATAGTTTTTTTTTTAACTAGCTGTTGATAAGAAGCAATAAATCTACTCAAGTGCTGACAGGGACAATCCAGAAAATTGTTGCTCTCTGACTGAGGTGGAACAGGTTTTCTTGGTTTGTTTATTTGTTGAACATAATCTAACACCTATTCCCTCCTGTATGTGAGAAATTTACTACCTGTTCCCCTCTGGCAGATGTTTGAGACAGTGTCATCCTACACGAAAGCTGTATATTTAGGGATACAGCAAGGTCCACACTTGGTAATCATCATTAATCTATGTGTCAGCCTGTGGTTTATGTGCCTGCTCCAGCATAATAGACACTCTCTCACCCAGATGGGAGGCCCAGAGGCATTGTGTGTCTAGGAGTCCTCTTAACCCTAGAACATCACTAAATTACACAGATGCTATACCTGCTATGTCTGTCCTGTCAGTCCCGGAAAAGATACAGCATGTGCAGCTTTCTCTAGGCCAGCGTTCCTGCCACCCTCTCCATAGCTAAGGCTGTCTCTTTCCAACCCCTTTCCAGGCAACCTCGTCTTGAGAAAGATAGTCAGTAGCCGGAGGAAGCATATCCCCATGTCTTAGCCCTGGTCAGCAGATGCATACCTTGCATGTTCACTCCTGAACACCTCTATAAAAGCTGGGACTGACAAAACCATTCAGACTGAACAATTTATGTTCAATAGATATGTCATTGCACTGGTACACAGTCATGCAAGTACAACAAACTTTATATAAAAAGTAGACTTAAAAACTACTTTAAGACTCTGGACATTTTGTGTACATCAAAGATACGTAGAGTTGTTCTCTGCCATTCATTCAAGGTGTACATTCATTCTTGTGTTCTTGCATTCATTATAGTCTCCAATTTGTAGCAACTAAACTTGTTGTATCATGGCCTTATCTGAGTTCATTGCCAAATCTGGCCATTTTTGTGTCCTTCTGCCGCTCCATCTTATTTCTGTTTCCCACCACCCACCAGAACCTGCTACCATGGGGTGCAAACTGGGAGGAAAATGGAAGGAAAATATTTCAGCAATAGTCTCCAAATTGCAGATGCCTCTGATAAGATAATTAACCACAAAGACAGCTGAACACCAAGGATAGACACAAAAATAAAGATGTCAGTCTTTGACTTCTGCAGGAAATAAGAAACATTTGCTGCTTTCACTTCGGAGGATTAGAAAACATTCTCAAATATTTTGGAAAGAAAGGCTGTTATTTCTTGGAGTGTGATATTGCCTCCTTATTATAGGAGACTGACTGTGCTGGGGGAAATCTCATGCAAGGAGAGACTACCTGATGGTGAGATGCCATCCAGACAGTAACACCTCACTGCCAATAGTTTAGGCACTTTCAAATCTAAAAATAGGTCTTTCCCAAGTGCCCTGTTTGCTGCTAACCTCTTCTCTGGTGCCATCTGTGTGGAATTTTTTGAGTTTTACCAGGAAAGTCCAGAGAGCCTGAATTTCCTGTCGCTGAACACAAATAAATTGCTTGAATATGTGACAACATCAAGATGGGTGGCCACCTCAGCCTGATGCCTATTTGAGGTATAGCATCATCCTTCCTGCACTAGGAAACTCTGCACACTCTGACTGATCTTTCAGCATGGTAGACTGCTTCTATTCCCTCCTACATAATAGAATATAATTACAAAATCATAGAGGAGTTTGGGTAGGAAGAGACATTTAAAGGTCATCTAGTCCAGCCTCCTGCAATGAGCAAGGGCATCTTGAACTAGATCTGGTGGCTCAGGGCCCTGTCTGGTCTGATCTTGAATGTTTCAGGGATGGGGCATCCACCACATCTCTGGGCAACTTAACACCCTACATTTGAAGGCTTAGAGCTCTAAAAGGAGACAGAAAAGACTTATTACTTTATGATAAAGGGATAAATACATCCTTTAATATCCAAGTCTCTCACATCTCAGATAAGAGTTGTCCTCCCATCTATAGACCCTTATGGGCTTTGACTCAAGACAGTTACAATGAATATATAATTAACCCATGCAAAATGAAAGAGAGACTACAACCTGCATAGCTAACAGACCAGCGGTTAGGAGGTGGCAAAGAAAGACTATGAAGAGGATTGAAGGAAAAGGGGGATCTGAACTTGATTTCTGCTAAGGAAAAGACGGGAACCCAAATTTTTGTAACAGAAGATGATTATAGAGAAGATCTCTGTCTGCACTTTATAAGAAGGCCTTGGCAAGACGTCTAACCTAGGAGAGATGCACATCTGGAAACTGTGCTCTGGTGGAATTCTGTACTCAAGAGATGTGACTCCAGAGCCACTCTGTCCTCCACCATTCTCCCCCCTGGAGTGTTTGAGAAAGATGTCTCCTCCCTGCGTAGCTTGAAAAAGTATGTTGCTAAATCCTCCTGTACACTGTAATAGCCTGTGGGTCTAACTTAGTCTGTAGATTACACCACAAGCAGCGTATTTAACAGGAAGATGCTGTCATGCTTCAAATAAAAAGAATGAACTGTTTTTGAAGAGCTACCCCAAAACATAATTTTACCAGTTTTTTCAATAAGAATGTCTGGTTTTCCAATACCAAAGATTCATAGTTGCAATGTTTAACTTGTTCTTTTGAGCTAGTGGTGTTGATATAGTTTAATTTTATAAATTAGTTTAAGGTCATGTCTGCAGTATGAATTCTTTCTTTTCTCTAGCTATCTAAAGTACAGCTAATCTGGTCCTACAAAACTGAGCAGTCAACAGCAAGGTTCAATCCCTATGCGAAGGAGTAGCAAAACGTGCACAGTATTGCAGAATTTGTTATCACAGGTCATCTGTTCCTAAGCCAAATTTTTTTCTGTTTTCTTCAACTGCATTATTGTCTTTCTCTCTCTTCAAAATGTGGTAAAGAAATTAAAGAATTAGGGCAGCTATTCTCTACAAGCTTATTTCCTTTCTGGTTTGAAATAAGAGCAACCTTACTTTATTTTCTTTCTAGCTCAGAACAACAGCCTCAGGCTCCACTACTTTCTCAGGCTGCTCCACAGCAGTCCAAACACTAAAACACACACAATTATTTTTTGAATTATTTTAGAGCTTGATCTTTATTTTAATAAAGAATACGGTTTGGCTCCTATTTCTCACATAAATCAGCTGTTATAAATTCTAAGTGTAGTTTTATTTGACATCCTTGTTTTTGCAAATACCACAGTAAAAGCAGCTTAGATATCAGAAACTGCATTCTGTTTCATCACCTAACAAATGCCAACAGCACATATGGATGTTCCATAAGCTGTTATCAGCAAAGGAATCGTCTGCAATGGGTTGCCTCGTAAACACAAGTTGTGTGTATTTTACTTTCTGAAGTCAGGTGAAGTTCTTTCATCTTAATTCAGATGTGATTTACTGTAAATAACTCTGACGTTGCTAAGAGATAACTTTCAAAACAAGTATCAGCTACACCAGTGTTAATATTAAAAATCTTAAATAGATACTCATGTTGTGCAGAACACACTTTAACATCCTTTGATAAGGCCAAGTAACATTTTTTGGGGGGGAGGGGAAGGCAATCTGACTTGCCAGCACTGGCAGGTCGGAGGGCAATAGGTCTGACCTGTTCCATACTATACCTGTCACACACACTTGAAGGATCCCTACACTCCCAGTAGCTGTTCCTCCGTATGCGTAGCAGAGCAGGCTGATGAAATCCAGAAAACTGGTACATTTGAGAGGTCTTGGGGAGGATCTTTTTTTTACACATAAAAATCACTTTGTCTTTAAAAGACAACATTGATCTCTCTACTAATCTAGGGGATGATTTGCTGAAATACAGTTGTTTAACATGAAATATTGGAATTAGACATTGAAAATACAATGTAAGAGTGTGTCTGTTGGAAGGAGAAAAATGGTACTATAACTTAAAGCTGGGGGCATTATATGTTGCTTTTTGGGAAAGCATCTAAATCCAATAAATACTCCATCATTTTAACCCTTCCACCTTTTCCAGCAGGTATGCAACTTTGCCTGACCTGGGCAGGGAACAAGGAGACACTTTTGCCTGCCTTAGGGTGACAACGTAGATGCAATTCAGGAAGAAACGAACAAACTTTAAGTATTGAATGAGATGCATGGTGAGTAAGAGACACACTCTCATGGGAAAGAGAAGAAAAAGCTTTGTAGGTGTCTGTATGAGAATCTGCAGGTGATACAGGCTTTATCTAACACCATTATAATATATATTCATGTTTTTTTCACGTGTCTGTTTAAGTATAATAGAATGATGTACCCAGCAGTTACTGAATTCACATAGGCACGGTTTCACAAGACACTAATTTTAATTAATCCCAAGGTGGTAGTTGGTTCTCAAGAGAATAAAAAAACTGACTTATCACCAAGCATTTGGGAGGAGATTGAGGAAGCAGAGTACTGAGAACTGAGAGAGGTTTCCTGAAATCAGGCTGTGGGCACTTTGAAACTTAGAAATCTCAACATGTCTTGGTTCTTTTTGGAAGTTGTTATTCATGTTTGACCTAAATTGCAGACACAACTCACTTCACCCTGTTGCCTTCTTCACAGAGTATTGAATTTGAACTTCTAAAAGAAAGCAGACATTTTAAAATTAACATTTATGTTAGTGGTGGGGCCAGGCAGCCAATATGGATTCTGGCCAAGGGAGGGTGAAGTTGGAGCCAGGAGACCTGGGAAGAGTCTGTTCCCCTGTCATGAGAACAAGCACATGGAAAAGGATATGTGGAAGACAAAGGGATCAAAGTGCTGAGAAGGGAAAAAAAATTACGAGAAAGATATAAAGAAGAGAAACGGGAGGGTCAGACCATGTTGTCATTATTTTAATTATACTGTCTACGGTAACAGTAAAATTAATTGGCAGTACATGCAGTTCTGCATGGGGTTGGGATTGTCTTATGCCTAGAGACATTGAAGCAGAGAAAGAAAAAGGTATATGTAGTTTTAAAGTGCTCAAATATGACTATACAAAGTACCTGAAAATACATGAGAGGCCAGAAACTTTCTCTGTTCTTTGCTGTAGGAACAAACTTAATTTACGTTGTTCAAGTAAGCTCTGAAAAGATGGGAATTAAATGAATCCAAGCGAATAACGTTGGACAGATCTGCTCTGAGAGACTTTTCTGAGCTTTGGCAAGCCTTGGTGAGCAGGTACTTCATGCAGCCTGTTGTCCACAATAGTAGGATGCCAACTACACTAAAGTCTGGTGTATCCTTTGGCAAATGCTCCTCTACCACATGGAATGTTCAGGCTGTTTTTCAATGAACAAGATTTCATGACAGTAGCAATCGGAATAAAACTAATTACATCTGTTTGATGGTAGGACCTACTTTAAGATCATTTGCAGCAAGCTCCCTAGGGAAGTTTTCCCCTTTGAAGTGCTTCTTACTCCAGGGTTCCCTTTTGAAGTAGCTCCCCCTTTGGATTGCTTTTGAAGTGCTACTTTTCCTTTTCTTAGGTCTTCTTTGAGTTCTGCTTTGTTGCACCTTTCACATTGGACATTCACAGCTGAAGATCACTGAGTAGAAAGGGAGACTTTGATTTAGACCAGTTTCTCTCCTACCCCATGCAGGAAAACCTGCCTTCATCTCCCCAGAAGTAGCTATACAGGGAGGATTAAGAAAACTATTCATTCATTTCCTCACTGGCACCAGCTTCATGTGTAAACTGGCCACCATCCAGACCAAGGTGCAGAAACGTCTCTAGCTGTCTAAAATGCCAGTTTTACATGATTGCAGAACAAACCTTTTTTCTTTGCCTTTCTCCCATCATCTTAGATAACCTGTTTTTTTTTCCTCTGCTTTCTTACATGGTATAAGTCTCCAATGCCACCTGGAAAGCCCTTAATTCTGTGGCAGTTCACAAAGCCATTAGCTGTGATGAACAGTTTGGAAACAACACTTTACTCTGGCACTGACACATTCCCAGAGCTAGAAAAGTATCAGTTCCCACATCTTCATCCTGACCTGAGCATTTGGAAATACAGTGCACAGAGAGAAGGAAGCAAAGGTTTGAGAGTTTGGAAGGCTTTCAGATCAGACATGGATGAGATAAGGATGGGGTCAGGACCACTTAGCAATAACACGTGAGGTTTACCAGTGACCTGAGAGAAGCTACCTCTCAGGTCTAAGCTATCTCTCAGGTCTATCTATCCCTTCAAATTGCCCTATCACTCCTTACTACATGCTATGTATCATACTATGGGTAACAATTGAAAGAGAGGAAATTTAGGTTAGATATTAGGAAGTAATTTTTTACTGTAAGGGTGATTAGACACTGGAACAGGTTGCCCAGGGAGGTCATGGATGTCCCAATCTGGGTAGTGTTCAAAGCTGGGTTGGATAAATCCTGGAGCAACCTGGTAGGACGGGTGTCCTTGCACAAGGCAGTGGGTGCTGGGACTATATGAGCTTTAAGATCCATTCCAACTCCTTAACATTTTATGATTCTATGCTATTGCAGTATTCTATGTTTCGACAGTAGCTCACAACATTTTCTGTCATTCTGCATTGCACATCCCACCAACTGTCATCCCAGTCTTTAGGCCCCAGTGATTTTGGTTTCTGTAGTTTGGAATAGCTGGAAATACTGAAACAAATGGTGAAGTGACAGATCAAGTATTATTTAAAATTACATGAGATCAGTGGAAATCGCTCTGAAATACTGTCATTCTCTTTATCATACTGGTAAAATACTAGTCAGTGAAGTGCTGGGGCCTTTGAAACATAGAATGATGCTGACAATACCGCAATGTGCCTTGGTGAAGGCAGTTTTCCCTTTTTTTGCTATGCTGGTATCTTCCGTAACTCAGAATTGAAAGTCTTCCAGTTCTCTTGTTAGCGATCATAATTAGCATCAGTATAAAATTCTACCACTATAATGTCTGTTCATTAGGCATTTCTGTGGTTATATGTTATAGAGAGTTTAGTTGTTAAGATTTGCGTGTTTAAACTGAAGCTTTATTTTCATATTATGCTTTTCCCAATACCAGTACCAGCGCGAGGCGAATATTTCCTCCCTGTCATTGCCCCTGTCTCTGTCTTTACGTACCCTGACTAGGTTGACTGAAATGTTTGCAGGTCCACAAGAAGGTCAGTGAAGCGATCTGATGCTTTTAGGTTGGGAGGAGTCTGGAAAACTTATCACTCTGGCACTGTCACCAGAGTAAACCTCCTATGAATCCATAGCCTCAGAGATTACTCAACACTCTCTATCGGCATTTGTCAAGCAGGGACACATGTATGTATTATGAATGAATTATCCATTGTCAGGGAAATTATAACACTTTCTGGGCCACCCAGGGTGAGGTAGAGTTTCAAAAGCTTTTTTGCATATCAAAAGCTAACATTGTATCAAGTAGCTTTTCACTAGCAAGAAGATCATAAATTGATAGCCTAATTAAACCAATCATCAAGTCTTTGGGCTACAGGAAATTCCCAGTGTGGCATTTAGACTCAGTTGAATTCACATGGAAAACACGGGTTCACAGAGCTTTGCCCTGACTACAGGTGCATATTGCACTTGTCATAGAGAGATTAGGATGTTTGGGAGTGCAGCTGCATTTGCCTCTGGACTGGCACCCAGCCTGCTGCACAGAGAAAGGCAGATTTGTCACCCTCCATCCTGTGTCCACCATCTTCTCCCCATTCCCCTCTGCCGCTGCGGTATCTGCTGGGCATCCTGATGAGCCAAATGACCTCACTGAAACATCAGACAACTGTTTACTCCCTTTCCTCCTTCTGGGATTAGTTTTCTGCTGGTTTAGTGAGTTAAATCAGCTCATGAAAGGCTTCGGCAAGGTCCAGAGCTGGTCCAAGGGACACACAGATAAGTAGCCACACGATGGCATGTGGAGGGTGTGAGGTCAGAGTAGGATCTGCCCTTTGATTCTTTGCGCCTGTTTTACAAACCTAGAAGGCTTTTAAAAACAGTTTGTAGTGCAGCAGAACAGAACTTGTTTTATTTTTTTTGCCTCAGCAGGATAACCTGTGAAATGTTGAGATGTCATCCTGCACTAGGAGCAATGTGCAAAGAGGAATCCCTTTTGGAGTGTAAGCTTTGTGTACTCAGGAATTTTCTTGCCACTGAGCTGGTAGAACCTCCTCAAAGGTTTCTAACACTGACAGACAAATTGTGGGGAGCAGAGTGTCAATGGGAATGCATAGGCAAACTCAGTGGCATTAATAAAATGATAGGGATGAGTAGCAACCCTGAGCATAAGGATCTACATACCCACTTGTAGCTCCCCCTGATCAGCCGACAAAGTGCTCAAAATGCTGCTGTTGCCCTCTTACATTCTGTCCCTGGTGTTACTAATACAAGTGATGCTGGAGCAGTAATAGCAGTAGGAAAAGTGACCACAAGTCTTTCTGACTCATTGGGTAGGACTCTACACTCACCCTAATTTGAGCCTATCTGGGGTTAAGCACCCAGTCTGCACCAAACTGACTGACTGCCCTGCTCACTGGGTGCTGCAGGGCCATGGGCTTTTGCAATAACTGCTGAGGGGGCATTGGGAGGTAGATCAGACTAGAGATCTGCCAGAGGTGCCAAAGGGAAGGAACATTTCTAGCTAATTCTAATATGCATTCCCATTCTGTATCTTTACAGCATGTACACTGCAACACAAGGCAGAACAAACTATCCTTTCCTCCTTTCGTAGTTATTGACACAGAAGCTGAACCAAGTTGCAATGATCCCTTGGACTAAGTACTAGTTAAACGTAGAGACTTTCAAAGCAAAACAAAAAGATCCTGGATCTTTTCCTGGTGATGAAATTGTTTGAATTTGTGAATTCCAGTTATTTCACAAAATGGTTCAAAATGTATTTGTTATTTGTCTGAAGGTACCGTGAATCAGCCAGGAGCTGACACAGACCCTGGGACACATCACTCACCCTGGCCATAAAAAGCTGCAGAACAAACAACAGTGCTCATAAAGCATATCCATTGGGCTCTGGCCAAACAGTGACTGTGATAAGAGAGGTGAGAGAGTGGGAAAATTAGTTTGATTAACTTTATCAGCAGGAAGGTGAGGAGTGGAAAATCCCTAAGCAGAAGAACAAAGGGGCAGAGGTGATAGAGCAGAGGCTTGAAGAGCAAGGCGGCTTTGGTAAAAAGGAGGAACAAAGGCAGATATCTTCAGGAAGGGGGCTTTTCTCCATTCCACCATCAGCCAAAGAAACAGAGAACTAACTGGAGGTGAGTCCAGCAAGAGGGCAGGAGGAGATTTTCATTGTGTTTCACGGAAAAATTCATGTGAAGGTTGGGGAGAAGGGGTAGGTTAAAGGGTTCTGGCCTCAGTTGCTTTTCAACCAAAACATCTCTGGATTTTCCCAGACATGCCCACTTTCTCTCTCTACCCAGAAACTTTGTCAGGAGACAAAAGAGCTTTTTGGTCTGTTAAACATGTCTTTCCCTATAAAGAGAGAAGCAAGGATAAATGATACTAATGGAGTTGCCAGATTTCTGTAAGTCCCAGACACATGACCATCACACATGGCATATTGACTATGTAGCAAGTAAAACATGACATTGGGGTATCAGAAGCTAAACTATAAATTAAAACTCAATTTCTATTTTTTGGCAATGACTGTGTTTGCCTGTCAAGGGTTCTATGGTGGGACTTAGGATGGACTGAGTATTATGGTCCATTTTTGTGAGGAGTAAGAACACAGGCTGTGCCCAAAAAGTATAAGAGAGAGCTAAGAGAAAAAAAAATAAGTAGTGTCTCAGTGCATCTGCAAGCCTGAGTACACACAGCTCGAGCATTCTCTCAGCAGACAGCAACTTGACAGATAACCAGGAGGGGAAATTGTGTTACAGCTTAGCTAATTTCTTTTCATCAAGAAATATTTAATCTCTCTTCCTACATATTAGGAGATTGAAGCAAAGAACAAGGAACAAACTCCTCCAGGGTCACCCACTAAGAGAAGTGACAGAGATAAGAATAAACTCTGCCTTCCAAATTCCCACACAGACTGACCTTCAAATATCCATCAGTTGTACAGTAAACTTAGAAGGCTAAGGACACCTCAAGGTCACTGTGAGGAACTAAAGGTGACTTGAAAGATAGCATTGTGATTATTGAGGCACAAGGCTCATGGATTTTTTCAGAGATCACCATGAAAAAGGAGATCTCAGGATAAGGGTGATTAAAACACGAATGGGCTGTCATGCACTAGCACAAGAAATAAACAGAAGGACATGGAACAAATACACTGGAGAGCATGAACCTCTATTACAATGACTTAACAGCCTACAGGGAAAAGCCTGGTACTATCCAAGGTTAACTGCTGCTCTAACAGATGTGTTGTGTCGCAAAAATGCCTTTCCCAGCAAGAGACCCCTTCTGAGGAGGACATTGATATGTGGTCAATGATGCTGGTAGGTTTTTTCAGCCAGTTGCCACAGCAATGACCACAGCATTGCAACTGCCTCACTTCCGTACTTTTGAAAGCATATTTCACCCCTGAGTAGTTCTTAACTGGCCATTCACATATGTCATGTTCATTCCAACTTGCATGTTGGTCTCCAAATGGAGCTTTTTTGGCATATTTCTGGTTATGCAGAGAAATAAATTTTGTGCTCTGCCACTGCTGAGAATGAATCCTGGTTTTGAAGACAGCAAGTGCCAGATAATTGATACAAAATGTACAAGCAAACAGTAAAAGCAAGAATACATTCAGGACTAGGACAGAATCTAGCAGCAAACAGCACACAGCAAACCAGAGCATAGTGCAGTTTACACTTCTGTGGCTCCTGAATTGTGCGGAGACATCTAGAGTACACATAGTTGCCCTCTGGTTTTGACAAAAAGAATTTTAGATTTAGAGGAATGCAAAAGCATCAGAGTAGTGTAAAGAAAAGACCCAGGTTAAGGCTGGACCTTGGGACCAAGGACAGCAGAATGATGGAGACTGTGAGCTCCTCAGGACAAATTAGAAAAGTAATGGACTGGATGAAGCTGGGGCCTCCAGCACCTCATGGGAGAGGGAGAGGGAGTTTGGAGTCTCATACTGCTCTTCTGATGTGGTGTGCACTGATCTGAAACCCCAACCTCTTTAAATAAATAAATCTCAGAGAGATTTTGAGCCCTTACTGCAGTGAGGGAGAGAGATAATTATTCCTGAGATGTCACTGCATGCCACCACTGCAGCACAGTCTCTTTCCAATACTGTTCTGTTATCAAGCATTGTAAATCTTTCTGGTGAAGGGCAAAATATTAGATATGTGGAGCTTAGCTAGAAATGCAGTTAAAGTGTATGGCAGTGTTCACTGCTTCCTGAGCTCTTTCCTGGGATGCCTGCATATCCTTTCCCGGTGTCAGCTTTCCTTCAACCTTATGGCATCTTAGTAGTGAAATAAAATATCACAGAGTGACTTCATTCATTGTCTTTTACCTCTGGGTGTCTACGGTGAATTTGTCTTGAGTCTTTAAAGACGATGTTCTTGGTGGATGGATGGAGAACAGGTGTACTAAACTCACTCTGTTTTCATTGATGTGCTTTGTCTTAGAGCTCAGTGTGTTCAGCTTGGAGCTGTATGTCAACATCTCAAACCAGGAAAATCTGACAGTCTGGGAATCACACACGCTCTTGGAATAATCAGTTAGCCATGGTGATTATGTATGTGCTGCAGCTGGGAAAGGGCCTTACAGGAAGAGACTTGGGGAAGCGCAGATGGTCTTCTAGGAATCACTCAAATGCACGGCATTTTGTTTCGGGTAGCAGAGCTAGATTTGAAGAAGGAAGTCGTTTTAGTGAAGGCTTTGGATTCCGAGGCTGATCAAATCATGAGTCCAGAGCCTTGCCCCAATTCATCACCTGATTTAGTCTGGTTTTATCCAAGTGAGTACACAATTTGGAATGAACATTCTTCTTACCAAGAAGAATGGCAAAAATTTACTTTTAAATGGTTCTTTCAACATCTTCCAGTTATCCTTCATTCTTGTGCAAAACAAAATGTATTTGCATAAAGTGCTGGCATTTTCCATATTAATCTCCTCAACTTTGGACTTTACTGAAATAGATACAACTGAAAGGAGTTTTCAGAGGAAATTTCTGCTCTGTGGCTACTATTGCTACAGACCTTGCTGTCCACACTGCACACAGGAAGTTTTCCTGGACAGGCTGGCATTTTGCTGGTTCTTGGCTCCTGCTTGCTCAGCAGGCACCATGAAAGCAGGCAGCAGAGTTGGAGTTCAGAGGCTGAGGAATTTATTTGGCTTCAAATCAGCAGCTAAGCTGGGGTTTGACCAATAGTGTGGCCATATCTTTAGCTTCCAGTGTTCTACAGATGTGTGTCATCAACAAGGATTTTTGTGAGAGTGAGCTGGGCTCTTGCAAATAGAAATGGAAATAAATAACTCTAAATAAATTTTGGCCAAATGCAAAATAACACAACAGAGATCAGAAAACCCTGCTTAGAGATAACCTGTTTGATTGTTTCCTTTCCACAAAAAATGAAAGGAGATGCAATGGGTCCTTTCAAGAATTCTTTCCTAAATGTACCTTTAAAATTACTTTACCTGAGTTAAAAGGGGTCCATACCTGTACAGTGGGCCAGCTCTTACCTGACTGGCAATCAGTGGGCTGTGTGGCTCTGATGGAGTGGGAAAGAGAAGAAAAACAAGGAAAACTCTAAGTATCCAATATCACCTCAGTCTTCGGTATAGATGAAAGAAGTCTGTTCTCCTCCTGATCCTGCCCAGGTGATCACCAGGGCACAGAAGTCACCCACATTTTTCATCTTGAAATTGAACTGACTGTGGGGATGCACTGTATTTGAAGAGAGGCAGAAAACCATCACCCTTGTGGTATTTAGAGCCCTCCAGATAAATTTAAATATATAGATAAATAATTTGGATTTCTAGATAAAATAATCTAGAGGTTTATCTAGAGTAAAACCATCTGCTCACGTCTGCTAAGGTCACACACACATGCCTCATCAACTTGGACAGTATATTTGTTTTGAAAGAGAACACTAAAAATTTCACTTAGAACCAGCCACACTTAATGTAAGAATTACTTACTTACTCACTCTCTCAAAATTTTTAAATGGGAGCACTTGTATTGAGTAATATTTTGAATGTTAATTTTCAAGTATGCTGAACAAATATGATAGCATAGCAGCTGTGTAAAAAGAAGATGGTTAAAAATAGCTCTAACGCCGTATCTGTCTAATAACAACCATTTGCTCATCAGCTTCATGTCCAGCATGACTGTGCCAGTTCAACAGCATCATTTCAGTGCCAGATGCCTTGTGCAAGCACACGCTTGTGCTGAATAAGGAGGAGTCCCAGAGGGAATCCCTCAGATGAGGGTGGGAATTGCACTGCTAAAAGTTAAGAGGAGGGATTTGTGCAGGGAGAGTGTCAGTGGGACAGCAGAGATCAGCAACTGGCAGAGAGTAAAGACATCCACAAAGAGATGGGGAGCTCACCTACCACAGACAAGGTCTGACTGGGAAAAGGATGACCAAAGCTCAGGTGCTGGGTTTTTACTGTCCGTTCCCATGATAGATCCCCCGTGTGCCTCAGGCCATAGACAGCTCTGGGATGTAAAGCTGTCTGTTGAAATGTCCCACAAGACAAGATTAGGCTTCATCCAGCATGAATAATCACCACACCTCTCTACAACAGCACTCTTCAGTAACTGAATTTTGTAGGAGATGTCCATATGCTAGCATCAAGAATGTTCACACACATGTAGAAACATACACAGATAGCAGAATTGTGTTCATTGCGTTGTTTGGATACTACAATCTTTTGATGGACAAACTAATTGGTTTGAGTTTTATTTTCATGTTTCCTGCCCTTATTGCTCACTCTTCAGGGCATGCCAAAGCCACCACATTGTTTAAAATACTAAAACTTTGAGAGCTGCATGTCTTATATCTAATGATCTAGTTAATGATCTAACAAATAGATCATTAAAAAACCTTACAGTACATATTTGCATTAAGGAGATGGAAATTGCAAGCACCATCATTTGCATTTTTTGTTTTGTCTGAACTGAAAGTGTTCTCCCTCCTCCCTCCTTCTTTAAACACCCAGGAAAAAGCACATCTCATTGTATTCCTCAAAATTTCCAGTATCAGAGAGTAAGGGAAGTTAGCTTCTGGTCAAAACCTGCTTAAAAGATTTATGTCATCAAATACATAAAGAGGGATCTTGGGGCAAGAAAATGATGAGTTGTAGGAAAGAGTTGGTTGTAAGAAAGTGTTAACACATTTATTATAGCTCTAGGGAAAGATGTATTTTACATTCTTATCAGACCAGCTGTTAGAGGCACTAAATTTTGAAACTGGTTTTGAAATCCCAGACAGAGTCACAAGATTGACCCAATACTGAGTTGATCAGATCTACTTTTTAACTATCAAATGCCTTGTTACATTACACATAAAACTGAGGACAGTTGTCATTATGGCCTACACATAACAGTGGTATTTCGGCTTGTATTAGTTTTGTTGTCAAAGATACAGCTGTTGTAGGAAATATTTTGAATTTTTAGTACCATCTGGTGTGCTGAAAGAAAAAGAAGTGCTTTAAACTTGGCATAAATCCATTTTCTAAGTGGGTAATATTGGTGTTTTGAGAATGGGGTTGTCAAAGCAGGAGATGAGAGGAGTTGTTTGTTGGGGCTGTTTTCATTGCTCTATTGCACTACAAACCCTACCCCACCTTAATTGAAACTAATATGTTTATGACTCTTACAGGGTCCTCATAATGGCTTGTCATTGCTAAATATATTTGCATTATCAAACTCTTTTTTTCAGGGTACAACTTCTATCTATGCTGGGGCATGACAGACATGGAGATTGCAGAATGCAGGAATGGAGAAAACTGAGATCTTAATCTGAGGCAGTTATAGCAACCTCCCCATGGGGGTGAGTGCATGTTTGATGGCCCCTCTGTAGTGCTTGTACCTCTTTTTGCCTCTCCACACTGTCTATGCAAGAAAAAATCATACTGCTTTAACCTTCTTTTGTTGTACAGATAACTGGTAGTGAGATCAGCCTTTGTCATATAATTAGACCAGAGAGAAATAACTGGGCTTCGGTGGGAATGTTAGATGAGTGCCTATATGTAATGTCTCCTACCAGAGTAATCTCCTGTCATGATGACTTGGGTTACAGGAGAAGCAGCAGTTCTGATGCAATAGAATGTTTCCACATGGGAGTCCTGAAATCTTCCTTCACAGAGTCTCCAGTGTGACTGTGAACATTAAGACAGTCTTAAAACCACAGAAACCATAGACAACAAAAATTAAACAACTTGTTCCAGGGTAAAAATATAAGATGAAAAGTCTCATACGCAAACATTTTCATACAGTCATCAAAACTCCGTTTTAAGGCAAAACATAGACCTCAGCATCCGGGTGATTCAGTCTCCAGAGTGGATGTTATATGTGTCTTTTCAGTAAGGGAGATTTTGCAGTTGCAGGCCATCAACACTGCATAATCCTACAGAGTTTTAGGGAAGCTTCCTGTCTCATGGAGACCAGGAACCCTGTGTGTGTACGCCCCAGCTCTAAGGTGGGCTGTATGCCTGTCTGTCCTGGGGGGCACTCAGAAGTGGCATCATACAAAGCAAGGGGAGTTAATGAGAACTGACTACTTTTCTGTTAAAAAAAAAAAAAATCAGTTAAAAAGAAATCAATTAACATTTTTTGGAGAATCATGCAAAAATTATTTTTCTCTTTCTTCTCATAAACTCCTGATGTGGTATAATACCACCTTGTTGAACCATTAATCTTGCCAAACTATAATTTTTTTTGCTGAAATACTACTAAAACCTGTTAGTATCATCTCTTGCTTTTCCTCAAGGGATTCTTTGTGCAGACAACTGGTTTCCTGAGACCAGACTTACGTCCTGCCTCTCTGTGGGATACTTTCTCCTTCACCAATACCGGGCTGTAATTTAACTTTATTAAGTCTGCAGTTCTGAAGAGCTTCAACAATTAATGCTGAGCATATATTTTATTTTTCATTTCTATTCCACTTCTCTACAGAGCCATACTTTGGAAACGCATCGTTCTCACACAAATCATTATAGTAGGTGCAGAGATGTTTTGAACATGACTTTTAATAAGCATTAGAAATGGATGCTCTTACTCTCAGCATTCAGTACAATTTAAAGACTGCACAAATGAGAGCTCTATCACCACACCATAGAGTGGAAATCAAGCCCCTCAAAACAGCGCTGAGACTCATCCTAATTATCTCTCCTTGGAAAAATACTTGGTCTTGCTGTGGCATTTTGTAGCAGCAGGAGACTATCCTGTGATGATATGCACTTCCACCAGCATTATCACTTAATTCCCTCCTTTTTGAAGGTTTTTATAGGGATTGGGTGCAGCTGTTTTTCATCAGTCCATTCTCATTAGAGTTTCTAAGAATCCTGATTAATTTAGAGCCTGTTTCAACTCCTGGTTAAGGAGATTGAACATTTTGCCTGCTTCGCTCTTTTCACAGTGGCATTTAAACCATTATGTGCAGTGTTGTGAATTTCTTTTTGTTGTTTATGGGCAAATATATGCATAAATTTATTGCTATTGGAGGCATTTGTCTTATTCTCAGAGTCTTAATAATTTCTTTCTTCTTCCCCATCTTTTAATTTCTTAAAATATGTCTAATTTTTAGAATAAGACAAAAATGCGTGTGAATAAATTAGAGGTCTGAGGGGTCTGTTACATACTGAATCCTGGAAAGAGCTGAGTAATGCTAAGCTCCACCTGAAAGCATACCCTGCAGGACTTTCCATTGTTCTACCTATCGGGTTAACTGAATTTTCAGGGACTTAACAATTCTTAGGGGAAAGGGTGTCTCCTTCCCCCCTTATTCTTGAAGGAAAAGGTGTTGAACGGCAGAAGAAGGACACGGCACAGGTGAGAGGTTGCCAGAGGCAGAGAGCCATGAGGAGATGACAGCACAGCTGCATTGGGTCACTGTCTCCCAGGGGAGGCTGGTGAATGTTGTGCAATATCTGGACTTTGGCAGTTTTCAAACACTGAGAGACTCTGGGCAAACCAAAGGGTTTGTGACACCAAGAACATAGCTCCAGTGTTACAGGGTTAGAAGAGCAGAGAATGGTGCTTGGAAGACCAGCAGGGCTGTGGCTGAATGAAAAATTCTTTGCAAGTGCTGAAGAGTAGATCTTAGAACATTAGTTGCCTGGAAGAAATCCTAAATAATTCTTATCCATAGGTTATAAGAATTTCTGAAATATCTTTGTTTTAAATGGCAACTAACTGTCTTAGAAAAAGAAAACAAAAAAAGTTGGTTTGAAAGCTAGTTGGCTCCTGGATTGAGTGAATTTTGTCTGAATCCAGGAGCAAGCTCACTGTTAAAATGCTGAAAAAAATTCATTCACACATACATTTCAACTGTCATTTCTTTGTAATAATTTATACTTCTGCTATTGTTTACTCTGGTTTCACGGCAATGGGAGTTTACAGTAATGACAATGAAATTTGTTCCAAATGGTTATATAAAAACGTTGGAGAAATAGCCTAATTTTTAATTATAAGGGCCTTTAAATATAAGGGCCTATACGCCTTAACCCACTTGTCTTCTACTGTATAAATACTGTATATTGCATAACACTTCTACCAGTTTATTGGACGAAAAGTGTGAATTAAGGAGCAAACAGTTTTGTTCTTAGATTACTGAAAGGGCTAGGCACAACCATCACAGGATTCTTGTTCTAAATACTATTTATCGTTTCCATAAGTGATCCATGTAGTTAGTAATGTCTTAGTTTTATGCAGAGTATCTAATCAGTCTCACACAGCGACTGTATTATAGAGAGAATACACATTGCCTCTAAACTAGGGAATAGGATCATGGCTTGGGGTTCTGTAACCATTTAGGCCACATTTGTAGTTTCTAACTTTCAGTAATATAATTTCAGCCTGACTTTTTTCCCTAAACAGGAGGTTACTTATTTTTTAAAGTGAACACCCTAAACATCTCAGCATTATACAGTGCTCTCATTTTCTCATTGCTTTGCTCCTCCACTTTCACATTCCTGTGTAGTTTCCCCTAAGAGTCATGGAAATTGTTTAATACTCAATTTAGCAATACATTTCCAAACCCATCTTGTTAAAATAGGTCAGAAATTTGCTAAATCAAGTCTGATATTCTTCCCCTTTCCAAAGGGAAAATGTGACCCTTGAGGATGTTAATGCATTTGCTGCTAGAATATTTTAGGACTTTATTTTCAACATTAGAGGAGTCCAATGAAAAAATCCATTTACATTTGGCCAGTAGTTAAAAAAAGTAAGAGCTGTAATACTATCTAATACTATCACATCTACGTTGTACAATATTTCCTTGCCTAATCGAATTTCATCCTCAAATAGGGATTTGATGCAAGGTCTGAAGTGACCAGTGAAACTCACTTGCTTAGAAAATCCCAGTCTTGGTTTTAATGAGCAGCCTACAAAGCTGTAGCAGGAAACTGATGATTTTCAGACATCACTTACAATTCTGGTTTCCTTGTGAAGGAGATACGCTTCACAAACTGGTGTCCACAAGCACATAGCTTATTTTTAGTTTCACTTATTTAGCTGTACCATCAAAAGTTCTTAATTTTTACGGTAGAGTAAAACTCTCAAAGAGCCCAGAATGATGGTAAGTCTACTGGGGGAAGCCTACAAAAGGTAAGAGAGACACAAGCAAGGCTCATTTTACAGATTCAAACAGAAGTGGTTGAGGAGAGCCTAATGGTAAGCAAAGGGCAGAGAGGGGAAGATTACTAAAGAGAGCGGGGTTTTTGGTTGACTGATGTTTCACTTAACTGAGCAAATGAATGTAGTGTTTAATAAAAGAATTAGTTATGTTTCTGATAATATATATGACTGTCTGGTAATTTAGTTAAATTGTGTTAGTTAGAAGTGAATTCACAGTTAATTGATTCTGCTGTTTGCAACAAGGATATGGTTCAGTGCCAGTCGGGGTGCTGATGGAGTAGTATGGGCAACAAAAGTGACTGGCAATGGCCCAGCAAGTGCTGTGAGGTTTGTACTCAGCTGTCGTGACACACTTTCTGCTTCTTACAGCCTTTAGCAGCTAAGGTTGTTAGACAATATTTATAATGCATGGTAAACTTCATTTGTCTATCTAGGTAGCATTGGATTTTCTGCTGCTAAAAACAAAGATGGACCATAGATGCAGGACTAATTTACAAACAGGATGTCTACTCTCCCTCCATCTTGTTTTGCTTTGCTATCAAAACATATTTTCTTTCTGCTAATCTAGAAAATTAAGCTGTAGTAATCTAAGGCTATCTACCCTGAATGAAACCATTCACATGTAGCTTAAATATGCTATAACTTGCATAAACTGACTTCACACCTTTAGCTGATTGATTTATTTAACTTTCCTGAGTGACTCTGTGCAGGCAACCAAAACTGTTTAATTAGTGAAATGAGGACTGCCCTATGAGCTGTATCTCTCACAGCTTCTCTCAGCCCCTATCCTGCACTTTTTTACTACTATGAGCATTTAAAAGCTGGTAAGGGGCCTGAGGCCAGCTTTAGCTCATTGCTTGGATGACACTTTGGACCCAGCCTTTTTCTCACTGCCATAGGATCTTTGCTTCCAGCCCCATTCCTGCAGCACCCTGTCCTCCCACCCAAGCGCAGCTTCCGGTTCAGTGCATTAGTGTCTTCCAGTGTTACCCAAGCACCTTCATTTTTCTTCTTTCCTTTCTGACAAATTTTCTGCTTCTTTATGGTATTATGTTAATTTGGTATTTTTCCTGCAACCCTTTCCAACAAGGATTCTCTTGGATACATTTCCTACTAACACAGCATAAAGCAAAGCCCTGATGTAAGAAATCCATGAGTGCCCCCTCTCGTCTGCTCTCCAGTAAAACATCTCTGGCATCTTTTCCATGGATGAAGAGGACAATACAGTAACTTTGCTTAATCAGTCAATGTGCATTTCTTTATGGACTGAAATGGAATAAAATAGAGACATTCACAGCATGATAAATGTAGACACCTGCACATGCTTGCAGATTGAAAGTTTGAGCTGTCCTTTTTCAGTGGGGAGGAGATTCAGAAGTACAGACACACGTAGTAATAGTTTTTCTGCCTACTCCACATTCCTCATTTTTTTTCTTTGCAGACAGAAAAATGCTTTTGATATTGCTTTGATCAGAGAGATCATAGATGATAAAATATTCCCTTTTTTCTCAGCCTCGCTTGAATCTTGGGATTCACTTTTTTGTGAAACTGTATCTTTGAAATGGTTACACTGTAATATGAAGAAGTTTGATTTCCCAGCTAGTCAGACTCATAAATATTAACATTCTTACAGCCCCTCTAGAAAAATATAGAAAAAGAAAATATGTCTATCCTTTTGAAATGTCCTAGCTGTAGAGAATGGAAGTGCCAAATGGAAGCCACACAAAGAATTACCAGGAGGATGGATCCCCCGTGGTTATTGTATTTGAGCTGCCCTCTTGAGACCCAAGTCTGCTGAGCTAGCAGGGCTCTGTCAGGTTTCTGTGCTGGAGGATGGGTTGGGACAGAGGAGGCTGTGGGGCAAGATGCACTGGGAAGTGGACCCATGCAATCAGTATTCTTGGGGACAATCCCTGGCTGGGAAACTGTAAGGTCCTTGCAGTTAGGTGAACATAGAGGGCTTGAATATGAAAATCCTAATCAGTGGGTTTAAATATTTCCCCATAAAAAGCCCTGAAATGTTTTCATATCAGAAATTGAAAGTGTGCAACACAGCCTGACTTTTGTTCTCTCTTTACCTTGTTTTTGTTCTTCTGCACGGCTTTTAGTTTGCTGGCTGGAAAGTGACCCCTGGAGACAAAGTTAATCTTATTTCAGGAACTGTGCCCACAAAACAGGGAGATGAATGTTGAGTTCTGGATAATATTAAAGAAAAACAAAACACAATGCAGCACTGAAGTCCATGTGAAGGCAGTGCTTCCAAGCCGGGCCACACTGACAGTGACAGGTAATGGAGGCTCTGATTTACCCGGGTAACATGCAAGCCCAATGCTATGTTATCCCACTAGCACATCTAGATGTCAGGGCAGTGACAACACCATCTAATCAATATGATGCTGTGCCTGGCCTAATCAGCTCCACTTCCTTAATTAGGCCAGGCTGGGTGCTATGTTGATATGGCTATGCTGCTTTGGGACTTCGGCAAGTGTTTCTGCACTGCCCAGACCTGTCAGCTTGAAGAGATCTGAGAGGCCACTCCATGCTGTGAGGGACACAGACAGTGTAGTCCTGGTGTTTGTCTGATGCTCAGCCCTTGCTGAACCACCAGCAGCTTGTATGCTTTATTCATGCTGGAATCCTCTCTTGGGAAAATGACCCTGTAGCCACTGGCAGGACCAAAGCACGTTTCAGGGCTTTGCCTTAGTAATTTCCTAATAATTGACTCCTCCATCACAGTTTCTGTCTCCTGGGTGGATTCCACTGAGGAGAGAGTTCATGTCTCGCCCCTATTATAATTGACTTAAAATTCAGTCATCTATGAATAGCGATTCTAAAAGAAATGGAGTTTGATGAGTTCCAGAGGCTTGAGAAAGGACACCACTCCCAGGCCCCTAGGGTGTGTTGACACCAGCCTCCTCCTACTCCTCCTCTTTGCCCAAGTCACCCAGTGAGGTGATTTCACTTATATCTGATCCAGCCCATTTTCTTCCCAGCCCTTCAATGCTAACATTATTTTTATTTTCTTTACAGCTTCAGGATATTTTTGCTTTCCTAGGATACTGTTCCCAGTTGAGACTGCACTATATTGCCTCAAATCTCTGCCAGAAAGAATTACAGATGTTTCAAAGGAAATGTGCAGAAATCATGCAGTTGAAACAGAATAAATTATGCTTAAAATCAAGGAAATGTCCTAATAAGTGAGAAATGCACCAATTGCTCTGAGAGCTTTTTTTCCCTGCCCTACCACCTGTGTTTATTTTTGGAGTTCTTTTTATTTTACTGTTTGGTACAGCAGACAGTTCTTTCACATGAAGAAGTCTGCAGGAAGGCCAAAGTTTGAGAGGATTTTTAGAATTTATGACATTTTCTAGCTTCAGAGTACTTTACTAAATTTTGCAGGTGTATTAGGTGTATTTCTTATTCTGCACAACCACAAAACATGGTTCTGGAGCAGATGTTAGAATGACAAGCCCTCCCTCATAAACTACAGATGGAACACTTGACCCATCAAGCAGAGCCCCATATTTATATATAGCCAATCATTTCTTGTCATTTCACTCTCATCCACCCCAAGGGATCTATTATTAACAGGAACGTCAGTTACTCCACCTTCAGTGGTGGGTTGTAACACACGCCGTGTTCAGAGAGGAGCATTTCTCATTTTTGTTTCCCCATAGCTGTATACCAGTGAAATTGCAACTTCGATGATGTCTCTGGACTCCTTGCTTTTCAATAGCTTTGGCCTTACTTAGCAGTGCCTGTTGCCTTCACATACACATACTCCAACAATAAAAAATACTTGTGGCCAGCTGTATTCCTTTTTTAACTCTTCTTGAAAAGGCTAACCCAAAGTCTCAGAAAACCTGGTCCAACAGAAGATACCAGATTTTTATACCTTTCTTTCCAAACCACAGCTACTAATCAAATATCTGATGGGATCATCACGTAGTCACCTGTTTCAACACCTGCTCATTCCACTGAAGTCATTCTGGAGAGAAGATATTTCCACCCACTTCAGTCAGGAAAATACTTCTTAAAGTTTATCTGAAGAGGATCAGCAAAACGATCAAAACCAAATGTATTTTCCTCAGTGTAATTTAGCCCAAATTTGAATTCCTTTCTAGCTATGTATTTTAATTATGCAAACTAGGGACTCCAAACAGTTTTGCCATGTTAACAGAGAACACAACAAATTTTCCCAGTGCCAAAAAATGTAAATCTTCTCAGCCTTTGCTTGGCTCCCAGACTTACTGTATTTTCATACACCTTAATACTCAGTTGTACCACGTCCATAGCATCACCCCTCACAAAACCAGGATCTTGCTGTCCCAGGTTTGGTTTGTAAATGTGTCATTTTTTTTTTTTTTTTTTGTAGTTCATGAGTAAGCTATAGCTCCCACATTGTCTTTTTTTGTAATATGTGATTCCTGGGTGTCTGGTCTGCGTTTTGGAAGAGGCTGAGCTTTTTCTAACAGAAGAAAGTGTTTGAAACCACTGAGTCAAAATCAATCATGAGCTTCTTCTCAGTGCTCCCCATCCACAGTGTAACACTAAGAAGTGTGACCAGTTAGGGCTTTTATGCCATTGAGATCTGCACATGCTATCCCCTGTCACTTCACACACTGCAACCTACTGTCTCCCCATGTTCCCCTCTGCAGCCATAATCGTGCTTTCTCTGGTTCTGCTGTCACAGCCACATGGATTGTTTTCCTTCAGACTTGAATAATAAGTCAATTAGAGCAGGATTAGCCTCTGGGAAGTGAAACCAGTTACTCACTCTCTCTCAGAATGAGGACCTTAAACGATCTGCTTGAACATTTTCATTCCCTTCCCTTTGTTTTTTTCTTCAATCCAGTGAATCCCTTCTCTTCTAATTAGCTTGCCAGTAGCCATCTATCAAATGTTTCTCTCATTAACTTACAGACAGAAGAGTGCTTTGTAGCATCTTATCAAGTTACAGCCAAGTTTGGTGTCTGGTGGAGCTGGAAAACAAACAACCAATCCATCGCACTCCCAAAAAAGCTCTGCCTGACTCCATGCTATGTTTTCATGCAGGAACAAGCTCATTTTCCTCCCTGGCTGATGCTCTCATTTCACTTCTCTAGCAGTTGGGAAAAATCATGGTGGAGTCCTCTTTTATAAACACCAGCATGCCAATGTTTAGACAAGGGGACTACACTTCTGGTCATGTTTTTCATTTCCTGGATTAAGACAGGCAGAAAAAAATGTGGTTAGCCAATATAAATGAGTTTTGGCTTTGTTCTGTGTTAAAAAGTAAGCAAATCCAAAATATCAGCTGTTTTTCTGTGCCTAGAATTTAAAGGATCAGCACTGGCTCCTTGACATCACATCTGACCCTTGCTGCAACCTCAGGAAAACCTGATCCTTCTTCTGTTGGCCAGGCTGATCATGAGGGCAGTTGTCCCAACGGAGTATCCCCTGTTCTGGATGATCCTTAGGGTTATGAATTTCCCTGCTGCAGTTTCCCATGAGCCTCTGCACCGTCATGTTTAATGCCAGGCAGCAGCCAAGCCCCACACAGCCACTTGCTCATTCCCCCACCAGTAGGACTGGAGAGAGAACTGGAAGGGTAAAAACCAGAAAACTCATAAGCTGAGATAAAGACAGTTTAATAGGGAAAGCAAAAGCCACACACACAAGCAAAGCAAGACAAGTAATTAATTCACTGCTTCCCATGGCCAGGTAGGTCTTCAGCCATCTGTGGGAGAACAGGGCCCCATCACACATAACTTGGGAAGACAAACACACATCACTCCAAACCTCTCTTTCCTCCTTCCTCCCTGCAGCTTTATATTCTGAGCATGATGCTATATGGTATGGAATATTCCTTTGCTCAGTTTGGGTCATCTGTCCTCACTGTGTCTCCTCCCAGCCTCCCATGCACTCCCAATTGCTTGTCAGCTTGGTAGTACAGAAAACAGGAAAAACCTTGGCTCTGTGTAAGCTCTGCTCAGCAATAACAAAAATATCTCTATATTATCAACCCTGTGTTCAGCAAAAATCCAAAACACAGCCCCATACCAGTCACTGAGAAGAAAGTTAACTCTACCCCAGCTGAAACCAGCACACTCCGGGAGCAGCAGCTGAGATCAGGAATGGCAGCTACAGGAAAGGCATGGAAATAGCCAAGGAAACACTCCAGCTGTGAGCACAGCTGTGTGAAGTCTCTCTGCATCCCCTGCTGCTGCCCCAAGCCACTCAGCAGCTTCTCCACGGTGTTTGGAATTTTTGCTCTCATGTTACACATGAGATGCAAGATGCAGGTTTTGCTGCAGGACCTCAACCATCAGTAAACAAGAAGAGGAGGCAGAGCATGACAACAAAATCTGCTGGCAAATGAGTTTTTGAGAAGCTGCTAAGAAAAAAACCTACAAAGGTCCTGGAGCCTGACTGTGGACCCCTTTTAGGTGATTCCTCTGAGTACTAGAAAGTGCACATCTTGTTTGCAAACAGGTCACTGTAACTGTAGGCTGGTTGTAACATGGGACTTGATTTATCAAAAGCATATCAGAAAAGTTTCAGATGAAGAGAATCACAGTATGGATTTTTTCAAGCAAAGCTCTTGAAAAAATCTAGTTGTTTTCAAACTTGGAAATGCAGCTTCTAGTTTCATCTTTTCTACCAGCTGGCTGCTAGGAGCCTGCAGATGCAGCTGGACGCTCTGGGTGCTTTGCTTGGGGCTATGCTCTGAATCACACACTCATGAATCTTCATCTTCTGAACTGCAAAACACATCCTATGTTTTAAAGTTAATAAAGCAAATATCCGTTGACAGGGAATGAAAGGTTAACGTAAGCCAGTAAGAGAGACTCATGTGCATGTGGAAAACACCCAGGCAGTCACCAAGCACCTCTTAATCGATTCTGATGACAGCTTTGCACATAGCGTTCAGCAGCACTAGTGCTGGTCACGACTCTCCCTGCCAAAGAGCTCCCAGCCATCCGGGCTGGACTTGCTGTGCATCAGGCTCTTCTCGACATCTTTCTTCTGGCACTGGGGCTGTGATTAACAGCCTGGCCAGGCTGGGCCAGGGGCCTCTTAATATATTCAGTCTTTTAGAACAAAGCCATCATTCTCCAGGGCAGTTGAATGTGCTGTAATGAACTGAAATAAGGCAGAATGTAAAGGCAGGGAGATACAGGCACTCTGCTGGAAGCAAAGTCATTAAAAATAATGAGCAGTCTTTCACTTCCTTCTTTTTATTAATTTTCTGCAGAGGACAACCTGGGACTTTATTTTTAACACAGTCTCCACTTTAGTAATATCTGTTAGACAGATGGCTACATTTTTTTCCACAACATGCCCCACAATGTTTAGAAAAACAGTTAAAAATATAATTAAAAAAAGGAAAATTGAGCTGCCCCCTCAAAGGGCTGTATTTCAATAACCTCTCTGAATTCAGCAACTCCTGCCATGGTCCATGGTGATCTCATGAAAAGTGATGCACAAAGGTGCCATGCCCAACAGAGTTTAAAGCCTGTGTACATTAACCATCAGTAACAATTAGTGAAAATTGGAATGAATAAAGTTCTGCAGGCTCTTCCTTGGGACAGGTAAGTCTGTAGGCACAGAGTCCTGGCATCCTGATTCGGCTGGGTAAATCAGCCCCGCCCTGAGAAGCAAGGATGACACTGGTGACAGGATCCACCAAGAATTGCATGTCACATTCTGCTTTTGAAATGGTTGCTCAGGAACCTCTCCCAAGCCCTTAGAAAGGTCTGATCATTGGAAACAGGGCTGTTTATTGCTCTAGCAGCTCTCTCTACTCCTATAACTGCAGCTCAGAACCAAAAGGTCAGTTCCTGTCCCCCAGACCAACATTACCCTTGAGCTCCTCTGCCCTTGTCAGCTGCCCAGGCTTGTAATGCAGGGATTTGCAGCCCTTTGTAGACACTGAGGTACCAAGTACAGTGATGGTTAAGCTTAGCTACAAGCAATGTTAAAATATTCCATTACTATAAGCAGAAATGTGGCTGAAATCTTTGCCCCAGATCTAAAGAGCTGTTGAGTGGCAGGTCTGGTCTAAGCACCCCCTGCCCAGGTCACATCCCTGACCCAAGATGCCTTGCATGTCCCCACTGGCACCACTAAGAGGTGACGCCTGCCACCCAGGGGATACAGAGGATACCAGGACCAACATCCCCTCAACAGTGGTCCCTGGGGACTTGGGGCACCTATTAAGTATTTGTAATCCTTTAAATCCATTGTTGCCAGAGGAGGTTTGGGAACCTGAAAGGAGTCTGAGGGATGGGGCTTTTACAGTCACTGCTCAGTTCCTAAAAACCCCAAAGTATGCTAGATGAGGATGGCTCTTGAATCATTGCTTTTCAGCACAGCTTGTTTTCACTCCTTCAACATTAAACACATATATCCCTACAGAAAAATCACCACCACTTGTCACAGCGTTTTGTATAGTCAAATCAAGTCAACGTGGTATTTTCTTAAATGACTGCAGCTAAGCTCCTTACTGTTCATGTTAGCCGTGTTAGTCTGGATTTACAGGGCTGTCACGATGACCTAGCACTGATCCCGTGATAAGTGAACAAATATTTAAGTCTGGGTTGGTTGCAAATATTTGCACTCAAGTTATGCTTTCCAGTTGTAACTGATAAAATGCGTGTTGCTGTTTCTGTCGAGGAAGGTCTGGTGGCTTTTCCAAGATATCTTCCAGCAGGATATCCCTCTGAGTTTGCTATTCATACACTGGCCAGTTTTACAACCATTTTCAGCAGCAGCAGAATGGACACGCCCATACACCAGCAGCAGGTCTGTGTTTCATATCGGATCTTGGATTTTCCATTTCAGATATTTTTAGGATTTCCTATTTGTATCTGTATTTGTGCATATGTGTATGTGTAAAGATATGTCTGTCATGGTTAGGACTGAGTCAAATTTCCAAAAACCTTAAACTTTTCATGAGCAGCCTGAAACAGCAGAGCCTTTGTTTTAGTCAGTTCGCTACAGAAGGCCAGAGGAAATTCAGTTAAGAGAAAAATCTTCCTTGTGCTTATGTATCATCATGTATTAGTCGTCTTCCTCCTGTTCCACAAATTGCTGTGGGCTATCCTGGTATACAAGGTATATACCAGCTGAGGATTTGTTTTTGAAATCCCTGTTGGGTTTACACTCCAGCAGGGCCTGTGCCAGAGACTATCTCTGACAGCTCAGAAGAGATATGAACTGTAATTGATTGTGCCCCTGAGAGCTTTTCTTCCTGTTTGTCTGTGTGTGTGTGTGTGTGCATGAGAGAGAGAGGGAGAGGGAGAGAGATACTTTTATCTCTTGCCAAAAGTGGCTTTAATACAGCACTGAGCTTTTCTTCTTCACTCATGTTCTGAAAGGCTCAATATTATGTGTTTTCATAGTGGGATCGGCAAAAGGCAGCTTTCAGAGAACATCTTGCTTCAGAAATTTCAGAAAGGAGCCTTTTTTTTTTAGTTGAGAGGCAAGGGAGGCAGCAGCAGGGATGAGAGAGTTCAGTTCTGAAGACATGGAAGAAATGGCATTGCAGCACCATGACAGCCCCTCTGCCATGCTGAAGGACTCTGTCAGTAGAGCACTGCCAGATCCTTCCAAGGCAGTTAGAGGGGTCACAGCTTGACCACTCTCTGCCCCCCTGCATGCACTTCCCCTGCCAGAAATCCCAGCCCCAGTATACGGGATGCCATGGTATGGAGCAGGCTGCATTTCACATCCAGCCTGCCAATCAGTGACCTTTTCACCCGGCTGGGAAGCTCCCTTATAAAAAATATAGACAGCAGGATAAAGTACACTCTCAGCGATTTTGCAGATATCAAATTCCCTTATATTCAGCAGTTGTGAAACTAGGTTTGGTGTACTTTGTCCAGTTTTGAACAGCTCCAGTACAAGAAGGACATTGACAAAGTAGAGCAAGTGCAGCAGAGGGCTGTCAAGCATATATGCCTTGGAGCACAAGGCATATAAGGAGACACCAGGAGAGCTGGGATTGTTCAGTCCAGAGAAGAGGTGTCTTTCAAGGGACATTATTCCTGTTGACAAAAAGTAAATGGAGGCATAGAGAAGAAGAAACTACATTTTCAGAAGTGTGTAAGGCAGCAGACAAATGGCAACACAGAAAATTCCACCTGGTTTTTTTCCTCACTATAAGGGTGGTCAAACACTGGAAGAGGGTTCTCAGAGATTGTGGAATTTCCATTGTTGGAGATGTTCAAAACTCAAACACCTGATGAGATCCTGAGCAACCTGATTTAGTTAGCCTTCTAGTTGGAAAGCCAACTAGAGGCAGGGCTCTACAATTTATGTGGTATTTTCATGCACAGCTTGATGATCTTCCCCTCGTTGTAAAGGGCCAAGAGCTTGTCCCTGCGGGGTCTGACTCAAAAAAACTGTCATCTAAGGATATTTCCTACAGTTAAATTTTTGTTGCTTCTGCTAATGAAAAAACTCATGATGATTGTGTTAAATGCACTGCAGAAGCCTAAATAATTTTATCATCCTAAAACTTTTATCAACTGACCTTGTTTTGCTAAAACTTCTGTGTTAAAATTGCTCGAAAAATGATACCACATGAGTCTGACGAACTGTTTTCCATAAAACCATATCAACTGGCATGGCTGATAGCATTGTGCTGTGAAGAGAACATCTTCATCAGTAACTGATGCTTTGCCCAGGATTGAGGGTAAGCCCAGAAGCCTGCTTTCAGATCACTGTATTTATGCCTTTAAATAATAGCACAAAAATGAGCTTTTTTACAGGCCTCTGGAAACATCAGCCAAATCTTTCCCAGCTGGGTGTCAAAGACTGCACATTTACATAATGTCTGCAAAGGCCATGGGAATGGGAGATGCTTAAAATTGCGGCATGTTTATTTATATATTGAACATGGGTTTGGGCATCTATGTTCTTATATGAAAATTATAGAAGTGTGAGTAGCCCACTTCCAGACAAGCGTGGTTATGCTTGTGATCATCCACTTTGCTTATATGTAAAAATATGCTAAAAGTGGGTGTAGACAGCAGGGACTCATACAGCACAGCCGTGCCAGCATGGGAGGGTAGGGTTTCCTCCACTGTCAGGTGTCAAACGCAGCATCAAACAACAACAAAGGTGTGGAACAACATACAAATGAAGACGCACCTGTGTGGGAATTTGCCATGGAGCAGGTATGGGTTGGAGATTACATGGCATTTGAAGAAAGAGACACGGAGATGGAGGGGGAGGGAGAGAGAAAGAGAATAACCCTTAAAATTAGATTTAAAGTGGGAAAATCATAAGTCCTGCCAAGTTCTACAAAGCTACTGCTGCTGAGGACGGGGCTGTCCCCATGTTCAAACCATCTCACTTTGCTGCCACTTACACTGCCGTCAAAGCATGGTTTTCCAGCTGGCTGCATTCCATTTCCCTGGCTAGGAGTTGCATATTTCTTCAAAGAAATCCAATTGAAATTCATATGTAGTTTTAAAAGTCATAAGCCCATCACAATCAGCCTGTGTTGGTTGTGACCAAAATCCATAGGAAAAAAATTGACAGCAAATGTCTTTGCAGTGCAGAGGGTGGGAGGTGAGATTTTGGAGATTATCTAAGTACATGCCTCAGCAGGGCTGATTTTCTTGCACAGGCTGACGCATCACGTCTCATAGTCAAACAAGCTTGTTTGGAACAAGCTGAATGTCTCTGCACATCCTTGTTTTATCACAAAGGCTTTGGGTCCTGAATGAATAAATAATTTTTAAGTGGTATTTCTGGCCAGAAATGGAATATATTTAGGCACTAAATTTGTATTTAAATCTCAGGGAATTAGATGGCAGAACACCTTTGAAAATTTGATCCTGTGGCTTTCAAGTTGCTGAAATGCATCTGTAAGTTTTAGCCAAAGGACCTATCTGATCTTGCCATCTATTGATAGAAACTCATGACTACAGCTAGGAATGTATTTTTTTTACAATTCTTTTCAGACACCTGAAGGGCTAGAGCCATTCAGTCTATGAAAATCAGCTCCTGCCCTCACCAAAATGAAGAGCTAGTATTTACAGGGTATTCATTGTCCCTTGAAAAGCTGAAAAAATCTATGTTACCTTTATTGTTTCTAAAACAATATGATCCAGGAAAACAACTGTTTATAATATTGGAGGATACATTTACTCTTCAAAGACCAGCAGCATATAATGTGGAATGCCTGCTCCATCTCCAGTGCCCAGTTTGAGGGCACAACTTCCAAGAGGCAAATTCTACAGTTTAGGCCCCATTCAGGTTTCTCCACTTGGTTGCCCAAAGAAGAAACTGGCCCAAACTGATCATAGTTAAAAATAAAAAGTAAGTCTAATAAACTATTTGGGGACTAAGAGTAGGGGAGAGGGTTTCCAGCCCTCCTGTCCTTCTAGAGCCTCACTTCTTCCCCACCATGTTTGTTCCTAGCCTTGCCTCTAGAGAGCAAGAATCCGCTCTACACTGGCCACCTTTCTTATGCCTAATGTACCATGGAACAGTTTTCATGCTTAATTCAGAAAGGAAGGCATTTATGGACCACAAGACCTCACACAAAATAAAAATCACAGAGGGAGGAAGGGAGAAGAAGCAGTCTGGCAAAAGGATGGATCAGAAGCAGTAAAAGTGCTTTTCCTTCTCCAGCGTCTAGGGAACTTGTGACTTCTAATGTGGGAGGACTGAAACTTGCTATGTAGTCCTGAAGTTAATTTAAAATACAATCAATGAAGTACTTAAAAAGACTGAACTTCTGTCAAATGAGTGAGCCATTAAAATATGCCCAAAGTATGTCATATAAGCAGAGTTTAATGCAACTGCATGGAAAGAAAATACTTGGAGTCGCTAAGTCTGTACATAGCACAAATCAAAGTGTTGTGTAATTAGAATTATTTTGTCACCATCTTGTGGGACATTAGGGTAACATCTGGCATGCTTCTGATTTCATCTTGTGAGTTCAATATGTGCTGCAGAAAATGGTGAGAAAGTGATAGCTCTAATATTACACTAGTGTCAGTGCACAGCATACTGTAAAATTTCAGATTGTTTTTAGAGCATTTTAGGGCTCCTGCAGTTTTACAGTCCTGCTGAGCAAACTTTCCCATTCACTGGCCAAATATTTCTCCCAAAGTGTGTGTGCAGATTCTTATAAAAGTTGGCACAATTAAGGGGGAAGAGAAATCAGATTGCTAACATAAACAGTTATGTCTTCTCAGAGAATGTCTCTGTTTCAGCCATCTGATTTCAAATGGTTTCCTTAAGCCCTAATTTATTACTTCAAATTCAGAAACTGTGCCTAGTCTGAAGAAGCTTAAGAAATATGCTCCCTCTCTCCATCGGTCCAAGCAGTCTGATGCAGACTTCTCTGAGTAAATGTGAACCAGATGTTCCCCAATCTTAATTTGTGAACTTCTGTCCCAGGTTTCTACCCTGAGTCAGTGCAAGAGAGCTGTGCAGCAGTAAAGGGCTGTCTGGGTAAGCATGCTGCTCCAGACACCCCTTCACTGTCACAGCACTCCTCTTCCTGCTCTTGCCCACCAAAATACAGAGCTCCCTCTTTCCAGGATCACTGCACAGCACCCAGGACAGAAAAACAGATTTGTAGTGAACACACACAAGGTACCAAGCCTGCACAGGCTCACTGTGGCAATCCCTCTGTGTCAGCTCTGCCCATGGACATCACCTCACAGCCAGCCCTCCCGCTGCTGCTGCGATAGCCGAGGACATTGTCCCCAAGAGGTCTGTGAGAGAGAAATCTGGAGTCAGATTGTATTTCCCAACTATTAATAAAACTTCCCTTGGAACAAAAGTAGAGGAGCTGGTGCCATTTTGTGTTGTTCAAAACCACAAATTTCCCCCTCCTGCAATCTGCCAGAATTACAGACTGTTGCAACTTCTTAAAAATACAAGATGTTTTCAAGTGAATATGGCCTTTCTTTGAAATTCACCCAGGGAAAATTAGTGATACACTTTAACACTGATGTTTATGAGGAGAGGGAGGGGTGATACTGACCCAGCACAACCCCATGCATTGAGAATATATTAGCAAGAGTTTCATCCTGCATTTCTCCTGCTTTTTGCAGCAAATGTGTCTAGGAATGATGCTCTGCAGCCAAGGTGATGGGTATAAGCTGTATGCAAGAGGAACAAGGAGGGTCTCTTTGCTCTCAGCCTCAGGGCTGCTCTGGGGCCAGTAAACCAAACAGGTCTGAGACAGAGGGTGACTTCTGCCTTGCTGGCTCTGGCATTAAATTGTCATCACATTTCCTTGTGCTATTTTGGCCTATACTGCTCTCCAGACAGCGTGTGGGCACGTTTTGGAGCAACATGGGCCAGGGACTCCCTGGAGCAAGCAGGGACCACACCTTGGAGAGGGGATTAATACCTACAGTCATACAGAGATGAACAGTGTTGTGCCACTACTTAGTAGGGCATGAAGGCAAGATTTTAACTGATGCCTGGTGAGACCTGTTAAATATCTCTTATTTGTACTGATAATCACATTTTCTTGTTAAGAAGTACCTTTGACTCTAATGCAGGTATGTGGGGAACTGGATGGGAAATCATCAGATTATTTCCTCGTTTTTAACATCATATGTTACCTTATGTCTTTAACTTCTCAGTGTTTTACAATCTTCCTTTCCCAAGGCCTCTGGTTGTATAAAATAGACCACTGATGTCAGCTGGAACATCTTGTTACTGCTATAATGACCTTATGAAATTTGTTACACGTAATAAATGCTAAGAACATAAACCAGCTGGCTCCTGAACATAGGCAGGGCAGAAGGAGGTCTGTCCTGATCAGGACACAGCATACAGCCCAGTGCCAAGCCTCGCAGCTGCACACAGGACTCCTGGTCTCCTTGACAGAACCTGTAGGAAGAACTAGGGCTCTAATATGAGATTGGTAAGTGGCCCGTGATCCTGGGGAACCAGCTACCACACTGCCTCTTGACGATGGGAAGGCATGAGCTCCATACCGACCACTGAAGTCCACACTGGAAGGGAGCAGCTCGCTCCCTCACACCTCACAGACAAACACCCTCATGATGACAAAGCATCGTCACACTGTCACTGGAGAAAAGACTGGGTCAGTGAGATGAGTGAGGATCACTTCCCAGAGGAACAAGCAGGGATTGTATATATTCAAGGGAGATTCTTGGACATACTCTGTAATTCAGCAATTGGGAGCATGAGTTTTTTTTAGGAAGAAGATCTAGATTTGAGACTTTCATTTGCTACTTGAAGATATATAGGGATGACAGCCTGTCTCCTCCTTGCCAAGAGGTCATTTGAATGTCCTCATATTTAATTTTCTGGTATTTTTAGTACATACTTGGCATGGTACTGAACAAATCATTTAGCTTTGGCTCATATGGTAAAGGCAGTATGAATTTCCAGCACAGTATACAGTTAGATAGTTCTTTAAAGTAAAATGTGCACTCAGATTTGCATGAAATTTCTCCTTTCAGAGAAAGTGATTCTTGTGTAGCTACGGGGAATTTAATTGGCAACCTTTCAAATAAGACAGAAGTTTTGAATAGGAACTCCTGATTAAAAAAATACCACAAAAGTTACAGTGTTATACTATTTTTCCTGTATTTCTACTAGCAATAGTAAATTTTGAAAAATAATCACATGCTTTGTCCTGAATAAAATGCTAGAGCAGGGCACATGGCCAAGAACAAACATCCAAAAAACCCTACAGCCTGAGGTCTCAAGCAAAGGGAACTGGATCCCCACACAAGATCTCTGCAACAGTGCAGAATTACATGAGTATTACTGGGATTCAGTGAAGGGGTAGAAATGTGTCTTGGTATGGTGACTTGTGGAATCAGAACCAGAAGTCTTTTATTGTACTGAAGAGTGGTTACACCGATTCACAGAAATTTTTGTAATGTACTACATTGCAAAGATGCCTCTCATGCTTATGTCAGCTGCTGCCTTCTGACATGGAAAATGCCACTGGCTTGATGAGGAATGTAAATGTAAGGGTGGGTAGAAATACTTAAATATTAAAATATCCTATTGCTTGAATGTGCTTTTCTAGAGAAATACCATTAAGATATGACACCTCACTTTTTTTTAGTGAGTAAATCAGAAAGAATATTGTTTTAAGAACTAATTTCTTCAGACCAAGACTTTTTTGGTTAGAAAAGTCAAGCTCATCCAAAAGGTATGAAATAATGTTTTGATGCACAGAACAAAGCACAGAGAAAAAGCCACTGCACAGCACAGAATTGCCAGTAGACACAGTTTTTTAATTAAAATTTTATGATTCTTACAGCTTATATATAATTTAACATGGCAGTAACAATACAACACTGATAACAATGGTGAGAGGTTTGTTTGCTCATCACCTAGGTAAGCTTTTCAGGTAGCCAGGAGCATGTTTCCATATTAAAGCCCTCCCTCTCCCTTTGCTTAAACTGGGTGTAAGATACTTCTGGAAACAGCGCTCCACAGTTCACTTCCTTTGCTGCTTGGAGAATATTCTGAACATTGAATTTCATACGAAGCAATGCTGTCGACAGCTGGTCAGGCAAACACATTGCAGGTAGTGCTCTTCCAACCCAGAGATTATCTCCCTTTTTTATGCCTGCCTATCTGCATTCTCCATAGATCTGTCTGAAAATAATTCCTCTGAGTAAATATTTGGCAGCATGATGCCAAAAATACACCCAGCCACAAAAGAAAAAGCAGCAATGAATCTCTAATCCTGGCATGGAAGAGAAGCGTCTAGAAGCAAAATACCGTGCACTTTCTGGCCCTGCTTTTATGTCAGCACACAAGTTGTGTGGTTTCCCTTTGAGGCAGCAACTATGAATTTACTCCTCTGTTTTCCTGCTCCCTCAGGAGTTAAAGAACTGGGGACAGTGTTACTTTTCTGGCAAGAGTAGTAATAAACCCAAGACAGAAAACAATAATTGAAGGGCAAAAGTATTCTTAGTTAAATACCTTGTAAATCCTGATGAAAGGAGCTAGTGGTGGCTGCCTTCCTAGCCCTGTCAGAGTTGCAGAGCTTCCAGGAACACAAATACTAGCAGGGATGCTGTTTTGTTTTGTTTTGTTTTTTTTGGGGGGGGGTGTTTTTTTTTTGTTGTTTTGTTTTGTTTTAACTGAAGTGTTAAATAAATGTTTTTGCAATAAGCCTTTTCTGCAAGATGCTTTAAATACAAAGCAATAAAAATAAACTTTCTGCTCCCTGATTTTACAAGTACCATTTTCCATTTGTGTTTTGTGCAACCACATTTTTAATTATTGCAGCTTCCAGAGGAAGTGAAAAAAACTCATGGAAAATGATGAACTGACCATGAATGTCATTATTATGATTGATGAATGACTGCCAGAGACAACTGAAGTGCAAAAAAGGATTTAATCCCATAAGGCATAAATATATGCTGCCACTATGAATCACTCTAGTCTTCTGCATATAGAAAATTCATGAGCTCTCCGTGAATATTTCTTGTCTCTGTAAATCAGACTGTAAAATAAGTGATTTCAAAAAAGTCTTTCAGTATTCATAAATGAGGGGTTTCGCTTACCCAAACAAAACAGCAATGATGTGCAACACAGAAATAGCTTGTTTTATTTCAGCTCCTCTGAGAGAGCCACATACTACCATTTATGGCTTGGACTCTTCCTGTTGCATACTTTGTTTAATTATACAAATAAGATTTGAGAAACGTATGTGGACAAGAAAGTTTTGTTTCAGGAATAGAGATAAAACACACACACACACAGATTAAAGAGGAAAACATTTGTTTATTAAAAAGGAAAAGGTTCTGGATGGCAGCACGGAGTCAGACATGAGACAGACGAATGCATGCACAGCTGTTCATGTTTAAAGGTAGAATATAGACATAAATACAGTTAGATCTTTGCTCTGCTCTGCTGCTACAGTATTTTTATACAGCCAATTCAAAGGAATATCTGTCATAACTGAACACAAGGAGAAATTTATCAGAAACAGAGCACAGATTGCATCTCTAGAGCCAGGATAAACAAAGCCCAGAAAATCATCTCAAGCTATGACATTGCAAAATAAACTTAATTGTACAAAAGCAAATCACCTTCTGTGGATAGGAAGGTTAAATGACAGATCCAACTCCAAGCCAGATAGCTTGTACTCTGTTTAAACAAAATGTAGCTGATTTTCCCTGCTATCGTCACAGTTTGCTCTGTCTGAAGGAAAGCCAGTATTGTGGAGCAGGAACGTCCTTTAAAAGCAATAACTTTTTTATTATCTATTCAGCCTATTTGCAAAGCACACCAGAGAGAGATAGAGAGACAGCGAGAAAGGCTGAGGCCCCCCTCACTGTTATTTTTAATGCTTAGATACAATGAGACCATCCTGAAAAATCATAAAGGCTCAGGAAATGATGGCAAAGTATTACAGGAAAGCAAAAGAGATCGTACAAGAGAGACCATGAGCTGGTCCATAGGATACAAATACTCCCCAGAGTTTCCACTCTGTAGCCAGGAGAATATTATCTCCTATTGGTTCTGCCACAGTGACCTTCAGTCATACTTTACCTGCATTAAGTAAGACACCATGTAACTATTCAAGGTATTTAAGTGCAGTTTTTAATATTTCATGGTTCAATTTCTACAAAAGTAGAAATATGGAAGTATATTGTATCATAAAAGTTAAATTTTGAAAAATGCTTTGGCAAGCTTCTTTAGAGTGCAATTGAAAACTGTTTCAATTTATAAATAAAGCCAACATGGATTAACTGCCAACATGGATTATTATGAAATCTCAGTTGTGATGTTTATATGTGGTGCTCATTTTATTGTTCCTTATTTAAATATTCAGTTATCTCACTTGAGAGCTATTTTTGTAAATAGTTTTCCTTTTTTTAAAAAAAAGTTAAAATATTACAGTGTATTTCTGATCCACTTCTAATTCAAGTTAAGTTTTGATAGCCACAGGACATCAGTTTTCATAAATATATTTGTTTCTTCATGGAAATAATAAAAACCAACTCTTCACCTTCCTCCCTAATCTTATTTAAAGCCCTGCAAGATGTAGAAAGCACTTGCAAGACAGTAATATTTTATTCAGATTCTGAATTTCTTAGGGATCTCATGTATTACTGCAATAAAATTGCAAAGACATAACCCACCTTCCTGTTACATGTAACTTTCATTTCAAATAGTCAACAAAATAGGGAAGTTATGCTGAACATATTCCAGGTTACAGGAGTGGAAGAAAAACCCAAACCTTTTCCTCATCTTTTCAAGTATGTCTTGGATATTACAGCCTTTCAGTTAGATAAGAAAAATACATGACTGTCCATCAGAAACTGGCATAGACACATATACATGCTGAAGTCACACAGTCACAGCTCTTCCCATGAATGCAGGATTGACTGATTGCACACCACACGTATTCCAGACCAAACACCTGGGCACATCCTGCTTCTCTGTAGAGGGAGACTACATCAAGATGAATTCTGCTGGAACAGAAACAGTACCCAGAGCCCATATATAACCTTTGGGGAAATACAAGTAGAAGACATGTAGACGATGACTTCATCAGGAGAAATCACAGGTACTGTCACAAGGCAGTACACCATTTCCTAGCACATCAAATGACCTGTTGTTAGATTAATGTAAGAAACAAGGTTTTTTACCTCTAGTCCATCTTTGGCATTTACTATTCAGGTAAATGTTAAATGTGTGCATGCATTCACACAAGCAAGTTAAATACAGTTCTGTCACCTAATATACTGTTATTGACGGGATTGAAAAGATCCTAGAAGAAGCTATGTAACAGTCATCTTTAGCTATTACCATTAGGTTTGTTGGTTTTTTGTTTGTTTGTTTGTTTGTTTGTTTTATTGTATGGAATACTGATGGGACAGTTAAGCATAAACCAAGCCTGTATGACTGTGACCAGCCATGGGCAGCTCATCACATGCAGACCCATGAGGTGGAGCTCACAGTACTCTCATGGGGCATCCTGCTACTCTGTCAGGCATCTTGGCTGCCCAATGTGATGGAAATTCACAGCAATTTCAATTAAAGGTTGCAAGTACAACCCATGATTCTCTTTTTTTTTTTTTTTTTTTTTTTGCATGGACCTTCTAACTGGTCAGCATCATCAAGTCTCCACATTCTTCCGAGCTGGTCATCAGGCTTATGTTTTCCTTAAATTGCCTTCAGGATAAAAAGTTAGAAAGTTGAAATGGAGTGATTGACTAAGCCCTTTTTCCTCAACTAAATCAAAATTCTAACACAGGAAAGTCACAAAATGCCATAATATGCAATTACTTTTTCCCTACACTAGGCTGAAACTCCAAATACAGGATAAAAGAAAGAAAATATTCAATAAACTACAATAAAGTACAGTGCTGTTCTATGCAGAAGTTGAAGTGGGCCACAGGATTTGCTAGAATCATAGAAAATACTTTTTTACTCAAAAAGAATTTCTATTATCCAAGAAAAACATGCTGTGTTGAATATTGCACTGTCATTTTGCTTGGTAGTGGATTTTCAGCGTGCCTTTCTGGCAGTAGAACTGAGTGCTTTCTAGCCTTTAAATGGGCTAAAAAGAAAAAGGTCCTCCTGGGGATAGAGGTGAACTGCAGTTTCCCTTCTGTTAAAGCAGCTGTCAAGGGACCATGCTAAAAGGGAATTGGTTTGAGTTAGCACAAGGAAAAGGAAGATTATTTCAGATTTCTGAATTTTTTCAGTTAATGATTTACAGGGCAACCCCCCAAGAAAAGTATAGGGCAATATGGGTGGATAACAGCAAACAGCACATAGACATGGAGTTTGTCCTTCTGAAGCAGGATTTGCTTCCATAGAAAATATTCTTATGATTACAACCTGCTTGTGTGGTAGTTATTCCAGTATAAGTCAACATATAGCATTGTGAAGAAGTATTAAGAATGCAGTTATTCTGTGCATAAAGAAGTTTAAACATTTTTGCAACATTTGTACTAAGCATATGATACAAAACAAAAGTTCCAAACAAAGGTACTTGGTATCATTCACACGAACATATTTATTATATAAATATTTCATAAATTATAAGATTTTAATTGTAAATGTAAACACTTCTAGGAAAATAATGTTTTATATTCTTATTAATGTTTACAACTATTAAAAGGCACATAGTGCAAAAATACATTTCTGATGCAGAGATCACAAAATATTTACGTACATGTGTTATCTAAAACAGGAGCTGCATGCACTTCTGTGGTACAGTATCGTTTTTAATTAATACATATTGCTAATTCATGACTAACTCTTTGTGGGCAAAAATATGATATAGCTGCCATTTGATCTACCAATTTTACTAGCATGCAAAATAAATATTTGGTATACAGAATGCATATTTTCAGAAAAAGCATGTATAGCTATCTGGTACATAATATATGTTATTATGCAGGTAGAAAATTTTATTCTGAAAACCTGAGAGTTGGCCCTGAAATGCATTATATATGCATATATTTCTACCGTTCTGAACTGTAAAGTATCACAAAACAGCAAATCACAGAGCAACATAATTTTTTAACCTTGTAAATCTTTCATACACTTACTTTTCTCGAAGAAATAATTTTAAATAGCAGATGTCAGAACTGTATTTGCAAACATCAAAAAATTAAACTGAGTCAAAGATGGACACCAAAAACCACTGTGGGGCTTGATATTGCCTCTGTCCAGGTCTTTGACTAAGGTTATTGAAAATTATGTTGAATTGCAATATGAAGGACATATACTACAGCCTTTACTAATATGCCAATTTCCGGAGTAAAGGAGTAAGGTGTATATGGAAAGTGCTTAAGCAAATACATAGTTGTACAATCACATACAAGATGGTATGGTAAACAGAATACACTGCTTTTACAGTATACAGTATGAGAGGCAGGGATTTAGAATCAGTTTTCGAAGCAATTCGTTTCCTTATTTTCTTTTCCTGTACACACAACAGACCTAAGCCCAGACATTTAACTTGTGCCATAGGGACTACAGAGGTTAAACCGCACTTCTCAGGATTACTGCTAGGATTTGAGCACCATGAAGAATATAATGAAAGGGATGGGGAAAATGCTTTTACTGACAGAGAAACACACAGCTCTATAAAACTATCTCAAGCATTTTGGTTATGTACTTTTCTGCTGAAAGTTATTGACAGATAATCCCTAAAAGTTTGCACAAAATTGTAAGTACTTGAAATTATTATCTTTCTTCTCTGTAGAGCAATAAAGCTTTCCTTTCGATATTTTAGTACAGTCAATCAAGAAGACCAGTAGAGTGTAAATTTTACTGAATGCCTCATAAGGAATCACACTGATCAGTTGCAGATAAAGAATTACAATTATGGCAAAATTTAGAGTGTTACCTATGGTTGTAACTTCAGCGCAATTTACTTGCTAATATATGCTGAATATTGAATTAATGTTCCTCATTAAAACCTGAAGGTTTATGGCTGTGATTTATGCACTTGCTAGCCCACATACAGATAATATGACCCCAAGTAAATCCTGAAGAAAACAGGAATTCTTAGTAGTGAGGGTTACAGTAATGAAATTACAGAGATGAAAAAATTAAAATATTTATACATAGCATCTACAATTTGCATGTAAATGGCAGATGTTGCTGCTTTGATGCTCTTAGTACATCAGAGTTCTCATTGTATTTGAAGCTGAAGACCAGTAATTGTGCTGGGAACACATTTTCCACAAAATCCTCCACATCTTCCATATATTTTAGTACCATCCTGGGAATTAGACAAAGACAACAGTCAATCAAGAAAAGCAATTGAAATCACAGTTGTACAAAAAGCTTCTCGAAGTTTGCACACAAGAGGCCTTTTGACAAATCTCACCTGCAAATACTAAACCAAGAGACAGCATCAAATTAGAAAAATGGGCACAGAGATCCTTTATCACTATCACTTTATACCTTGTTTCCTGGCTTACCATCCAATGTTGTCTTAAATGTGCATGCTTGCTGTTCCTGTTCAACTGCTCTTGGTTTCCCATGAGAATCAATTTGGAGGTAAGCAATCTATAAGGATCATGTGTAGTATAATATCTCTAAAAAAATGTGGGGTTTTGGGTGTTGTGTTTGTTTTTTTTTAAAAAGTATCTTAAGAAGATACTGGAAGATCCCCTTCAAAAGGCATTTGCAAAACTTCTAATAAACCTAACTAATATGACAATAATTTTCAAAACAGCTAACAGAAGGGTGGGCAGGCAGTGTTGGTCTAAATTTGATACTGGACAGAGTGATTAAACATAGTTTTCTGCATTACATCTAAAAGAAGACTTAGATGGGTCAGAGACCTTGAGAGTTATTTTTGATTCACAACTAGCTTTCACTACAGTCAACACTTGTACCTTTTCAGGCACAATATTCTGAGCCGTAAGAGGAAGTACAGGAAAATACCACTGACTTACGTGGGATTTGTGTATGTCAGCAGTTGCATAGTTGCCCTGAGCAATCCACCTAACTGTACTGGACAGTCTCAGACCTGTACCAGTCAAATTAATGCTGAACTGTCCCTAGGAAAAAAAAAAAAAAAAAAGAAAAAGATAAGGAAAAGAAAATACAGAGCTGATAAGCAAGAGTTCAAAATACTAAAACACTTTACACTGGCATATCTGCATGTATCATAGGATCATAGTATTATAGGATATACATAAACATTAAGTACTCAAAGGAGTAAAAATAATATGGGTTAGTTACACTGCAATATATCCTTTCTATGGACTCCTAGGACATAGACACAAACCCCAAGTTATTCTGCAGAAAGCACTACCTGTGCATCAGCTGATCTGTAGCATCTGTCTGCAGAGTGTGAAGACAAAACTAACATCAGACAATTCAAATTATTTTTGCCCTTTCTATGAAAGATATTTTCATTTACAAAAAGTACAGACTTGAAAAAGGCAAGAATGAGATTTGTTTTCTTGAAAGACCTTTTTTTTTGTTTTTTTAGGTGTCTAAACTTTTTGGAAACAACATGGTCAAAACATACTGCTGTCTGGAAATTACAGACAAATAATTTCTTAGCCATCTAATTCTCAAATTTTTGCAGGCACACTGTCTAAGCATCATCATTTTAACATCTTCCATTTCTTTTTCAGTATAACCAATAAGACAATTGAACATGAACATAAGTGGAGGTTAAAATAAATAAATGTATTACTAATCTATTACTATTTTGCAATACAAACCATTCAAAACAGATATAGAAGCTATTTATTCTAAAAAATGTGCCTATGCAAATACTCTGAAAACTAGCTTTAAAATAGTCACTTCATATGAGAATAGGAAATACATTATAAGCAACAAACTGCACTACCTTGGTAAAAAAACTGGGATACAGAAAATTATTAAATTGCATTAACACAGAAGTGCAATATGCTGGAAAGAAATACTACCTCCACAAAGAGCCTAATGATTGGTTTAGGCTGCACTACAGTCAGAAAATTGCACACCTCCACACTATTCATTGAAGGCCTGAATTTCTGTATTCAGACCTAGTTTAAATGCTTAAACCACAAGATCAAAGCTTTAGCAAAAGTAAAATTTTTATTACAAATGGTAGCTTCTATGTTTTATTGCCTTATAATGTCATATACATATATAAAATTCTGTGGGTATATGTATGTGTGCATATATAAAATTACAGCGTTCAGCTTTTATTCTTGTGATTCACTAAAATTCCTTTGCAAAGATTCAGTCTTCCATTTTTCAGCATGGCAGACCTATTTTGAGAGCACTTCTGTGTAAAGTTGCTGTTCTTATAGCATTTAACTCAGGAAGAGCTAACATAAACTTTTATGGATAGAACATGTTGTTCTTCAAGTGCCCACAAAGTGGAAGATTTCCATTTAATGAAGGAGAAAATTCCTCAAATGGTGTGGAATGCTTTCCACAGTTAACAGGCCGAAAGTAACTTCTTTCACAGTGAAACTTTGCAAAAATAAATGAGAAGTGTTATGCACAATTATAATGACAGCTTAACAGCTGTCTGACATATCATGCAGCATGCTCAAGGCCAGGGACAGATTTCATGGTTGGAGAGTACAGGAATGGAGGCCTTTTGACTGCATCAAAAGTGTAAGATTCAGTGCGGATCCTACAGATGGAAATGTGTCAGTGGCAAACCATGTAAGCAGAATGACCTCACAACAGAAGTTAAAGATCACAAACAGATTTGTATTGTACTGCACCCAGAGAGTTTGCAGATTGAAAGTATCCAATTGATTTCTTGTCAGGGGTAAAGTCTGCTGAACCTAGGTCCTTCATTTGTACTTAAATTGTACATAAAGTGCCCTCTAGCTGCCTTCACCCACAGAGTTTAAGTTTAGGCACCAAGGATAGACAGACAACTGTGGTTCATGTCCATGCAAGTCTGAGCCAGTCAGACTTAATTCCTTTATAACCAGTGAAAAGAAATTCACTTCAGTTGACCTCATACTAAATTGTCTAATAGGGTAAGATTAGCTGAAGTGTTTTCTAGGGAATCCTATTTCTGCCAATGAGTTCCAAAGTCAGCCTCGGTTGACTAGTTCAGACTAGGGCTACATCTGTGTTATTGAGAAAGGACACAGAGTATCAGCAGACCTGTAGAGCGAAAACGTTGGGTCAGAGAGCCCAACATCTATAAACAGTGCACAAATAGGGGTCTTCCTTTGGACTAGCTCTCTTCTAGTTGCATAGACTGAATCCTCATTACAGTGCAATAAGAGTGTAATAAGATCCTTCCCCTGAGCTCATTACTGGATTTAGCTTCACCCAGAAGGCATCTTGTTCATGTCTTTCAGAACTGCCCTTGAGAAGAGGAAACAAAGGATACATCAGATCCAGAGGGAGGGAGAGTAGTACGTGAAACACACAGAAAACTGGATATACAAACATGGAGCCTACAGGGAAAGGGTAGAGTAAACAATTTGAGGGAGAAACTGTGAGCAGGGGATAGTGGAACAGGAGAGATGAGAGTAAGAAAAGAATACTTATTAATGTTGTACACTGACAATACAGAATAGGAGATTGGTTTAGAATCTTGCAGCTCTAAATAAGTCAAACAAGTATTTTTTTCCTCCCTCTTATGTGAACATTTCAAGGAGATAAGAAATCACTGAATCATTGAATACCTGTGGACATCTGGCAGCACTGTAGCAATCTCCAGCTGTAGCAAACGGTACTGCTCTCCCAAGTATAGTCTGAGCAAAGAGAAAATCTGTGGCTAGAAAACAGAAAATTACTCAACACAAGCTGCTGCATCCAAAGTTCAGGTGAAAACAGTATGAAAAGTCATTAACAGGGTGTTTTACTGTTGGCTTTGGGTGTTTGTTTTTTATTGTTTATTTGGAGGGGGAGAATGTGTGTTTTGATTTGAGAAACTATACTTTATTTAAATTTTGGTTATTGCAACACTAGTCCAACCTACAAGCCCAGATAACTTTCTGAGATATAAGGGGGTTAGGAGGAAGACGGATGCACATTTGGACGCTGTGCCAAGTGTGCTGGGCCACCTTGCTAACTTCAGGCAGGGGCTTGAAAGCGCTGTGAGATTCCCTGTCTATTTATTTAGCGTGTGCCAAGCTCTGAGAAGGGACTAAGCACAGCATAGGAAGATTTCCTTCCACAAGAAAAATAAGTCATGGACTGAAATGGAAAAAATTTATAAAATGAAGATAGTTCACCTATAAAATATGAATCTGTGAGATTCATGCCACTTGACCACTTGGGACAAATTAACATGGGAAGTAGTGGTCGGTTTTAGATTTATTTTTTTTTTACCTTTGAAATTCACATTGAATTCCTACATTAAATAAGAATTTTCTTTGCCCCAAAATGGCACAGCTGGATCTATAAGTGGGTCAAAATGGTAATTTGGTAATTGTGACCATGTACAATGTCAATAGAATGCTCACATTGGCTAAAACTTACAAAATGCTTACTTTTAATTTGCATGGAAGCTACATCAAATCTTATTTTGCTAAAAACTGTGAAGCCAGCTGCTAGGTAATCATTTCGACAGGCACAGTCTTGCCTTCTGCTTCCATTGAAAGGACATTCATATGGATTCTGCAACCTAGAGAATAGCAAAGATTTAGTTTCCCTTTTGACATTTTTCCATAACTTAATATCATAGCGAAAAATAAGTGTATATGCCACATAAAAAAATATTAAATAACAGTTATTGAACAAAAAGTTCAGCTTTTAATCTTGGCTCAACTGAAATTAATGTCGATTGAAGCTGTTCCTACTAAAGTCAAGATAGAAAAAAAATATAATTATTTAGTGAAACTAATATTATTTCTGCCTAAAAGTACCCACATTTCCATGTATGCATTCACATGCCTGGATATTCAAAACAGAAAATCCAGGACAAATAACCTACTCGTCTTTCTCACAGACAGTATTTTTTTGTTATTTTATTTTGGAAGGAATAAATGCACTTCATAAAGTTATAAAATTGCTTATGTACCTTAATCCATATACTTCAGAAAAGTTGTCTGCTTCACCTTTTACCAATGTCAAATATTCTTTGGGATTCTCCAAGTGCATGCCTGAGCAATAGATCTGGAAGAGAACATACAACCTTTTAGCAAAACCTTTATTAGAAAAGGGTTATTTCATAAACATTTGTGTTCATAAAAACTCATAAATATTAACAGTACCTTTATCATTCTTCCCTTAATGTTAAGTAGGTATTCACCATCCTTTCTAATCCCTTTTTTAATCTGCATATCTTTGCAGGTGGTAAGAATTTCACCTTCAAAATGAATGATTAAATCATATTAATATTTCAGGAACAGAACTTACTTTTAGGACTTAATTTTGCATAATTGTGCTCTGAATATATTTATAGCTTCAATATACATAACCTGGGAAAATATTAACTTCAGTAGAAAATTACAGCTGTCACTTACATTCTTCCTCATGGCAGATCCTTCTGGCATTTGGTTTTAGATGTGGCAGGCACATGTCACTGGACAAGCCGTTTTCAGCCATACACTCTACAGTTCTCTCCTTTATCCCCACTCCACAAGATACTGAGCACTAGACATGGATAGTCATCAAGAGTTAGCTTAGAAAGTAGTAAATAATTAACATCATTATGTCAGCAAATTAGTCTTTTTTATGTTGGAGGCAGCTATCAAAAATGAGCTTGCAGATCTGTACTCACTTTGGTCCACTTTCCCACTCTCCAGGTAGCTGCTTTTGAACATCCATTGATATTACATTTATAAATGTATGGGGATGGCTCTACCGGGCATTCTCGGTACGCTACAGTTTGAAGGCCATGGGTATGCTGATTTTGAACAGAATGGATTCCAACACAGTATGTGATCCTCTGCTGGTAGCCAAACCCACAGCTGGCTGAGCACTAAAATAAGCACAGAGATTATTTCTGTGAAACTGAACCTTTCTGCAGAATTGCCATTACAGATAAGTCAGCTCTGATCCTTGCTCTGGCAAAGCCTGTGATCAGATGCGTGCCACCTTGGCTGGCACATCAGTACGCAAAAGTGAAGGTCTACAATAGTTACACATGCAAGGAGCTGGAAAGCTCAACACTGCCCTCTTTTCAGAGCTCACAGGGGTTCCAGAGCCATTCCCTCAAAGCTGCCATGCACACACAGACACGCACACACAGGTAGTGCAGATGTGCAAGGGAAACAAAGCACCGATCAATCGCTTCACTGACATCAAGGAAAAGATTTTTGGTTACTTCAGTGATGTCAGCTTGCAAGACAGTTTCCTGAGAACCAGCAAAGCAATCCTGTGGTAGGGGCAGCTCTCCTATAGCTGGTGGTCACAGGCCCCAGCGGGTTAACAGATGACTAATAACAGATGCTACAATAAGTTATGGCTGACTGGGAGGGTCAATGTGGAGAAAGTGAAGCCATGTTCAAATGAAAGCATACTTTTTTTTTTTTTGTTACACACATAAAGTAGATTTTAGAGCAATATAATATTCTTAAATGTAAAGTTACACAAAAGATGTGTGAGTGGTATAATTACTGTACCTGTGAGAATTCTGCTGTGAACACAACATATTTAGAGAGAGCCACTCTGCACGTTTTGGATGATGGAGGCTTTGTGGCAGGATCACAGAAGCTTTCATCCACTTGGAGCTGGTTTCCATTCACACACCTAATATTTCGGTATATTTTCTTTCTTCTAAATGATGCTGAGCACTAAAAGTGAGAAAAATCTATCAGTTTTTGTACTTAAACTAGACATCTACAGAATGAAATTATCTACTGATTGCCACACATCAGTAAGACCTGGACAGCAATACCTTTTATGACATCTGCTATCAGTGTCAGACTGAATTACTCACTGAATCAGAATCCTTTGCATTGTTTTCAAAGTTCAGATACCTCTAATCAGCTAACAAAAAAACCAACACTGTAACTGTTGGTTGAGACAGAGGAGAAAATGAAAATCTCAAGCCAAGATGATAGGCTGAGTGTAAAAGCTCTTTTGTATGAGAAGAGAAGAGCCAAAAAAGGATTTCAGTAAAATATGAAAGGAGTAAGTTGGTCTTGAAAACAAAACAAAAGGTATCCCTTCAAGCATGTACATATTACACTGATAAATAAAATGAAAACTCCCTATTAATTAAGCCAGTACCAGCTTGGAGTATCAGTACATGTTGAGCCTGTGCCTTTGCCCTCAGGGTCCTCAGACTCTCCCCGTGGCAAGCTGTTGGAATGGAGAGTCATCACAGCTTGGCCAGGACAAGATGAGAGCCTTGCTGCCACCAGAATCCAGAAAAGTGCGGGTACAGGCTAAGTAATACATATCAACATCATGTCCCCAGCTACAGGTGCCTCAACTAAGCTGTTTGGACTTGCTGTGACAAAGGAGAAAAACTTGCCAGTCTCAGCAGAGGCAATAATCAATAGCACCACTTACTATGGGCTGCTGGCCATCCTTGCTGACAGGATGCACAGCTGGCCCACCCTCAGCTCTCCACCAGGATCCCAAGGTTGCTCATCCCCAGTCTGCATTGCTGTAGGAGTGCTTCCTTTCCAGGGGTAGCACTTTGCATTTGTCCTTGTTGCATCTCATGAAGTTCCTGTGGTCCTATTCCTGTAGCATGTCCAGGTCCCCTGTATGGCAGCCCTGCCCTCTAGCAAACCAAACAGTCTCCTTAGTTTGACACCATCTGCAAACCTGATGAGCAAGTACTGAGCCCCAAGGAGCTTCTCCACAAAATTCGCTAATCTAAGTACATTAATGAAAGAAGATGCAAAATACACACTTAGGCTTACAAACTTCATTTAATCTGACACCTGTAAACATGCACAGACCCAGCTAAAGTGGGGTAGAGTTTGAGAAAAAAAAAATCTGAAAAAAAATTCACTGACATTAGGTGGAAGCAAGATTGTAAGACTGAAGGAGAAATTTAAGCGTTGATGCATGACTAGGTTATTAAGTGCTTATAATCTCCAAATCTTGCTGTGTGATAATGTTCTTTCTTGAAAAGGTGAGGTGACAGTGAGGATGGCAGGCAATCAGAGAAAGCAGTGTAAGGAGATCAGTGAGAGACTTACCTAGCTGTTCAGAAGACCTGCAAGATACTGTGGCTCAGCAATGGAAGCCTTAAATGCATTAAGGCTTTAAGAAACCCTTGTTTCTCACAGAACAAAAGTGTTGTGTGGACTTGTATCAGGGGATGGAGTGTGGATACAGTTTGATGGTTTGACTTACAGAAATACCTGTTCTTTTAATGGCATGGAACAGCTCAGAATATTAGGCACATAAAGAATAACCCACTCATGAGATAATGGGGACAGGCAGAAGAATTCTTTTCATGTTGCTTTATACCTTAGCCTTGTAGACATTCCTCTCCTTAGGATAAAAATTCTTTGTCCAGTCTACCAGCCACAAGCTGGAGGAACACTAGATCTGGAAGTAACTGTGTTGTGATTGGTGAGGCAAGGAAATGACATACAAGCATTCAGAGCTAAGAGAGTTGGGCAAAACACTGTGAGTTTGGTGCAGGATGTAGTGCACCAGGAGTAGAATACAGATGGATAAGCACCTGAACTACTACTAGAATCATGGAATCCACCAGGTTGGAAAAGACGACCAAGATCATCAAGTCCAACCCTTGATCCAACGCTGCTGTGGTTACCAGACCATGGCACTAATTGCCACATCCAGTCTCATCTTGAAAACCTCCAGAGATGGTGAATCCACCACCTCCCTGGGCAACCCATTCCAATATCTGATTACTCTCTCTGTAAAAGATTTCTTCCTATTCAACCTAAACCTCCCCTGGCAGAGCTTAAGACCGTGCCCTCTTGTCCTACTGCTGGTTGCTTGGGAGAAGAGACCAATGTCCACCTGGCTACAACCTCCTCTCAGGTAGCTGTAGAGTGACGAGGTCTCCCCTGAGCATTCTCTTTTCCAGGTTAAACAACCCCAGTTCCTTCAGCCTCTCCTCATAGGACTTGTGCTCAAATCCCTTCAC
>JAWWES010000041.1:28521216-28551545 GCA_035583135.1 Lophotriccus pileatus
TGCCTGGCTGCTCTCCAGCCACTCTGTGCCCAGCCTGTAGCGCTGCAGGGGGTTGTTGTGGCCAAAGTGCAGGACCCCGCACTTGGCCTTGTTGAACCTTATCCCACTGGAATCAGATCATCTCTCCAGTCTGTCCAGGTCCCTCTGCAGAGCCCTCCTGCCTTCCAGCTGATCAACACTCCCCCCCAACTTGGTCTCATCTGCAAATTTGCTAATGGAACACTCAATACCCTCATCTAAATAATCAATAAATATTAAACAGGACTGGTCCCAGCACTGACCCCTGGGGAATACCACTGGTGACCGGCCACCAGCTGGATGCAGCCTCGTTCACCAGCACTCTCTGGGCCCGGTCATCCATTCAGTTCCTAACCCAGCACAGAGTGCCCCTGTCCAAGCCATGGACTGCCAGCTTTTCCAGGAGTATGCTATGGGAGAAGGCTTTGCTGAGTCCAGACAGACACATCCACAGCCTTCCCCTCATCCCCCAGGAGGGTCACCTGATCATAAAAGGAGATCAGATTGGTCAGACAGGACCTGCCTTTCCTAAACCCGTGCTGGCTGGGCCTGATTCCACTAGTGTACTAACACTCTGTGTATAGGGCTGTATATGAATGTGGTGAGAGAAGGGAACAGAAAACAGGAATTCCAAAAAAATGGCAATATCCATGTGGAAGAGGTTATGAAATAGCTGGAGGATACAGTGAAACACAATGCATTTGCAGTGGAGAGCTCCAAATACCCAATTAGAATATAAAAATACTTGCTGGGAAAGGAAAACTCACCATCATTCTTTGAAAGTGTATATTTGAACTAAAAGGACATTCTGACTCACTTTCACTAATTTCTGATTTTAACAGCAACATATGAGAAGAGAACACTTGGAAGAAATATATATTTGTCCCCATTTCTCAATACAGAGGAATATGTACGTCCAAACTGCATTACTATAATCCAGGTTTTGCAGAGCACCAGAAAATATTTTATATATTAACACTTGTCACTTCTACAGAATTGTGTCTCTGAGACTTTTGAGTCTTCTTTCAGGGATGGTTGCCCTAGGAACTTTAGCAGTGCAGCTTATTAAGATGCCACAACTGTACAGTGAGAGACAGGCTCTTTTATAAACCTTTTCAGGAATTATATATAATGTATGTTTGCATAAATAACAAAAGTTATTAAATTTTTAGCATGTAGAAAATAGTCATCACTTCTTAAGAAATGACAGCTCTTTCCTAAAGGTAACAGTGGATTTTCTTAAATATGAAAAACCATATTTGGTAGGAGAACGCTCAGCTTTATTTTCTTATCTTGCTTCATAACTGGTAGAAGAATAGTGAGTTTTATTTTGCTTTTTATTTTTTCTTTAAGAAGAAAAGATGCTTTAAGTTTTAAGATGCTTTACATCTTCCATACAGAAAGTTTTGAAAACACTGCTGTCCAAAGATTTTACCTCCAAGTTGCTACTTCCACATGACATTTCTTTTGAATTTCTATTCTTGAAGACTCCTTTTTAAGATGATATTTCATAATGAGGATTTATTAAACATCTTATGCACTGTGTAAAGAACTATGTAGAGACAGTCCTATCAATAGGTACCTGCTCAGAGCTCCACCAGAGCTTTTCTCTACAACAATAGATAAGCAAATCCTGTACAAGAGAGTAAAGAAAGTCTTAGACATTTTCGGTCACTTTTTAAGTTTTGCAAATACATTTCGAAATATACAGCATGGTTACTTGTTATTCAGCAGCACAAAAATAGCTATAAAAATGCATCCAAATGTGAAAAACAAACAAACAACAAAGTTTATGTATGTATGACATATGACATTACTTGTTTGCATCATACAAGTTGAAAGCCTTACTTACATCTTCCCATTCATCTGCCAACCACTGGTAGGCCGTGCAGGCAGGCAGCCAGCAATGCCTCTTGCTAGCAGGGCGGGTCTCACGGCTACACATTGCTTCACTCACTTGCCCCACGCCTGTCAGCTGACAGTAGATGTCCCTTTGCTGAATCCCCACTCCACAGGATACAGAACACTAAAATTGATCAAAATTAGTTATGTCAGTGTGAAATGAAACTGTCCCCAGAAGGGGATACAGTTGTCATTATTGCAAGTTCTTAGGATATTATTTAAAATATACTTCACAGGCCTTATGAGTGTTTCATTGTACCTAAAGAAACTGATGTTGAAAATGCAAAACTACAACTAAAATAAAAATTTTAAAGAAAGACAGAAAACAAGTGCTACTGAGTTACCTAAGTGAGCTCTCTGCTTATTTCACAGTACAGACAATCACTATAGGCATATGCAAAGTAAAAGTTTACATTTTTGCAAGATCAAACATTTGCAGCTCTGAGGTTACATCTTGCCTTTAATTAGAGACTGACAGTCATGTCTGTTGTTTTAAAATGCAAATATCATAATGAAAAAAAACCCTCAGTGTTTCGTGTTAGAAAATCCTGCAGATGCTGCAGTATGTTGAGGACACTTCTCTTTCTTTTGAATGCCTCTTCTCATTCTTCATGGTCAAGGCATTTCACTATACCACTAATGCTTACTGAGATAGACAGATCCCTTTTACACCAGTCAGAAGCAGGACTAGGTCCCAAAGCCTACCTAAAGATTCTCAAGCCTAATCAAGTTCATATTGTTCTATCGAGTGTGGCCAAAATGTGGAGAGTGATAGCATGTCTTTACCAATGTGGGGTTTATGTGTTGAAAGAGTGAGTGAAATGCAAAATATTGCAATGTGCTCAGTTACACGCAATTTTACAAGATGAGAAATGTTTTATAAGACCAAACCAGCAAAAAGATTGATACTTGTGCCCACAAGCCCTTTTTCTTGTCCTTCTCCCGCAAACCTGGCTTCATTTCAATATTGATTAAGATAGCGAATACAGTGATACTACTGAATCCATCACAGGAGGTAAGAAGTAAACTTTAAAGGTAAGTTGAGGAAAGTCTTAAGTACCTATTCAGTACAAATTTCAGATTATCAAATACTTGGTTTTTACAGACTTTTTCTTTACTCTCAAAAGAAAGAAAATACAATGAACTACTTGCTAATTTGTAGATTTCATTGTGATGTGCATATAAAAAAATTTTCCTGACAATTATTTCCATTGAAGCAGTGTGTCATCTTGTCTTGTACTCTCATGAAGAAGATAGTTATGTCAGATTTTACTTACCTCTTTCCATCTGCTGGCCTTCCAAGCAGGACATCTTCCAGCTCTACATATTTTATGTGTTCGTGGTTTTTTCAAATGTTTGCAGTTTTCTTCTTCTATTTTAGATTGGAAGCTATTAAAACAATGCACATCACGAAACTTCAAACCTTTTCCACAGGAAACAGAACACTGAAAAGAAAAGTGTTATTTCATTACATTACTAAAAGTCTCAAAGTAGTGAGAAAACTCGAAGAAGTTGTGGTGTCACCCAAAATGGACTGCGACTAAAGGAATAAGTTTCTGTATTATGACATATCTGAAATTTCTGTGTAAGCTCTCTTGTACTGAGCATTACTGATCAGGTGCCAAATATTTATCACATCTTGTTCATTCATTGATGTCATTATTGACAAATACCTGAGCTCAGCCATCTGTATCCACGCAGGAGAGAGCTTGATACTACGACCTCACAAGAACATGCTCTAGCAGACTCCTGTTTCCAGCATACTGCCATTTTCATGTAAGCATAATGCTTATCATAAGCATTAAAGAAAGGAAAATGCAAAATCACGGCTATGTGTCTTTCCAGCTATTAGGCTACAAAGCCATGTTTGCTTGGCATCACCCTTCCATGAGCTTTGGGTATCCTGCTGTATGTGGCAAAGAGGCAAGGGAAGAGGTATAAAGTTGATACCATCAGTTAAGGTGCAGTCCTTGGAGGCATGGACTTCCCCTGCCATTCCAGTATTCTGTTTCCTCCAGAAAGCTGCTACAGTGTATACAATTGGCTCTAGGGTCATCATTGCTTCCTCCAAGGTAAAACTGATAGGGCTGCAGATATATTCTGTGAAACCCACCATGGCAGTATGCCCTACTTGTGACTAGAGCGTGTCTGATGGACCAGACTCTTCTGGACAAATGACCATTCCTCTGCTAAACTGCTGGGCTGCTGCCAGACTTCAGTGAGGCTTGCTTTTAATACTTCACATCAGGGCTGTCCTGTGCACCTGCACTACCTGCACCTGCTTGCTTTCAGTATAAAACCTGGCCAATATTTGCCTAAGAACAACAGCTGGGTGACAGTTTTAAAAATATAGAACAAGCATCTATAATAAATTAACCTGCTAGGAAAGAAACATTTTTCACAATAACAACAGTTTGTTAAACAGAATCTCAGCTGACTCAGTTGTCCTCAATACTGCAGCAATTCCTATGTGTCCTTAAACATTCCGATGTGTAATCTTAAAGATTTAATTAGAACTGCCACTCTGTTTAAAATTAAATCTTTGCACAACAAAGCAATACATTTATCACACAATGCAGTGGGTAGCATGTTATGCAACTGTATTTACAACAAGATAAGAGCACTGATTTGGCCACAATTTGCCTTTTATATGTCTGCTCTAAAATCTCAGTGAATAAGAGTGTTTGTTTCTACATTAAATCATTTTGGTCTCAACAAAACCTTTCAATTTATCTTTTAAAAATACTGTTCATGTAGTTTTACAATTTATGTTTTATTAATTTGGAAATGTCTTTAAGATAGGTAGATAACCAAATTACCTGAAATTTTAATAATGTAGGTCAGAAAACTTAAAACTGCAAACCATATCATTATAAAAGCCTCTCAGAAAACTCAGCTCTGAATTAAAAGGATTTATCAAAGCAAGCAAAATAACTTGCATGCATGAAAACTAAAATACTGTTGTATTTTAGGAATTTCAAACATAAACTGTAGACATAAACTCTAAGGAATCTTCCTTTTAATACTTTGGTAGGAAGTGAAGTGCAGCACAGAGTTACTCAACCTCCTCCTATGAAGCGTTAGGAAAATACTACATGTCCCTCCTTCCTCAATGGCTTTCCCCTCTGCAGAATAAATCAGACTCCAGAGTGCTCCCTCAGTAGGTCTTATACTACGGAAATATTCACATTTAAATAACCTTTTCCAGGGAGCTTTTCACTCCATGTTAATTTAATGTTATGTTAAAAACTTAAAAAGACATGTTCAACAGGTTGGGATTATATAAAAAAAATCTTAAATACATTAAATCCTTAAATGGTGTAAGTTTTCCAGAAATACAGGGACAGCATTTCTGCATATAGATTTGCTACCTTATTTTTTCACATATTCATCAAGATACAGATCCGATTTTCTCTTTCCATAAATCCAAAACTCCTGTTGAATAGATCTTACACTGACAAAAAGGACCTTCACAGTGCAAGACATGATTCAACAGTATCCTAATATTATGGGTTTCAAATTAAGAGCTTTTCAATTTGCTTTTTTGTTGTTGTTTTGTGTTTTAGTTGCATTTTTTAGCTTAATTCATGTAAGATCATTGTTAAATTCATTACATTAATGTGTTGTTGTTCTGAAGGAATGAAAGCTCCTGATAAAAGCTAAAAGACCCTGCCAGACATTAAGCACTTGTAAACTTTTGCTTACATACAATTGTCAAAACTTAAAAACAAATAAATCACCAAACTAGGATGTACCTCCAAGCAGTTTTGCTAGAAACAAGTTCTTGGAGTATTTAATCTTCTGGAATTTCATGGAGCAGCTCCTACCTGCTTCAGCGTGGTTCCACAGGGCCAGATTCTTACAGCTGCTGCAGTGACTGTCTCCCACCAGCAGCAGTGTGAGGAATAGAAACCTAATTATCTCTAAGGACCAGATCCTTTACAATTTCAATGAGACCTTAATAAAATTTTGACAACTAATTCAAGGATTGTTATTCTTAAAGCCTTGCATATGTATCAGTTACAGAAGCACCTAAGTTGCCCTGAGCCACAGCCAAGGACCTTAAAAAAGTTCACTTACTTAAAAAGTACTGAACATTCTAATTCTACAAGCATGCACAATCATTTTAACAGACTACCAGCTCACTGCTTTACATGCCCATAAGGATGATCAGCATTCTGAAAAGAGATTTTCCTCTATTTCTAATAACAAGTTAAAAAAAGAAGGTGATTGCTCTGAGCATATACTGAGCACACAGAAGGTGAATGAGACACATTACAAAACACAGTGATAAGTGATATTTAGTGCAACTAAAGAAAGAAAAGTGTTCCTAATTTTATTTTTTTTTAAGATGTGAAAAAGCTAATACACTTGTCCTGGATGTAGCAGATCCAGGATCGTCAATGGAAAGTTCAAGAGGATATATTACTCCGTATGTACAGTATTCTCCTGAAATTGGGCATATTCTGGCTTCATTCCTTAGATAAACTACAAAAAAAAGATTCTTAAAAGGATCATTTCCTCCCCAGGTGCCTTGGTATCAGATGCAGGCGTAGGTGTGTTCTTTACCGGATAGTGACTCACCTTTAGCAAGAGAAATGAAGACTATTCCTGTCCAATACAACTTCTCATGTGAGGCTCCTGACACGTAGGTGTTGCCTGTCCTCCATTACAGAGAACGAATAGCAAAGCAGAAAACCAAGTCACTCAAATGCTGAATCAAAAGCTTTAATCAATATAATAAAGTGGGGATGACTCAAAATTTCTGCAAGGGCAGAGCATAGCTCCTGCTCAATCCTTAGAATGAAAACATAGAGTCCATAAAAGATCCTTGTGTGGGACTCCCAAGTGCCTAAAGGCCTCTAAGCTTACAGGGAGACATCTTGTCCACTTCTGTCCCACTGTCAGTATTTTCTTTACAGAGCTACATACTGAACCGATCTAAGGCACTACCTGACCAGCTTCCCTTCAGCTCCGTACCAGTAAGAAGTGTCGAATTCTCAGTGGTACAGGCGTAAAGCTTTGTTCTTGCTCTGGAAGCCACTTTTCATGCATCCAGCCTATAGAATATTTCTTACAAGGCTGAACTTTGCCCTCCATAAGTCTGTGTTTCTTCCTGAAGCTCCCAACGTGTTATTATGTGGTCTGTGTAGAAAGACTAGGGAAAGTACAACTGCACATAACTATGGCTGCTTGATATCCCTCATTCAAACTTGAACATGGTCAAGAACAGCTCAATTTACAGCTCAATTTTTCTACAATGTGGTTCCACTTGTATGACATTCCACACAATTGGAGGTTTATGGAGAGAGAGTATAATTTTCCATATATTTTCTGCACATGTAGAAAAAAAAATAAATCCATAAAATCTTTAGATCTCACAAGAAATTTGAACATTTCTTTAAAAATTGCGAATTTAAAAAAAAATCCTGTAACCATTTTGCACAGAAATTCTAGCACTGTCTCAACACTGGCAAACTTAATATTTCCCATATGCCATGTACTTTTAAATATATAAATCTGCAGTAAAAGCTGGACTTCATTACTATTGTTCAAAGTCATTCCATAACACTGGTAACTAGGATTCATCTGTTTGTGTTTTCCTCATAGTAATAAAGTTCTGTGAGGATCAGCCTGATGGAACTCCTGGTGCTTTCTGTGGCACAGATGGACTCTCATACAGGAGATTATAGGAATATCAATTCCTATAAAATTGAGGGTCTTTCTGCAGCAGACATGCAACTTCACTAAAAGCTTTTTGATTCTTTTTCTATTAATATTTAATTGAAAATTTGAAGATATTGTATTGTTTGGGGGATTGAACTCCAAGAGTTTGGATCTGTACCAAATTTCCTTAGCCTTTTCTTTAAAGGAAGCTTTCTGTAGTTTAGCTGGTGGCTCAGTGGGCTTCTGGATACTGAAAAACGGGCCAGTAAATGCAAAGCATGTAACAGTTTCTCTTTATATTCATATTAGATATATAAAGACTTAAAATATGAGTGACTAGTAGTACTGTAACTTTACTGGGTGTGGCTGGGATACAGTTAATTTTCTTCACAGTAGCTACTATAGGGCAAGCTTTTGGATTTGTGACTAGAACAGTGTTGAAAACACATGGATATTTTAGTTATTGCTGAACAATGCTCACAGAGCATCAAGGCCAGTGAGGAGGCTGGAAGTTCACAAGAGGCTGGGAGGGGACACAGTCGGGACAGCCAACCCCAAGGGTTATCTCAGAACAAGTGATGTTGTGGTCAGCAATAAAAGCTGTGGGGAACAAGTAGGAAGGAGGGGCATGTGGAGTGATGCGTTTGTCTTCCCAAACAATTATCACGCATGATGGAGCCCTGCTTCCCTGGGGATGGCTGAACACCTGTCTGTCCATGGGAAGTGGTGAATTAATTCCTTGTTTTGCTTTGCTTGTTGATGCAGCTTTTGCTTTACCTACGAAAGTTACTTTTTCTTAACCCATGACTTTTCTCACTTTTACCCCTTCAATTCTCTGCCCCATATCACCAGGGAGAAGGGAGTGAATGACTGTGAGGGCTTCAACTGCCTACTGGGGTGCAACCACAACAGTAGAAATGAAAAAGTATAAAACTCATTCCAAATGTTAAAAGGTATTTTCTTCCTCTCTGTCTTTTTTGATCAGTAATTTCTGTGACTGGACATGAAGATCAGTTTAAAACCTACAGGATTAAACATGGTAGTTGCTTGTCTGACTAACTGCATTTTGATGATCTCTAATTGTCCCAAAAAGTCTGTTTGGACTCTTTTAAAACTGTTCTAGAAGTACACTGAGATCACTACTACACAAGACACTAATAAAACAAAATGTTGAGCATTGCTGAGTTGAGAGTTACTTTCAACTTTTCATTTGCTTTATTATAACTAGCTCCTCTTGTGCCTGCCTCCTCTGCTAGCTGCATTTCCCCAGGGGTTTATTGTGATGCTTGAGCACAAGATACACTTTTTTAGCTAAAAGCATTCAAAAAGTTGTTCTTTCCTTTAAGAAGCAACACAGACTCTGTAATTAGGTCCTACTAATTCTTTGACTCCGAGTTAGTAATTCTTCACTAAAACAAGTACAAACACTTGTGCCATTAACTCAAACACTCAGAAAGGACCTGCTTACAAAGGACCAAACATTCCATCACTGCTGAGAAAGAGCAGATTGAACTCCAAGAGGTATATATATATATGTATGATTTACTGTTACATCCAAATTATATGTCAACTACAGAAGTTACACTGAAGATACTTTTATCTCATTTGAGTACAGCTTGATTTCAAAACTTTAATATTAATGATGCTCAGAAAATGTTTTGATTTGATTAATCCTCCTTACAGCTGCAATCTGCAAGTCTGCATTGCCACTTTTCTGAATGTGCTTTTGCAGCTATAGCAATGGAAATGAGGAAGGCTAGGCCAAGAAGGACTTGAAGACTTCATCCAATCCATCATGCTGTTTTGAATCATCATGAGTTTGAATCAGCTGTATCTGGACCATTCCAGTCAGTCTTGTCTTCAATGACAGGGATGCTACAGCCTACCTTGCATGTATTTTTCCACTGTATAACCATCCTTACAGTTAGAAAAAGTACCTTATGATTTAATGACACCTCTCTTACCACTGAAGAGACTACCCTTAGAAGACTTAAACACACTCACCTCTTTCTGATTATGTGTTGCAAGAATACCCCATTCAGTCCATTCTTCTACACTTTCAATCTTGAGAAACACAAGCTACCCCAGCCTTTCCTCCAAGTCTCTTACCATTTAAGTGGCTGTCCTCCAAACCTCCAAATGTCTGTGTGGCTTTTTACGGGGAGTTATCCAAGACTGTATGCTGTATATCAACTAAAGCACTAGAGTTAAAATATGCTATGACAAAAAGCATATACCCAGTATTATTCTCCTTCATTCCAGTTCTTTGTAGCCCTCCCACTTTGCAGAGTTCTAGATGGCATTTGGAAGATAAGATCTAGAGTGAAAACTTTCTGCAGTAATATTTTCAATCCCACAGCTAATGTCATGGAATCTTTGATGTAAATGCATAATAAACACACTTCCCTCTTGTAAGTACGAATCATATTGCCATAGGGCTGCAATACTACAAGGCTATGCTCTGATCCAAACACTACTTAAATGATGTTCCTACCACACAATTTGACTGGATTTCTAAGGTCAGTAACATATTTTGTTCTGTTTAAATAAAAAAAGACTATATTTCTAAACTGAATTTGACCACTTGTATATCAAAATGTGAAAGGGGAGAAACCGGCACTGAAACCTGAAAACACTTTGCAAAGTTCAGTCCCACAGCACAGATTCAGCTCCGTGACAGTGACAGATGGTCTTCCGAGTTCAGTAACACAGTAACACAAGGTTACTGCTGGACTTGTCAAAAACTTTTGCAAGCATACCATGAGGTACTGTAGCTCATCTGAAAACCAAACCACACATAGAAAACCCAGCAATGCATGGTCTAATCACACCTCTCTAAACCAAACAGGTTCAACTTTTGTTCAACTTTTGTTTTCCAAGGCTTTAGGCAGAGTCAAAAATACAGATATTCTTCTGTTCAAACTCTAAAGTGAGATTTCACAGTACAGGTTGCCAGTTTTATGCCACAAGAAAGGCACAGTTTTTATGTGTTGCAACTACTACTTCCTAAAAAAATACAAATTTAGATTATCTGTCCAAGATTGACTCCCCCATGTATTTTTTAGAGCTGCCTGTAGTCCCTTCTGAATCCTTGCTAAATCTGGATGGCCTACAATTCCACAACTGCTTCCTCTCACCTAAATTAGTAAGAAAACTTTTAACAGCTTGTGGAATTAAATTTTATCCCAGATCCTTCCCCAACCTATATAAGCAATAATATTGCTGAGATCTGTAGGGACATTTTCATGAGGAAATATGTAGATATGTTTAAGAATCTGAGCCTCTCTATTCTAACACATGAAGAAAATCATCCTTCTTCTTTTGTGACTGGATCCTCCAAAAATACCATAGTATTGCAATTATAACAGTTAACACTTGAGTTATTTCTAGCTAGATTCTCCAGATAACAATCATGTTTTTCTAGTTAACATTGGACTAAACTTCATCCATAAAATATAATTTGATATTATTTTTGCACTGGAATTGCAGTACTTATGACACATCTCTCTTTTGTGTTCAGATAGCTTTCTGGTAGAAGTACTGCTCTGAGTTAATCTTATTTATAGTGTTACTTTAAAATCTTACATTTGAAGACCATTGTTCCTCCCCAACAATTTCATCTCAATTACTTGTAATTAATTTAAAAACTTGCAAATGTGGTATAGAATAAATGATTTTTGTAAAGAAAAGCACTGTTGAAGGCCAGTTGTCATTATTTTTCATGAGGGAATTTTGTAAATTTGCTTTTCAGAAGCCATTCTCTTCAACACAGCAGCTCAGGAAGGACAGCCGTAAATGCTATTACCTACTGCCATCACTGGAATGGAAGTCAGAGAACAATCTGCCCCAAGTGTTATCATCAAATACTGTAATTTTTTAATTCAGCTACAAAAGAAGGCAGCAATCATTTTCTCTAGTCAGCCCAAGAGGGACTTTTTTTTTTTTTCTTTTAGCCTCATCACATATTCTGGCTGTGTAATAGGCTGAGAATCAGGTACCTACATTGGTTTCCAGCACTTCCAGGTATATACTGTGGATATTAACACCAGTATTCTCCAAACCAACCCCAGTGTGGGAATAGGAGACTCTGCAGTGTGCTGCAATACAACCTAACAGCCAGTCTGTGTGTTCAGCTGAGAACAGAGTCTGTAGTGACTCTTTGAGGTCATCTAACCTGTCCACTGTGACTAATTATGACTAATTCCTACCCATACCTTTTCTGTCAGGATTGAGTACTGTACACTCCATTAAAAAGCAGCTTTTTTCAGACTCGTTTTAAAAGAATTTTGTTTCAGCTTTCATCTGAAGGGTAAAAAAAACACTCCTGAATAAACCATTTTCCAACCATGCTGAGGTGTATCTATTTAATTGGCAGACATAAATGAGAAACTACGTACATATATATAAGCACAGAAAAAGTAGGAATTATGGAGGAATAAAGAGGATTAAAGACAGATTTTAGAATTCATGTGGATAACTGGAAATAAAAACTGCTATAAGAGGATATATCTGGTATCTACTAGGAGTGTGCTAATGTATTCCTTTGAAAAATAAAGACATCCTGATTAAAACAAAGTCAGAACCATTAGCACCTATATTGAAGGTAAAATGATTTCACGTCTGCAGAAACCATCTACTGATGATGTTATAGAGAAATTTTACAGTATTTTAAAGCTGACATCACATGGTCTGAATTTTTTTGTCCACTGTAGCTGGCAGTAGCCTTAGTGAGGGAAAACAGCAATCTGCCTGGATGGCAGATGAACAACCATACTTTTTGCAGCTGTTGGAAAAATCAGAACCAGAACTCTTGAAATTCCATTAATGATCATCCACAAAATTTATTTTATTCATTCCAGTTAGATTTGTGAGTAAGTCTTAATTTGGCCTACCTCTCTGACGTCTCAAAGCACTGTCCATTACCTTGAGTTCAGCACAAATGAAACAGATGACCAGGTCCTTATATGAAAGTCCTATCACATCTTTCCCCCTCAGGATAAACACCACTATTCTGCCCATTACTGCCTAAAGTCTGACATCCTTCTTGATGCCAACTACAGAGCATTTGAAAAATAGACTGTTACCACACTCAGCTCCCCACCTACTGTGATACTCAGCTAGGTTTCACTGTGCTGTGTATTCACACTCTGTCTGCATATATCTCATAAATGAGACTAAGCTTTTCCAGCCAGCAACCTTCTCTTTGTTTTACCTACATGATACGCATAACACAACAGACCTTCAAACAAGCTTTTAGCTGTTACAATAACACAAGAATAGTGGATTATGGAGATATACGTCTGGGTGTGGATTTAAAAATAATAACCATAATTTTATGAGTTGATGACTAATGTGTCCTCAATAGTAATGACATATCATATTTGGTATCTCATTTAACTCTTCCTTTATATGTTCCATTTCATCTCTCAATTACAGTAAAAATTTAATTGTATAGTTATTCTTCCTGCCTTACTTGCCCTTGATTTGAATCAGCTGCTCTGCCTGGTTACCACCTGAGCATCAGGAAGCCAGTAGGTATTTCTGCCTCCTTTCAGCAGCCATTTGGCAGGCTCAGCAACCTTGCGTGCAAGTCTTATATGCCACTGAAGGATCTGCATGTACCTCTGGTAGGAATTCCACCATTAGCCATTATTCAAGCAACATTATCACTGTCATTCATGACAGTATATATTAAAATGATGAAAAGTATGATCAGCTTACTAATTGTTGTGAGGGAGGGAACAGATAAACTGCATTGCTTAGCCAGCATTCCTGCAGCACATCTGGTACGTGTACCTAACTTTATCATCTGACAGTTGAATGATACATACAATAGACAGATGGCTGGGGCAAATCACAATTAAAAATACAGAAACATTAGTAAATTTAAAAAAAAAAATAATCCGAAACAAAGAAACAACCTCCCCAACAAGCAATTCTGCCTTACCTTTCCTTCTGAAATCAGTGGCAATTGGGAACAGAGCTAGACACTTACTAGGTCTTTCTGCAAATCTAATCTACAAATATCAATTTGTGTTAGATTTACAAAATCAAAAAGCAGTCCTGCTCTTTGCCTTCGATACCTTCTGAAAGAGCTTCATACAGGCACTTTCACCATTACAGCATTGCAGACATCAAATTGCTGACTTGTCCAGACTTCAGCAAGTCTCTCCTCTCTTTACCCCACAGTCATATAACACTGCTAATACATTTAAGTGATTACATGAAGGCAGCAGCACTGGAAACAGTGAGTAAAGTGCAAGCATCACCAAAGGAGGGTAGCAGAAATGGAGCTAGAAGAGCTTAGGGAAATCCACTGTGAGAAAAAGAAACATGGGGGTTTCCTCCCCCTTTACAATAAATGGGCAAATTTCCAGATACTTTTTCCAGACAGAGAACAACAGATGTATCTGTGTCTATCCAGCAGTTGTGTTCACAAACCTCCATGAAAACCCAAAGTGAATCCATTTCTTGCTTCCAAAAACTGGATGCAGTTTAACACACTGTATCACAGGGAGGTTAGACTCCTGCCTCCTGTGAAGCTGGGGAAAACTGAACAAATACACAGGAATGACACAATCTGCACTCTCATTGAAAAGTAATTTTGGCCCCTTGAGAGGAATGTTTTGTTCATAGGTCTTCACAATGCAGTTGTGAAGTTGGACCACATTTTTAACATGATGGAGGATCTCTGTTATGGAAGTTACATTTGCACAAAGGGGTTGGACAGTAAAAGAGCATTAGTTTATAATATTTTCACAATTTAAAATTTCATTTTATTATCTTTAGAGCTAGGGCCTTTTAATTAACCAGTTACAAAAGTAACTAGATATAATGCAGTCTTACAGAGTAGACAAATTTGTTTCATCCACGCTTGCAAAAACCTAAATGTGAGCAGAAGAAATCCTGAATGCCAGCAAGTGCAATTTCTGATTTATCATTTTTATTCGTGTTAGCAATAGCAAAATAATAGCTCAGAAATTAAAAGGCTGACAAATACATGATCTCTTGCGTGTTTTTCTGCCCTATAAAAAGTATCACTTCACTTTTTTCATTTTATTAAAATCTAAGATTTTGTATTTGAACTTTAAAAGACTGAAAAGACAAAGTAATATATACTGGAACAATATAGCATTGCCAGAATTTTTTCAAATTTTTTTAGAAGTATACAAAATATAACTCTTTCTATGTCACTGAACTAAATATCACCTAAAGAATTATGCCCTCCCCTCAAATTTATATGAAATATTAATTTGGCATGAAAATATATTTTAGATGAGAAATGAAACATTTTACCTACCTTCACGTGTTGAAATCCAGTTTGCTTTTAATATAAGCCACTCTTCTGTGTATTTTCAATTTACTAACAACCAAGCTTTCCAACATTACATTTCATATGCATAAATATGAGCATGCATGAAAGCTTCCAAATGACTGATTCAGCAGGAAATCTAAGTGCCCAGCCCTGCTCTCACTGAAGTGAAAGGGCCAGATAGATACATGCTAGAACATATACTGATACGAATATCAGGCTGTTTTAGTGGAGTCACCAGTCTCCCACACTTACTGGTTTTCAAAGAAAGGATTAGGAACTCCTGCAATACAGAACTAGGGAACATATTGTTCATTTTCCAACCCATGACAGGTAATAAAAATATTTGTGTACTGACGCTCAAAAATGCTTAGAAATGCTTACACTTTCATATGTTTAACAACTTTTAAGTGTGGGTCTCAAAAACACTTTGAACCAACATTTATGAGTTCTGACTGTGGTTTTGGAAACTGCCACATCTCACGATGATTTTCACACTGATCTCACCACCTAGAACAATTCAGCTTGTCTGAAAGTTCTAATACACCAGTAACTTCAAACTCCTTTCATTGTCATTAAATGGCTGTATGTATTTAGGCACAGTATTAAGGACTACCTGCTTCTTTTCCACTTCCATGCTATTCTGGTTGTTGGGGTTTTGTGGGGTTTTAATTATTATTTTTATTTTGACTATGTTACCTTCTACTTGCCCTGTTTCTAAAAGCAGGGTCTGAAAGTTCTGCAAACCTCTTCCTGAAAAAGTGTTTTGGGAATGTAAAAACCCATGATATATCTTTGAGATTAAGAATGGAGCTTTATGTTATGATCCTCAGTGTTCTATGCTTTTTGTCACTGACTAACTGGGAGCAGGACTGGGCCATAAAACTGAAGCTCCAGCAAAAGTTTCAACAGTTAGGATTTTTAAGCTTTGTCATCAAAGATCATAGGCCAACTACCTGTTTCAGTAATAGTATTTTTTTTGCCTTTAAGAGCTTTCCCCATGAAAACAATGTCACTAAAATACGATATGTAGTTAATTTCAACACAAAGGTTACTCTAGAGTGAAAAAACCCTCACTTTCAGCAAAAGTGGTTAGTTCCTGTACCACCCTTTTATTTATTTTTTAAAGACTTTAAAACATTAACATTCCTTAATAAAGGACACAATAAATATAAACACAAAGCCACACAACATGCATGAAAAAGAAGGGTTAAAATGCAACTGTATTTCGCAGACACAAGTCACAGTCATTAAATTAAATTATCACACACACATTATAAATTATTTATTATTTCAAGCTGTACAGGCAACATAGCACCAAAAAGGACAAATTTCCTTTAAACTTGATTAACATTACACAAATATTTTCTTTTGAATTTTGGAAACAAGTATTTTCTTTCATTTTTATCAGAATGACCTAAATGAAATTCACTATCCCAAGTCTGCTTTATGACATTATTTGGGCAGTGACATATGTTACCAGTTATCTCTGGAAAGGCCCCCCACTATCAATTTCCAAAGTTTTAAAAAATGAATAGCAGACGCTAACATTAAGATTTCAGGCCATAGCATATTAATTTAATGTGCTGTATTGGCAGTGAGGTATTTTGAAGTTCAACATTAGGCAGCAGCAGAAGTAGAGGTCAAGACTGAAGCTGGTTTTGAAAACCAAGTTTACTGATTCTGAATTCCCTTTTAATATAAAAGGTTATTTTTAAAGATATAAATACTTTTTACACATTAGAAAAAGTGAATGAAGGCACTTATCATACATAAAAAGAATTTTTGCATTACAATAAAAACAAATAAATATTTTGCTTATGCAAATTTGGGCTGTTTCTGCTCCTGCAGAAGTCAACGGGATGCCTGGCAGTAACAAGACTGGAAGGATACTGGGACTATTTAAAAAAAAATAAATTCATATTCATTAAAAGTAATAATAGTTTTCTTCCACTACTGCAAAGACAGAATTACATCAAAATTATTCTGGAGCAAGTAAGTAGAAAACTGAAGAAATAGAAAAGCAGCCACTTTAAACAATATTACGTTATATGTCTGAAGGGCAGTAAGTAATAGCAGTAACACTTAAAGGCAACTTTGAATATGATCCACTTTTTTTATATCTATTTTCTCTGAATCACAGGTAATACTTATGAATTACATAAAAATCCTAAGAGTGAGGAAAAGATTTTTTAAAAATTTAAATCTATATTTTATGGACATTTCAGACAAACAAAATATAACTATCTTCTGTAAGGAGCTATGTATTCTTTCTAAAGAAATGGGAAAGGATGAAAAGCAAACATGAATTTCAAGTTAAAATAATTCAGGTTAAAATGTTTACCATAAAATTTAGGTAGCTATCCACACTCACATGAGAATGAATGCCCAAAGGAAATCTAAAATTTTCAAGGTAACATGAACTGCTACCACCAACTGTCTAAGAAGAAAACTTACTGTTTGGCTACCTGGATCTTCAAGGGTCTTTGTAAGCACTGAATAACCATAGGGGGCCAAAAATAAAGTCAAGCTCCTAAATATATTAAAATTCTTGTCATCCAAAAAATGTGAAGCATGAGGGTATTGTCTTCCCATACACGAATAGCTTATTCTATTCCCCCCATGTAATACCTGCCCACACTCCCTAAAATTTTTAGAAAAATATATAAAAATTAAAGGTACACATCACAATAAAAGTGTATATATATATATATATATATATAAGAAATTTTGAGAAAGTTAAATTGTTTTCTATTGTGCAGGCAACTAAGTAGGTGGCATAGAAAGGAAGATATGACCATTTAACCAAGAGATAAATACCAAAACCCTAAAGAAAACTAAGATAAAAAGGTAATGCTTCACTTAGTCAAATACAATCCTTGACATGAAGGCACCATAGAAAACCTCCATTAAGAAATGCATACTAGATGTGTAGAAGAGTTATCACTTGCTGAACAGCAGAAGGAAGAGTAAAACAAAACGTGTGTTCACATTACGCATTTTGTCCAGGTACCAGGCAAGGGCTTTGGCACGGGAAATCTCCTAACTTGCTACAAATTATGTCAAATCCCAGCCAAGTACTGCTAAAAATATTTTATTCTCTAGTATGCTATACATGAAAGCTTTTCAAGACTGTAACTATATCTGTGCTATATATCTGCAGATTTGTTGTGCCTAAACAGAACCACTGATCCAACCGATTTGATTGTATTCCCACAAAACTTTTTGTCAGGTTACAGACAATTGTTTGGCTAAGAATACTACAACATGTGCATATGGGAAATACTGCTCAAAGGAAAAAAAAACTTAGTATTGAAACTAACAAAGCATCATTCTTGAACTCAATTAAGATAGATTATTCTACAACTCTTCTAGCACAAAATTGTTAAATCTACTAATTGTGGTTCAGTTTAAAAACCTTATGGTGTCTTTGCAAATTTTTAATACTTTATCTTTTCATGCTTTATGTAAAATACAACTGGTTGTCATTAAGCTCAGAAAACCAGAACTACTCTGATGAAAATTAATACAATAAACCAGAAGTCTTACTGCATGGACTAAACACATAAATCCAACAATGCACTCTGGAAAGAAGGGATACAATAAAAATCTGTACTAGAACAAAGAATTCTTAGCTAGCTGTCAGAATGCTACGCAACTTTTCTTGACGTTAGATAATGTGACATATGGTTTCCATACTTTTTAGCTTCTACTTTCTTCATTCTTTCATGAAGTTTTGGAATATTGCCTCAGTCCCTTCACCAATGAAAATAGAGCAGCGGTGGTGCACCTACATTAAAATAAGCAGCTATATTTACCTCAAGTATTATTTAACTCATAAATACATTACAGATATGTGTACATCAAAATATATACATCTCTACTGTCATTTCTATATATCAAAAAAGAGGTGGTATACTTAAATACATAACGATTTGGAAATTAAATTGAAATCAAATGTTTCAAATTTTGAAACACTTGAATTTAGGAATGCTTGTATAATATTTATCAAGCTCAATTACATTAAAAATTGACACCAACATTCTTTTTTTAAAAAAAAGGCAAAGTCCTTCAAGATAATGGACTGGGTGCAAACCCACTCTGTTTCCTCTGGATTTTGGTAAAAAGGCAATCAAGAGAACAACAGAGGAAAAAAGAATGAACATGATTCAGTTCTTACTAAAGAAAATTCACTTAGAAACTTGAAGAAAACTAAGAGGGCAGAAGACATAAGCCACATTCTAAAAAGATCATTGTCAGAGTCTCTCAGTGACCTCCAGATCAAATGAATTTAACTTAAGGCATAAGGATGCATTTCCTAATCATCCTACCTGTAAAACATCAGAGAGTCTTTCTGGTTTCAATATCATTATATGAAAATACTGGCCTGAATTAAAGATTCACAGATCAAATGAAATCAAGAAATCAAGTTTCTGTGTACGCATGATATTTCTGAGAAAGCTTCCTGGAGTGGTACGAGCCTTCAGAACCTGAGATTTACGTGCCTCACATCCATTTGGACAATTGCAGAAACCAGCAAGAGCAGAGTACAGAGCCTTTAAGCTTGTGACGCTCAGCTCCAGCAGCCACAGACAGACATTATAAAGTCTAACAGCCCACAGCTGCTAAACTGCAGAAAGCATAAACCAAAATTCTGGCTTTAAATCATAAACAAGCCTTCCTTGCAACTGCTCTATTGTGCATTTACAAGATATGCTTTATTTTAATTACACTGTGTGGAAATAATCAGTAACTGAAAGAAATGAACTTAGAAGGCTAGAAGTCTTTTATTCTCAAATATATAGCAATAGCTATTGGAAGAAGTTAGAATCATAGAATCACTAAAGTCGGAAGATTTCCAAGATCATCTAGTCCAATCTCTGATTAATCATCACCTTGTCAACTAGACCTTGGCACTACGTGCCATATCTAATTGTTTCTTGCTAGAATTCTTGGCTAGAAAGAAGCTAGAATGCCCCAATATCAAAGAAAGCACAAAAGATTTTGACAACTGCTAAACCAGAACAATCCTTATGCATGGGGATCAGGTTCTTGACTCAGTGTTCTGAATTAGTTGTAGCTAATTTGACGTTTTCTCAATCTATTTCTGTTAGTGTCTAAAATACAACAGCAAACTATCTTGCTATGAAAAAAATGGAATAATCCATGAGTGAAGCTTTTAGTTCAGATATGGTTTAGATAAAGCCACATCAGAATAAGGAAAAGTTTTAAGCAATTTTGATACACATTCTGAACCAGCTGGGCCAGAGAAGAGCCCATATTCAAGAATGTCAAGGAGTTGTTCCCGGTAAAGCAATTAGTCAGAAATTCCCTTCTTTCTACTCACCCTCTCCATGCATGTCAGAAGGAAAAGGTGGCAAAATCTATCACAAAAAATTAAGCTACAAGTGGGAGTTCTTGCATCTTGGTTTCTGCTTAATTTTTAACATTGGAATCTCACTAGTAGATACAAAAGTGCACTGCATTGCTGTCCTGACACATAAATATTACTCAATACTTTTATGAAAAATATGAGCAGTGTTTTATTGGTTCTTGCTGTCTCTATAAAGAGGGGAGTATGTGTAAGTATGACAGGCTTGAGGACCTGAGTCTCCAGTCATTAACAGTTCCCTATATATTATATATTAGCATATATTATGTCAAAAATGCATAAGACAGTCAGGGCCAAACTAACACATCCCTAGTCAATCATGGCTAAACAAAGTTGTTTGTGCTAGGCCACAGTAATGTTCCTGTGACTAAAGCTTTTATTGCTCCTTTATAATAGTCATTCTCTATGAACATATTTTGCTCTTTTTAAACAGCAAAAAAAAATAACTAAAGATTGTGTGTTGGCAGCATTCAAACTAGTTAAATTACTGAAATGTGACAGCATATTCAATATGTGAGCCTGCTTCTGCACAACACCACATGATAGTGTAATGAAATGAAATCTTTTACAGATTAACCATTGTCTTTCTGACAAATAGAATCAACTCTAAACTTAGTTTTTGAAGGATTAAAATGGCTTTTCACATCAACTGAGATATAAACCAACATGAAAATCTCTATAAAACTAAGCCATATGTAACATTTACAATACAGGAGCTTACAGGTAACATTAATGCAGGACAAACTGCATCACTGAAGGAATGAACAGGCTGTGAATAATTCTTGCTCTAAAAGGAAAACAAACATTGAGTTCAAAGGAAACTGTGTGCTGAACCCTGCTTATCTTCTCAGGCAGGACCTGAAGTACCCACATTTATTAAGCATTAGCAAATCACCATTAATTATTTGGTTAATGGCTAAATAAGATACTCTAGTGCCTGCTAAACACAAACCAAAACTCTGTTTTGCATAGTGGAAGAAAGAGATAACTGTGGTAAACCATTAATTCAAAGTTTCATTTTTCATTTCTATTTGCAATAAATTAAATAGATTAGATAAACATTAGTAAATTATGATATTTGAAATTGGAAAATACTTTTTAAATGTACCCATATTAATTCAAAGAACGAAATCACATAATTATCATAATAGAAAAAACAAACAACTGTTATCCCAATCCATCTCCCAGGATGTTAATGACAGGTTTTTTGCTGATTTTGATGAAACCAGAACTGGATCCAACCTCCTTTGATTGCCATTATTCTCCTTAGAATTTAGCACAATAATCAATGTTGTTATCAAATTCACAGCTTGGGAAATATAATGTATTCTATATTGCAAAGCTTGCTATTATTACTTCAGTATGTTAATAATATGCTAGTGGCATTCTTAAAGATTAATGGTGACTACAGCAGGCATTTTTACATATTAATAGACATGTAGACAATAACATATTATAGTTACATACAAATTATACATAGACAGCTTTAATTAGTCCCTATTTTAAAACTACTAATATAAACTTTTATACACAAATGTACAGGTAATATGGAGTAAGATGTTTGATGACAGAGTATAATATACATGTGCGTAAGTTATTTTATACTTAAATACACTGTAAGAAAAAAGTTATGCACTGAAAAGTTTGGGGGTTTTTTACAAATATAAATATGTAGATAATACTACAGCATAAATTACAGCATATACTTTTAAATTTAAACACAGATCAAATCATAATCAACCCTTCAAAATAGAACAACTATCATGATTTCTGGTAATTTTCAAGATATTCCCCATAATCTTTCACAGGGGATGATACTGTTCCCACTGAAGGAAATGACTGCTTCTCATTTAATTCAATGACTGCAGGAATAATTTCTTAATAAAAATACATAGACTATATTCCACATGCATTAATATTTCACCATTATTAAATCAAATAATAATATAACATTTAAAAGACAAGGGAAAATAGACTGACACAAAGAACAAGAAAGCAAAAAATAGTAGTGAATGCTATCGTACCGATTTCCACGGTCCCCGATGCCATGAAACATCACCAGGGCAAGAATGCACATTACATTGTGCCATATTAGGTGGCTTGTCTAGAATTTCACAGTTTTGATCACCCAACATTTGGCCAGTAGGAAGCTGACAAATCACCAGTCTTGTTTTTATTCCATCTCCACAAGTCTGAGTACACTGAAATACAGAATTTTATATGCAATAATTTTCTTAAGAGAGTCATCACATACCATTAAACCAAAAGATAGAGTGATAATCAGTACATGTTATTATTTACTGTGTTTCTTTCCATATTCCCCTGACATCCTATTCAAGAATAAGGACTTAAAAGTCTAATCCAATGTAATGAAAAAAAATTCTCTCACTGAAACACGTACCAAACTATATTTTTATGATTTATCGAGTGATTTTCTGCAGAAAGTCTCAGACTCTACTCTGTCAGGGAGAAGTAAACATTTGTGAGAATAAATGTGCATGTGTATCTTTCTTTACTAAGAGGAAAATACGGAAATTTGTCTTAAAACTAGTTTTCCCTGCCAGACATTGGGCAGAAAACTTAGAAAACTCAGACACTGGGCACAGTTTTACATAGTTTAATTTATAGTGACTAAGTGTAAAATACTTATAGGATGTGTTTTCTGGGTTTCAGTTTGCCTATAATTCTGCAATACCAGACAAAAATACTAATTCTCATTCCTAATGAGCTAATAAAAACAACTTATAATAGTTTATAGCATTTTACTGTATTCCAAAGGATTCCAAATTAGACAAAAACTACAGCATCTGCATTAACTGTATCCCAAGTCTCTGGCTATAGACAGAAAAAAAATGACACTCAGACTGACCTTGAAAACTGAATGGCTAAATCTGGACAAAATGAGGGCAAAAAAAAGTAAAATAAAAAAGTTACTCAACCAATTTTTCTTCTTTTTTCAACTCAACACATGGATTTATCAAGAAAAAGAAGAGTGGGTAGGAATCATGAGGTTAGCTTAGAATAAATGCAAAACTAATCAGTTTTAACTTTGTCTGTAGTGTTTTAAGCAAGAATGTGTGGTCAAGATTTGACATCACATGGCATGGAGAAACTGTTCTTTGTCCAATAACATAAAATGCTTCATCAAAACATTCTAACCCAGGCACACCTTCTAGATGCCTGTTTATATCTTCATACTTCTAATCTGTAACTACAACTCAGTAGCTACTACTACCTCCAGTTACTCTAGTCAGTACTATGAAATTAGACATAATAAAGTTTCTCTACAGCTTCTTGTGCTCATTTTTTTCTTAAATTAGCTATTGCACTGAGGTTTTTCTGCATACAATTCATGTTTTTGTAACAGAATATAATTTTGTATGTCTCAAGATTCAAGATGCTACTGCAACACTATTCTTAGCCTCACACAATACTTTCTTCTTTTGGATGTTTGTTTACACCACTCACATTTCCACTACAGTTCTAGATTTATATTTACAAAGTTTATATTACATTATACATATATTACATTTATATTTACAAAGTTTAGATAAACAGGTTGAAACTCACTATTTTTAAATAAGTTAAAAAAAGGTGTTCAGTTTCACTCACAGTCAAACAAACATGTTTCTATTTCTAAGCTTATGTGGTAAAGAAAGTTTCCCCTTGAAAGTGAAATGCTCTTACTTCTCCCCAGCTCCCAAAGTTCCACCGCGGGCAGGGTCCAGAATCACAGCGTCTCGACTCTGGAGGTTTTGTTGCCTCATCACAATAACTAGCACTTCTTCCTTCCTCATCTTGACATACTACAACTCGACGGTGAAATCCACCTGCACAAGTACTAGAGCACTACCAAAACATGTAAACATATGTATCGCCATTCCATGATTGGAAAAATGTAAAATATGTTGGTTAAAACAACTTGGTTTTAAATGTTAACTTTCAAAACTGAAACTCGCAAATAAAAAAGACTACTACATAGAAGTATTTTAAGTTTGAAATCATGAAAAACTACATTTAGAATTTAATATATTCTGAAAACAGTAACAACTACAATAATAATAATAATTTTTAAAACTAATGTGCTTCTCTTTCAACCAAATTTGTACTGCAATAACTTTTCTAGAAATGTTAACACACACGTGAGAGAATAGATTATTGTATTCTAAAAAAATGTCTTACTGCTCCCCAGGGTCCTGTTCTCCATTGATATCCTCCCACGGAGGGATGGTTCCACTGGTTTAAATTGTCTTGTGGATGGTGTACTGGGAGGTAACCTATTTCTGGAAAATGGCTTGGAGGGCCATGCATTTTCGGAATATGATGATAAACCGGTGGACATGGTGGCATGTTACACTCTTGTTCCTTAGATGGTCGGCCTTCAGGATCACAGTAATTCTCATTGATTTGTTGATTATAGTTGACACAGATAACTTGTCTTGTTACTATTCCACTATCACACGTAACTGTGCACTGATCAAAAAATTAACACAGTGTTTGTAACAGCAAATTGATAATTAAGAATCAAAGACATTTACATTTACTTTTGACAAGAAGAAACATATTGTTTATTTTTTTCAAAGGATACTCAATTATTTTCAATATAATCAATTTCAATCACACTTGCACAAAATATGAACCCCCAATTTCTAAACAGAGGCTCTGGCCAATAATCTAAATAGACACCAAAAAATTTTACCATTAATACTTACAGGGGACCAATTTCCAACTTGCCACTCTCCACATGGGCTAAAGCAGCTTGCAATTTCAGCTGGTCGTGGTAAATGAGCACAGAAAGAGTCATCTGCTATTCCTCCATGAGCATCTCTACAACTCACATAGCGAGCACGATCGCCCTTCCCACAGGTTGCAGAGCACTGTCAGAGAACAATCCAAGCGCATCACACTTTAGGAGAACGAACCAAGATCATGCAAGCATCTAAAATACTAACATAGCTTAGTATCACCTTGGCTTCAGAATTAAATCAGATTTCCCTTTCAGAATAATAGAACCACGCATCCAGAAAGGAATGTGAAATACTGCTGGATGCTATAGGCCTTAAGAATTCCTGTTGGTTTGGAACTGAATTGCATGGCCTTAATTCTCATGAAACAATTCAGTGTATATAAACAGGCAGCATTTAAACTATAACATGGAATAATTACATGGTTACAAAGGCAATTTTTTTATTTATTAACAATAGAAACATAACATAACTTCCAGAACATTTTAGTTATTACACAGTGATGCAATATTTACATCAACGACTAAAATAAAAACTGATTCACAATCCACTTGCTATTATGTTTTGTCTTAGTATATTCCATTTAGCCCTTTCTGATGCCTTTATATTTGAGGAGTTCAAGGTGGATTTAGTGAGGAGTGGTTGAGTAGCCTCAGTCCATGCACTCTTTCCTGCTATTTAGTTAAAATAGTTGTGCAAAGATATAAGATATCATTAACAGACACACACGTTTTTATAGATAATTTTAAAATTTCACTTTGCTATCAAGTAAATTTAATTTTCCACATTGTCAAAATAAAAAAACTCTGCCATTGATGAAAGTTCAACATCACCATGTTGATTTTACAAAAAATGGCAAATTAGACCTTTAAAGACCCAAACTGTTTAATATTACTATTCACATAAAAGATTTAAATGATATTTTAAAATCGAAGATGTTATCCATAGTCAGAAAGTGATCAATTACTTTTAAAAACACTTCCTATCACACTCTCAATCATATGAAAACTAATTTGTTCAGAATCCCAGCTCCTAGAATCCTGACTTTTTCCTCTTATTTTCCCTGATTAGATTTGAAGCACATGGTTTGCTGGGAGTGCCTATCTCCTCCTTAAGAAACAGGTCCTTTTCTTAAAAAATTATTAGAATTCCTTTTTAATTTATCCCAAGTAGATTTAAGTCTGAAAAATATATTAATGAGAGCTTTATGGAAAAGTAGGTCAATGACTGGAGGACTGCTCTGCAAGATGTGACTGCTACATTACATACTGGGGTCCATGATCCATATCTCCACTGGGTCATTTTCCCCCCATGAACTAGAGGAAGTGATGTAGTCCATAATTTCGTGTTTTCTGGACAAGAGGGCAATTCACATTCCTGTGGGGGTGAGAAAAAAAAAAAAGCTTTCAAAAAGTACATTTTGGAAGAGCCAAATGTAAAGCAAAAGGCACATAGATCCTACCATTATAATAAGTCAGTGTTAATTAATAAGAAAATAACATCTGCTAACTCCTCCCTGGAGTTATTCAGAGACTTTTCATTGAATTGTTTTGTTTTGTTTCAAATCAAGAACCAAAGAAAATTTATTTGAAGTTAAAACTGCATTAGTAATAACTAATAATATTGGCACCTGAAGAAAGAATGGTTTTGGGCAACTTGTTGGAGACAAGGGACATAGATGTTACAGTGTCCTGTTTCATACCACAGGCAGTACAGAAGAAGTCAGCAAACACAGTGGCTGTGCTGTTCTGTCCTTTATACCTTGAGCTACTGCGAACACAAATTTGCCCAGTTTCAGTTAGTAGCCAAACAGGTACCACAACTGAAAACACAAAGCATGTGTTTTCATGTGTAAGTGGAAATAAATTTCTGTCAATCAACTGGATTTTATGTTTAGATATCTTATTCAAGAAGCCATGTACCAGATGGCTGGTACCTTGTGACTGGTACCTTGTGACTCTGGACCACAGAATGTTTTTTTGCCCTCTTCTCCTTGAGATAAAAGGCAGGAATATGTGCTTCACGAGATACATGGTTTCCAGCTTAGCTGGAATCATGTGGTGGCCACATTGACATATTAATTAATAGCACCTAAGACACTAATTGCTTTTAGGTAAAGATAAACACACTGACTATATTAAAACCACTTCTTCTGAAAAATGACATATTTAACTTAAGTGAAGTGATGAAGTAAATAAACTGAGGTAGGAAGAAAAGGTAAGGAACCATATTGAATCGTAAACCTTTTCTAAAAAGTTTTTAATTAGTATTATTCCAGCAGCTGAATCTTTCTTCAAGTAGCCATGTTGTTCTTTCAAGAACTATATACAAGTAGAATTTTAGGGAATACCAAGCCAGTTAGGTACTAATATTTCTGAAGCATGATGGAAAGCAATGCCCTTATAATATTCTACAGGTTGGAGCTTCTCCCACTCCCAAATAATCAGAGGCCTTTGGATCCCTTCAAATCATATACCCTAACCCTTCAATCATATACCAAATTTTCAAACCTTCAATGTCCAAATTACTCTTTTTTTGCTTTATTCCTGATGCTGAATTTGACATTTGTGAAAAAAAAAGCAGACAGCTTCAACATTTTTTTCTCATTTTAGAACTTATTTCCTCCAAATTCCCTCAAAGAGTCAGTAGACTCTCGTAGAGTCAGTAGACTTGTATTTAGACACTTCTAACTAAGAAGTAGAGAGGGGTTTTTTTAACTTACTTGGTTATCTCTAGGACGAGTAGCAGCATTGCACTCCCTGTCATCACCCAAAATAACACGGTAAGTCCCAGTAACACATTTGACTGCACGCATCTGGTATCCACGTCCACATGTTACAGAACACTGTTAAAGTTAATTATTTCACACACTTGAAATGGCACCATTTATAATCAAATTTCACTTTTGTTAAATTTTCTATTTTAAGACTCTTTCCAGAATAAATAGCAGTGACCACTGAGATGGTGTTAACTTTCTTTGTGGCAGACCATAAGGTACTTAAACAGTGTCCATAACACAACGATGTTTTGGCTATTGCAGGAACATATATTTCAACAGCATTTTCACATAAAGAGATAGCAGATCTTTTATCACTGAAGGTAAAAGCAAAATATAACAACAAAATACTAAGTCGTTTTGCCTGCTATTATTAGCATATACACTTCTATGATCTTAAATGTAGCTATCACTTGAATATGCACACTCCCCTATAAATATTTGGTCTTCTACCTTTCTTATTCATTCAAACAGTTTGCTATCCACATTTTCATTATTTTGGTAATGTAACACATTGATGTGCAAAAGCATCTTTGATGATAAGGCTCAGGATCAATGACTGTTAGGCATGTAACTTACATGTGGGTGTTCCTAAATTACAAGTTAGAAAGCCAATAGGATCCTGCAAAGAAACACGTGAACCAATTCAACTGAAATAACTGCTTAAAGATTCAACTAAAATGTTTAAAAGATATTGGTTTTTGATCACTCATAGTCTGAACTATAAAACAAGAAGCTAGGAATCCTTATGTACTCACTGATCCCCAAGGCCCTACTTGCCAAGATGCACATTCAGGAAGTTCACACGGTGTCACTGATTCTGGTCTATCATTTGGATTGCAGAAGTCATCTCTCATTTGTTCATCATCAAGTTGGCACCAGACATGACGATGCTTCAATCCTTTGCCACATGTCACAGGACACTGTAACATTGTTAGAATCATCAGTTTGTTAAGACATGAATATCCATTAATGGCTTCAATTTCTTTTAGTATTTTGTCGGATTTTAAAGACTGCACACATTACAAAAATATTCCATGAATGTAAGTAGTGAAAAAAAACCTAGTTCTCTTTTGAACTCTCCATTTCCTGTAAGCAGTAACTCAAGTGCTAATACAAAGGAATCACTATTAAGATTCTGAAGATACAAAATATAAAAACTATGTACAAATAATTTATTTCTATTAGAATAAGAAATACTTGTTTAAAATATGAGTACATATATCATTCTTTTATATCCATATAATCTGTAATAAAATGAATGTCATTCTGTTCTTCAGTTGGCTGTATAGTTCTCATTGCTTCATAAAAAGGGAAGGCATGCATATTACTGTAAATAGATTTACTTTAAGTAGCTTCACTACCTCATATTAATGTAACAAAATCTAGGAGAAAAAAACAAATTCTAGAAGTGTTTTACAGAAGTTTTTCTTGTACCTCTGGGTTGTGTATAAGCTGAATCATAAGACTTCAGAATTTTTACTGCTGTATGCCCAAAAATAGAATAAAAAACCCTAAATACTTAATGCAGCTTATTTTAATATTGATGACTAGGACCAAATGTGCCTTAAGTTTTCCACAGTTTCATTACCTCACTCCAGTCAGTAACTGACCAGCTTGGACATAAGAATTCATTGCAACTCTGTGTTACAACTTTTGGAAATTCCTGGCATTCTCTGTCAGGAAGATGACGACCGAAGTTATTCATACAAAAAGCTTCTCTGGTTCTGACACCTCTTGCACAGCTCCTGGAACACTGCAGTGTACAGACAATATAACAAAACAGGAAACAGAACACAATAAAACCAGGTCAAAATACATTATTAATCTAAAAGGTGTAAGACATTATTGACTGTGCTAGACAAATGTGTCCTGCCTATAATGCACAGACTGATAATATGTCCATTTGAGATAAAATCAGCACTTTGTTTAGTAGTTCCAAGATAAAACTCTTCAGTGAAGAATAAAACTGAACTTGTACTTCCTTCATTTCTCCACAATACCCTCAGAACTAAATTATTAAGACTACAAATAAAACATACGTCTTTAACTATCAGATCTCTTGCTTCAAAAACCAAGCTACAGTTTCTTACAAAAGTATGAGGAATTTGCTGAAATATAAAGGTTGGTATTAGCTATCATGGCCGGGGATGAAACATGCGATACGGCTCATATATTTGGAGATCAGGACCTTTATTTAGATGCTGGAACCTACTTACAACCAGCAGCGTGGCTGCTTATATACTGTATTCAGTAACTCATGTATACTTACAACTGGTTTAACTGTAACATAAACATCTTACAATTGGACACCTGTCCACGCACATCCAGCAGCCCTGACTCAGCACTCTTTATCAGTGCCAAGCCATTACAGTCCGTGGTCATTACCTGACCAGGCACAAGTGTTCCACCTTCAGCCTTTCAGCTACTCAGAGACCCCAGAACCAGCTGGGGTCCCACAACAATTAGCTGTTTCAATAAATCTGTATTTGTCAAACATTTTTTCCTTTTGGTAAA
>JAWWES010000041.1:28551645-28567395 GCA_035583135.1 Lophotriccus pileatus
AAAAATTAAAAAAAAAAAAAAAAAAAAAAAAAAAAGAAAGAAAAATTTGGTATGAATGCTAACCAGAATTATAATAGTACAATTATAAAGTTTGTAAGTTGTACCTCTGACCATTCTGTGTAATGCCAGCTTGTTAACATACAGTCACCATGGCAGGGCTCTCTGGCTGGTGGTCTCTGCTGATCAGCACAGTACTTATCATCCACTGGAGCACTGAGTCCTTTTGAAATAGAGTACTTCATGCAGCGGATCTCAATAGACTGATAACCTGGACCACACCTTGATGTGCAGTCACTTTTGCCAACGCTGTGCCACCTACAAGAACAAACTGTTGTAGAAAACTAACTATGTTTTAAAAATACGAACATGGCAAATAAAGCACTCAGAGAATGTACCAAGGATTATAATGTAAATATAGATGTGCATTTTAGGGACCAGACAGAGCTGTAAAGTCTCTCTCATGACTGGAATTTTCAAAGTAATATAAAAGGATTTGACTTACGGGTTTAAAACAACTTTTTAAACTTAAAGGATCTTTTGTCTCAATCTCCTAGGTGACTTTGAAAAATGTAAGCTATAATTCTAACTCTTCATCTTCTGAATACTTCAGCATGGGCTTTCTTGGAGTGCAAAAACACAAGTCTGTTTCAAATTAGTTCCAGTTGTGGGTACAGTTCTGACGGAAAATGTTTTCCACACGGCAATACAAGTTTTTGTGCCAGGATATATAGAATTGATTCACAATCCTAAGAAGAGACTTTGTACTTTACCAATAAAAATTAGAAAAATACCCTAGCTCTACTTAGATTCAGAAGTGTAAATATAATGTACCCATTATGCCAGTAGATTTGAGGAGAAGTAGGAGAGATGGATAGAGGATAAAGCAATCTGAATTACTTTGTTTCAATCTCAATCAATAAAAACATATAAGACCATAATAGCTCCATCATTTAGGAACCTCTCTTTACCTTAACTCACACTCTGTATTACATTCCTCAAATACACTTGGTACAGCAGGTATAAGTTCACATCTTTGATCAGACACTACCACACGATCACTTTTACGTATACACGTCATTCTTCTTCTTCGGATACCTTGAAAAAGCACCAAAAAAAGCAAAAACGGAGATAAAATAAGAGTGCCTTATGGATTCCATTCATCATTTAGGAATTTAACTGAGATACCCCATTAATACTAATCACTGTATACAGAAGATTCTGCCCAAGCATGCTGACTACATTCCAGGTGGAGAACAATCTTGTCCCAGCGATCTTTGCCATCTCCCAGCTGTCCTACAGTGGTCTTACAGGATATCAACTTCCAGAGAATTACAAAAGTGCAACAGACCATTCACTCATCACTCTGAGTATTCCAAATGTATCATGTCTGTCCTTTGCTAATTAACATATTTTCAAACTACCGTGTCAACTAAGAGGTTGTGATCCTTTCTTTTAAGTAAGCAGAAAATTTGATCACAGGGTACCTAAAAGATACCCTGAGTGCTGGGAGAAGTAGTACAGTTGACAGATGCTCTGCTTCTCTAGCATATGAGAATGTCTACAGCCAGACTCCAAACCAAAAGAAACTCATCATCACGTAACTTCAAGCTTGTCTAGCACCAAATAATAGGAGTATCTGTCAAAAAGCTCTGCATGTACACTTTTGCATACACATTTCATAAATATTGTGCCTTTATTTTTACACTGGAATGGCCTGTAGAATAAGAGTTTAAAATTGTAAAATATATTTTTAAAGAGCTTCATCCCATGTAGCAGATAATGAAAAAAACCCAAATAAATGTATAAGAAAAACACTGGACAAATCAGTGACCATGTGGAAATAGGATAATGGAAGCCTAATGCATATTAGTAGATATACAATACCACTTTCTAAGGATGCATTAGACTTGATTCAACTTTTTTCTTTTTAATAAACCACTCCTATGTTTACAAATGTAGGTTTGAGTATACAATTGCACTGCATAAGTACTGAAAATAGTAGAAACAAAAATCAGAAGCTATTCTGTCCTTAAAGGCTCTGTGCACTTAAAGTTTACTGAGATTAATAAAATTCTTCCTTACAAATAGGGGTGAAAAATCAGAGTACTTAGGACTAGTCTCATCCTAAATGCCATCAGATCTTCTGTTCTGGTGAAAAAATAATTCACAGTACCTTGGCACATCCTGCTGCAGTCTTGCCAGGGTCCATAAGGATCCCACGTAAATAAATCACTTCTGTTTTCTATTGGGACATTGAATGAATAACGCACATCAGGGTTGTATAAATTCCCTACACACAAAACCTTGATGAGAGAAAATGATAGCTGTTTTTCAGTGAATATGAACATAAAATTATGAACATAATGTTCATGTAGGAAATTTTCAAACTTATGAAAAAAAGTAAATATGCACCTGTAAGGTTAGCTCTTCTTCAACTCTGTCAGTGCTGTTAATTCGTTCTATCGTGTTGTTTGACCCACTGTACTCAAAAATGGCTCCTTGTATATTGATTTCTCTTTTTGACATGCTTACAACAAAATTTCCATTCAAGATAAAATTTCCATGAATATCTGATAAAGCTATAAGTGAAATAAAATATTGGAAATAAAGTATCTATTTAATTAAAACATTCTTTCAATAAAAACTCTTAATAATATATCTTCTTATCAGCACTTAGCTTTATTTTAGTCCATGTATAAAGTCGTATCAAACAGTTTCTAATGAGTGAATTCAAACCTAATCATCGGTAACTTTCACCTGAGCAAGTTGTCTGCATTATACTAATTTAATAATATTTGTTCTGCTGAAAGGCTGAATGCAGTCGTTACTTCTAAATTTGGTTAGGTTCTGCTATGTAGAAGGAACCAATAATTACCTGTATTTCTGCCCTACTCTACAGCCCACATCCTTGTATTTGCTAGAGCTACTTTTAGTGAAGTGGCTTTTAAAAGTAAACTTGAAAGTAAAAATAAATTATTAAGCATTTATAATAGTCATTTGATACAATAACCAATTTAGAATAATGAAGATGAATGACAAGTTAAAATTTTTTTGTAATCAGGTAGAATTTCTAGTACAGGCATGCTGTTCAGGCATTACTACATTTGAAATGGTGGATAGCATCGTGGGGCAGGGTTGCTTTTATGTCCCGTGAGCTGCATGTGCAACAAGGGGGCAACAGATGACAAGGAAAACAATTTGAGAATTCTGAAGTTTGTTAATTAGGATGAAAATGGAGGAAGAGATAGAAGGTAAATATGCATCAATATTTTTTTCAGGCACTTCAGATACGGTGTAACTACTGTGAAGTAGAACAACCAAAATTTTTGGTACAACGTGCTTATGAATTCCCTGTTACCTGCACACACCTGCAAATCTATCAACAATCTTTATACTCAGACATGATAGAAAAAGAGAAATCTGAGATAACTGATAAGTTTGCTGATGGTCAGATTGCTTCATTTATAAACAAAGTGTATGCTTTCAAGATTTAAAATAACAAATACCTGCATTATTCCTGAGTGCACTTGTGGAGTTTTAATTAACACTGTGACAACAAAGCAAAAAAATTGACAAAATGATGCCACATGCTATAATTCCTCTTATCTGACAAATGAACACACTCCTTTAAAAAACAGAAACCTAAAAATATCTCACTCATTTTTACGAAAACTAATAAATACTGAGAGACTCAGGCAAATGAAGATACAAAGTAATTAGATATTTCATCTAAATTTTTTATCAGACTTCTGAGAATACACATCTCTTAGACAGATCCCTGGCAAGAGCACAAAACCTATCCACCAACATTTTACACAGGAGGCTTTTACCAAGGTAGTTGTCATCTTCTGGTTTCCCTGAGTAGCTGTACTGTTGAATATCAATATTTGTTGCTCCTTTGGGAATATTTACTACAACATTGTAACCTGCAATGTAATTATTAACAAATTAATTATATAGAAAAATAGTCAAATACTAGTAAATATTAACATAGATTTAACTTGTTCTATTTGCAAAACCATACAGTGCACCAGAGACAACCAATGCTGAACGCTTTCATTTTCTAGGAAGCGTTAGGTTCTGTGTTCAGAAATGTAAATTCAATTCTTTACCACTAACGTGAGTTCAACCTACTCAGAGACTGCAGCATTACTCTAGAAAGCAGTCAAGTATATCAAGTGGGACTCAGAAGACACTGTGACTCCTCAAAACTTAACCACAAAACTTTAATAGAAATCTAAATGAGTCACCTAACATGAAATATCTCAATTCCCTGTTTATACCATTGAGGTAGTTTTTCTCTTACAAGAGTATTTCATGACATTCTTTAAAGAATGAGTCTTATATAATAAAAATGTAATAAAATAATAAGTAATAAAAAGTAGGAGTCTAAAATATTGCAGTGTTGCAGGCCATATACATAGGTAGATGTTTCAGTTAAACTAGCCATGCTTGATCCACATTCTCCTGCTTGAAGGTTGACTGCACTCCCTTTAAAACACAATTGCATCACAAATGAGCCATCATTTCTTGTAATATCTCCAATTACTATTATGGTAGCATAATAAGGTGCATTGAGATTTACTTTTTAAAACAGTCACTCTGCATATAAACATAGGTTAAAAAATCCTAATCTCTTTCTCACAGATGTTAATCACAAATTCTAAAGGATTCTTACAGCTGAGAGAAACTGAGGAAGGCAAACAGAGCAAACAAATAATAAACGCAAACATGCAATCTGAAGTATTAAAATAAGCTTTGATCACTTTTCGACCTATTTCACTGTGTTTAACAATCTTGCTGGGATTTAACTTTACTTGACTCACCTCTGTGGGTAAAAATTTAAATGACAATATTCTTCTCATTTTGTATTGGGTTTGGCTGGGATAGAGTCTGTAGTAGAGTCAGTAGCTGGCATGGGGCCGTGTTTTGGATTTGTGCTGGAAAGTGTTGATAATTCAGGGATGTTCTTGTTATTGCTGAGCAGAGCTTACATAAAGCCAAGGCCTCTTCTGCCTCTCATACCACCCTACCAGCAAGGAAACTGAGGGTGCACAAGAAGTGGGAGGGGACACAGCCAGGACAGCTGTGTCCTGGACAACAGACCACAGTGTCATGCTCAGCATATAAAGCTGAGGAAAGGAGGAAAGGGGGATGGTTGGAGTAATGGCATTTGTCTTCCCAAGTCTCTGTTATCTGTGATGGAGCCCTGCTTTCCTCGGGCTGAAAACCTGACTGCCCATGGGAAGTGGTGAATTAACTCCTTGCTCTGCTTTGTGACTTTGTGGCTTTTGCTTAATTGTTAAACTAAATTGTCTTTATCTGAACCCATGAGTTTGCTCACTTTTCTGATTCTCTCCCCCATCCCACTCGAAGGCAGTGAATGAGTGGCTGTGTGGTTCTACCCGGGGTTAAACCATGACAAATTTCATAACTCACTAACTTTCCAGAGCGTTTAACATATTAAAACTATGCCAAGCATTTAAATGAAGATTTCTAATTACAGGTCTATCATGTTTACCAGCTGGGGGCAGCACTGCAATTGCAAATTGACACTGCATGCTCTGAATAAATACAGTTTGGTCAATCTTCCAGCACACTGAGACAAAAAACCAAAACATACTCAAAAAAGCCCCTCATCTCATACAATAAAGACCTTGTGAAAATACAGTGAAAGAAGACCAAATATGGGGGGAAATTATAAACAAAACTGCACAGCACATTGTGAAGGATACAGAAAGAGAATAGATCACATACTAGGGCACTGAGAATGACCATAGTCCAGAAAATCCTCAGATACTCTAATGGGCCACAATAATAATAGCCAATATAATAATAATGTGTACATCATTAAATTTAATGTGTAAATCATTAAATTTCCTAAAATAGGAGCCAAGTAAATTAGTGTTTCGCTGTAATGAATTTCTGATGATCACTTCACTACTGTTTAAACAGTTACTGATAATGTTATAAGTACTTGAATACAAGCACATACCAGAGGCTGCTATTCTTCCTTATCCAAATTCTGCCTTACAAGTAAAATTACTCATTTCAGTATGAAATGGAACCAAATGAAGTTAAAATAAAAAGATCAAGTGCGCAGACTTTGGCATACTTATCTTGTTATTCTAATTCAGAAGTTTTTTGGCAAAGAATACTTCCTCAAACAATTTATCTTCAGTCATCAGCCTAGGGATGTCTTAGGCCTCTCATGGACATTGGAGGTTTAATGGTCAGCTAACTACAACCTCTTGTTTGCACTGCTGTACTCCTAGTTGAGCATGCCTAAATGATAATCCCGAATGTTGAGCATACTCTCCAGTAGTATCATCTTTTATATGCTATAATTCAAAGAACTTGAACATAATTTAAACATTCAGCTAAATATAAATCGCAATAGTAAATCAAGGTTTTCCTCATCCCAAAACATGGAGCTTTTTTCCCCTCCAATTTCAATTTGAAGCAAATAAGTCTGTGACAGTGGAAAGCTGATGAATAGGAAGAGAGTGACAGTCAAAACCATATTTGCATAAATGGCAGTTTCACATAATGGTCACTTGAATTGTAACGAAGGTATTTGTGACAAAATTTGTGTGCTGCCTATAAGCAGCTTTTCAGGACAGACACAAGAAAAAATACACGTATTTGTATGGGAAGGGTACCTGTATCACACCTTCTAAATTTTTGGTAATTTTCAATTGGTGGAAGCCCCCTACCAGGGAAGAGAAAATCCAACAGAACACTTGGCATACTTTTCTCTTCACCAGCAACCCCTTTGTTCTATGATGATCCTATTTGGCAGTTCTCCAGGCATCATTTTCACTTTGCCTGTGGTCTCTTCCAACCAGTGAAGTGGCATGAAGGAGCCTTTAGGCTGATATTAACCTGGAGAGTTCTGTCCTTATGTTCTGTGCTCTAACTACTTAATTGCACTGCTACACATGTACAATAGTCTCTCATACTTCCCAAAACAGACTACTTATAGAAGAATTATCAGTAGCTCTGTTAGAGAAATTGAATCAAATAAATAGGAAGTACCAGGGTTATTCAGGAGATTCTCATTCAGTACCTGCCAATGAAGAGGAAAGAACATAAATATTGCTGTCCCTGTTCTCTGGAAAGATAAGGCTCACATTTCAGAGGCTATTTTCTTCACTATAGGAGAAAAGGAACCTCATCAGCTGCTCACAACAGACTTCTTGCTATTTCTTCACACAACCAAAAGGAGACATTGGAATATGTCCTTCAGCTGCATAGTTTCAGACAAGAGAATGAAAAGTACAAAGCAGGAAGCATTCTTCCTTTTAAAATACTTTTACTCTCAGCCTATCTTTTACTCATGTCTTTTGCTTTGACCTTAGGGCAGATTGATTTTTTTGCCACTTGAATGTGTTACTATGTCACAATGCTTGGCCCTGCATCCTTGTGACTGAAAATCAGAAATATTTTTTGTTGATAGAATCTCTAAAGGACATACACTGATATCCTACTTCCTTAAATGTAAAGCATAATTTCTAAGCCATACTGAAATGTGCATTAATATTTAAAAAAAAACAAAATCAAAAAAACATACCATAATGAGCACTGTTGAAAGTACCTGCAAGTGTCTTACATGAAGAATTATCACCACCACAGATTCCACATTTGTCTATCCTTGCCTTGGAATTCAACACATGATCACAGCCTGCTTGCTACAAAAAATAAAAATAATAAAAAAGCCCAACGAAAAACAATGAAAACAAAAAATGTAACCTTCCCACTAGCCCAAAATATTCTTGTTCACTGTATATATCTAATCTTCCTTGGAAATTCATTAAAAGCCTTTAAAGTTTTTGGGTGCTGAGACATAAGGGCAAAACACAGTGGTGCTGTTGTAGTAAGAATGTACAATCCAAATAGAAGACTTAATATGTAAAGAACTGTATAAGAATACCTAACAGTACATAAAGATTTTGTATTAAAAAATCAACATAGTGTATAAATTTTAAGTTATATTTACATTAAAAGTCTTGGAATCCTAAAAGCAGTATGTGTGTGTACATGGTCATCAATTCTTTTAAAGTCTGTCATTACTGCAAAATAAGCAAAGGAATATGAATAGACTATGATGGTTAAACTAACACAAGCACGATTTTTGTTCATGTATCTTTACTTAAACTTGCTTTTTTATTGAACTATGATAAAAAGAACAATCCTCTGGCATTTCCTCTTTCCTCTTGATTCAGTGCTAGAAAAACAGCTACATATTCTCCTCATCCTGAATTTACTCAGTTTCACTGCAATCAGCAGAACAACCTGGGCTTGCCAAAAAAGTCTTGAACTGTATAACATAGCATCTTGCTTCTCCCAGCAACGTCTTGTGGCAATGCCATAGTTGTCATTAAGCAAAGAATGTGGAATTAATCCCTTTCAGGGGTCAGTTCCTCCTGATTTTACAATGAAATAATAATATTGTAATCTATCTACCCTTGGATTTTCTACTTTTTTACTTCTCTAGTACCAGAAATACAATGGTAATAAACACACAGCATGCTCCTTTCTTTTCTTTATGCCAGTTTTGGATCAGTTTCTCTCTACTCCCTTGGATAATATTAACTCTTTCACATATGAGGCTTAATGAGGCAAGACTCTGGGTCTTCAGATTCAATTACTTGTTCTTCACTTAATTGCCTCAATTTCTAGATGTCTAATTTGATAGGGAATAAAATTAGCTTAAGCAAACTCAGAACATCGTATTTTCATTAATGTTTATTTGGACTAATATTTAATATCTACTTTACCATCTGCTAAAATTGATTTTAATAATTAATAAGTTTAGATTTAAATACCCTGCATAAGCCTTGAACACAAAGGTCATTGGTTTCTGCTCCACAGGGAGTACCATCAGCAACTCTGTCCTTCAGCTGATAGTAGGAAGTTGTTCCAGAAACTCGGCAAAAAAGTTTACAGCGATCTTTCATAGAAACTGGAAAGAAAATCCAACAGGTTTCTTGTCTGTTTTAAAACTTTAATTAAAGTAACATATTTCTTTTGTTAGTTGAAAAAATGCATAATGACTTACTACCACTGTATTTTGGAAGCCAGCGAACCGCAGATGTAAGACCATTGATGTTGAAGTGTTTGCCATCAAATTCAGAGCACTGTTGCTCGCGGAAATCTTTTTTGCCTTTTGGACATGAATCCGTATTACATGACCGAAATTTCATCCTGCGACCAACACAGTACTTTCCTCCATTTCTTGGCCTAACAAAAAAAGACACCCATTTTCTAAAATTGCTGTTTTCCATTAAAAATGGCTCAAGCCACTGATATAAAAGGCAAAATCTCACACAGCATTCTGCCAGCTGTTACTGACTTTCACACAACAACTTAACTTCTATTGCACTGTGAATTTATTTATACTCACAAGAAGAAAATGAAACAACCCTTGTGAAATACTACTGCTGAGGAAGGTGGTAATCAAGCTACTGATGTTTATTAATGCCTATTGCACTTTTACTTCCCTTAGAGTTATAAATATTTTGCCAGGGAAAAAGCATTATAAACTTTAATGCTTTTATTAATTGAGCTAAGATTATAGCCTTATCTTTACAGAAGCAGCATCTCCTCAGTAATTTGAAATTATTATTTTACACAATGACAAAGAAAGAAGACAATTAGGAGCTGACACACTCTTTTCTGTAATCCTAATATTGGTTTCAGTTTGGAGATCAAAAGAAATAAAAAGGAAAAATTGTGGAAAACACTCCATTTACTGTAAAGTCTAAAATATATTTCCTAACAGTCATAAATCCTGACACAAAATAATTCAGTATTAGTACGTTCTTGGGGAAGACAAGAATATATCAATGGCATTTTGACACTATGAATTACTACAGACTGACAGAGGCATATCTAATGGCAATCTAGTCTGCTGCCTCTTGTTCATCAGAGAAAATAAAATAATTTGCGGCCATCTAATAGAAATTAATTTATCCCACTGATAATATCAAGAGGACATGATTTCCTAGAAAAACTCTGAAACAATCCAGGGAGCAGCTGTGGTTCTGCTTCTGGACAAGTTAAGGGTACAGTTCTCCTTGACTTTTATTACAGAGAACGAAACCCATGTGGAATTTTTCGGTCAGTGGAAGTTTCTCATTACAAAGGTAAGCTGTAAATGATTGTGCTATAACCAGTGCTCCTTGTGGGGCATTACTGGTGGCGGTGTGGTGGAAAATCCTTAAATCAAAGCAAATCAAGTGTTTCACTAAAGACATTAGTAGGGAATACATATATTTCTTTTTTCAGCTCCTACTCCAAAGAAAGCATCTCAATGTTTAAAGAAACCTCAACAGTTAGAGTAAATCTTAAAAAAAACCTAAAAAACCTGCCAAAATAAGTCTTCAGAAATATCTGTAAGTATAAATTATATTGTTTAAAGACAAGGGTGATCTAAAAGTCTTCTGCATATTAGAGTCTGTAGGCCTACATCCCTTTCCACACATAGCTGAAACAAGCATGATTTTACATGCTTCAAATTGATTTCCACAGCTCACAATTTTGATTTGAACTAATCCATTCTTTCTTAATATCTTCATTATGCACTAATATAAAACACAATAAAAAACATACTCTGGTCGATTACACAGCCTGGTGGTGCTCTTGATTCCACCTCCACAAGTTCTTGAACATGAGCTATAAGGTCCCCATGGCCCCCATTCTCCATCTACAGGACGCATCTCCATTTCTCTGCTCACACAAATTCCATGGCGGCAGTGCTGCACAGTTGACAAATAAAATAAGATTTTTAATTCCAAGCAAAAGCTTACTGTATATTTTAGCCACAGAAAGAACAAAATTTAAGACCTCATTACTGTTATCTGGATCCAGATATTTTCTAAAATGTTCAGTTTCTTTTGAGATAACTTACCCAGTACTCATATTTTCAAAAACGCTGCCTAGACTTCTTTGCTCGCTATGAAAGCTACTGGACACTGAATACATATTTAAGTCTTGTCACTTTGTCCAAATGCCTCTACAGGACTCTTACAGTCCTGAATTCCCAGTACGTTTTCTTGCACAAACTTAAAAAACAGATTTACAATTGTCTTTTATATTTGAGATTTTCCAGTTTAATTTGGAATTCATACTGATACAAAAAGAGAAAATTTATAATAATCCACCAGGAAAATAAGGGTGTTTGAACATCTCAAAAGCTAAATATCTAGTGGGATTGTTTGGGAAAAGCAGCCAAGCACTTAAGACCTTGGTTATTGTAAAGCAAAGTGATGCTATAGTTTCATGCTTGAACTCAGACTTTCACACTTATAACAAAAGATGTGAAATATTTTATTTATATTTTACAAAATCTTTTTTATTTACTACTAATTAAAAATTTGGTATTACAATTAAAATGGAATTAATAGTTAGAGAAATAATAATTCTTAGACCAAGATGTTACTTTACAATATCTATTCTGTTATTTCAAATTTTTTTCCTGGTGAAGAACTACCTATTTCCAACTAAAAATTTACATAAAGGAGTAATTTTCATTTCATCTGCTGGGATTTACATTATTAAGACAACAAAGACGGCAAAACTATTCTTTTGTGGTTGTGTCAGTTATGAGACCTCAACACACTGTAACTGTGAACTGTTATTATTTATAGAAAGTAGTAGTTACTTTTTTTTCCCAGAAGCATCAAGTGATCTATCTCTTGCTTCTAAATATTTACTGTCCAGTATCTGACAGCACTTCAGTGATTATTCAAGCAGTACACGAATAAAAAGTCTTAAATGAGAATCTTATGATTGGTGAGTGTGTGACTTTTTCCAAAGAACCCACAGGAATTACCAGCACTAATCCTATTGATGACTTATGGCAACTGGAATTCTAATTCACTTGTATGCTTTAGAAAATTCCAAGTAGTATATCCGATCACAACATAGTGGAATAGTTTACACACTAATATAGAATACTTACAAGATACTATAATGTCAGCACAATGTATCCTGCTGACTTCTATGTGGATTATGGGTCAGATTTGTCCTCAACTCCAAACACCACCTGAGGCATCAAAGACTGCCCATATCTGCAGACAAGACACTGGGTAGCTCTGAATATATGGGGTCAGTGCTCATACATAATAGAGAGAATTCTTTATTTTAGATGCCTGTTTGCGGACTCAGGATTAGACTGATCATTAATTAGGTTTGTTGTCAGGTGGGATTCTCCTAGTCATATGGACAGGGAGTGGCTTATTCCATCTTTCTGTTCATTACATACATGGATCAGTCATTCATACTGGAATTATCAGAGCAGATTATGTCAACTCAACTGCTTGTTATTTCTGAAGCTTAGGCTTTGCCCCTCCACAACACAAAATAGTCTTAATTACCTTAAAGTCTAGAAGGATTTTGGTATCTAAAGTCTCTGGCATATAAAACAATTTCAGAATCTCTTATACACAAAAGATACAATAATTCAAGGATTACACCCCTTTTTTTACAACTACATCATTTTACAAATTTATTGTAGGAACTATCAATAAACATAAATTTTGTTGAACACACAAAAATTGTGTGCAATCTGAATATAGCTGAATGACACAAAACTCAAATGTTGTTCAGTGATTTTATTACAGCGTAAAATAATACCTAAATGCAATTTTTTTGTAATTAGTATATGCTTTTATTGTACTGATACTTATCTTCTATGCTATTGATCATTTTGCTCTAAAAATGGGAAGTTTTTAACAGAATCTGATTCTCTTTTCAGGGTTCTGCCTGAGTTCCTAATTCACCTTGATGACAAAACTGCCTGCTTGTATAACTCTTCATTACACCAACTCTTGCACATAGGCCATATCTTTTAAGGCATGAATACCTTCCCCTAAGAATATGGCCATTCCAGGTGATCATAAAGCCCAAAGCAAACACAGAAAAAATCTAGATCTATCTTTTCAAATAACCATTTAAATGATCCAGTCAATTGGCCAGATCATCACTTGCTTGATGCTAAGATTAATGCTTTAACTTAACACCAAGAAACCTACATATGTGCACATGAAGTCTCACAGGAGTGCTTACTGTTAGTTTTTATTATTTTTTTCAAGATGCCCTTAGGATACAGGTACCTTTCCATACAAACCCTCTAGCACTTTACATCCAGTACCTAGCAATAAAAGATAGTGCAGCCATAATGCAAATGAGAAAACATCAAAAAATTGCCTAAGAACTGTCATTAGCATCTAAGGAAAAAAATTTTTAGACTATAGGCTGAAGATTTTAAATCCTCCTTCACAAAACAAATACTGCATTCTAATATGTGACAATGACAATGACCTAGCATTTAGATTTTTCTTCCATCCAGGAAAACATTTACAGTAACTTGAAGGGAAATTTCAGGAAAAGAAGAGGGTTGTGAAATGAAATTTTATACCCACAACAGCATTATTTTGATCCATAAAAATGCAAAGCATATGTTCACATCTGGGATTTTAACAGCTTATTCAACAAACTTGTCTCAGCTATTATTCTGCTGCATTCCTACTGAAGCAACACAATGAAGTCACGGCAGAAAACTCCGGCACCAGACATGTTCCAGATGTTCCTCTGTGGTTGACTGAATCATTGCTTCACTGAGAATACTATGATATACAGAACTTCCATAAACTTAAATAAAATTGCTAAACAACTTTTTCCTGCATTTTTTTATGGCAAATATAACATATGCATCATGTAAAGTGGGTATCACACTTAATTCCAAACACATTGACTGCAGTAAGTGACAGTGCTGCTCTAGCCAAGATCAACAGTTGGTTTTCTGTCAAAAAGACAGAAATTCTGACCCAAATCCACATCTAATTATTATATCTTCAGAGATGAAAGGGAGGGTTAATGATTCAAATTTGGTTTGTATTTTTTAATAACCTGCTTATAATAAACAGTTTGAATCTTGCCCATGGATTACCCTATGATTTGATAAATTGAGTGCTTCCAACTTATCTCTTACTGAATTTGCCAAATTTCCAGGAAAACAACTTTGAAAGAAATTATTAAAGTGTTGCTTGCCAGGCTGTGCCTGATTTCGACTGAATCAAGGAGAGTGATAGATGCATGAGGAACAGGACTAGAGCTCCTCTGAAATCAAGTACTTCCTACACAGCCTTGTATGACTCACAGCAGGAAAAACACTCCAAGTTCACTCTTATTGCCTATATTTTCCAGGCTACTCACAGATATACACATAGTTTTTGAAGACCTTAAGATAAAGACTGACACAGTGATGCTCAGTGTATGAGGACATCATTTCATGCACAGGAGCCCCACACAGCCTTGCAGAAAAGGAGATGAACAGGTTTCCCTGAGCCTATTTCCAGATGCAAACATGTTTCCATGGATGATACTGATAACTGCTGGTGCTTCTAAAAGGAAATAAGACGACTGAACATCAAAGACAAGTATGAAGAGAAAGTGAAATGGACAAAGCATTGCAGAAGTGGCCATGAAGGTCTGTATTTTGCCTGCCAAATATTCAGTTCTGTTGTTCTGACTCTTTTTTTTGCCTTGTAAAATAAAATCCAAACAGCATGAGAATGACTGTGATTAGCACAGGAAGAGAAAGTTATAGTGGATTGAATGCAGGAAAGGAAAACGGGCATAGCTGGTAGCCACGAAACAGAAAAACACTAAACAGTGCTGCAGCAGATCAGTTCACTATGATGCATCTGGTCTGTAGCTGAAGTATGAGCGTGAACTGTCTCAAAGAAGATTGCAATCACACAAAGTTGGGAAAGGAGTATGAATCTTAAGAGTTACACAGATTCAGAAGAAAACCCCAAGAGCAGGGAGTGAAGATAAACACCCACTGGAATGCCAAACTCCTGTTGGTGCTACCTGTATCTATGCCTATGGAGTGTTCCCGTTCATTCCCTTGAACAAATGTACTGCTACTGGCCTCTGTCTTAGCTGCAAGTGGATGTAATGAAACCTTTCACTATACACTAAGCCTATGCCTCCTCTCCATCTTCTTCCTATAATACACATAGTCCAGAAAGCACACTGCTCTAAGAACCAAGATGAGATTAGGACCCTAGCGCATACAAAAGGAGTAAAAGCGGAGCAGTTAATAAAACGAGTATACAAGACAGAAGAAATGGAGCTTGGAAAGATGTTTAACTGAAGTTAACAACAGTATCTCAGGTCTCTCTCTCTGTAGCATGGATTCTCAGCCAAGTCTAAATTTATAACTCAAATACATTACCTATAAACCCCACAAAATTTTTTTTTCAACATTTTCAATTTGTTTTTACAAAAAATCTGCATACTTTATTTTTATTCTTGAAACTTTTAATTTTCTGTAATTACATCTCATCAGAAAAGTATTTCTGTGAAATCCCAGTTTATAGAAAAAATTCTTGGTTTGAGCCCATACTTTACTCTGTTCTTACAGTTCAAAAGATCTGCTGCTGCTTTCCAGATGGTGAACATATCCCTACCACCAACTGATAAAATCCATCTGAATTTTTTATACTTACTTTACATATATACACATAAAATTATTTATTCTTTCAGATAAAATATCTTCATGTATTACATTCATGAGGTAGTCAAGCTATGCAATGATTTTTAATAGAAATCAATATAGTAAGTAAGTAAGTAACGGCCCGTCTTCGCGAACGAAGAGCCAGGGAAGGTCCTTACCCGCATATGCAGATAAGGCCTTCAAGCCTGCGCAGTGGATTTTTTAGGTGACACACAGTGTGC
>JAWWES010000041.1:28567495-28578966 GCA_035583135.1 Lophotriccus pileatus
TGACCGGGAATCGAACCCGCGGTCTCAAGGGTACCAGCCCTGCGTCTTAACCACTAGACCACCGGGGGCTCCCTAATAGAAATCAATACACGAGTAGCAACTTACAATTGAAGAATAGCAAACATACTTCAGAATCAGAGTGGTACTTCTCTTACTGTTCAAAGCAATTCTTTGTTGCTCTGCATCCCCATTCTTAATTGTCTCTGTAACCCTATCTTCTACGTTAAAGTGATGAAATCTTAATTCAATTGAAACCTATTCTAGATATTTTTAGATGCTGGCTCAATATGTATCTACAGTGAATAGAAGCGAAAAACATTCCTCTAAAAGACACAAAGGCACATGCTTTCCAATGAAACTGTTACTTGTATCATGTGAATTTCTTCTTGCTGTTACACAGTTTTTTCCAGACTCCTAGAACATTTTTTTTCCCTCCATTTAAGTAGCAAACTGACATTATGTAGAATGGGACTGCTCCAGGACATGGAAAAATTTGGGTCAGAATCACATAGCTACCTCCTACCTCTCCATTCCAATGTCCAAGGAATCAATACAATATGGGCATATTTCTATATTCCTCACTAATATAGGAAGAACCAGAGTGCAACCCTTTCAAGTGCCTCAAAATATAATTATAAAACCCCCACACTTTATTGGGTATTTTTGCTGTTATTGTCATAGCAAAATCAACTTTTCTGAGAATGCGTCTCCTAAAAGATAGATGGTTTCAACAATTATTTTTCTTTGGAGATTTTTTTTGGTTTTGGCTCAGATGTGTATCACTAACTCCAACAGATGAGTTACCATTACTGGAATGAATTTCATATAAATCACACTGCATCAACTTCACCATACAGAAGCCATGATTCTGAGCCAGGCATAAGCTGGAGATTGACGTGTAAGCAGAGTTTGTATATCAGTTGGCTTGTAGCTAATTTGTTACATATAGTAGTGTAGATATTTATTTTCCATAACACTTCTAGCTTCCTACTCCTTTTAATTAGATCCATCATGAAATGGGATTAAGTATTTTCTCTGAATGCCATCAACCACACTGTGAAAACTGGTACCCTGAGATTTAGAATTTTGGTGGGTTTTTTTTAATATGAGCAAAGATATTCAAAATACCAAAACCTGAATCACTCTCCAAACTTACTCCTTTGGAATTTTAGAAAGGTTTAAAAATACACCTCCAAAACTTCTCATGTTTAAGGTGTAGAAAAATCATTTATACTATCCCAAAAGGATAAATGCAAGTAAATTCCTCACTACAGAAACCCCCAAAATAAAAGAAACAGATAACAAAATAAAAGAAAACAATTGAAAACATAATCCAAACAAAAGTCTGCTGGTCTACAGAAAGTTCAAAGCACAAAGAAATTTTTGACTAGAACATGGCAAGAAAACCTAAGAGGAAGCAGGGCTCGAAGTTCTGCTCTAAGTTGTTCATGTTTCCTAAACATCCATCCAATTAGCACCTATCTGGAACATGACAACAAGAATTTTGGTTAAGGGAAGAAAACCAGGCCAATTAAAGCAGTTCAGTTTCTGTCCTAATGGAAAGCAATTCTCTCATATGTCTTGTAATGCATAGGAGCATCCTCTGCTATCTTGGTCCTCAGTGCAGCATATAAATACTGTTCTTACTGTGATTTATGCTTCTAATTTATATATAGTTTATACTACGACAACAATTGCAACTGTATCTGCAAAATTCATTGTGGCATCCAGTGAGCAGGGTACATCTGAGTAATCATACAGCATTGTTCTTAATTTCAAAGAAACTCCCATGGTAGCTTTGACGACAGAAACGAGACACAAAAAAGCACTAAACAACTAATATTTTCGTAGTATTGTGCCCCATTTCACAATAAAAACCCCATTTTAATACAAACTTTATTTTGTAGTTATGACACGTAATTGTATTTCGGAAAACAACTCAGGAATATATACCTTTGTGTTTAATAATATCTCTCATAAAAGAACACCAGAAACACTTTCAAGTAATGACTAATGTAGTCCTATGGTGTGTAGAAATTCACCCCTGCAAAACTAGTAAGTGTTTACATATGGCATGTCTTGGTTATATTGGCTATCATTTTGTCTCTGAAGCACTCTCTGCTTCAGGGAAGGTCTGTTTGATGTTAAAAGAGCTGGCAGAAACTTAGACTTCCCACAAATCTTTGTGAAACCAAATAGACAAACAGCATCTGAAGTGATGAGACACAACATGAGTAGCGACGAAGTGACTTTACTCAGACATGGCAGAATTGCTACTTATAGGCTGCTGTCAACCCTTAGCACTCAGAATGTATAATAACAGCAGCTGAAGAGAAATTTTCAGATATTTCAGCAGAAGCTCAACAAGCAAATATAATTAATTTTTACAGGCAGCTCTAGGACAAGCAACATACAGTTTGATCAGCTCAAAGAAATTTAACTAGTCAGCAAATTGAAGTAAAATTGAAAGGTTTTTTTTTTAGAAATAATAATTATAGATAATAATATTAACTCTTGTAGAATTAATACCAGCAATGTTCAGATTCTCAAGAAAATATTTTCTTTATTGTCTATAAGACTCTGAAGAATTAGGCTGTATTATCCCTTTAATGTTTTAGGAAAATGCTACCCACACCTACTGCTGACATTATATATATATTAAGAAGTCACTGAGCTCTACAGGTGCGTGCACCATGAGACATACAAAACACAATTCTCTTTCAAAATGTGTGCATGTTGATAGATTGCATATGGCAAGAAAATATTCCATTAGGAAGTGCAGGCATTCAGGAAAAGCTGTTTGCTCATGCACTTAAGAGTCTCTGATATTATTAGACTTCTATCTTGTAATTTTTGGGAAGGAAAGACACAAGGACTGTTAGAGCAGTCCACAGAGCAAGACCTATTAATCAGGCACAAAACCTATGAAATTTAGGCTTAAAAAGTTGATACTAAAATAACAAATGCCTTTCATGGACCTTTTCTATATTCATCACAGCAATAATGTCACAAATGCCAAATATAAATTGATTTAGCTTGCTGGTAAATATTAATTACAATTACTAGTCACCATGTCTTATGCCCATTAACATCAACAGCAGCTTGCGGACTGAATTTGAAAAGAGCTGTCCCTTAGACAGAAACAGATGACAATTTGTCAGATTAATTAATTGCTGTTCTTTCTTACATCTTTCAGAGGTAATGACTGTAATTAGCTCTTCACTTCCTAGAGAAAAATGGTTTCACAGCACTAATTACATAAAACAGGTTTTTGTATTCTTATATAAAAGAAATCCTCTGATGTTGGCAAATTACAGTCAATTTAACTGAAGATTACACATGAAGTTTACAATAAAAGATGAACTTCCTTTCTGATCAGTGACTGAAAAATGGGTTAAACATTGTAACACCAGCTGCATACATAGACTATAATCAAGCAAAGCCTTCACTGCAACCTTCAAGTAACTTTTTATAATCTTAAAAGACAGAAAGAAAGCATTTGAGACAGTTTAACCCCTGACTTGTTTATCCATTAAGACCCGGTTTTCAAACTTCTTACCAATAACTGTCTTGTCAAACACAGAATCTGTAGAGATCAAGTTATTGGGGGAAATGTAGAAATAACGGAGTGAAATGTATCAGCTTATTATACATAGAAATTAAACTAGATTTTTTAATCATCTTTGAACATATAAAACTATTTAAAAAAATTTTAACATTGTTCCTACAGCCCCTGAAAGCTGCCAAAACACACTACTATTAAAAGCAGCTCAGCATAATAAAACATCCCTACTTAGATAATCACTGTCATACCTGAGCATCTAAAAAAATCTGAAAAATATTTCTTACAATACCCTGTTTGCCAGTGGTGAAGTGAGACATGAAAAAGCCAAAGACTAGACCAATAAGGAACTCAAGCACCTAATTTCAGTTCACTTCCCAAAATACATACAAATTCAAAGCTAAAAGCAAGCCTCAAATCTCCACTGGTAACTGGATTCAACTCACCTCCCCCACTACCTCTGTTTCTATCAAGGTTCTATAAGTGTCTTATCTACTAATTAGATATCCATGACTCTTATGGACAGCTCAAGAAAGGATACAGATCAAGATCTGCATTCAAAAACAAACTGCCAAATGAGGAAGCAGTGAACTTCACTCTCATCACCCAAACACTCTTTACCAAATCAAACAGTGAGCAGGGTACAGGAAACGCAGCTTCCACTTCTTTTTTCTATCTGTCAAAGCATTCAATCCATACTTCAGGCAGCCAGGATGTCCTACACATTAGGGTATAAGTGAGAGGACAGCTCTGGTTTTTAGCACTGAACAGATCCAAGTATTCTGAATTATGTTACAATAGGCAAGACAGAAAATGAACACAAGTTGTGTGTGATTAAGGCACTTCCTGGACTAGGTGAAGGTGAAATACTTTCATATTTTGTCTGAAACAGATACAATGTGCAAATGACTACCAAAACCAGATGCTAATCCAAAGACTCTCTCTTTCCAAAAAGCCGTACACCTGTATCTAAGTGACTTATACTTAATTTGTTCTGGTTCAATGAAACAGCCTCAACAAGACAAACTGGGGGAAATACACTTTTGGGATGTCATATTTCAGATAATTCTACTTTGGAGCACTACTGATCAGGAAAAAAAACAAGTTATTATGCATGATCTGAACTTTTCAAACAGAGGGATAGATGGCAACTTCCTCCTGAGTTCTCTCACTTATTTTTAACCAACGTAACATTACAGAATTGCAGGTGAAGTCAGATAGACACTCTTCACACAATCAGTATACTACAGGCACAGTATTGCCACACAGCAAGCACTGATCTTTCTTATTTACATCAAAAATTGCAAGTACTGAGAAACAAATCATGGCTTACCATTCCCATACCACAAACTGTTCCATCGGCCAAAGGCATGTGCTGAGTACGACAACCCTTGTGAACACCTTCTGTGCTTGTGCACCATAAGCGTTTGCATTGCTTCTGAAAAGAAAAACAGATTATTTTTTTTGTACCTTTAACACCGTTTAAGACATTAGTTGTGATATTTGTATTTTCTCATACTGTGTGGGCTTAGTGTTTGCTATTAGTACTACCATTTTCCACAGATAAAACCCCACAAAAACAAAATAGACCTTGATTAAGGCCAAGTAGGAAAGTGGAATATTTGAAACTGATTCCATTAGAGTAACAGATAACTTCATTTTCTATTTCAGTCAGAAAATTAATTTAAAAATATGTAAGAGCTTATGGTTAATACTATGCAGCACAGATTCCACATAATCCCCCACAAAAAGGCTTTGAGTTCAACAAGAATTAAATACACTGACTATAAAACTAAGAAGAAAGCCTCCTTTTCAAATTGTTAAAAGACTCTTAAGACAAATAACCCTTATGGATTACAGGATTTAAAAAGCAGTCTTCAGTAACACTGTCTTCAGGTCTTTGAAGTACCCTTTTCTTTCCTTTTCTATAATATTCTCATAAAGCCTGACTCCTCCAAAACAACAATTAACCTAACCTCCACTTAATTCAGTCTGCATCTGATCTTAAATTCTCTCCTTTACACAGCTCCAACAAGCCATACAATATTGGTAGAGGTATTTTACAACTTAGTACAAAATCTAATCCTACATGACATCCTGACAGTAACGTATAAAGTCATAATGTTATATTTGTGTTTATATTGAAATGGCCACATTAAGTTTCACAATACAACTTAAGTTTCAATATTAATCTAGTCAAGTCTTCTTTCCATATGTCAATTTTGTGTACAAAATGTATACTCTGTTAGGCTTGGAAATATTTTTTGACTCTCTGAGAAAGTAGGGAGTCATTTTGGACCACTTAGAACAAATGTTTGAGATCATATATTAGCTTATAAGTTATAAAATTTTAAAAGAAGCAGAGAAGCAAGATGTGCTAATGTAAGATATGACCTACAATGTGAAAATATTTGCAGGAAGTGTAGCAGGAAACCTTAATTTATGCAGTTTTACATCTTTTAAAGTAATTACCACAATCACAGATGTGGAAATCAAAATGAATGCATCCTACTTTTTATTTCTATATATTCTTGCATAAAAAATTGCAATGCTGTCCACTGAATGCTTCTCCTTTTAAAAGAATATAACCTGAACTTTTACTTATTCCAGGATAAAATTATTCCCAAACCAGTAATTTTCAGTAACTTTTTTAGTCTAGATTGTCTGGTTTTCACTCACCAGATACGGGCACACTTGTGACCCAATACCAAACGTAAGTTCACACTGCTTGTTGACATCATACATTGACCCTGGCAGCTGAGAGGAAAGATCATATATTCTTCCACTAGGTTTGTCTAGGAGGCATTCACCATAGCCAGTACTGTTGTAAAACAGGAACAAAATGTGAATAAATCACTCTTAATTCATTGGAAACCTTCTCACTACTCACACAACACTTACACATGTATATCTCAGTGGAGTTATGGGTTTGCATGCCTACTTGCTTGTATAATGACTTTAATTAAAATTCATGAATAATTAAATAAACCAGGTTATTTGGTTTTCCTTTTTTGTATTTTGCATTAAGATCCATCAAACTAAATGAAGTCTTTTTTTTTTCTGGCTGATATTTCTCATTAAAAAAAAAGAAAATAAACAGTTCCTATTCTAACCTATTAAAATCATACTAAAGATTTTTTCAATAAACTGTGCCACTAAAAGATAAAAAATCTTTTAGCTTTCCATGTTCAGTGCAACTCATGAATCATGTATTTTTCTGGAGGACTGAGGCCCTACAAGTTTAACCTAAGAGCGTTTAACCTAAGAGCAATGCAAAAACTGCATTTAAGCAATACCTTTAAAATACTTCTCAGAAATACATGAAATTGGAGGAAAAAAAAAAAAAAGAAAAAGAACACTCTAAATCACAGCATTATATTGACACTCACTCAAGAAATTCAGTGATATATTTTTGACTGCATTTTGACCAGGTCCATGGACTTGTATGATAATTTAAAGTCGGAGCCATCACGTGATACTGATGTTTAATTCCAGCTTCTTTACATTTAAAACTGTCATCATGAGGCACATTAAATCTAAAAAGCAAAACAGACAAACTGCAAACCAAATTCAGCAATAATTAACTGAAACTCTCTTTGCTGTAACAGCAAACATGTTTTCAACTCAAACAAGTTTGGAAATGCCTTACAATCTAGTGGAACTCCATATATCTAACTGACATTATGGCAATAGGTATCTTTAAAATGCCTTATATAATTCTCTCCTTAACTAAATACCCTCCTAGGTACAGGAAGAATTTTACAATTACATAATTTTTTAGCTCACCAGAAAAATTCCAGTGTTTTAGGAATATGCCATTTTAAAGGAACAACCCATCTCCTCACCTGCATACACAGGTCATGGCTAGACTGTCCACAACAGGTTACCCCAATATTCACATTGCAACACTTACTATTCAGTAACAAAAACTACAGAGCACATTAATATTATACTTCATGCAACTAACACATCATCTTATTTTACGTCTCAGTTTAAGTACCATGACAAACAGCACGTGTCTAAATGAACTTGCAGGCACATAAAAATCTAGCTACTGAGCTCTGTAACGTCATCGTTACCTACACTGTAGCATGCCTCATGGAGCTATAGTGTAGCACCTTTCTGCCATCACTGATGAGGTATGCTTCATAAAATAAAATGCTGTCATCTCCTCTTATTTTTCTGTGTAAAGTATTTCTCTTTGTCTTACTCTACTGCATTCTGAAAGGATCAAACACAAGGAAGAATATTTCTGTGTTGTATTAACAATTGTCTTTTCTTAAAGGTAAATTTCTAGCAGGGCTGGAATGCAGTTGGAGTTAACAGGACTATGTAGGCCTAGGATACGTCCTGGTGTCTCAACCAGTTCATATGACAAAAGGACAGAATTCAGTTGTTTGGCCAGTCTTTCCTGTAATTCAGGATACCAACCAGGTTATAAAATTCACAATTTCTTTACCTCTAGGTGATGGGCAGAGCTGGCTCACTGAAATGGACAAAAATAATGACTCTTCTAAAGGGATACGTCACACTGTGCTCTCTCAGAAACACAGAGCCCATCGCTGGAAATTGGTTGTACCCGAAAGGCAATAAAAAAAATTACCTGCTGGGAAATAGGTACTTACACATGTCCAAGCTCATGTGCTATAGTGAAAGCAGCACTCAATCCATTTTCTTCACTTACAGAACAGCTGCGTAGTGGGTCACACATTGTACCTAGCTCTGCTAAACCTGCAAAATTGAATCCTTAAATAAATGCTTAATAGAATGAAGTTTTTTAGTACCATGTAGTGCAACAAATACTATGGCACTCAGGTTGAAAGTCATGCCTCAAGTATGCAGCAATTTACACAAAACGAACAACCCCCTGGCACCAAACTACATGCCAGGAGACAACAGCAGTAAGAAATGAGAAACCATTATTTTTGTCTGTGTGACTTGAATTTTGAATCTATTTTTTGATTTATTCCTAATTGATTTTTCTCCATACAGTGAAATTCTCATGTATGTTGTTATAAAACCATACTGATTAAAAAAGAATAACTCACCAAGAGTATCACACTTCTCTCTAGCTCTGCAGATATCTTCCCTTGAAGAAACATATTTATTTAAAATTATTACAGCATGTAAAAGAATATTTTTGAAGTATTTTACTGTTGCTATACTAGTTAAAGCAACTGGAAACCTGATTCTCAATTTTTAGTCTTACACTCCATTCAAACAATTTGTATTCTAATTTAAATTCATCAGACTAAGCTCACAGTACTGCTTTCTAGTGTGAAAAGAATAAAACTTAAAATACTGTGCTATTTCTCTACAATGCAGACAGTAGAGAACTGTGAAATGGTGCTGAAAAACATGCAGATTGCAATATACTTGAAACCACCTTATGTTGTGGATCATCTGCCAAACTAACAATGTAAAATTCAGGACTAACTATAAACACTGTGATGTATTGGAGCGTGTCCAACTTGCACACTGGGAGGAAAAATTAGTGAAAGAGAAGAGCAAAAGAAAGACTCTCTTTCAATGAATGAACATCAGAACCTTCACTAAGGTGATTGGTGCACAGGAAGGATATATACTAATATTTAAATATTTTCCATTTAAAGCTTTTTTTAGTTCTGATTATGACTGGGCTTTCAGGAGCTGACCATCATTGCAACCTTTGCTGATTTCATTAAGTACAACACCACCCCTATCACATATATGTACACAATTTCAGGTCTAAGTAATTTCTATCATCTTTAATGAAAGGATCATCATTACAGAGTCAGAATAATTGCTCATGTATTGATAATCAGTGGTTTGGGAAGTGGAAGGCAGTCTTTATTCGCTTCCGCTATCTATGAACAATGTCAGTGGAATGGTTAAAAGATGATGTTGCAAAAAAAACCTAAAGCATCTGTCTTACCTAGTTGAGTAATTGTGTCTATTTTAGATATCGTACCTAGTGATGAGAACTGCAGTATCATGATGAGAAGGGTGAGTGTCATCCAAAGTGTTTTGTGATTGCTGCCATAAGCAGAAATTACGAAGAGTGGTAGCTGCATTGAAAGTGATTGCTGGTCCTTCCTAAGCAAGAGATGGTCAAAAAGATCAAATAAGGGGTTTAATATTCATGCCCTTGCACTTACTGTGTTGTCATTTGTGTTGCTAATCTTTAAAATAATGACTGTGCATGGAAAGTCAGCTGGACTCCAAATAAGAGTTCCCTTAGGATCAGATCTGAATTAAGCTACAAGTCACCAGTCATGAGAACCATTATTTTAAACAATGCATGTGAGCATTTACCATGTGTTAAATATTTTTTAAAAAGTGACATTTATGAATAAATATAAACCTCATATATTAGAAAAGCATATATGTCTTATAATCTTAAAATATTACAACTATTAGGGCTGAAAACACTCCATCAAAGCACTCTATAAAAGCTGTCATTTCCCTGTCGTATTTCCATGTGCATAACCACACTTCATGTTGTTATGCCATAAGCTTTCATATACTATCTGATTTATGTCAATATAGGTCAACCAGAAGTACTAATAAAGAGGCAGGGAAATACAGGCATTAAAAACCCTGAATTTAACGTCACATTTGACATTCAGTCTCCTATTTTAAAACAAAATTTTATAGTTAAAGAAAATATTTTGTATTTAAGACTAAACCAAATTAAACTTTGTAATTACAATGAAAATTCATGCATTTTGTTTCTTATATTAGAAAGAAATTTTTTAAATATTTATTTTCCTTACCTGTTCATTGTGAATTACAATTAATTTGACAATAACTATATTTATAAGATTTCCAATACTTGAATCTTTATAGATTGCTGCAACCTAAAGACAAAAAAAGTCAGAAGATCAGAAAATTTAATTCATCTGGTAAACTATATCTCTTTTAATCAAGAAAAAAATACTGGACAAAAACAAGTCACTACATGACAGATATATCATGTATCCTTCTATACCTTCTATCCAAGGATATGATGACAAATACAAAGGGTTATCCAGGCTTTAATATGAAATAACTACAATTTTACATTAATTTCCAAATACTTAGACACCATGTTGAAATATTAATGCAAAAAGTACATTTATTATATACTGTAAAACCTGTAGTTTATTGATAAAATATCAAAGAAAGAAAAAAATAACATTACTTCAACTATTAGGCATAAGCCGGTTTATGTGGATGATTTGTAGAATCAACACCTAACATATAAGAGAGTTTTAGAAAGCAACTTTGAACAAGTAAGTTTTTGCCCTTGCTTTTAGTGGAAGCTGGACTGAGTTTTAAATCTTTATTGCAAATATACATGACACATACACAGGTTTCTTTTCTCATCCATAAATTCTGTATTTACATACCCAACAAGCATTTTTATACATTAGTCTTGCAGACAGATAGTAAAAATCATGAGTCAATTCCATACACCAAAGTAAACCACTTTGAAAGTTATTCTTCATAAAAGTTTATACTTTCTCAATAACAGCTTCAGATATCTCATCCATATAGATTCTACAATTTGGCTTAAAGCAGTTGTCGAATGACAGCCTTATGTAAACAAGAGTTGCCACTGAACACAGAAGTACTGCCTTTCCTCCCTTTGAGCTTGTGCTAAGGCTGCCAGGCTACAAAAGTGATCAAGTGCAAAAAAGTGATCCAGCTGCAAAATTTATTTTTTTTTTAAATCATGTTATATTGATCAACGTGATCTCATTCCTGGTGCAATTCCTCCAACACAGATGCTGACAGAGGGAGAGATAAAGAACAGACTTCTTTCAAAAGAACTTGAACTGGCTCAAGTTGCTTGTGAAACTACAGCCTTGTAGTGTATGGGTTAACAGAGGCCTGTTAGGCCCTCAGAAGAAGGAGGGGTGGACCTGATGGGTTTTCGTGTGTTTCC
>JAWWES010000041.1:28579066-28609804 GCA_035583135.1 Lophotriccus pileatus
GGGATGTAAGAAGGAACTGAGTACAATAAAGAAGAAGATGTTATGTTACCCTAAATCAAGCCTTCTGATTAACTTTTCTTTCTTGACCGTCACGACAAGATAACGCTAACATTGTAGTACATGAATTCTGTTTACCTGAGATCAAGTAATCCTGCTAAAACTTGGAACTGAGAGAGCACTGGCTCCCAACTCACACCCCACCTTTCTCTAAACTGGAGAGAGCACAATGCATAGTGTTGTCCTTCATTCTTTTGTTGATACACAAGCTGGAAATAGAGGATTCAATAAGGGTGAGGAAGGAGCCGGAGTTTCAGAATCCATGTGGAGAACACATTTCAGAGCAGTACAGCTATTGTTTGCTTCCTCCTTTATGGGTTACTAATCAGCAAGCATCCAATTATTCTGAGGTGGGAATAAGGAACATGTCTCAAATACACACTGAAGAGTTGAATCCATTAGGCTTGGGCAGATTCAGAATCCTTTATCAAAGAAAAGGATATGCTTGAAATAGTGCTTGAAATGCTCAAGCACTATTTAGGCAGAACTTGGGTAGAATAAACTATCATTTTTCTACTACCAAAAGGACTTTACCACAATCAAGCTCCTTATGTGTTCTTCTACTTTGAGATCACTTTGATAAACTTAGAAAGGATATTTATCTTCCCCACAAACCATGTTCCTGCATGAACTGTTGTCTCAGAATAACATAACATAATTATCACATTCATCTCATGTAACTAACAGTAAGCAAGTTGTGTAAAATCCTTCAATAGTCAATGGAGAAGGGATGAACTGTTCTGTAGACATGACTATCTAAAGATATGTATTTAGACATACATATTTTCATACAAGACAGTAAAATAAGTTATTTCATTTCTTCATGCCTTTACTATGGAAGGAGATAAGCTTTTCAGATGTATGAGCCCAAATCTTTCAAGTTTTATTTCAATTTAGCAAATAAACAGAAGACAGGTTCATATGGCATTCCAAAATCATGTCAGAGAGGAATGTGAAATGAGATCTGTGAGGATCTTTGGCTTACAAAGATGCTTGTTCCAAGGACTGACTCTTATACCATTTAAACTGATATAAGAACCACTTACAGTGGAGAATTTGTTACAACAGAAACCTATACAAGAAGATTATATATGTATAGCATTAACAGAGATATCTTTCACTGGTTGATGCAATTGGCCTTGTAGATCTTCATGAGGTTCACATGGGCCCAGCCCTCAAGCCTGTCAAAGTCACACTGGGTGGTACCCCTTCCCTCAAGCAACTCAACTGCATCACTTATCTTGATGTCATCTACGAACTTGATGAGAGTGCACACAATTCCACTATCTGTGTCATTGACAAAAATATTAAAAAGTATTGGTGCAAATATGGACCCTTGAAGGACACCACTCACTGCTGGTTTCCATTTGGACACTGAGGCATTAACAATAACTCTTAGGACATGGCCATTCAGTCAATTTCTTGTCCGTCTAACAGTCCACTCATCAAACCCAAAACTTTTCCATTTACTGGCCAGAATGTATCAAAGGCCTTACAGAGATCCAGGCAGATGACATCTGTAGCTCCTCCCTTGCCCAGTGATGCAATCACTCCATCATAGAATGACGCTAAATTAGTCAGAAACATCTTTCAATTAACTAGTAAATCAGTCTAGTTAACAACTGGCTTTTTTAACAGGAAGTCAGGACACAGATGCATTTCACTGGCTGTCAAGTAAAGAGCATGCAGGTCATCTGAGGTAGTGACACAGTCAGCAAAACCCAATACAGGATTTGTCCACTACTGCAAGGGTATATATCGGGTAGAATAGGCAAATGGATTGAAAACTGAATGGGGGGGGGGTTAACTAGGTTCAGCTGACTGCAAATAATACATGACTGCCTAAACTGTGACTATCAACCTTCAGTGAAACATTAGCTCCGAGTTTCTTAAAGGCCTCCTGTACCACACACAGTGTGTGAGAAGAAGACTCATTTCTGATCCTGGGTGATTAGAATGATCCAGGCAAGGAGTCCAAGCTGGAGACTTCTTGTGATTAAAACTTAGCAGTTCAAGTTCATGGCTGTAGTAGCAGTTGTACAGTAGTTGACAGATATTCCCTCATGTACATTAAATAGTCCCTTGACAAAAATCTGTTACTGCTGTGCTGTCTGATGAGGTTATCCTGCTGACAAAATCTGAAAACACAGAGGAGGCAAAGAAACCAACACAAAACACAGAGTTAATAGTCCTTTTTCCTGCCTGTTGACACAATGTCCATTTAAAATATTTGAACAAAAGTATATCTTCAAAACCCAGTACTAGTTACTCATACCCTAGTTACTCATACCTCAGAGGAGATGCATAGATGGAATAAGTATGTAAGAAAAGAATATCTCATTGCACATCTGAAGAGGATCTGTTGCAGGACCTTCAACACTACATCTACACACACCGTCTGAATTATCTACTGGTTATCTCTGGAGATGAGCTGAGGACTGAAATAATGTCATGTAGGTGCCAGAGGCTCTTGCCAACTTCTGAAGCATACTTTCTCTCATACTGGAGACAAGTTAATGCTAAATGTAAAAGTAACACTGTTTTCATTAATCCTACATTTGAGTCAATGAATGGATTCTTTGCCTCATGGGTACTTTCATGACCTCCAAACGTTTAGTCACTACCACTGCTTTTGAAAGATCGAAGAGCAGGACTCTGCTGATAACTAGTTGCCCTTAATAGCAAAGGTATATTCTCAGGCTAGCTGAACACATGCGAAGAGAAAAATCCTGACAGTTGAAAACCACAAACCAAATCTGAAGATTCACCAAGGGAGTTATGCAGACTAAAGTAACCAACTAAGACTTGAAATGAGAGATCAATGCACAGAATGATCAAAAATCTGGAATATGAGATTCTTATTTTCAGTGAAAAAAATTAAGGGATAAGTACTCCCTGCTCCTGTATTCTAAAGATACCTCTCTCCATCATCTTATTGGAAGTATTCATGAAAAGGGATGATGAACTGCAATAGGAATTTAATAGAATACACCATTTCTTTACAATTTCCAGATCTACTTGCTTTACATTGATCTAAATACAGGCTTCACAAAAGTAGGAGGTAATAGCCAAGACAAAGTGAAATTAGTTTCAAAAGATTTTTCAGACTCTTAAAACCAGCATCCACACCACAGAAGAGTTCAGCAACAAAGAAGGGATAAAAAATATATAAATGAAATTAGTTACCCTTTGGTGGAAGGATCACAGCTTTTACTTTCACAGAATTCTCAAACATAAAGTCAGACCTTGTTATCACCACATCTGTGGCTGCCAGTTGACTAGACGTAACTTGGTCACAAAGTTTAGTTTCTCTCGATATCCCTGTTGTAACTGTCCATTAAAGTGTGACTGTGAATAATGGAAAAATGCCCTATTTAGAAAAAGGACTAGTAAACAAGCAAGTATGCCTAGAGGCTGGAAGATAAGTAAATGATATATCCAAATCCAAATGGACTTCTTCAGCTCCTTTTTTCCCTTTTTTTTCTTCCCCTAAATGTTGTATCACAAGGCATTTTCTTTCCTCTTGTCTGTTACACACAACCATGATACCAGGAAAATACAAACTTTCATATTCACTGAAAGAAACAGGTATCACTCCATAGCTCGCATGTCTTTTGCAGGTTTCAATTATCTCTTATTTATCACTGTAGTGCTGAAAGAATGTAAGATATCCAGTATCCATGAGACTTCTCCAGCATCTGGGAGATTTCTCCTTCACCTCTTCCACTGTCATACCCTCTGTTATATATTTCATAAGACCACAAAATTGTCTGAAGCCATGAGATATGAGCAGTCATTGCTTCACTGAATGAGCAAAAGCTGTGTCATTTCTGCTAGTGTTGCTCTTACTCAGTTCTGTGCATATTTCTGTACTAAACTGGCTTCCACCAATGGAACCTAATGCCAGAAGAGACTTCTTATGCAACCTTGTGCAAGTATACCCATATGTCTCAGAGCTACCATTTTTTCCTCTAAGAGTTTTAGATCATCTCCTGTCCCCTCATCCAAGTCATCTTCAATTTACTATCCCTTGAGTTAACCAGGTAGAGGTTCCACATGACACCTAGTAGAATGCTTTAGTGAAGGCTAAAAGAAAGAATACATCCCTTTTAAAGGCTGAGTCACCCTGTGTGCTGGTTTTGACTGGGGTAGAACTAATTTTCTTCACAGTGACTGGTACGGGGCTGTGTTTTGGATTTGTGCTGAACACAGAGCTGATAACATACAGATGTTTTTGTTATTGCTGAGCAGGGCATACACAGAGCCAAGGCCTTTCCTGCTTTTCACACTGCCATGCTGGCAAGGAATTTGGAGGTGCTGGGACAGGTGACTCAAACTGAGCAAAGGAAAAAATTCCATACCAGATGACATCATGCTCAGTATGTAAAGCTGGGGGGAAGAAGGAGGAAGAAGAGATTTAGATTGATGTGTGTTTGTCTTCCCAAGTAACTGTTATGTGTGATGGGGCCCTGTTCTCCTGGGGATGGCAGAAGACTTGCCTGGCCATGGGAAGCAGTGAATTAATTCCTGGTCTTGCTTTGCTTGTGTGTGTGGCTTCTACTTTCCCTATTAAACTGTCTTTATCTCATGAATTTTCTAGCTTTTACCCTTCCAATTCTCTCCCTGATCCTGGTGGGGGCTGAGTGGGGATTGGTTGCTGGCTGGGCTGAAACCACAACAACTTGTCAGGAATGCCTGTGCTCCTCCTTGTGACTGAGATGGGTGCAAAGATACCCTTTTAATATTGCAATAACTCAGCAAACGATGACGTAGTCATGATCATCACCATCTACAACTGTTTGATGAAAATATGCACCACGGCTATAATCAGATCATATCAAATGCCATCACGTACGGCTCAGATATCAATGCATCCTTCCTTTCAGTATCTGAAAGAGACTACCTCAAAAGATCATTTCACAAGATACAACCATAGCCAGGCATCTCTAGCCACTAAAAGCTACTCAGAGAAAGACATCTGTCAGAAGTCAAGCAGGCAAGGCAGAGGGCCAGCTGGAATCTTCTCTTAGAAATAAGGCAAAAAAGGAAGCTGTATGGTCAATGGAAGCAAGGTCAAGTGAGATGCTAAGAATTCAGAGATGCTGCTTGCTGCTGTAGGGAGAAAATCTGTGCAGCCAAAGCTCAGAGTTGAAGCTGGCATCAGACAAAGCATCACCAGCTGGTCAAGGGAGGGGATTGTCCTGCTCTGCTCTGCACTGGTGCAACCTCACCTTGGATATTGTGTGCAGTTTTGGACACCACAATATAAGAAAGATATTAAGCCATTAGAGAATGTCCAAAGGAGGGCAATGAAAATTGGAACATACTCTCAAGCACATGATGTGACTCTTGGGGATGGTCCTGTGCAGGGCTAAGGGTTGGACTCAATGATCCTTGTGGGTCCCTTCCAACTCAGCATATCCTGTGATTCTGAGTTTTGTGAAGCAGCTGAGGCCAAACCAGATGCCCTATGGCTTCTTAAATGGCACTGGGCACTTCTATGAAGCAAATTAATTGATCCAAAAGTAGATGTCTATAACTGGTCAAGTGAATAGCTATCTATAAAGCAGATGTCTCTATAGATACCTATATGGCAGGTGCTTTAATTTGCAAGCCCCAAGGTAGATGCAGTTTCCTATAAACTAAGATTCTTGAACAGATGTAAGGACAGAAATCTAGAAAAATTACAATGCAGAATATGTTAGCGTGGCTTTTCCCATGGTTCAACAGATGTCATGGTAAACTTTTTGATTATACAGAGCTTATTATCCTATATTCTGAATCAATACAAGTAATGACTTTTGGTTCAAAAAAGAATTTACTACAGAAAGATAGCAAACAAATTATGCCAACTCAAAGTCTGACCCATATTAATCTGAAATTACTTGAAAACTTAAAAAACTAGGATTACTATAACCAAGTATTTTTTTCACAATGCCTTTTAATGTCTGTCTGCTGCAATTAATCCATATATTTAACTCATTGAAGCTTAAGAATTCTTCTAAAGCAACAGAAAATCAGGAAATCAGTCACATCATTTCACCTAGACAGCTTCCATTGTATTAAACTAAAAAGATCCACAATCTGAAATTTTGGCCCTACTTTTTTATTTATGTTTATGGAATCTCTTTCTTTTGATACAAAATTTGGTCAAACCAGAAGACAGGACAGTTGCAGAAAAGAGAACAACAGAACAGAAATAACTGAAATTGTTAATACTTAACAACTGGAGTTTACTTACTACTGACATCAGTGTTAGTATGTAGTGCTGTAAATTCTGCCCATGGTGACGAACCATTTTGACGTCAGCTGTAACCATCACTTCTACATATCTTGGATAGGAAAGAAAACGTTTTTTCCTGGAATGTGAATTGCCACCATCCTCTATAGAGAGGTTATTTAAAGCATACTTTAAGCCAAGAGACTTCTGTAAAACACTGCTCTCTTCATTTAAACTGCTGAAGGTTGAACGTAATAAGGTACTCTTCTTCAACTCTTTATCTGCAAAGTAAAATAGGTTTACCGTTAAATGCAGTTTCGAAACGTAAAGAGGCTCCCCAAAATAGACAAAGCAAACTTATATTTATGATCTTATTTCCAAGAGAAACAATGCAAGAACTGAAAAAAAAAAAATATGAAACACAGAAGACTGTAATAGGAACATCAAATTAGATGTCTTTTACATCCTAGACTGCCTCCTCTCCATTGTGCTGAATTTATGTTTCATGAAATATCAGCCAGCAGCTTATAGAATACTTTATCTGTCTCTTCATCCTGGTTGGGTGGTCTACAACAGACTTTCACCAGCATTTCTGCCTTGTTAGTCTTCCCGTGCTTCTTACTCATAGGCACTCAACCTTATCATCATTATCTTTGAGACAGTCAAAGCACTCCCTAATATACAGAGCCAGCCCACTGCTCCTCCTTCCTCACCTGTCCTTTCTGAAGAGCTTGTAGCCAACCATGGTAACACTCCAGTCATGTAAGTCATCCCACCATGTTTCTGTAATGGTGGCTACATCATAGCTTTCCTGCTGCACAAAGGCTTTCAGATCCTCCTGTTTGTTTCCCATACTCTGTGCACTAGTGTAGATGCACTTCAATAGCTGGGCTACTGATTTCACCCCCAGCACTGGCTTGACATCCCCAGGCTCATCTCTAGTGAGCCTGGTCTTACCACATTCTCCCTTTAAACCTAGTTTAAATGCCTCTCAATCAGCCCTGTCAACTCACAGGCTAGAATCTTTTTCCCCTTTTAGACAGGTGAACATCATCTGTCTTCAGCCTGGTCCCAGGCAAATCACCCCATGATTAAAAAAGCCAAATTCCAAGGATGGCACCAGTCTTTAAGCCACTTGTTCATCAGCTGGGTTCTCCCGTTCCTTTCGGCATTCTTCCCTGCTACCAAAGGGATGGGGAAAACACCACCTGTGATCCTGTCCCTTCAATTAGTTGTCCCAGTGTCTTGAAGTCCTTTTTGATTGCCCTAGGACTTCTCAACCTCATCGCTACCAACCTGGAAACCAGAAGTGGGTAATAATCAGAGGGCCATGATTATGATCAACCTATATACTGTGAATCTGTGAAAGTACAACCATCCACTTGTCACATATCCTAATAATGTGCTTGTAAATTACTCCACTCTATTTTAAATAAAACTAAATATTACTAAAATGTAGCATGAATAAATTATTAAAATCCTCATAAGGACAAAACTCTACATTAATGGGTAATATTAGATACTTCTATTATTAAGGAAGACCAGTTGTCCTGTACTGTTGGACTCACAATAAGCTAATTATTTTATTTTTACATGCACATTCTGTCCTACTCTTGAATTAGCCACTGACACAAAACAAAAGGAAGAGCTGCCAAGCCCATGTGAAAGAAATGTGTAGGTTCAAATGGAACAATCTGGAGAAATATTATTTATGACATTAAAACTTGCCACTTTTTTTAAAAAAAATCTGACATTTGAAAAAGTCACAACAAAATTTAAAGTATGACTATACCTGAAACTTCACAAGGTTTATGGGATTTCTGATACTTTTTTTTAAGTTCTTCATGTCTGTATATAAGGTGTGGTTTGTTGTGTTCATCTTCATGTTCACCTCCATCTGCTTTCATCAGAGGTTCTAAAATATATTCACCATCATGTGCCTTAAAGGTGCCCATCTGAAAGTAAGAGAAGCAATAGATTTATTTTTCACTAAAAATACTGATACAAAAATAAATTTCATTGAAATAAAAATTATTTACGATAATATTTTGAAGTTAATGATAATACATTTACATGTGAGACAGGAAACCTCAGTGGGCACTGAAGATGGAAGGCAAGAGAAGTTTGCTTTCTGAGACTTGTCCCACCAGGGTAACTCAGACTACCTTGCATATTAACAAAGGATCACAGGTAATCACTATACAACGTTAACGAAACAAAGGAGATCACAAAAATAAAACGCAACTAGGTATAACCAAGCAGGACCAGTTGGGAACTCTGCAAAGGAGAGCAGAGGCCATCAAGAACTTCGTAATTTGAGTTCTGTCTCAATTCTGGTCTGATTTGTTGCCTTCTGTCCTTAACATAATTTATAGAATACTTTTCTTCTAAAATTGAATTTTCCTCATAGATTAGAAACAATGTTAACCTGGTACTCCTTTTAAAGGCTTTGAAATGAGTACCAGGAATTCAAAGATGACAGTGACATTAAAGTGTTTTTCTCCTTGATTCCCCAACACACACAGACCCTGCCCATCTCAGACACACATAGGTAACTATGTAATGGGAACCAAAAGAACTTGACTACTAACAAAAGCACTGGCACATACAAAAATTAAGCTCCTTTTCCCCAACCTCCCTGCCCCATAATCCTTTTAATTATGAAATCCTAAAACAGAATCGCTTCTTTCTCACTGCACTTCCAACCAAATCTATAGTTTCGCATGGCTTAAGAACTTCACTTCAGGAGACCATGAGGAGGAAAACACATGTAAGAATTTCATTTAATTATTTTCAGACGTTTTAGCAACTTCCTCACTTTAGTCAATTAAACATCTCAAGTGAGTGGTTGTACGGCATCCTGGTAGATCTTTTGCCAGTGAGGCATTCTGACCAGTAAGATAATAGTAATAATCTATGTAATATGCTTTAAGAGATTAAGTGTTCATGTCAACCTTGAAACTCCAGGTTATAGAGAGAGTGGCAGAGCAGGATAAATGAGAAAAGAAGGGTTTTTTTTTTAAAAACAACGTACTAAATCTTTTAAAAACTGCTGAAGACTACCTTGGTGTCCAAGATATTGTACTGGAATTGTAATACCTCTCAAATTGTTATTCTTCTGAGCAGCTACCAGTTTTCTTTCTTTAAGAGTCTAAGGCTTCAGGCATGTGTCAGAATATCTGTAATCTTGCCTGATACATAACATTATTAAAGATACTGTAAACATAGCATGGATGGATCCTCTGTACCACACAGCTAAATAGTATTTTCCTTTCAAGACTTTTTAAATCTAACTCATAGAGTTAGATCTAACATCTAAATCTAACAGTTCTTCAAGACTATTTAAATCTAAGTCATAGAAGCACTTTTTCAATTCAGCTTCATTTAAATTCTTTGCAAGTAGTCTTCATGCCAGATCCTTTTTACATTCAGTTTAGCCTTCTCACATCCACTGTTTCCAGGGCATGCAATTTGTAGAGGACAGCAGACCGAGTGTACTGAGAACACCATGTGTCTCCTTGGAAAGGGCCTCAGGAAAACAGACATGACACAGCTTGTTAGTTAGCCCTAAGATGCAACCTTTTGGGAAAAATGACAGAGACAGACAAGAGCATGTCACTCAGGGACCAAGTATCAATTCTTGCCACTAAGATTCATGCTAGTGTTTATACATATACTATTAAAGTCCCATTAAACAAAACATAATAAATTTGATCCCACAGTATTGGTCAACACTAACAAGCTAATTAATTCTTTTCTCCTGACATACCGTAAACCCTATTTCTAGACTACAGACATTTAAAGCATGTTCTTTTAGATTTAAGTAAGAACTTTATTGCTACTGCTTTATTTCATGCATACATTTTATTTCCATCCCATTCTTTCAAACAGGTTGAGCAGATATTCTGAATTTGTTTCTTCAATGGCTTTTCCAACAAACAGACTTCTGGATTTTACAAAGAAAGGGTTTCAGCTACAACAAACACACAGATTATAAGAATAGTAGCCCAGAAGTAAAAAGGATAGAGTTACATTTTAAATTAAACTCAACTTCCATAATAGAATATCAGACTTCCACTGGAAAAGATGAACTGCAAGAACATGGCTATATTATTTTTCTATACTTTATATTATTTTACCCACTCTGGAAAAAAAAAAAAAAAAAAAAAAAAAAAAAAAAGGAGGTAAAAACCCCAGACAGTAGGACATATGTTTTTGACTGAGTCTCCTCACGTCAAAAATTCACAATAAGACACCGTAAATTTTACAGACCAAAAAGTTAGGACAGATAGCTAGAAGGGAAGAATCGTTTACTATGCTTCATGACCTCACAATTATTCTTAGCTTTTTGTTTTAAATCAAGAGATTAATATAGGATGGTAAAAGAGTGTCTTGAAGACTGGAGAGTTCATCTTTACAAATACTCAGGGTAACTATTTAGAAAAATGGAGTCAAGCTTCCTTTCACTTGCTCACTCTGGCCCACTGATTCTCACACAGTATCCCAGGATCAACTGCCTGTTTAAATATGGAAGAAATAGATGAGCAAAAAGCTATAAGGCAACAAGCTTTCATTCTTTCCTCAGTGAATTCTCTCCTCTTCAACAGTGTATGGGTAAAGAAGCAATTACTACTGCTGAGTAGTTAGGAAGGTCTCCCACCAGTAGTCCACAACAGACTTTTTGCACATCCCCTATCCAAGTCGAGAAGAACTCAATATGTTATATGTGAGAAAGAGCAAAGGTTAAACGACATAAGTATTGCTCTATCTTAAGAAAGGTATTTGATATTTGCTATTCAAAACCCAAGAAGACATTGAACTTCAAGCCACCAATTCTAATCCGTTATTTCTCTATGAAAACTAAAGGTGGATTTTGATTAGCTATACATGGTTAGCTCCTCATTTTTCTAACACATGGGTCTACAAAAATTCAGTTACTGTTTATAATCTTCCATTCATGAAAGTGATACTTCATCCGGTGACAGACTCTGCTGATACAAATGGAGCTATTACAACATCTTGGGTGCACAAGAAAAAAGGCTGTGAGATCCAAATACTTCTAGTAAAGCAAAATAAAGTTACTTACATGTATTCAGCAACAGAGGCAGATTGCTGAAACAGAAGCCCAAACATTTTCAGGAAATTAAATCAGAAATGAACTGGTTTTACTTATCATCTACAGATGCCTCTGTATGAGGTTTGCATGGCCATGGTTTGGTAGTGGTGGGGGGGCTACAGGGGTGGCTTCTGTGAGAACCTGCCAGAAGCTTCCTCCATGTCTGATATATCCAATGCCAGCTGACTCCAGGATGAACCCACCACTGGCCGAGGCAATCAGGAATGACAGTAACGCCTCTGTGGTAACATATTTAAGGAGAAAAAAAAGTTGTTGGGCAGATGAAAATTGCAGGATGAGACGAGCAGGGCGAATGAACATGTGAACAACACCACAGACACCAAGGTCAGTGCAGAAGGAGGGGGAGGAGGTGCCCCAGGCGCTGGAGCTGAGGTTCCCCTGCAGCCCGTGGTACAGACCGCAGTGAGGCAGCTGTGCCCCTGCGGCCCATGGAGGATAACCAGGGTGCAAAGATCCACCTATAGCCTCTGGAGGAGCCCATGCTGGAGCTGATAGATGCCTGAAGGAGGCTGTGACCCCATGGGAGACCCATGATGGAGCAGGGTCCTGCTGACCTGCGGGGAGAGTAGCCCACACCGGAGCAGGTTTTTCTGGTAGGACTTGTGGTCCTGTGGGGGACTCATGGTGGAGCAGCCTGTTCCTGAGAGATTGCATCCCATGGAAAAGTGATCCACAGTGCAGCAGTTTGTGAAGAACTGTTGCCCATGGGATGGACTCACACTGGAGAAGTTCATGGAGGACTATCTCCCGTGGGAGGGACCCCACACTGGAGCAGGGGAAGGACTCCTCTCCCAGATCAGTAGCAGAAACAACCTGTGATGAACTGATTGTAACCCACATTCCCTGTCTCCTTGAGCCGCTAGTGGGGAAGAGATAGAAGACAGAAGGAGAGAGAGGTGGAGGGTGTTTTTAAGATTTATTTTTCCTCTCATTCTCCTGCTCTGATTCTATTAGCAATAAATTTTATTAATAACCCCACTTTGAGTCTGTTTTGCCAGTGACAGTGATCAGTAAGTGATCTCTCCCAGTCCTTATGTCAACTCATGAACCCTTTGTTATATTTTGTCTCCTCTGTCCAGTTGCAGAGGGGAGTGAGAGAGTGGCTTTAGTGGGTACTTAGTATCTAGCCAGGGTCAACCCACTACAGCCTCTCAAATCATCTAACAAGAAATATGTCTGTAATGTTCTATTTCTGTTCTCAGATAAAGAGATAAAAGTAAATTTAAAAGACCTCTTCAGCAGAAGTGGAGTACAAAATTGAAAACAGTCTCTTGCACATCATAACTAAGTGGTCCAAAGAAGGAGTGATACCCAGGACTATGCATATGCATAGATTTGAGGAAATTATGAGAAAATCATATGAGAATGATAATTTATTTTTTTGATTTAAAATACTATGGATGAGTTAAACACTTTATATTAAATCAAGGTGCAGTGGATCAACACAGCTACTTCACTATATATGGTATGCCTTTGTGGTTTAAAGTGGCTTAAAACTGTATAGGCTTAACCGATGTATTTGCTCTATTCAAAGAGCAATAGAAATAAATATTGCAGAAATCATGGTTCAAGAATGCACCATGCCCATATACAAGTTACATCTTTGTGTATAATAGCAACTTCGTAGAACGCATGGAAATAGCAAATTCATAGAATGCATGGAAAATGTAAGGGATATATAGCAGGTTCCATAATAGTTTTTCATAAATGAGGAATTAATATGTCCAACAGCACAATTGAAAAGGTTTCATAAAAACTCTAAAAGAACAACTGAAGTTCTGGAAAACATGACTCTAAACGGGCAGACTCCCCTCCACGTACCTATGCTCAAGTATTTTCCACGTCCTCAAGGTATGGCTTCTCAACTCAACTTAAAAACCTGCAAGTAGTTTATAGCAAGAGCACTTTAATGGTCAAAGAAAATTACAAAATCCCTTCCTTTTATATTATTCTCTTCCTCTCTTCCATCCCTCCCCCTTGTGTTTATTCAAAGCTCCTGAATCATGTGAGAAGCCCTTTACCTTTTTCTTCCTGCTTCACTGTTACATTTTCTAATTAAAGACTTAAGCAGCATAGCTTAATTAGTTCACTAAAGAAAAAAGTCTTAGACGCTATCTGATCATGGTACATGGCCAACATCCGGAAGAAGTATTTCTACTAGAAGATAATTCAGCTAGAAACACAACAAGAGCTAGTGGTTGCAAGCTAATATGTCAAGACCAGAGTTAATATAATAGAAATAAGAGAATAAGAATTCAATCATAAATAATACACCACCTAAGTAGCAGGAAGAAATATGTAAAACCTTATCAGAAGTGATTGAAAGTAACATTATGTTTGAAGTTCTTAGAAAGAAAATAAAATGCTAAAAGTTTGTTATAGGCAAAAAAACCCTTCCATCATAAGTTTGATTATGATCTAACTACATCTCTTTACAAATTCTGTGATGTTAAGATCTTGTAAGCTCACAGTAATCACACCTTTAGCATGCTTAATCACACCTTGAAAAGAATTGATGGGGCATTCACCTAAGCTTGGAAGTGTCCAGGTCTGCAAAGGCATCTAATAACTGCTTAAATAAAATTACCTATTTACAGACTGAAATTTAAGTTCCATGTAAATGCCTAAAGAAATCTTACTTGTTTGTACATTTAGATCATACCTTATATAACCATACTGATAATCATAGCACTGGATCCAGTGTCCTTACTGCCAAGTTACTTTCACTCCGGAATAAATAACATACAGAGGAAAAGATTATTCTTGCACGAAGTATAAAACCTGGAAATAGCTACCCTGAACATCACTTTGTAAAGCTATCCTAGGTAAGAAAGTCTGATTGAAACCTAATGAAAACAGTATTTCAGGAGTTTCTAAATACAATTTGTAACAAAAGCTAAATAGAAGAACTTGAGAGAATGTTACAATAACAATCTCAAAGCCAGCTGGAAAGATCAGAGGTTCATGGCAATTAACAAGATTCACTGGAGTGGAAGGCAGAGAAAGAGGCTATTTATTTATTTTTACCTTTATATACAATTGACAGTGGACGAGCTAAACAAGTCAACTAAAAATATGCATAACAGTTTTTTTCATAGTAATATGCATGGAGATTCCATTAGAAAGTCAGCTTTTCTGCAATACCTGTTGAAACTGGCAAAAACAAAATGCACATATATATAAAAGGATCTTTTTGTTTGGGGTTTTCTGGGGGCTTTGATTTTCGGATTTTAGAGGGGTTGACTTTAACACAAACTATCATCAAGCTAAGTACTCCAATAGACCACAGATGTAGGAAATCCACACTCTTAATTCTGAAGGAAACTCCATCATGTCATCTTGCCTTGACCATCTCAGATAATGTCAAGCAAATTTACAATTACAACTTCTCTCCATTTAAAGAGAACTTCCTAGTTTTGATGTTTTCCAGTACATGCAGAACCGCCTTTTTCTCTCACTGGGAGATGAATAGTTCCATATAGTCCTTTCAACCTCACAAGCACCATCAGGCAGTTATCACTCAAGTACACACAGGTCTGGTTAGATTTTCACTTTAGTCAGCCACACAAGCTCAAGCTGCCTTGAGTACTTCTGTCAATATGTACATTCCCAGAAGGTATAACCTGTTCTCACAGAGTCTGGGTTTGCTACCATAACCTTGCCATTTTCTACATGAAGCTACATCTGAAACAGAATGAGAACTGAGACTATCGCAGATATGATACCTCATGTGGAAAGCCTGTCTATTCCAAGAGCACAAAGTCTCCCAAGATACATGATGGCTAACTGTTGACTTCTTGACTGCCACCTGAGCATTAACTACACACAAACAAACAAAAAACCCAGAGAAACCCCAACTAACCAAAAAGCTGTTTGCACACCATTTCAGTAATTTAGCTCACCTAGTGACAGCAAAGGGCCATGTGTGGTGTCCCTCTGCCCTCCCCTGACACTCCTATCACTCACACTCAATGCACAGAACCTTCTGTATACTTCCTGCAAGTTTAATGAACATGTAAATATATAAATAAATAAATAAATAAATAAATAAATATATATGTAAATATATATATAAAAGTAACCCAAACTTCCTGTGGCTGTCCACAGCTTTCCAGCAAACTCACCTGTGTCACATAGATCCAAACTATAAAGGCAGTATTTAAGAACAGGTTGCAGCCATCAGAACAATTTATTTGGCCAACAGAATGTGCCCAAGTAGCCATAGGGGAGGAAGGCCACCAGACACAGGATGTGGGTAAAAGGCAGGCCAGTGACGGCTGAGCATCCTTGACATAAAACGTTATATAAGCAGGTCCCAGTCTGTTTTAAAGGACAATTCATGCAGAACCGCTGGTGAACAGCAAGACACATACTCAGGTCCTACTGCTTTCAGTAAAGATGTTTTCTGTGACAGATCTTCAGCTGCACAATCAGCAACTCCATATATTTCCTCCATTTACAATTGAAATTACCAACCGTATTTGTTGATCTGTGCTGGCCCATATGTGAAGGTATAGCAGTTGTGGAAATACTTTCTGGAAAAGTAGAGCCTGGGGAAAACATACTGGAGTGGTTTCAGGTTTTTTATAACAGCTGTAGGGGGGCATCTAAGCTGTCTCACTATGTTATAACAAGTTGTGTGATGAATAGTGATTTTGCCAAGGCAGGCAGGCAGAAATTGACTCTGGGATACAAGATCACATTCAAGTAAATTCAAGTGTTATGATCCATTCTCAGACGTATGTAAAATATGCATAGTGACTATATGTGGGAAAACAAACCTAAAAAAGGATGAGATAAGACGTATTTCATTCATTATGTGACCATCAGAGCAACACTGGGAAGACTTGAGGCAACTGCAGTCATTAAAATGGACTTTTGTTGAAGAATGCTAGATCAAGTGTCACAGAAGTAGAAATGTTTAAAAACTGGTCCTAATTGTTAGAATACATATTAGGGAAAAACTAATGGGAACGCAAACCAAAGTAAGTGAGATGAAAATTGCAAAAGAAATTAAGTCAAGAGCAAAAGAATAAATAAACAGAAGAAAGCGGGAAAAAGGAAAATCAAATTAAATAATCAAGGACAAAATTCTTTATCTAGACCTTTTCCAAGTAATAGAGTTCAATCTACTTCCTGCTCACTTTTTATTCTGTTCAGATGCAAAAACAACAACCACAAAGAAAGAACATTGTACCTTTAACATACAAAGTAAATCCTTTTACTTGAAACCACTCCATGCTGATCAGAGACAATGCACAGGGTTATAATGGAAACAGTGAAATTTTTCCTGTTTTTCAGGGATTCAGGGCTGGAATCTCATCTTGTATATCTATATGACAAGAGAAACTAGAACTACTACATGGAAGTCCTCACATCAGTCAGTCATTAGCATTAAGACTTGATTTGTTCAAACAAGGATTGTCTTGAGTTGACATTTTCATAGGATTTTTTTCCTAGCTTATGATGGAATCAGTACTTTAAGACAAAACCTATAAAACCTAGCACGTGTTTTACGGATGCTCATAGGTTTATAAATGTGACCTGAATGCTGAAAACTATCCTCCTCTTCATATTTAGAAGGTAACTTTCTTGAACTAACAGCTTTTAAGTTAATGCTTTAAGTGACATCAAGGTAAGCATATCTTTCAGTTACAAGTGTTAAAGCTGTCTTGGAAAAAACAATGTAGTTTGTTTCACCCACTGAAGTTATTAATACTAAGGAGCACAAAAACGAGGAGCAAATATCTGGAGTCTGTGACCTTCACTAGATCTCCACAAGAAAATAGATACTGGCTATGCTAACACTAGCTTCCTGGGTCTTGTTTTTTGGCGGTTTATTTACCAAATAGTTTAAAAAAAAAAATTACATTTCATTAAAAGACTTTCCAGGACTGCCTACTTTTCCTTCCTTTACCCATCCATAGTACCAGACAGAATTGTTTTCAAAACCTCTCAAAAAAGTGATTCACTGACCCGTACTAATAAAAAACAAACACAACCTCTTGTACTGAAGATTCTGAAGATGCTCACATACGTCCATACTCCTGCCATTCTCCAGACAAAAGTAAGTCTGATGTACAGTAAAGGAGTGTTACCAAGGGACTTACTTGAGCTGCTAAGGAACTTGTCACACAGACCTTATTACACTTCAAAGCTACATTAGAACAAAGCAGTCCTGCTCTCCTGGACTGCAGAAAGCTGACAGCTAGCAAATCCACACAAGAAGAGATTCACGTGTACTTTTCTACTCTTAACTTCCACCAGTCAGTGCGCATGTGAAGTTGCTCTACATACTACAGATGACACACCCAAAACAATGCACTTTTCCTCCTTTCTTACCTTTCTCTCTCTCATAGTAGTCACCTTTGGCAAATCCTCCCAGCTCACGATAACTGATTTTAACTATCTTCAGCACCAGTCAACATACTCCTAATCCCCAAGAAAGAATACCAAGCTTCTCAAAGGACTAAACGAACTGTTTTTTATAGCATTCATTCGTGATTTAAAAAAAAAAAAAAAAAAAAAAAAAAACCCAAACAAACAGCTCCTTTCTTTAGATGGGGTCCTGGTAGGAATTGAAGGTGCATTCTAGTAATAAATGGTGACAGTTCCCTTATTTTAAGACATTTTCTTCACTGGTATTTGCTTGTATTTGTCAATAAACTTGTAAGTCATAATGTTCTCAAAAGTGAAATGATTTTTAAGCTTTTGGGTTTTTATCTCTTTGATTTTGCTGTCTGGTTAACATTTGAGAGCTCTCTTTTGTCTACATGCATCCAGGGACATCCTCAGCAGATCTTGTTTCCTGTGTTTGTACAAAGCTATAACTGATTAATGTAGTAAAAGTAAAAAAAGACATAGAATTTAAGAAAATGAAGTGAAATAAAGCATGAAATCTCAAAAATAACTCTACAGAGGGAAGAAATATGCCTGTATATGATCAGATGTTCAACTAGGCACCCAGGCCATCACTCCAAATGACCTTCTGCCTTTGATGGATCCCAAAGTTCCTTAATTACACACTCCCTCCTTGCAATTACTATAGACTCCCTGCTGACCTTCTAACCTCCCTGTGCCATTTGCACCCCTGAACCCAGGGCTTGCTCTGAAACATAACACAACAAAACTGCATACAGGGTGTCAGGAGCCATTAAGCAATGCTCCATGGGTACTCTGGGTTGTACGTGCTCCTAGCACACCCAGAAAAAGGCTTAACTGAGGGTGAAAAAGCAAAGCAGAGTAGAGAGGGAGAACACACTCAACACAAGAATGAAAAAAAAAGATAACATGGAACTGGAGAAGCAGGAGTGAAGCTGGGAATGAAGTAGTGCAGAACTTAGGGATAGATGCCTACAGGATAAAATGAACACAAGTACCTGCTTTCACTTCAGATGATTAAGGCGCATCTCCAGAGCAATTTTTAAAATTCCACTGTTACATCTCTTGTACCTTTATATCTATGTGCAAGTCATTTTTTCCTCCCTAGCTTTTACAGCATTGGTCAAATATAAGCAAATGCCTTATATATGCAAAGCTGGAAGACAAAATTATACCTAATAGTTCAAAGCAATATCTTTTTAACTTCCATTACAGTAAGCTGAAGTTCAGCAACAAGGAAAACAGATCCTACAAAAAGAAGGGATTTACTTAAATATAATGTAAGGTTACTGAGTCACTAGTTTGGTTTTCTACTGTCTCACTCACAATAAATAGCATCTTACCTCAGCAGTAATACGACTTTAATGTTTGGATGTATTCATGAAGCATGGAACTGTTCAGTAAAAGAACAGTAACTGACTGGTGTATTTTTGCAGGCACATTTGTTGAATGCACAAACGTAAGAAATTTTAAAAACCTTGAGAATAAAAACACCTTTTTGCTAATTTTTGAGGGTAGCCCCATCTGGGAGTAGGGACATTCAGGGAGGACAAGATCTGACACGACAATTTCACTTGGCCTCTATTTCTCCCTTTTCACAACCATTCTTCTCTGAACTCCAAACAAGTCTTCTCCCTTGGCAGTAGCACAAGGAGTGTCACATTTGCTTTGAATCCATGAGGATGAGGAAGAACATAAGCTTGAAGGTTCTGAGTCAGGTTGGAGGACACTCTATGCAGTTATAGGCAACCAGCTGGCTATCACCACCTCTTTGTCCCCATACAATCCCCCCCTGGGAAACTATAGGCATGTCCCATGAAAGTGCACCAGCACCCATGCAGGGCTCTGCTGCTTCTCCTGAAAACCTCACCAGCTTCATTAGTGAGAAGAAAGCAGCCATAATGCTGGGTATGCTGCATGCCCTCAGAGGCTGCGCTTGCCTGGGCAGAAGGTGAAACGAGAGGTAAGAGAAGGTCCTGAGAGCATCAGGACAGAAAGACCTTTGCTAGTGGATCAGGCTGGGCACTCTGTCAGTCAGGCAATGACTGAGGACACCAAGTCCAACTGGAAGCTGCAGTGAAAGTTCACAAGGCTCAAGAAGAGGCAAAGGCTCAGTTTAGAGGCACTCTGGGATTTCTGAGTGGCCACTTACATGATGCAGGCTGTAATGTACCAGTGAGGGGCCAGGGAGGGAAGGGAGAGAAAAATAAGAAGTGAGACATTCAAATTGGTACAGAGGAGAGTCTTGCGCTGAAGAGTTTGAGAATTGCTAAATAATAGGTAGTGGAGACAACTTTCAGGTGCAGTAGGTACATGTTTTTCAGAAAAATTGTTTTCAGTACACATGGTCCCTTCAAGTCATGAAGAGCAATGGTTTACAGGAATAGAATTCAAACAGGCAAAAAAGGTTATGAAAAGAGAAAGGTTTAAAAGTTCTCATATTTATTCCATATGAAGTATGATACTATTCTTAATCCAACAGTATTTGAGCAACTATTAAAACATGAAACATGAAAAAAATAAAACAAAACCAACCATATTTGTGATCCCTCATCTTTCTTACTCCCTCAGTTAGTACAACATAACGTGTTTGGTATGGGTTTGAACTGGGTTTTGGCCAACGCAGTCAAGAACCAATGACAGTTGTTTGTAAAGCACAACATATAGGCAAAAACTCAGAAGAATACAGAACTACTGTTCTCAAATGCTCACTTCTCCAGTAATTTCCAAGGACTAGGCAAAGTCAACACATCTCAACCCAAAGACAAGGTTGTATATACCCAAATATCCAATAATAAGCACAAGATAGAGGTGTCTCTCAAGTAAAAGTTATGTCTGATTCTCTCTTTCATCATGTTTATCACCTTCTTTTAATACATATTAAGTGCTCCTACACACGTCCAATGAACTCCATTCTATTTTCTGTAGGCTAGTAGAAAATGACTAGAATACAAAGTTGGATTTTTTTCAGGTCCCAAAAATACACCTTTACTTTCCTGAGTGACTGCAAAAAAATTGAATAACCTCAACTTAAGTTCTCAGTAATATTTACAACATCCTATTTTTACAATGTGCATGTAACATAGACTTGTCCTCAGCATTTCAATAAATAGTGATATGATAAAGTACTAGATATGAGTCTTCATGACTTCTAGGCAAAAAATTATAAAATTCAGCAACACAGTACAACTGTTTTGACAGACAGTTACGTGATACTATTTCTCCATTATCAGTTTGGAAGACATAATAAATCCTATGAAGGGATAAGTAAAGAATGTACATGATTGCAGTTCTGATTTGTTTGCTCAATTCAGTTCTTAAGAAGTGTTTCATAGACATACTCCCACTGAAGTTAGCAGGAAGCTTCCCATTCCCTTTTATCAAAAACATACTTAGAAAGCACTGCTGCACACTTTCTAGAATATGACATAACTCTACAGTGTTGCTGAAAGCAGAGGAAGAAAGAAGATCAACACTATCTGCTCTCCCATCATCTCAAGCACCATTATTCCTCAATGACAATCACAGTGTCTGTTAAGCTACGAACACATAACTGATGCCGATTGACAGCATTTTATCAAATCAATAGCTTACTGTGTTTCTAAGTCATGTTTTCTCCTCTGTTATAATGCTTTTGGTGTTAGGAGTTACATCAACCAACTATATTACTGGTCAGCAACAGATCCTTTGAAAGCAGCATTTGTATATCGAACCAAAAAAGTAGCATCACGACTGCACGCTACTGATGCCAAGACATTTCATGACCAACTATTTGGAACGATGCCCAAGAATTTCTAGCTTAGCTCTCCAGCAAAGGCATCTCACTACATTTCTTTCAGGGAGGAGAATATGAATGGAGACAGGAAGCCGTGACCAACATGCTTACCAAGCCACCACAGATGCTGAAGACAGCCATGTGCGTCTCCTGGGCATTGACATGACCACGGTAGAAACAGTGGCGCAAATCAGGGGAGGACTGCTTCTTCCGAGCGCCGACGTGCACCACCGTGTACTGAGCAGAAATGAAGCCTGCATCAGCACTCAGGTTGAGCTGGAAGACCTGCCCGTATGCACTGAGCTGGTAATGTGTTCGGAAAGCAGCAGGCTCCAGCGGTGCTTCCAAGCTCCTTTTCCTCCTTCTGAAGTGATGCGAGTGCGGGAAAACCTCTCCAAACTCATTCACTCGCACAGGTGTGATGATCTCATAGGAGGAGAGCTGCTTCACTAAGGTCTCTGCAACAGAGCGCAGGAGGCTCAGCCTGCCGCCCCAGCACAGCAACCCCTCGCTGGCATCCGCACGGCTCCTGGCAGGGCACTCGTGGCGCCAGCCCGGGCTCCGGTGACAGGCAGTGGGCTGCCGCCAGCACGCCCGGCGAGACCCCGCGGCGGCCGCCCGGCCCCGCCGCCCAGGGCCGTCCCGCTGCCACCGGGAGGCAGCTCTGCCTCCTCCCGCCCGCCGGCGGCCGGGGAACGGCGGCTGCCTCGCGGGGCACGCCGCAGGGCCAGGACCCCCGGAACGGTCGCCGCTTTTGTTGCCGCTCGCTTACCTTGTCCCGGGTGGAAGCGCACTCCCCACGACGCGGCGAGGAGCAGGGAGAGGGGGCACAGCAGACCCGCCAGCCGCCTCGCCCCCCGCATGGCTCGCTCCGCGGCTGCTGTGCCCGCAGCGCCCCCGGGCCGTCGCTGCCTCAGCGCCTGCCGCCCGCCCGGGCCGGCCCCGCACCGCGCCGCTCCTCCATCCGCCCGCGCCCCGCCTCGTGTCCCGCCGGCCCCGCGCTCCCCGCACACGCCCGCGGGAAGCCGCCCCGCGCTCGCGCTCTCTCTCCTCCCGCCCCTCGCCTCCGCTGCCCCAGCTCCCTCTCCGCCGCCGAGGTGGGCGAGGGCGGCCCTTCTCTTCCCGTCCCTGCCTCCGCCTCCCGTGCCGCTGCCCCCGCGGCCAGCGGGGCGGCGCGGAGGTGCCCGCTACGCTCAGGCGGGGCCATCCCCGCACTCCACCGCGGGCCGAGCCCGGCCCGCCCCCGGGGCCCGAGCCGCCCAATGGCGAGTAGCGGCCCCTCCCCGCCCGCCCCCGGGGTGGGCAGGGCGGCACGGGGGGTCGGCCCCGTCCAGCCGGCCCTGCCCGGCGGGGCGGCCGGCGCTAAGGCCCCGGGGAGGTGTCGGTTCAGCGAAAGTGTGATCTTTTGAGAAGCCTGGCAATGCCGAACTCCCCCCAGGAGCGGCAGAGACCGCGTAGTGAAATCCAGGGGTGCCAGTGTCGCACAGGATCAGTGTCACCCACACGCACCCACCGCCCATCACCCTCCCCTGCCCCTAAGCTCTGGGATGAAGACGTTTCCCCACGCAGCTTCGAAGGAAGGGCAACTCAAGGCAGAGCCTGACACCATGGTGTAGGCAGATGGGACTTGTTTAAACTCCAGGTCTCCCATTTAGGTTGTTCTCTCTGGGCAAAGTCTTCATAAAGCTGCTTGTCCCAGCATTCAGGTAGCCAAGCATCCTTTGCATGGAGCTTGTAGATTATCTGCCTTACTGAAAACAGGTTGTTAGGAGGCCATACTTTTCTCCTGAAATGAGGGAATGGGTTGATCAGGCACTGAGTGAAGCTATGTGGTACTGGAAGAGCCTCCACTACTCAAGTCTTGCATCCCCTGTCAGAGTCTAGTACTGTAGAAGAGATATCTGGATTGCTTCAATGTGTACTGGTATACAGCAGAATTTTGAGAATATTGAGTCTTGTTGGGAATACCAAATTTTCTTTTTGACTGCTCAGAAGATGGAAGCTCTCAAATGCATATTAAACTGTTTACTCTGTGCAGGGTCACTGGTAAGCACTGTCATATGAAAAGAAACAAATATTTGAAATCTGAAGACTTCTGCAAAGTGAGAGCAAACAGAAAGCCTATGTCTCCAAATACCATGGATATCAAAGTAATCCAACAGGAAGCTAGCATTCCAAACTATTTATTTTAAACTATACACACTGACCATGATATGTAAATGAAACTCCAGTTCTGAGAATTGGGTGTGAAAAAGAATAGGAGGTAGGAGGAGAAAGCTCCATCCTTCCCACTACATAAGATGAAGATACAAGCCTCATTTTGGTACCTGGAGATGTTGCAGAAAACTAATCTATGGGCAGAGCAGAGCAAAAGTAGAGCAAAGTTTAAGGATGAATGCTTTGATTTTACTTACACAAAATATATGAACAATAGGAAGGCATTAAATTGAGAAGAGAAATTGTTGCACATACCTCAGATTTCTCCAGCAAATGAGAATTTTCCCCTTTTTTAAATCTTACTTGTTGAAGCAATAATCAGATGGCAGCAAGTTATCTCCTTCCTAGTCAACTTAAATGGTTATCAGTGATGAAGTAAATGGGTACTACTTCATTAAACATAAGCAAATACCCACTGATTGAGATGTGATGTTTCACTTGTTTGTGATTTGCAAAATTACTTGTTCTAAAAATGAACAGAAGCACTAAGCATCAGGAAAGTCAAAAGTTCAATGTTCTCACTTCAAAAACAAAGCTTTGTTGTGGATCACTTCAAAGCAAGTATAAGATGACTCAATTTTTTAACAATGTATATATTTTCATTATTTGAGAAAAGGCAACATTTATTTCAAATGTGAACATTTAAAAAAACAATAAAATTACTTTTCATAAATCTCATTTTAATGTGCTTAACTTTCCCTGTATTTTTCATGAGAATGGAACAAGAGCTCTTCTATAGTAAACACTGAAGGTCTGTTCCTGCCTAAAGATGGGCTGTTCAGAGCACTTTAAAACTGACATCATTTATTTAGATTCCCAGTTGTTCCAGTAGCTCCTGTTAATGCCAAGGACAAAAGCCAGTGCCAGCTAAGCCTTTTTTTTCCTAAACTTTCAACCGAAACAAAAAGTAAACTTCCAAACGTGAATCTTGCGATTCAGGTAACATCAGGCCAGACAACAGAACACCTTTTTATACTCAGCAGCCACTATACTTTCAGAAACCACTGAAGCTCTACAGGTATTAGGCAGACATCTGATTTTCAAATGCAAGTTGTGCAGGAGCAAAGGACAATAAATGGGGATTTTTTTTAAGGCAGTTCTAGTATTTATGTTACCTGAAAGGCTTTGGGCAATAAGCGGTGGTCATTCAACGTGACCTCTACCCATATGGCATCAGTTTGAATCTTGTGAGGAGCAAATATAAAGCTGCATATCAAAGCAAGGGTTATATTTTAATATAAAGAAGTGTAAGCATATCAGAATGTTCAGAACCATGAAAATAATATGTTTGCTACAACTTTAAGAGGTAGAAAGGCAGAGACAGGCACCAGCATGAAACAAAGATGAAGAATAATGGAAGTTGTTTAAAGGAGCAGAACTGCAAAAAAAAGGTAATGTAATATTGCGAATAAAAATTAAAAAAAGGGGTTGAGGACTGGAACAAGGGCACAGAGAGGTTATGCAGCCTCCATCCTTGTAGATACCCAAAACTCAATTGTTCAGGAAGCCCTGAGCAATCTGAACTAACTTTGAAATTAGTCTTGCTTTGAGCAGGAGGTTGACAGAGGTGACCTCCAGAGATTCCTTCCAGTCTAGATTATTATACGTTTCTATGAGATAAAGAAAAAAGGGTTCCTGGAGAAAGCCGAGAAGACTGAAGTGGAGATGAAGAAGAGAATCATTTGACCTGTTAAAAGAACAGAGATGTAGGGGGAAAAAAGCAGAAGAAAACAGGTTACAAAGAAGGAGAGGAAGAAAGGAGATGCAATTGAGAATGTTTGAAAAGATTTTTTTAAGGCTAGAAGTCATAGACTGGTAAAGCTCCAGCTAAGGCAGTGGAACTATGCTGGTCTGCATCTGCAAATGCAGTCCTCAGCAATGTAATGTATTCTGACTTCATTAAATCTGCATTGCCATTAAAGCTTGCTACTGAACAGTTGCCTTTAAAATGCCTCCTACATTAGTGAAATACATCCATCTATTTACAATACTTATTCTTTTCATTTATTTCTCTCAGTGGATATGTTTGGAACAAAGTATGTTGCGCCAATTACTTTGCAAGTAAATAAAATAGAAGGACATTCTGTGCCCAGTGATCCACTTCCCCTCCTTGGGGTTTCACTAGGATTACAATTTTGTCATGATTATTCAAATATTTTTATTGTGCACTTAATGTGCTACAGCAGATAACACTTACCAGATAAACCAGTACAGCCTACCACAGATTAGCTATTAAATCTTTTCACTTGTGTTTGCCTCCATTTTTTAAGTGGTCTTTTGTAAGTGATTTTGACTGAAAATCACAAAGTACAAAGTATTAGAGTTATAAAAGTCAGTTGTTCAGAAAGGCAAAGGCAGCATTTAAGTAAGTGAAATTGTTATAAAAAATGAGACTTTTTACAAATTTTATTTCAAAAAGGAAACTATATGAAGTATATCTTTTACTTCCTTATTGTTATATCTTGGCATTTTTCTGTCTGTAGGAATACAATTTAAATCAGACCTTCAAGCTCTTATTTACTGGTCTTGTCAGGACAGTAAACACATTGCCCAATCTGCCCAGTTTGCAGTCAGTTCTCTTATTCATCAACTTGGCTGATGCTTATCCTGAGATATTTATACGATACGTATACACACCATGAAGCCACCTGACCTCTGGCACCGGGTCAAGAGTGTCCAGAGTTCCCATTGCTCAAAGCTACTGTTGTCTGGAGCAGGCTGTCCTTGCCCAGACGCTGAGCCTTGTAGTGAGCCTGATGCCTATTGCATGGCCCTTTCCATCTGTGCTCCACCAGGCCTCCTGCACAGCTCCATCTGCCGTCAGCCACGGGATCTGGGGAGGGTGTCTGGCCAGGTCAGTTGGTGGTCTGTATGCGTTGGCAGCGTGGCTGTTCCTGCGTGACCAGACACTGTCACTGCAGGTAGCTTTGGCTTTTCTCATGAAATTCAAGGCAAGCAGAAACATCCTCAAGTCACTATTGGAGACTGCCTTTCTGCAAGGCCTCTGGGCATATTCCAATAACTTAAAACTGATATAGGTTTGATGCTATTCACCCTATCCTGAACCCTGGTCTCTCTTCCTTTGCCTTACACCACACCACCCTTCTTAGTTCTCAGCTTCCCTCCCAGAATGCCTGTCCACCCCCCAGCCCAACTGCAGCTCCAGGGTTTGGCAGGAAGGGGAAGACCTAGCCATGAAACCCCTACAGTACACAAGGACAGCACATATGTTGTAATTAAATATAAATATAAATATAAATGTAAATATAAATATATTGTCACTGACATGAATAAAATAGAGGTTAAATGACCATAGGGTCCAAATAAAGGGCATTTAAAATAAAATTATCACTGGTCAAGCATGAAGCAAAAAAAACCCCACCCACACTGGATAGCCCAGTTCTAAGGTCTTCTCTAGTCCTGAGGGCAGGATGGGAAGGTCTGCAAGCATTGTAGTGCATAAAGAAGGGTGTGAAGACAGCAGGGATACTATGAAATGCTCTCAGATGAACCTTGAAGTTAACCCTGGCAGGTTCTCATCCACCCTCGCTGGCTGGAGCTGGAGTGGACTGTCCCTTCAAACAGTCAGGTCACTCCAGAAAGAGCCCAGAAGCACATCTGTGTGCACAGTGTGGACAGTGAGGAGACCAGGGCACAGGGGAGAAATTTAGGGGAACCCTGTAGCTGAACTCATGAACCCACAGCATTTAAACGCAGTGAAATGAATGAAATTTTACAGAAATCAGTAGAAATCTTTAGGCATTTTGAATCACATTGTAAATTGATTCAATCATTTGATACTGTAATCCTTTTCATTCTTATGTTCACTCAAAAACTTCTGGGGGAAAAAAGTGATCTTGATCCATACTGTAGAGGGGGAAAAAAGTAATTTATTTTCCCCTGCAGTACATATACATTTCCACTACTATCTACATTCACACTATGGTAGCTTTTCAACAATGCTGACTTACTCTAAAGTTAATGTCTGCACATTTACTTTTTCATTAATCAAAGGTAACTGAAGGTTTAATTCCTTTTATATTATTTAATGTGAAGTTGTTAGTCAAGTTTTATCCCGTGAAGTACAGGCTAACTCAGAGACTGAAAGGCACTGAAAACCATACCATGTAATTTCAACTTGCTTCTCTTAGTTTTTAGTGGGATCTTGAATTATTTTTATATGAATAATTTTGCAGCCGTGTCTATGAAATAATAACTTAATGGTAAAAGATATTATTTGCACACAAATATATACCAAGCAGTCCTGACTACTAACTTAAGAAGCTTATTATTGATTAAAATTATTTCTGTGTATTATAAGTGAAGACAGACTTTGATGTCATTACAAATCCTCTGGAAAGGAAAGTGAAGAGACATATACCAGCTACAAGGTATTATACCCAGCATTGTGCAAGCAAGCACCACGGATGTACTGAGGCTCAGTGTCCCAAGACAGAAGCAGGTGGATCTGTGCATTCTTCTAACCCTGGGGAAGGAATCCTGCTCTGACCTTCACCCCGCCTTTGTGCTCCATCTGCACAGAGCACCTGTTGTATTGGACGAAGGAATTTCAAGGGGAGGCAAATGTAGGTCAGCACATACTCTTAGAGAAGTGTGCCTCAAAAAAAATACCTCTAACCTCTACAAGTGATCCCATATAAATAATTCAGAAAAATTAGAAATACTGAAGTGTGAAGACAAAGGCATGTGCACTCTGAGAAAAAAGCATGTTTTTAAAATTTTTTTAAAGTCAGAAACACACTGCAGCTGTTACTCTGGCTGGAGAGAAAGTATTCCCTACAGTAAAGACCCCAATTCATCTCTCATATCAACGCTGTTAGTTATGCCAGGGATAGTTTGGCTCATATAGCACTCTCCTAGCTACCAGCCTTTTCCAGAGTTCCACTCTGAGTAGTACCCTAAAATTAGTTCACAAGAGAACATAAATTTAACATTCCCAGACACAAACAGCAGTCATAAAATTGGGCATCAAATTGTTAATAGAAAGTGAAATGGTTCCTAATTGTGCTAATTCAAATCTGTGTTGGCCCAGTGGTACCCTGTGCCATTTAGAAATCCTGGCATTATCAGGAATTAAAATCCTCAAAAGCAGAGATTTGTAATAAAGTATATGTCTGTGTGAGTGACCTGCACAAAGACTAGAAGGATCCAGAGGAATCTGAACTTGATTCACTCTGCTATGTGTGGCTCTGTAGCCTGATAAAAAAGACTACTTAGAGCACAACACTACCATCATGGGACATCCTCATATCCCAGTGTTGTGTTTCAGAGGAGGTGTGAGCTTGTTTTGCACTAATTTCACATTATAGTCATATCGTACAAATGTGGGAACATTCCAAATTCATGGATCTTTATAGCATCTCACTGGGCAAGATATTCTCATTCATTGTTAGAATACCATTCACATGTGAGAATTTGTAACTGACTATGCCATTGATGAAGACAAAAACAGAGAGAAATCATGTATAGCATTAACAGGCTATTCCTGGAGAGTTTGTGCTTCACATCTTGCAAAAATCTTATAGGAAATAAGTTGTCAGCTCTCTGCCAGCTGATAGTCACTGAATTAGCATACCAGAAACTACTGTCTTCTTTCTGGTTTGTTTGGGGTTTTTTCAGATACAGGATTTTTTAGTCTTCCTTCAGACACTTCTTTTCCCAACTGTGAGACTCACAGGAAAAATACCAAACTGATCACCAAGGCAAAGGATGGATGAGGGCTTCCATGGCAAAGTAATACAAAGCTGTCTGTAAAGAATTATATTGTGTCTCCATCTTTACTAATTCTGAAAGATTATCTCCTGATAGCCAAATTGAACATACTGACTTTGCAGAAAGTAGTGATTCCCTAACTAGGCAAGGAGATTACAGAGAAATTGTTATTCTGATAAATAAATCCAAATTTAGGAGATGATTTTGGCTTAATTTGGTTTTAGATTTACAAAACTAATTCAGAAAGAGAAATGTTTTATCGCATCCAGCAGTTACAGAATTCATCCAGGAGAAAATCCATGTTTAATTCTGTTCCTTCCAAAGGAAATTTGATCTTGTATTTCCATTAATTGTTCAGTAGAGTAAACTGGGCATGCTTGTTCCTCATTTTCTTGATGATGTTCCTATGTATATTACACACTTGTCATTTCCCTTTCAGAAATCTGTTACAGTGTAGCAGTTAGATCTGCTTTCTGTTGTATTGTTTCATATTTCATTAAGGCACCAACAGAAAACAAACACAAGGATCCCACGTCATTCTTGTTGAAGTCTTTTAAGTCAAAGTTATTGAGCAAAACTTCTTTCTCAGCAGCTTGAAAGAAATGGTATCAATTTGGAAGCTTTTCCAGTTCTTTTACAGCCTCTAGTCCAAAACTTTAAGGGAAAAAATATTTAGATGGTGTTTGAAAAAAGGAACTAAAATACAAAATTGGTTCAACCACTGAACAAAAAGGTAATAACTTTATATAGTGCCAAGCAGAACCCAAAATATATGCTTGAGTATTTATGGTCCTGAACAGATTTGAAATTCAGACTGCTGAATGGACAGGTCACTAAGTGTACTACATTTAATAGTTGTGGGAATTGGTTATAGAAGTACAAGGATACCTATCTCAGTGCTTCAAAAACTGATTTAATAAGAATTTGCAATGTTTTCTTGAGATGCCACCGCTCCACTCCATGCAAGACTTATAAAGCAACTTCCAGCAAATGAGAGGTACAAAACTGAGGCATTTGTCTAAAGCTGGTATTGAGAGACCATATGTATGCTTTCTGTAATCTTGGGCACAAACGTTAATATTACTAGCAAAATCAAAATAACTATTACTGACAGTCCTAAGACTTTCTTGCCAAGCAAAGAGTGTTGTTGTTTGTTAAGCACTGAGGCAAAATCATCAGGTCACTGGATTTCAGACCTTGCAGAGTAAAAAAATGGAC
>JAWWES010000041.1:28609904-28622534 GCA_035583135.1 Lophotriccus pileatus
CTTATAAAGCAACTTCCAGCAAATGAGAGGTACAAAACTGAGGCATTTGTCTAAAGCTGGTATTGAGAGACCATATGCAAAGGGTGTTGTTGTTTGTTAAGCACTGAGGCAAAATCATCAGGTCACTGGATTTCAGACCTTGCAGAGTAAAAAAATGGACAATATTTGAATAATAGTAATTTGAATAAAATTACTTTGAATCTGAGCAAACTTTCATTCCCTTTTTATCCTCCTAAAACTAATCCCCTCTTCTTTTAAACATTTTAATTTATAAAACTAGGAAAATATTAAGTTTCTTTACTCAGTGATGTGTTTCCTACTAAAGAATGAGAAACCCTTAGCTCTGCTGTAATTTTAACATTAGTCTCCTACACATGCATAAAGATAAGGTCTCCCATTACACTTTGAGACAAAAATGAGCTTTTATTTGATACTTAATAAAATTGTAAGACTGTTCCCTAGGCACAGAATTACTTAGAGGCCTGAAAAGGACTTAAATGGCTGTCAGAAAAAGTACTGTACTCACATGCACATTTCCTCCTGCAAACTACTGCTATAAAACATGGAACTGCAAATAAGTGCATATAGTGAGTTACCTGGAAATTGGCCATTCTTTAAAACTGGCCACATCAAATCAGATCTTACAGGGAGAAATTACACCTGACACTGTCATGTTTGGACTCCTGTGAAACTGTACAGGCAAAAATAGTTGATATGGTAATTTCTGAATGGCTGCCTCTTTCTGTTTCTAGAAGACATGGACAATCTACATTCTTATTTATACATACTGAGATGTTATTATTACAGATACGATGCCATGCTCCATGGCTTGGCATCTTATTGGCAATTAACCCTATTAAAAAAAAGTACAAAGTGAGTAAAAAAAAGGTTAAAGATCTAAAGTAAATTCAGTATTTGGATTTAGTATGGAATCAAACTAAATTGTAAGCAAGAAAAGCATAATTCTTAAAACCCAAGTAATCAGATTCTGAATTTTTGAATTCATAAACGCAGCAGTTTTAACTAACTGAAATTAGCAGAATATTCAAGGGAAAACGCCTAGATTGAAATATAGGCTACAGAAACAATCTTGTCACTAGTATGCCAAAATATCAGCTGAAGTCCATCTCTGTTCTGTACAGCAGGTGGTAGAAGGAAATCATCTGATACAATGACCCCAAGTTAGCAGGTGGTGGCATCAGTCAGGCTTTTCATAAAAACCAAATTGGCCCCATCAGAAAGTTTAACACTAACATAGAAAAACACCATTCCTCCTTAACATGTGTTTTAGTGAGTCATTTCACAAATAATTGAACTAGTTATGGTGGCTCAAAAATATTGAAGTGAGAATTCATAAGGTTTGTCACTATACATATCAGTGTTGATTACTTATCTTCCTTAGGGTTTTTTCTAGTTCTTAGTCTATAATTTGCTCTGTAAAATAAGTGTAAAAGCTGCCTAATGACCATTACCCTGTGTTTGTTATCTCATTGGACTCAGTGAATCTGTGTATGCACACTGCCTGTGTGCAAATTTCTCTGCTGTCAGATTGGCATAAAGGACCATGCTGGCAACTCTCCCCTTCCTACAAGATAATTGCATTACATTGTAACAAGATAATTTTACTTTAAAATATCCAATCATATTCTTCAATGAAGCAATGTCATATGCTCTGTCATTTTTCTAAACAATACTTTTGTGTTATTTATTTTTATTATATTTATATATTTATATTAATGTTATTTATTAATTTATATTATATTTATATTTATTTATGATTTTTCTCCTTTCTTGCTGTTAATTTACTAAGATATATATTCAGTACATATTCCTCCAAATAAACAGATTTTTAAAATGCAATAGAAACACCTCTACAAGTTCTTTATGTATAATGCATTTTCCAAAATATGTAACTTTGTTTTCAAGAATGAAGTTCCTTTAAACTTCTGTTTCTAAAATATTTTGCTGATAAATATACTCTTTTTTGTTTTGTGTTTTTTAACAAACACACACACATTGCTCTCATAACTTACTCAAGGCTGCACACTACGTTTAGTATTAGGTTTATTTTTTTTTTTACTCATAAACTGTGTCTATCACATACTGTCCTGATTTTGAACACCTTGTGTCCAGCTTTCTCAAAAGCATGCTATGGTGGACTATCTTCTATAGTTGCTAAAAGATAATTTTTGGTAATATATGGAAACTTTTCTATGGATTTTAGCAGCCTGCTTGGACACAGAAAGCTTGAATTAGTGAATGCACCAGCAATATTCTCTTGTCTTCACTCAATAATGCATTATATAGTACTTTAGGTGTAGGAAAAACTCTCAGAAATATGGCAAGCATATTATCTATCTGGAAGTAGAAACTAACTTGTGTTGCTTGCATAATACTACTATTGTTACTGATCTTATTCCTTTTTGGAAAATAATTATCTCCTTCCACATTCAGAGAATGCCCAGAACTGTTCTGAGAATTGCACCATACCTGCTGAGTGAGCTCAGCCACGTTTGCCTGATACCATTGTCATTTACAAACAGATACTTAATACCTTGCAAAGGCACACTTAAAATAAGTATCTGTAACTTTATTACAGTGTCTTAAAGGTGAAAACTATTACCTGCCAAGACTGACTATGACAGACCATTAGACAATCAGAAATCTACCTTACTCAGGTCATTCCTTCTAGTAAGTGATGAAATAGCTAGAACTTGATCTCTGTGACCACGGGAAAAAGCCTACACAGCAGCAAATAGATCCTTGCTTGAACTACTAAATCTGGATATGTTAGGAAAATCTCTTATGGTATAGTAATTAACAATAAGAACTGTTTATTACACATAAGAGACAGTCCTATCAGTATAGTATTATGGAACATGTTGCTTCAGCTTTGCTAAACTTCTTCTCTGTAGTTCTCCATTTTCTGTTATAAAATCTTCCACTTTCTGAAAATGCCTCTGTCTATATATTGTCGAGTTACATTCATCACATATATCCATTTATTGTATCTTAGTGGTTTTGGATTCGTGTAGTGCATCAAAATAAAAAATAAAACACAAAGCTTTTTGAAATAAAATTATGTGAAACTTCTTTTTGAACTCGAGCATCTGCTAGGTAGGATTATTTTATTAAATACTCTGGACCTTGATTAATGTACTTTTTATATAAGTAGATGTCATAAGAATGGAGATAGCAGCAGAAAGCTACAAATTTTTGAAACAGAAAGGTTCTGAAGTTAGGGAATTGGAAAGTGGTATCCTCTTACAAGAGGCTTAAAAGTAAAAGTAGACCAAATGTCATGTATCCTGCATGGGTTCTTGCCAAGAAAATAGCCTGGCAGAAGATTAGAGGGATCAGCAGTTACCCCAGTGACCTGACAAAAGGCTGGTAAGGTATGATTCACATCAGGGTGGAGGTGAAAAAGCAGGAACAGAGACACTGACCATCTATGTCAGAGACAAGAGGGCAGGAGACCGGGCAGGATCACAGAATGTTGTTCTTGCCCTTATTACAAGGCAGAGCAGGCTGAATGCAACAAACATTTCTATGCAAATTCTCAGGTATAAGAAATCAATGCATGCACTTCTCATCTGGAACTTGCTGCTGGGAAATATGCAGAAAGGTAAGCTTATTGTGGTGAAATCCATCATGCAAAGTGAAGAAGCAATAAGCACGCATCAAAGAAAATACTCAAGAGTTATTTTTGCTCTGGAAAACTCCTGCTGGGCAATTTGAAAGCTCTGTCTTTAGATATCAAAATAAGAGTAGTGAAATGCAATTGTGAACAATTGATTCCAACAGTCATGCCAAACTGAAGGACTCTGTTCTCCTCTCAGATATCCTCTTTTATGCACAAAAATGGAGGGGCAAAACACTCATTCTGGGAGACCTCCACTTTGGTGCCAGAATGATTGCAGTATGGCATATTCTTCTCAGATGAAAAGGCATGATAGACATTAAGATGCAGGGCCAACTAAAAGCAGCAACACTGAGCAACAGCTGTGAGATCCCTCCAGAAGGGGGTATGTTGTTTAATCAGGTCCGTTTTAGGTGGCTCATTGAGTCATGACTTACACCATGACTAAAGAACATGACTTACAATTCCCTCAGATACGCTGCAGGTCTTGTACAGCAAGGACAGCAGACTTGTCTCAGCATCCTATAGAAGAAATATTGATGAGATGATCTTCATGTAGTGTGAATGAGTAGATTTTCCTACATCATTGCTAGGGTTTTTTTTAATTGTAGACTTTCAATTGCTGAAGAGAACTACCCCATATGAAATAAACATCTCATTATTTCTGAATGTTGACAGCTGCTTTATTAATATTTGCTTTTACCTAGACTTTTTCATGCAGAGAGGGAGATTATCTTGAGTGCTATAGCTTTGGTAGTGAGTTGGCCATATCAAAATTTGACTTACAGGTCAAGACTGCTCTTTTGAGGATGTGCCAAAAAGCACTGTGATAAGAGGAGATGAAAGTTAGAAATTAATTATTTTATTAAAAACTGCCATACACTAAACAACCCAAATGCAAGACTGATTAAATGTGAGACAGCAAGTGACAGTGGGCAGTGGGGGTGGACTTCAAGGAGTCCCCATTTCGGGTGACCTGCTGGAGAGAGACTCAGGCACTTTGTCCCTATCTCAATAGCCCAGGAGGTCCTCGCTTTTTTACCTCCTCTGAAGGGTTCCTAACCACCAAACTGGACAGATGTATCCCATTTCACTCTCTGCTTGTGCCTCACAGAGCAAACAGGAGCTATAAATAGGTATTACTGTAAACCTCACCCCTTGCTCTGGGCTTTGAGTAATGGGATCCACACAAGAAGCCAAACTTCATGGGCTCAGTGCTGCTCCAGGCACAGGAGCAGCAGTTCTACAGCTAATATCAAGGAGTATGGGATTGAATTAAGTGGGAAAGAATCCTAAAAGCACTCACATGGTTTTCAGAGCAATAATGTATTTTTGAACAGAAATACCATCAAGTTTACCAGTTAACATAAGGCATAGTTTTACTGAAGCAGTACATTTTGATAATTGCTTAAAAATTAACTCTACTCTTGCTAACTACCCTAAGCTTACTTCTACTATAAGTTTTTTAATAGAACTGTTTCAGACTCTTAAGATGTTAAGTTGGTTATCAGGATGTAAATGTAATTCTCAAAATTGTACTGCAAGAACTCTTTAAAGTTGTACTACTGGTTTAAATATTAAATAGAAAATAATAGCTTTATAACTCTGAGATTTTTTTGAAGGAATGGAAATTGATATGAATTTCTAAAAATTGGTATTTTATATATTTTTAAAATAATAAATTTTAAAAAAATTTAAACTTCTTTGAAATATACATATGGCTTCCTTGAATGCCATTAAACTGACTACAAAGTTAAAAATATTACTGGTGAATGTGATTAATTTTAGTCTTATTTAGTTGTCAGTCTTGACTGAAATGTAAATTACTTTGTACACGACAATATATAATCAATATACAATACATTTCAACTGCAATGATGTGTATGATGTTCTCAGTGACAAAGTTTAGGTTTTTTTTAATGAAAAATACGTCCAGAGGAGGAGTATCTGTGATAAAGTGCATGCTGCGGTAACGGAGAATGTATGTTTGGGAACATAGGTCCTGCTCAGTTGTTTTTCTATTCTTTTGATCTTGAATATCACTGAAGTGTAAACTAAGTATTTGAGCACTGTGACTCAAAAGTCACCAAGTGCACCAGAGTGCATGAGAGATTTACCACAAATTTCCAAGTTCCCAGATATTCCCTGTCCAAATGACCACATCTTCTGAGATGCTGTTTGCCTTGAAACCCACCAATTTCAGCGGGATTTGGGGATGCAACATTTTTCCATGAAATCCATAGCATCTTTCAGTTCTGAGTGGGAACATTTGTGATGCTGCTCATACATGTCAAAGTCATACAAGAGCTTAAGCGTTTCATATCTAATTAAGCTTTTTTCGGGGAGGGAGAGCCACCACTATAGCTATTTGTTAAAATGGCATACAGATGTTGCACAGGGCTTGTACAGACCTGTGCCTATGAACAATGAAAAGCTTTTAAGATCACAGAGCAGTTTTTGAAGTTAAAAATTACCCATGATTACTACACAATAGCCTGTCACTTCTTTTACACTTCTGTAAAATAAAACACTGTCAAGAAGAAAGTGTCCTGAAGAAATGCCAGAACATAACTTTACCCTTGCTTAAAATGTGCTTCTAAAGCTGCTAGAGCCTGGTAATTGAAGCATATTATTTAAAAATAGCTATTTGTTGTCATTTTGATTGATTAAAAAAAAGCTTGTGTAAGATACAAGATTACTTGCTGCACTGTAATAAAGATTAAATTAGACAACCTATTTTTTTAATTGACGGCCAAATATACTAAAGCTAGTTTTGATGAACAACTAGTAGTGTTAAAACATATTAAGATAAATGCACAACAGTATTCATTACAAGTACTCTGCTTTTTAAAATGTATTTAAGTATTTAATTAGCGGAATATGCTTTATTCCAATCATATTTGTTTATTTATTTTCCTCTTCTGGAACAAAGTCAAAGACAGCTGAAAGCTTTTCACAATTGTGAAGCAAAATTAAATTTTGCTGCCTGAAAAAAAAGGAGAAAGTTCTCCTGTGCCTTGGGAAAGGGCGAAAGAAGAAAAGGAAAGGAGGAAGAACCTCAGAGCACAGCCAGAGGAAGAGCTACAGAGGGCCAGGGTTCCTGCATCAAGCACTGCCAACAGCAGACAGGGACCCCTTCCATCAGGGGACTGCTCCTCTAGCTCCTCAGACCCACTGTCTCCTATGCTCCAGTGTCTGGTTTCAGACTCCCTAACACAGTCAGGGTGTATTTGGTTGCTTTTATAATCCCTGGCAGTGCATGGCCTTAGGCACCTTCAGCTGAGCCTGTAGGAGGTCAGCACTGGACCCTGATGTTTGTGAAGGGCTATCAAAAACTGCTGTTGGCTTGTGAGGCCTCTGAATCATAAGAGAGAGGTGGTAGAAATAGGGATCAGGCAGCATTGCCCATCTGTGTGCCCATGCAAGAGGACTCAGTGCTAGAGAGAGGCTGTTGATTTCTGTGGTAGAGGATATCACTATTTAGCTTGATTGAATCCCATTTACTGGATAAATACTGATCCAGCCACTGCTTGCTGCAAGAAGACCCAAATGGCCTCACCTCACATGAGCCTGTTTGGAATTTGCTAAGCCAAGTGGACCAGAAACCAGGACTGATGTGGAGAGAATTCCTTACAGCCATTTCAATTCAAAATGATAACTTTTAATAGACCTGGATTTATTTCTGTTAAAAAAAAGAAAAAAAAAAGGAAAATGCACAAAAGCTTTTTCCAACTAATTCTTTTGCATTATTAACAAACCAAGTGCCAGAATGAGTCACCTGGTATCCTTTTAGGAAAAGTGAGGGTGGTGTACATGCAATTTGATCAGAATAGAAGCTGCAAAAGTATAAAGCAAATTCCATTTTGTGAAAGTCTACAGAGGATCTAAATTGTATATTGTGAAAGTCTAGTGCAGTCTGAATTTTCTGAGGTTTATAATTTTCCAAAATCTGAGAGAATGCACAAGTCAATCCACTATGATACATCCCCTTTCTTTGCTCCAAGAAATTTTCTTTTAGGTGAGTAGCATTGTTTCAGCAAGTACAAAACAACTTAATGTAACCAAATTATCAGAGATGGCTACAATGTTTCATTTGATTTTTTAAAAGTATAATCAGCCCAAAGCCTGGTAAAGTTCTGAACAATGACAACAGAATCCTGCAATGGCTTCCTTGTGCGATCTCAATCCTAAGCAATTATAGAAGACCTACCTATCATAGCTACACACACTACTAGGAAAAAAGTGAATAAGTATTTGATACTTTGGAACTTTGGACTGACAGATACTTTAGGGAGAAAAAAAAAAAAAAGACATGGTTGTCAAGTATTCTCTTCTTAAACTTGTGCTAGCTGGTTCTTTTCCACTTCTCATCAGAGGACATAAAAGTCAGACGTGTCTCTTTTTTTATCTTCACAAACCAAAGGACTGATATGATCTGTCAAGACCAAGACACTGAAAAGCTGTATACATCAGCTCATTACTCAGTGTGACTGCTGGGACTGACCTTCCTCTACTAAGGCCTCACCAGAGTAGATGTAAGTTGTTTGAAAAAAAGACCATGCTAGTGAGCAAACATTTATTTTTATAGCTTGTGATGTGGAACAACTTATGAGTTCAAGCCAAAAAAACCCTCAAAGGAGTCTTGTTTTCTTTTTTTTTTTTTTTTTTTCCCCCCATGGTAAAAATACCTTTATTTGAAAATATCCATACCTTTTGGGTATAGTTGTCAGTGCCTGCAAAGACATCATTTAAGGATGCCAAATCACTGTGTTCCTTTCCACTTCTAGAACGTAGAAGCAAAACCAGTATAGTGCCAAGACATCCATAGATTGAGAGATACTCACCCCTCTTAGGAAAATCTTAAGAGAAGCAGCCAGAGGATGAAGATTTAGAACTTCTGGCTCTCACAATGTCTGTAGTTTGAAAACCACTGTATAAAAGATTTAACGTGTCTTATTTGTACCTGATTTACTTCACTGTTACCTCTAAGTTTTAATATAGTCCCACAGCAGGTGCCCATGTATTTTTAGTTATTCCAATGTATGTGTGAATTATATTTTCTGTCCCCTTAGGTAAGAAGAATATGCTTCTTCTTTATGAAAAACATTACTGACTGAATTTGGATCTTAAACTATTTTTAACAAAGCAGCAGTTCATGGTGGAAATTACTGCATATGCATACGAGAAGCCAAGTGCCAAATACTCCTGCTCAGTTTCTCTAATAGCTGAAAGAACTTTTTTTTTTTTTTAAAGTATCCTGATAACAGCTGAATGGCTTTCCTTCAAACTTTTATATTAAGGTAGATAAATAGTCAAGAAAAGCCACTGCAAACAAAGACTTAAGGTATAAAGCAGTATCTCAACTATAACTGTAGTATCCCCTGAGAATAAATAAATTACCCAATTACAACAGTAATAATATTGCATATTTATATATCAAGTTCCACCCAGAGATTCCAAATGCTTCAGTGAAATATTAATCACCTTGATGAACAGTTGTCATTATCCTCCTTTCTGAGATCAAAACACTGTGACACATCATTATTTAAATGACTTGCTTAACTTCACTCAAGAAACCTGTAGCAGAACCATGAAACATGTCCAGATATGAGGGACTTCACATTTTAAACTGTCAGTCTAAAGTCTTACACTTTAAATGCAACAGGCTTTTGTATTTGATCTTTGTCCAGAACTTCAGACTTAATTTAAATTCTCAGTTTGAAGCTTTACCATTTGTATGCTATGTGGCCCACAAGAAAATACTGTTCACATAGTGGGAGACTTTGTTTGAACATAAGATGAGCATACCTTTCCCACAAATGTCTTCAGCTAAATCATCAACACCTTGTTACTGTATCACTTACCACAGCATGCATGGATCTCAGAAATGGTGTTAAAGTGAAGAGAGAGTGAAGTATGTGGCTTTACATTCTTTAGAGAGCTATATTAGTTTGTACTTCCAGCCTGAGCAAGACCACTTTCACACCCCTCTTTGAGTGCGCCAGAGGTTATGTGAGACATGTGCTATGGAGAGGAATGTGCTTCAGCGAGATCCAAAACCCTGATTTTAATGGTTGTAATTCTGTGCTCCAGTATGATGGGTACAAAATTAGTTACATCTTCCATTTTTCTTCCAAATGTGGAAGATAAAAACTGTAGCAAGACAGCTTTTTTAATCCTTAAGTGTTTCTGTTGAAAAATACCCACGACTAGTTTAATTGTCATGCTTGCTAGACACACAGAGGGATCACAGTGTGATGGTTTGTTTTTTGTTTTGTTTTGTTTTTTTTTATTTCCTGAATAACAGTGCACTTCTGTTTGCCTAGAAATAGGCATATGTAGAAGAAGTATTCTTCAGTAATCAGACCCCGGGATGTTGTGCTTTATTTAGTGACTTTCAGAACAAATACGAGTTTCCAGTCCTGGAAGATCACTGAATTTTTGTATCATAGAATGGGTTGAAAGGGACCTTAAAGATCTAGTTCCAATCCCCTTGCCATAGGCAGGAACACCTTTCTCTAGACCAGGTTCCTCAGCGCCCCCCTCTAACCTGGCCTTGAACACTTCCAGGGATGTGGCATCATAACTTCTCTGGGCAAACTGTTCCACTGCCTCATCACCCTCACGGTAAAGAATTTTCTCTTCATATCTAATCTAAACCTACTCTCTTTCAGTTTGAAGCCTTGTCCCTTGTCCTGTCACTACATGTTCCTGTAAATAGTCTCTTTCCCTCTTTCTTGTAGGCTCCCTTCAGGTACTGGAAAGCTGCAATTACATGATCCTGAAGCCTTCTCTTTCCTGAGTAGCTGTTACTTTACCCAAGTAGCTGCTTCCGTAAGGAAAGGGAAAACCTTAAGAGGCTCTGAAAAGCTGAGAACTGAAATGCAGTAGGCTAAAACATTGGGAAAATAAACAAGGACAAAGTTAATGATCCCACTCCAACAGTACTTAAGGGATATCTTGTCTTGGCAATGTTTGCAGCAGGAACCAGTAAGAGCAAATAAAGTCAGGAAGTTGTGATATTGAAAGCATTTGCATGCATTTGAGTCACTCTCCATTTTTACATATAAAAGTAATTCTGGAAATTGTGGCTGTTATTGATAGATTCATATTGTTATTGATAGTTATATTAATAACATATTCATATGTTATTGATAGTTATGCATTAAGTAGATAGACAAAAATAATTTCCTAAATTTTTCCTACATGCGCACACTGACAACTAATGAACAGATTTTCACAGGTGGCTATAGAGAACCTGCTTACTATATCCCATTAAAAATCCCAACAGGAAAAACAGTTTTATGTATGACTACATACCTAAGTATATCACAGTTGATACCAGTCCAGAATTAAAGAAAATAGCCTTCTTCCATAGGACCTTCTTACCAAGATTCTGAAGAGTGGCTGCTGGGGATTACACAGTAACATAAACAGATTTGCAAAAATTTCTTTTGTTTGCATGTATTTCTCTCAAGTCTGATTTTGTTTTTTTCTGAAAGGCAAGCTCTGTCAACCGACAGAAGAAATGAAGGATTGCCTAGATGTAATTCTAAGTAGAAGACAGGCCTAGTTCTGCATACTAATTGTATCACATTTGAGAGTTCTCTGAGATGTGCCCTTTGGATGAATTCCAACTCTCCAGGAAGGTGACAAATGCTCCTGGTTAGAAGCAGCTTCAATACCAACACTAAGGAAGATCCTAAGCTGCCTTTGGGATGCCTACACTGTGCAGTACAGTGGAGGCATGGATGGCTGATGCCATGGGACGATTACTCACTGGCAGTAACTGACACATCACCTCTTCCTTTGGGAAGGGAGATTTTCTGTTAGAGATGTATAACATAGAAATATAACATGCCTGCCTGCTACAACTCTCTCTTCAAGCTCAGCAGGGTGCTCAGGAGGCCTTTGGCACTGCCTCTCAAGGGTATTGCTAAAGAAGCAGCACATATCACTCATTCTAGGCTCAACATAATGGCCCTGCCACTCTCTGGGGGTTTCCTTGGTTGCATTGATAACATTTGACAATCACTGAACTTCCTTCTTCCCCCTGTATGCGAGGAAGGGGAAATCCCAACATCCTGCAACTGAAAGAAAATAGCAAACTAATTCCGACATGCTTATGAGAACCAAAAGGCTCCTTGTCTGCTTGACTCACAGTTCTTGTTATCACCCTTTATGTGATGAAACTATGGGCTCTCTGTGGGCCCTACTACTTTGAATGAAATTTGCCTACAAGCATAACGCTTTATTGTTATGCACGAAAAATTTCACTATGGCCGTACAGAACAGCAGCCCATAACACTGCATGCCCTTTCTGGCTGGCAGTTGCTGGCAGAACAAAACTATTTGCAATCTTTTCCACAGCTGCAAAGTAGCCTTTGTGTATTCATTTCTCCAGGATGTAATGCTACTCAAAATGCAGAATTCATTTTTAATTCAAATGATTGTATCTTTTGGACTGTTTATTTGATGGTTGAAATATCCCTTAAGTTATGTAAGCAATAAGTTGTAGCAGGCATATCTGCCATTTCAGGGGCTAATTTTCAGATTGTTTCAATTTATTCTGTATATGCACTGCTGTAGAAAGCATGCATGACGTTTAAGGGATTTCAAGTGGCATTAAATTATTTGGCCATAACCTATAGAATTGTGTGCAAGCCAGACAGGTTGTGACTTATTGAGAGAAAATTGAGGCCAGAAGTATTTCTTGAAGACTGGAACATTTCTGTTTCAGACTAAGATTCCCTGCCTTCCTATTATGCCAGAACTGCATCATTTGGGAATTCAAAGTGCTTGACAAAGCGCTCAGCACAATGTGGCATACAAATATCCCACGTGAAAAAAATCCCTCTAATATCAGCCTCTTTACTGCCATCCAGAGGTGCTATAGAATCATTATCACTATTAATATTTGTGCTGGTTTAAAAGTTACCCAGCAGGGGAAATGAGCTCAACTCAAAAGAGAGATTATAAGTCAGAATAAC
>JAWWES010000041.1:28632369-28666449 GCA_035583135.1 Lophotriccus pileatus
CTCGAAGGCCTTATCTGCATATGCGGGTAAGGACCTTCCCCGGCTCTTCGTTCGCGAAGACGGGCCATTATTTATTACACACACACCCATCCTCTCTTTCTCCTAGTTCAATCTCTTGGGTTTTTGTCTTGTTTTTTAAAAAAACTTATTTCACCTTAACAGGTGGAATGCTTTTCTCAGACCTCTTCTTTTGTCAAAATGACTGTTTCTGCATCAGCTGCAATATCAGAAGCAAGCATTTCCTCCTACAGTATTTTATTTTTCAAGACTGAAGTTTTAGAAGAGAAAGGACAATGTTGTTGAGAGGAAGGCATATTATTTATCAAACCACACTATCCAACCACTCCACATGCTCTCATGCTCTAGTACTACTGGTACTGGTCTGGACCAGCTGAACTCAGTTCTATAATGGAGGCAAACAGCAGAAGTATGTGAACTTCATTAGCTTCACTCTCTTAATTGCCTAGAAATACTTTGCATTATGCCTTATGTTCTCTCTTAGATGAGAGACAGCCAGATGGAATTAATTTATATGATTTATCTATTTATGAATAATGAGAAAGAAAACTCATTAACTGTAGTATTACACTGTCTGTAAGGAAAAATCTAGACAACAACAGGCGTATCACCAGGAGTTGTGAACTGTTTAGAAACCACCAGAGAGGAAAGCAAATAAAACTATTTTGACAAAAACTTGTGAAAAATTAAATTTGTTCCAACACTGGAGACTGGAAGAAAAAATTACACAGATTTATGGGAAGAATTATTAACTAAGCTGTACAAAAATACCAGAAAGGGATTCAATACATGTGTCATCTTATGGCAATGAGCAAGACCTTAGAAATGCAAAGTAGCTATTTGTAAACATTTTGCCATGAATAAAACTCTATGAAAAGGAATAAAATTACTAAATAACTTCACTTACCTATCAGAGGGGGTAGTGTATTTTCAAAGAGCTGGACATGGATTACCTATGGCAAGAGGTAAGCTCATTCCAGGTAATTCATTCCCATATTTTTGATAATTGCATACTGGAAATCAAAAATGTAATTTCAGCAATTACTCTCCAGTGATGCCACTGGTGTTAGGTCAACCTTCTGAGCTCAGTAAACCAAAGGGATGAAGATTTTACTGATGAAATTTTAAGATTTACAAAGGTTTTTCTCAGCCATCGGGAATGTTTTCTGGAGCACTGTGATCTTTCCTGGTACCCTTTAACAATACTGCAAGTGTCTTTGTTGTGCATCACATTTGAGAATGTTATTTCCATTAAAATCTGTGGCCATGACTTATTATTTGTATTTTTCAGTAAACAAGAGCCCTGTCTGAATCTGTGCCTCCCCTCCACCCTCCAGCCACGGCAGACACTACAAGTTCAAATGATGAAACATTCATTTTTTCCCTCGGAAATATCCTATTTGAAAAGAAAAAGCAAATGAAGAATAGAAGGGTACTATCATAATTTTTACAGATAGAACCAGAGATATTTTAAGTAGGAGTCTTCACCAAAAGGTTTATTTCTAAAAGGCCAATACTAAGTAGGGCCCTGTCACCTTGGAGCCCCTCCGTGGCTAATGTAGAAAAATAAGCACTGTCACAAGGCAACTCAGCTGGTCTATTCTAACTGTCTATATTATGAAAAAATGAATTTGTACCTATAAAGAGCACCCAGTTCAGATTAGCAGTCTGACAGTGACTCACTCAGATATAAAAGTTGATCTTTTGATGCCTGTTAGAGCCGATTACTCTTGTCACCGGTCACTTGACAGGCTGTACAGCACATCTAAATCAGAGCCACAAACCGAAAACAGATTTCTGTTGGGTCATGCTCAAGGCTCAACTGTGTGGCAAACGCTGAAAGGTAATTTCTAAAGATAAATATATTCCCTAGGCTAGAGAAAGAAAAAGTGAATATCTAAGTAGGCAAGGGTAAAGAATTGCTTCCTGATTTATATCTTTCCATTTCAAAAAGCTCTTTTCCTTTTGTCAGACTGGCATGTGCATTTCTTCTTTTGTGCCAAGTAAGAGTTTTCAGAGAGTTCAGAACATAAATGAAAGGTCACAGAAGTATAGTTTGCTTGCACTAAATCTTCAAAGGAAAGAGGCTGCTAATCACCACAGATGAAGTCTAGCATAGCAGAAAAGCTTGAAACAGCTTCTTCAGAGAATGTTTTAACAATCAGACCCTTTTGTGGAGGGGGAAGGAAAGCAAGCACACAATTGCAATCTTTATCTAATAATTACTAACAGCGGCTGCAATATCACCTTTTCCTCAGAGGCATGATATATCAACAGGTAAAAGCAGTATCAGAGGAAAAGAACATTAACATTATTCAAAACTGAATCTATTCTTTGATTTCCAACATGTATCATTTTTTGAAATAATAAATTTTTTGTTTTATCCTTTCTCTTAAGATAATACAATTCTTTGTATTTTTTGGTGATGCTTCATATCTGGAACATTTACAAAAAAAGTGAGTTAAACATGGAGATAGTTCAAAAAGCTTTAAGGCCAGACAGCTTCCCCCTTCCCATCCTTTGCTAAGCAGGATGCAAGAGATACATCAAAGCTTCTGTGGATGAATGTGGTAACTGTTACCCTGCACTCTACATGCTAAGAGAGGGCTAGATCCAAAAAGAAACTCTGGCACTGAAGTATGTTCAAACTTCTCAATTGCTAACTTCACCATCGCTAGGTTTCAGCATCTGTTTCCCAGAGTGTAAATCAGGGAGGTGAGTTAGGCCCTTGGCCTCTCAGAGGCAGTGCAGAGGAGCATCAAAACCCCAACATTATCCCCTATCCCACCACCACCTGCTTTCCTGGCCCTTAGCTCTGGCTGCATGATGGATACTCCAGAGCCACCATCCCAGTGCTCCTGATATATCCCTAAAGTACAGGAGGAGAGTTAGTATGTTTTTAAGAATTAAAAGAGGAAAAAAAAGCACCGTAGGGAGGATGTTCCAATCTCCTTGGGCACCTGCTACTGTTGGAGGTAGGCTGTGGGGCTATATGAGCCTGTGGTCTAATTCAGCATGGTTTCAGTGGTTTTGTGGATGAGAGCTGCACACTGTTGTTGGTGATAGGAACAGAATCCACAGCTCTTTTACTGCCCTATGAACATCCTAGATGCCAAGTGTGGAGCCTTGGTCACTCCTCCTAGCCTCAAAAGTATATTGAATTATGGCCCTGACACCATAAGTAGCAAAGATGATTGATGAGCAAGTACCTTTTACCATCTATTGCCACATATGGAAAAGAGGGCAGACCTAAAAAAATCTTGCTCATGCCAGATCTTTTTCAGTGTCATTGTCTTCTTTCATACACTTTGTTAAGGAAGGCCATTGTGTGCTTTCACAGTAGATAGAAAGCTACTTTCTGAAAGCATAATCTCTCTTCTTTCAGCATTCTTAATCCATTGACAGTTACAGACCAAGGATTTGAGGACAATAATAAAAAAAATAATGGGACAAAAATAAGTGGAGTAACTGTAAGTAAACATATAGAAGGATCATTATATTTAATCAACTTTCTGAAGTTTATGAGGAAATTAATTCAAAGGGAGAGCTTTGGAGAGTCAAAAAATGGCATAAGCCCACAGTGACGTCAAGGTTACTGACATGAGAACAAAATCAAGACTTTAGCTAAGAACAATCCTCTCAGTTAGAGAAAAAGGTCAAGCAGAACTTTCTGCCCTAGTGCAGACATCAGTCTTCAAAACATTCAATCTCGACATTTCATGTCCTGGCAAAATGGAGTGACAACTTACCCTCTCCTTGTAGATCAAGTTGGGCTCCATCTAAACCAACATGATACACTGAGAGGGAAAAATGGTTTGCTGTGCTCCAGCATCAGAGTACAGCAAAGGCAGGGCAAGAGGCTGAATGTGGAATTAATGACAAGGGTCAAAGGAGATGGAATTGTAATGGTGGAGACTATATAGTGTCTAAGCCACCAAAAGGGGTAGGTTTTGTGAGGTCTTAAAGATACAAAAAACTATATTAATCTTTGACATCATGAGAGTAAACTGACTAAAATCCTCTCTGGCTCTCTGCAGAATTAGACTGCATTTTCCCAGTTTCTGATGCAGAAATCTCTTTTTTTCATAGCTGTCTGCAATATTTGCTCATGATCTCTGCCATCTGATAATTTTAATCTTTCCAAGATTTCCATGGTTTTAAAAGAATTCTATTTTTGTTCTATTTTCTATTCTACTACTGTTGGAGTCCTTTGTGTGTGCAAATCTTCCAGCTGTTCTTTTGCACCCGTAATTAAATCCAGAACTCTTACAAGGAACTGCCTCACAAACAGGTCACTTTCTGCATGTACACCGTAGCTCTGTGGGTGGCTGTTTGAAGTATATACTTGCTATATCATGCAATCTAGAACTCATTCCATGTCCTCACTAGCAGTGTCTATTTATAATTTCAGCAATATCAGTCTTCTGCTATGTATTCCTACAATACATCTTTCATGCCATTTCTGGTTTCAATATCTTCTCTAGGAACATTTTTACTTTACAGTGCACGAGCTCAGATGCAAATGCAGCTTTTCAGAGCTGAATCCTGGAATTCAAATTCAGACATAAAAGAACATAATCATCTTTGCTGTGTTTAAGTTCTCAAACTGCTGGGTTAATACACATTTCCTTGATGGATTCTAGGACAACTTCTTACCAGTGTCTCAAAAGTGTTGGCTGGATAACGGATCCAGTGGGCTGAAACCAAAGCCAAAGGCTGTATTCAGCTACAAAGCAAGATCTTTTATCATCTACCTACTGCAGCACTGGCAGGAAGACAGGGTCAAAAGACCTTCTATTGAAGCCTTTGATTTGGGCTTAGCCAGATTTCAAGTGTGCTGATGCTTTGAAAGGGTGCCCTGCTGCCCTGGTACTGGACTGCCAGGTAGCGGAAGTGCAGTACTTTATTTAAAAATAATAATTCACCCAATAATGCATCACAATTGTCATTGTCATAAAAATAAGAAGGGTTTTGTGCTAGTAAAAAATAATTTCTATTGCCTTGCTTTAAGTTTACATGGGAATAGAACTAATCTTTAACCTATGCCTACTCCCTCCACTAAATAATGGGTTCACATTAAGTAAATGCCAAAGAAAAGACTTCAAACGTCTTTCTGAGCAGAGAATGATTTTTTTTTTTTATTCGTAAGTGTATGTTATAAGTTTTCTTTTGCATTATTTTTTCTCTTTTTAATCATCTTGGATGATAAAACACTCCATTCCCATCGTTGCTGCTAACTAAGTCATTAAACCAGTGACGTGCCCTTCGAGGACTTGATTCTCTTCGGCCAGAGCATATGGTGCTCGAGGATTCACTCAGGCACACGAGCTCCATGCTGAGAGCCATGTGTCCCAGCATTAATGCAAACATTACATTGGCTATGTTAGTTATGAAACCAGGCCTAATTTTTTGGATTTGCCTTAGATTAGTCTTTTATTGAAACACATTCAAATGTCAGAATAGTCATGTTGTGCAGTCCAACACTTCTCATTATCATTTCTATTACTCTTAATAATTAAAAAATAGAAAATAGGATCAGTTGATTATCAAATGAATGCAAGGCTATCCATCACTTAAGAAATACTTTGCATTAACAAACTAATTTGTCAAGCACTGGTCAATTTCAGATCCTTATCTTCTGAAGCGGGTACATTAAGATATGCTGCTTGCAGTACCATTCACTTTTGAACCAGCTGGCCCTGACTTTCTCCTCCTTCAAAAAGTTGCAGTGTTATCTGCAGATCTAACTGCACATGAACTAGAGAACTGACTAAAATAATCATTGAGCATCAGGCTAATGTTCAATATTTTGTCTCTTTTCTCTCCTTTTTCTTTCTTTTTACTGGAGACTACTGTTAGTTTGACTTTCCTCTTCAAAATGATCACCTTATGCAAATCAGGGAGTTTGTGGTTTGAGCATTCTGGATGCTAAATGGATTGAAGTTTCATGTTGATTCTATATCCCATTTTTTCCTCATTGTGAAGAGAACAGGCTTTCTATTACCTCCAAAACACAGAATAAGAGAAGGAAACACAGGTGCTAAAAGACTAGATGCTGGGCACTGAGAGGTGTTTAGGAGAGTTGCCAAAGGTCACAGCAGTAACGCTTGGGAACCTGCATCTGTCCAAAGCCTTCACTGCAGGATGGGTTTCAAAAAAGGCTACATCAGGGCAACCTGACACTGCTGCAGGCTGCATTATTAACCTAATGTCAGACTTCCAGTGGCTCAACCACTTGAAATTATTCCTTTCTAGATATTTCAAAAATCCTTTTCAATGAAACGTGCTATAACCCCCAGAAACAGGATACCAGTGCTGTGGCTGATTTAAATGAAAAGCTGTCAATGAGTGTAGTTACCTGGTTTATTCCTTTGAGTTTTAGCCTTCCCTTTCCATTTGTATGAATATCTTTGATCTCAGTTAATACCTTCATTTGGAGATTTAGACAGCTGTAGTGTACATACAAGGGATGGCATTGTTTTCATAATGATGGAGGTTTCCTCACCTGCTCTTTCATTTTATCTTGTATTCAGTTAAATCAGGTGTTCTCATTTTCTTGAATCGCTTTCTGCTTGACAAACCCACAATTTGGATCAAAAGGGCAAAGGTAGAGTGTTTTTACCTTCAGAATTCTGCATTTAGACACCATTGCTCCTGTCACTTTCATTCAATTATCTCTCAAAATTTAAAGGACACCTAAACAGATACTGCAGGTGGCTACAAAATTACAGAACAATGGAAAAATACATAAATTCCAGAGTATTTGTTGGATTTTGTACTCAAATTGGCAGCAAATGAATGTCACCATCTTATGACTGCATGTTTCTTTGTCTGAGATAATTACTATATACATTCAGAAAAATTAAACTGTGAACTGAGGACCACATCATAGCAATCAGCTCCATCACCTTTTGAGAACAAATGTGATACTTAACACTGACACCAGTGATGATTAGATCAGGTTCTCAGACTATCTCTGAATAACAAATGCTTGTTCAATCAAAAGAAATTATACCTTTGGGGCTACTTCTGAAAAAAGATCACATAAGCAAAAGAGTTGCACTATTCAGATGCCTCAGGATCTGTTTTATTTTTGTGTTAAGATAGTGAGACTATCAATGCTTACACAAAAGTGGATGCATCAGAAAACTCAAGGTCCAGCATTCAGTATTAGAAAATGTCACTAAATGCCATTGTGAAAATGTGTCAAGAAATAACCTTAATAATATTGTTATATACCATGTTTCCATGAGTCTGTAGTCTCACCCAAGCACAGAATAGCCATTAACACCAGGCAAACAGCAACACCAGAAAGTGTCTTTTGACATTCAGCATTCAGTGCCCAGCTCTAGGCTTCATGCAAGAATTCAAACCCTGCTCTGAAGAGAGGTATTGGTTTCCTCATGGGCATTTTGTTATATTATAGTACCAGCCATGCCTCACAAACAGTAAATAATTTTTCTCAAACACTTCTGAAAATGAAAGAATCATTTATCTCCAAATGGATGCGCAGAAATTAAAGGACACATTCTCTATTCAATTTAGGTGACAAATCTGTCCCTTACAGTCCGTGGCTCACTACTTTGCAGATCAGAACCCATGATCTCAAAAAAACTTTCCTTTAAAATTGAGGACAAATTTGTAAAAAGTCTGAAAGTCTGTGGGTAAATGCCTTGATAAATATTATACAGGAATTTTGTACTGGAGGCAAAGACACAATCCAGTCCCACAGCACTCAGCTGCTGCAATTCCACATTTTACAATTCTGTATTCAATTGCCTGAAACAAAAGACCATTTTTTCTTTCTCTATGGACCCCTCCATCAAAAGTACAGATCACAAGACAAAGCCTCTTTCACTACACAATTATTAGTCTTCCTCAGAACTCTATCCATCCTTCACATTTTCCTGTGGGAAAAATAATTAATATGGGGCTGTATAATAACAGTGACACAGAAGAAGATTGAATTGAGGTTGCACAGGGAATCTCAGTTTCAATATTTTTCTTCTTACTACCATAATATTCTTTTATTCTTATTACTAGCATAATATTCTTTTAGCCTGTAATTTCCTAGGGTTTTAAGGAAAGCAGGCACAGAGCCCAAAAATTCTTTAATGTGGAATTGCAAATTATGTCCACACGTAACCTCCTTACATACATAGCAAGATTAAGAGCAGGGAGGCTGTGAAAGCCACGCCTGGTCTGCCTACATTACTGACTGTGGTAGTTTGTCTGAGAACATTAAAACTGCTTAGAAAGAGGCAGCCTCAGGGTATCTGCTAGTAGATAGGGATGTAAGTGTGCTTGGCTCAGAATATTCCTGACCCATATGAACTGGGTAAAAGAGTGCTTGGCTGCGCTCTACACCATCTAGAACATCCAAACTTTCTTTTCTTTCAGGCAGGCCTGACTTTCAGAGGCAGTTCTGAAATATCAGTAATGCCTCAGTTTTTAAAGGGAAGTATTAACCTTTTTTTAGTCTTGAATTTATCTCTATTCCTCATAGGTTTCTGCCCTGGAAACTCACCCTTTATCCTGTAAATTATATCTAAGACCCTATAAAATAGTCTTTTGCACATTTCCTGCAAATCTCAATAATAAAATGTACTATAATAAACTAGTAAATTCTAGTAAATTCTGTTTAATCTATTATGTATATGAACAGATACAAAAGAAACATCTACAGAATGAAGTTGTGTGATGTACTAATTGTGAATCCCACAAAGAAGCATATTCATTTCAGTCTATTAATACAGATTTGATTTTATTTCAACTGTATATAACTCTGTTTTAAAATAGATAATTAAGCCATTAAAAGGGAAAAACTGCAGTAAAATTGTGCCCACGTTCTGATTCCTATTAGTACTGTCATGCAAATTGTTATACACCAGCAGAATAATCTCTCTGTAGATGAGATAAGCAGCTCCACATGAACGTGGGGATCCAATGCAGAGATCTTGCTATGAAGAGCCAACAAAGGGCAACAAAGAACCCTGGAAAAGTTCTTCTGCCTCAGATGTTCCAAGGAACAAGAGATGGATCAGAGAGATTTTCTCACATTGTACATGTGCATGCGTGTCTCTGTGTGTAGTCACTACTGGAATCTGATTCATATGAATTCTATCAATCTGATGTTCTAGGAATAAGAGATGCATATCAAATTATTTTATAGTAAGCACGTGTCAATGTGTTTTGTAGAACACAGAACACCAGGAATGTGTCACTTCACTGTTTGCACAGTTCCTCCTTCATACATGTCTCTAGAAAGCAGCAATTTTTTTGACTGAACACCTTGTTTCAGAACACTTTGTGCCTACATAGGTCTCTCTGATAACCTTTGTGGTTAGACTCCATGGCATGTAAAATCACATGCCCTTCCCACACACATATTTTTTGTGAATTTGTCTGTCTGGCTCTGCTTTTACCTCAACATTCCTTCACAGCCACATAATGGCCTTTCAACAAGAACCTCAGCACAATATGTTATTTTATTCTTTACTCGCTTGTTAAAAATATGACAGGCTGGAAATCTCCTGTTTAATGCCTAAAAGCAGTTTAAATCCTAGAATCAAATTTCTTGTGATATTTTTACCTTGGATGGACAGTTATGCTGATAATAAACTGAATTATGAATTGTTCTACCTGCACAAATTTCTGTCTGGAAACAGGAATGTTATAAGGATCAGAAAATTGCTCATATATTACAATGGAGAACATAAAAGAGGCTAGTAAATAGCAGTGACAGCTGAAGTTCTGACAGCAGAAATGCTAATCGGTTCTTTTCATGTATCCTTTCTCAGCATTATAACATTGGAAGAAAATTATGTTAAAAAGTAAACACTGCATGTGACAAAGAAAAGACCTTTGATATAATATTTTTCCAATTATTTCCTGATGTTAGCTTAAGAGACCACAGCATAAAACATAGTTGTCCTACACAGTAAAGGATTTACCTTCCACATTCACATTGCTTTAATATATGAGGCAGGAGGGAGAAGTTTCCAAGGATGAAAAGTTTTTTCATTCACCTGATTCTCATTTTTCAATTCATTATAATTTTTTATATTCTGAACAGAGTGTCATATTTTTTAATGCATTGTAGGAATAGCACTTCATCTGTTTGCTCAACTAAGCCTTAAAAGCACTAAAGACAAACCTGTTCTTTGAAGATAACAAATCACTTCACAGTTCCTGAACAGATTCAGCATCAAAAAGGTTCTCAGAGAAAAAGTATCAGCTGTAGGCCAGCTGCTTTGCCAAAGACAATATACTAGCCTTCTGCAAGACTATTTCTCTTATGTTTGTTAAGGTCTTTATTGTGTAAATTCAAGTATGACAAGCTCTGGACTCTGCTGCATCTCTCCTTGCTATGTCTCACACCCTCAAGCCCGTATTTGAGACCTCTGAAGAGCTGAAGGGCTGAGCTCATCAGGAAGAATATGAGGCAGCAAGTTTCTGAATGTAAGATCCTACTGAACATCTGTCCTGAAGTTTGACTTTACACAGCTCCTTCCATACCAGCAAAATGGGAAAGAAATGCCAATACAGCTATGCAATGTTGAATGGTAGTCTCCAGGGCAGGGGTAGGCAAGGCTGGACACTGTAGGAGCATGGCAGGTCCTCTGGCTGGAATGGTTAGCATTGAAAGGTCACAGTTCTGCTTTAGTTGGGCACAAGTTATTTGCTGGTCCTATGATGAAGATGCTTCTCAGCATCAGAGGGAGGAATGTCTTCAAAGAGAAAGTGAAATGAAGAAGTCAGTGTTAAATAAAAGAGTAAAATACCATAAAAATGCGTGATGTGGCAAGGAGAGAAGGGGGAATGTTGTGATATAATGTTTTTCTCCTATTTTCGATTACAAAATACTAAAAAGAAGCTATAAATTAAGAGCAGAATACAACCTTTTGCTTCTTTTGAAAACAAGGGGCATAAAGTTAAACGTTAGACCCGATTATCACATTGAATCTGCACTTGCTGTGAGATAGACCAAAATCATGCTTTTTCTCCATTAGATTGTCTTTTATTTTAAACTGACCTTTAATCAGCATGTTCCTTGACAGCCCACACACTACTGCACTATCTATTCCCTGAAGAATCTCAGCTGGCTCCTGCCAGTCAAGCTGACAAGGATCTCTACCCCAGCTTTTAACAGAACTGCTATTTCAGAAACTGTCTGGTTTCCTTCTCTCAAGTAAATGCAAAAGTGGGTGAGTACAAGTCACACTCTAAATGGATACACTGAGCGCACACTGAGAAATATTGAGTTAAATGGGGCTATGGCAATTTACACAAACAGATACAATTGCTTATCTCTTACTATCTCCTCCCATATTATTCATTTCCCAATATAATTCTTTTTATAAGCACTATTACCTTCTCAAATCATCTCCCTCTCTCCATTCCTGCCTTTCTCAACACCACTCCACAGAATATCAATCTTAACAATAATCCCTTTCCATACAGCAGTCATCCCAGCCTCCAAAATCATGTCTTCCTCACATTTCTCATAAACCAGTAGTTGAAAGCATTCACTCCAAAAGTTTCTTTTTATCTAGAAAACAATCTTTTGCTCTTTTACACACCCCAACATGTACTTCCCCAGTTTTGCTGTGAGATGCTGATAAAAGGGAGGTAGAGAGCTTTATAATTTGATGGAGTATATTTTTTTTTCCTCTGGGGAAAAAAAAATAGACAAGAGTTCAATCACAGTAACATTATATTATATATTATTCTGGGACAATAAGCATCTGATGGGCTGCTTGAGGTATTGCTAAAATGTCTGTGTGTTTATGTGAAAATGTTGTGAAACAGAGAATTACTCTTTGCCTTGAACTTGCTGGTAGGACATAAGTACTATCTGTATCAGGTGTCTAGCTGAGATTTAGGGCTTATGGGCAGCGTGAGATGGTGAACTCTGCCCTGCAGTTTTCCAGGATTTTTTAAGTAACCGAGTTTAATAATTTGTCAACCATCTAGGTACCAAGCATTATTTGCAAGGTGTAAAGGAAGGTGGCTTTACAAAGGAAGTGTTGGGATTAATTACATGGTCTGGTTGCAGCATGTATCTACACGTTCCTTGCAGAATGCCGCGGGCAGGACCGGGCGGAGTCTGGCACAGGAAGGGTCAGGGCTGGTCAGGGCTGTAGGTGCCCTCAGGACCCAGAGAAATTCAGTGCTGAATCTGAAGCACACTGTGACTCCCAGCAAAAAGACTCCATACCTCCTGCCTGAACCTCCTTTCACACAGCAAAAAACACGGTGCGTTTTCAGCTGCCTCTGTGGGATAGCTGTCAGCTGGGCTATGTGTCCCAGGGAAGATGATATCTGCCTGGCTTTACACAGCATCTGTATCCACTAGCAGGTTAGTGTGGAGGTAGGTATTACCTTCGCCAGTCATTTTAACCTGCGTTGAGGGAGGGTGGAGGGTGTGCACATTGCTACAAGGCGAAATTCCACGTGTTTGGGCATGTTTTACCAGATCTTCAGGTGCAAACTTAAGATTAAAAAACGCATACTTAACTGATATAGTTAAACCCAACACGAGCAAGCTTTTTGATGTGACAAGAACAGATTGACACAGTGGAGCATTGATGCTCATGTACTTATACAACATTACGTCTGGTGGGTTTACTTTGGGCTAAATGTTTTCCAGACTCTATAACAGAACGCACCCATGTGTAGGATTTGAGACTCTCCAAATGACCAACGTCTCATTCAGAACCCTGTTTCTCTATTTGGATATGAGTATACTTGGCCTGCAGCTGAAGCTCACCTTCTGGTTTCATTTCCTCCTGGAGGAATCTAGATCTGACCCAATGGGCTGCAAGGCATGACCTCGGACTGAAAGAAAGGAAAGTGTTAATAGTTTCTCAGCTTGTTACCTTGAGCATCTATTATGGACAGATGTTCTGCAAGAGAAAGGAAAGGAGGTTTATCCTCAGAGACAGGGTGTAAGAGGTCAAATCGCCACCTGACATGCACTGGCACTGAGAGAGGAGCTAATGGAGCTTTAATGAGTGAGCTGGGCCAATAATCACACATCTACCTGGATTCTGAACTGCCTTTATGATAGGAATGTAATTTTAAGCCATCTCATTCTGAAAGATCTGAAAATTTGTACATTCTCATTGAGGATAATACCAGTTGTCAAATCTATAGTGAATTAAAAGTAACAGGATTTTAAAGATTAGGAACATTTGTGTTTCTCCCATTCAAATGCCCAATTATCTATCATCTGTGCTGAAAAAAATCAACCAGCCATTGAACTTTAAACCCCTTTTGTTAGGAATAGAATCAGAGACCTGTCTTCATTAGCATTAGCAAAGTGCTTTAAGGCTTATCAGAAAAGGATAGTAGTAATAGAACTGCTTAGTAAAATGAGAGATGACTAACACATGAATCTTTTCCTTAAACTCAGACCAGTGCACAGTGATAATCTTTTCTAAATGCAGGGGTGCAGATGTTTTGTTTATATGGATTATACCTAGGGAGCTCATAGAGAACTCTCTGAATTCAGCTGCTCATGTACACAGTTCTGCAAAATAGCTGCTAGGACTAAGAGAATGAACTCCCAATAAATGCCCACTAAAATAAAAAGAATGTTTACCCTATAAGCACTCTAACAGCTAACCTGACTTCTCCCTGGAAGAACATTTCTGCTACAGGAATTTAACCCATGGGCACACATAATCAGCTCTTCCATCCTAAAGTTGCTGAAAGAATGATTTGCTTAAGAAGATTAGTCCTTTTAGTGTTCGATAGAAGTACTGACAAATGAGCCTAAAATGATTATAGGTGAACTCTTTTAACACCACCTTCTGATCTTTTATTTTAAAATAGCATGCCTTTCAATCAAAAAACCTTTCAGTCCAACCTTTTGTGTTTTTCCATATCAAGGCTCAACTTTTAATACTTCCTGTATTCAAATCTTGTATGTGATGAGATGGTTTTCAAGACTCTTTTGAGGCACATGGAAGATGACCAGAATAGTCTCTTTAAATAGAACTTCAGTGCTACCTTTTTATTTCTGGTCATTGTAACTGCATGCAGCTTTCTGTCTGCACTGGAGCACTTTACCATGTCAGTGCTGACAGGACAATTCTTTTTGAGCTCTGCTGTACCAACTTTACTTGAGTTAAAAATAATTTTCCAGAAGGGGGGCAGGGTTTAAGGGCAGGTGGAAGACAGAAGAGGTGATACTGAAAAGCAAAGACAGGAACAAAGCTGCCTCAGATGGGTTATGGCAGGGAAATGGATTTTTCCATCAGTTTGCCTGCATACCATAAACTTGAGGTAGATTAAGCACTATAATAAAGCAAGCATTGCACTTCACCTGCAATGACTCTGCAGCTATTGTTTGCATGGCCGTCTATTTCCCCATATAAAAGCTAAGGATCAAATTTTGAATTATTGATACAGACTTACAGAGTAATCCCCTTTCTTAAGGTATGGAATTATCTGAATCCTTCATTGCTACACAGTTTTATACAAGCATTGAAATTATGCGAATTATATTTCTATATTTCTATTTTTCCCATTAATATAATTCTCAAGCTTGAGAAATTTATCATACTCAGCCGTTACCATTAATTGAAAAATGGGTGCCATAAACAGAAATCAATTTATATTATTAATTTCTGCTCAGTAAAAATGGGTAGCCTTTCCCATTTTAGTTTTAAGTCACGCTGCCATCTACAGGTTGAATAAGCACTTGCAATACTATGCTTAGGAAAACAGGGCAAACCAGGTTGGAAGGGCTCTGGTCCCTAGTTCAACTGCCTCCACAAAACAGGGCTGCCTCTGAGATCAGCCCTGTTTGCTGTCATGGTTTAAGCCCAGCTAGAAATTCAGCAGTGGAAACTGCTCACTCACCTTCCTCCTTCTCCCCCCACCCATGCAGTGGAATGGAGAGGAGAATCAAAGTAAAACTTGCAGGTTGAGATAAGAACAGTTTAATAATTGAAAATAAAGTAAAAGACAGTAATAATAGTAAATTATAACAATAATGATAATAAAAAGGGAAAACCCAAGTGATGCAAAATACAATTGCTCATCACCTGCTCTCCAAAGCCAGACACCCCTTCCCAAGCCCAGATTAGTTTCCCTTCCAGGTAACTCCCATCAGTTTGTATACTGGGCATGACGAACTATGGTGTGGAATATCCCTTCAGTCACTTTGGGTCACCTGTATTAGCTATGCTCCCCCCCAAATTTTTTTGCATACCTCCTCACAGGCAGACCATGAGACAAGAAAGAAGTTCTTAAGATAACACAACTTCAAAAAAACCCCAAACATCAATATGTTATCAATTCCATTCTCATTCTGAATCCAAAACACAGTACTGAACAGCTACCGAGAAGAAATTAATCCCACCCTAGCTGAGACCAGGACAGTTGCTCAGAGATTTGTCCCATTTGGTCTTAAAAACCTCTTCAGATGGAATCTGCACAGCCTCTGGGCAAACTGTTCCACTGCCTCACTGTCCTCACAGGGAAAAATCTTTCCTTTTTACCCAATCTGAATCTCATTTCACTTTATGCTCATCGTCTCTTGTTCTCCTGTGAGGAACTGGATTTTTGAGTTGCCTTAAAACATTGCTGCTGTAGCAAGCTGTGCAAAGAAGCCTCCTGCCAGGAGATTGAAGATAAAGGCTGAGGGGAGGAGACCACAGTCTACAAACTGTTAATTTTATGGAGGCCTGGGGGCAAGTCTTCAGGTGTGTCTCTGGGCATGTGATGGTTATATAAAGGAGGCCAGTGGCAAGTCTCTGGGTGTGTGATGCTTATCTCCTACAAGGCTATGTCAAAAAAGGTCCTCAGTGCACACAGGCACCACTACCCCAGAGAAGGCCTCACTTTTACCAGGAGGTGCCTGTGAATCACACACACCACCTGCCTCCAGCATACATAACTATGCAAAACCCAGCACCTCCAGCCTCTGACTCATTCCTGTAAAAGCAGCATGACTGTGAGAAAACAGCAGCCCCCCACACACAAGGAAGGTACCAGCAGGGTTTCTGAGGGTATATAAACCCACCAGACTTCATGTTTTTCAGGCTTCTTCCATCGCTCCCTGATGGACCAAGACACCAGCAACAACCACTAAGTTCATAGGAGACCTCTGGGTGGTGAATAGGAACTTTATTCTTTCCCTCTCTTTCTCTCTTTTCCCTTATACATTTTTTGGGTGATATCTTTATGTCTTTATATTGCCACATAATAATAACATATGGATAATAACAATCAAAAGAGCTACACACCTGTTTTCCTTTGCAACCAAATTGTCCTAAAATAAACCCTCTGTTTATTTTATATGTATCTGTAAACACCTATTATATGGTTTAGATTTACTTTAATTCACCCCAAGGGATTTATTGGCAGAAAACCAAAAACTGCTTCTGTCTTGCAGAGTGGAACATAACACCACCTGCCACACTATGAAGTGCCTGGCTCCATCTTCTTGCTAACCTCCTCACAGATACTGGAGAGCTGCTGTTGGTTCCCCCCCAAGCTGTATCTTCTCCAGGTTGAACAGGCCCAACAGTTCCTTCGGCACGTCCTCAACAGCATGGGCTCCAGTCCTGTAACAGCTCAGAGGCCCTCCACTGAGCTTTGGTCCAGTTTATTTATCTTTTTCTTGTGCTGGGAACCAAAACTGAATGTAGAGGTTAAATATGATCCAACAAGCACTGAAAAATGAGATGTAGTATCTTCCCTTGACCTACTGGTTGTGCCCCTGCTAACACATGCCAGGAGGCTGTTGGTCATTCATGCTGCCAAGGCACATAGCTGACTCACGTTCAGCTGCCCACCAGGTTCCTGGGGCCATTCCTGCAGAGCTGCTCCCCAGCCTGGGCTGCTGCACAGGTGCTTCCTTCCCACAGGCAGCACTTTGCATTTGTTCTTCCCGAATGTTTCATATGGTTTCCTGTTCCTTCAGCATGTCTCGGTTGCCCTGAACAGCAGCCTGATCCTCCACATTATCCCTTTGATGCCTTAATTTGGTGTCACCTGCAGAGTCGATAACAGTGAACTCCATTTCCTTGTCCAGGCCACTGACAAAGACATTAAACAGGATGGGGCCCAGAAGATACCCCAGTCACACTCACTCCAGGTAGAGGATGACCCATTAATCACACTTACTGAGCCTCATCATCCACTTTTTTACCCATTCGGTTGTCTACCCATCCAAACCAAAATGTCCTAACTTGGTTTCACAAATACAGTGGGACAGTGCCAAACACCTTGCTAAAGTCAAGGTAAATGATGGTTTTTTTGTTCTCCCCTTTTTCCACAAATCCACTCATTTTTATCACAGTTAACGGCCTTTTTTTTTTATTTTTAATCAAGAAAAAAATAGAAAAATTTTTTTTCCAGAGTTGGTTCCATCCATTAATAATTTTTGTGCTAGCATAAGGCTTCACAGCAACAGGAATAGACTCTTTATCCTGTAAACAATATAACATAGTTTCAGTTTTATTATAAATGTTTTTCCAGTGATGTGAAGTACCCGCCTCATCTTGAGGAGCTTACTGGAAAAGGCACTAACAACTATGCACTACTTAATTTCCGAGTCCTTAGCATTGACTTAAGTTGGCAGATTCATCAAATGTCTGATTAAGTAAATATATGACTTGTCACTGCTGACTAAGGACTTTTACCCTTTAACATTAAGTGCCTAAATAAAATGAATATACAGTATGTTTAGCGAACCTCAGTATAATAACTTTTCAGTTTGATACCTGTAGGCTGCAAACTTCTAACATTATTGCTTGAACAGGATTTAGTATAAAACATTAAAAAAAACCCACTATGAAATACAAGATACATTTGTTTGCTGCAAATACTTTTCCAGGATTTAACTTTGCAAGTCAGATATCTATGCAAAGAGGAAATTCATGCTAGCTGCCCATGGTTTCTTTAAGTTCTGTTAGACTTGCCTGGTATAACATATAACTTTACTCCAACGCTTTCAAGGCTTTGCATTTAGAGTTTTTTGAGCATTCAAAAGGATTTTCATGAGTTTTTTTCCTAATCTGCATGAATCTCAATCTGCAAATTTTTCCTGTTTATGACTTGAACCTGTTATTCTCCCTTATGTTCTTGGCATTACACATAAAATATCAACATTGCACAGTATTCCTGCAATCTTTCATTAAGCGGAATCTTAAAAGTCACATTTCATTATTTCTCTCAGACAGACCGTTGCGTAACATGAAGGATCAAGGTCAAATGATATATGAAGAGAGACTTTGAAATCATTCAGATGGTTGTCCTCAATTTTGATCCCTTTTTCACCACCTTCCAAAAAATATGACAGATTCTGAACATTTTTCAAAATGAGTCTGTAGCATCCAGGTATATTCAGCTGTAATGGAGACACTCTGAATTTGCACATTTCCAGCTCATCCTTGGAAAGTCTTTCACGGTACCACTGTCCAACTTTATTACTGGGATACTTGATACTATGTCCCACCATTGGAAGAACCACCTTCAAAGAAAAAAAACAGAGCAACAAACATGTTTGAAGTAACACCCATTCTCCTTTAAATACATGTAATAACAATTTCAAATGCTTTTGAACCTTGTGTTTTGGGGCCTGAAATAGTAAACCAGAGCACTGCAGGTATGTCAAATCCAATTAATGCAGAAAAAATAATCACTGTATCAGGATTCCTACAACAAACTAGGAATATATTAAAATGAATTTCCTTGCTTGTTGGGAAAGATACAGCAATAAAGACATTCAGTCTCTCTACACAGTCTGAAACCTTCAAAAATTAGAACGTCAACTATTTTTGAAAATTTTTTAGGCCAGTAGACTGAAATTTTTTTCAAAGTATTCAGCTTCATGATAAATACTGTCATACTGCAAATGGCACTGTACTTATTTCCATTACAAAGTAAATTTGCTATGAGAGTGGAGTTTGTTTACATGTGTTTTCTTTAATATGCATTCTGGCAGGGAAGAAGACTACACCAGTTAAATTAACCACATTTTATTTAAAACAAAACATTTTAATGAGATAAAGAGATTAACAACTCAGAATTTCTCATACAGACTTACTTGGTATATAGAATACTTTTTAGCTGACTCTTCTGAAGCAGTGACTACATGAACCTGACAAGACATTTAAGAAGTTAAGAAAAAAAGCACCAACTTTTTTAAATGTAAAAACATATACTTTGTTTTAGAAATTATGCACTGTACTCCCAAACTTGTAAAGAACTCTAACGTTATTTGATTGCTACAAGGACAATAAACTCTTTCAGGTATGGAAAAAATCTTAAGATACGGTTAATATAAAGTGATTAGTTTACTGATAGATGGCATTGCATTAGATATATACTGATGCCAGGTAGCACTAATATTCCTTGAGTCTGAAGTTAACTAAGTCAATGCAACCTTCTTTTGCATCAGCAAAAGCAAAAATATGAAGAAAAATGTTCTATATTAAATAGGAATATATCTACATAAAACTCAATAACTCAATACTGAGTTTGAAACCTCTGCTTTTAATTTCATTTGATCTACTTATTTATTAACATTCATTCTCAAAAATATTGTTAAAGAAAAATCTCAGTGGAAACAGAAGCCACTCCATAGGGACTGAAGGTTACCTTCCAAGTGCTCTTGCCAAATTTGTGAAAGGTTCACACAAAAGAAATTAATTACATTCTGCCTATTCACACACCTGTTAATTCTGCAGTAGAACACTGCACAGTTCTGTGATTTATCTGATGATCAGGAGGAAGATATAATCATAGATCCGTCAAAGTTGGAAAAGATTGAGTCCAGCTGTAAACCTAAGCACCACCAAGTCCACAACTAAACCCTCATCACATACCTCCAAAGATTGTGTCTAAACCACTTCCCTGTGCAGCCTTTCCGGGGCTTGATAAGCCTTTCGGTGAAGAATTTTTCCCAATACCCAATCTAAACTTCTCTATCACAACTTGAGGCCATTTCCTCTTGTCCTATCAGTTACTACTCGGGAGAAGAGACCCAACTGCTTTCACAATAAGAAAAAGGTATACCAACCATAAAAGAAGAGATGGCTTCAGAATGAACTCCAGCATGCCAAAACCTGGGACCAGACACTCCCCTGCTGGATTCTGCTCACCCACTGGCTCACCCATGGCTACATGCACAGCTCCCAGGCTGTGCTGTGGGCAAGCAGAAGCACTCCCTGTCCCCTTACTACTTTCCCAAGAAGACTGCTACATTTTCTACATAGAATAGCTGCTAATAGTTTAGACCCACTATCAGTGGAATTGTGCTAAACATGCTTTGCCTTTGTAGCTGCAACAAGATTACCAGTTGTCTGAGGCCACCTTTCACCACTGGCTCACACTCAGCAATATATATCATGGGAAAGCCTGACCTGGGAGCAAGACTCAGATCTGCACTGACTGGTAATACAGGCACATCCAGAGTCCACTCTGAAGGTCCTCCCCGGTCAGATCCTAAGAGCATTAGGATGTAGACTAAATTCTCACATGTATCAATTCTGACATTCTGTTCCTTCTTCCCACTTGAATAAAATGAACAGCCAAAACAGATAAAAGCTGCAAATATATGTCTAGCTCATATGTCTGTTTATGGTAAACTAAAAAAAAAAGCTACATCATGTTTTTCAACCCTGTCACTAATATTAAATATTTTAATTAATGAACCAAAATAAAGGCTTTAGTGTATGTCTGAGTATGCATTCAAGTGCATTAAGTTGGTTGGGTTTTTTTGGTTTTGTTTTGTTTGTGAGGTTTTTTGGTTGATTTGTTTGTTTGTTTGGTTTTTTTACAAGAACCTAGTTTGGGAAGACTCACCTTGTCATTCAGGGAAACACTTTTATCATTTTCTTCTGAGAGGACAAGATCACCCTCAACCACTTTTAAGCCGTAAATCTTCAGCCTATATGATGCTGCTTCATTCCAAATTTTACTGCAATAAGCATGGACATAGAATATGCGCAAGGAATGAGGAATGTTGAGCCATCCTTTGGTACAACCTTCATGATTTACACCATAGCGATTTAAAGCTCGTAGCAACATCTTCTCTCTTACTTTAAATTCTGGCAGCATCACGAGTGTGCCCTTTGCATCTTCTGATATAAACAAAAATAACCATGTAAGTAAGTAATCCCTGATTTTTCAAATATTACCTGAGAGGAAAAAATAACACTTAAGAAGGTGAAATAATCAAGTAGGGAAAAAAAGTGTCAGTCTAACTTCTTTAAGCCTTTAGGTTACTATTTCCTTTCCTTCCACATGACATGTTAGACAAACTTCATCTAATATGCCTATCGACAGTCCCATGAATTTCATTATATCATGCAGTATAAATTAAAATAGCGGTCATTCAGTTATTCAGTCTAGTTTGCCTATTTTTTTAGAAACTTATTTCATCACTCCTAAAGTTTTTTTTAGATCAGGTAACAACGTAAAAAACAAGCTATAAAAGAATATTAAACCACTACTTTGAATCATTTGAGAACATGTATTTCACAGTGAGTAAAAACATGTCTTTATTTTAAAGGTACAAATTGCACTGGCCACTGGGAAGTCTGAGCCTCAACCAAGATGAAAATATGTTTAATCAGATTTGTACTACAATATATCAATATTGTATATTTAAAATTTTATGGTTTACATATTTTCTCATGACTAGTGATTACCTGATAAAGCCTTTTGCATGGCTTTTACCTTTTGCTTTCAGGAAAAGGCAAGCAGCTGCTTTCAGGGTCCACATCAATGTCTTTCCATGCATCATACAGCAATGAACAGAACAGAATAATTCACCTTATATTTTCTTGTGAAATGAAATATATCTATGTCATTTGAAGCTATATATCACAGTTGTTCTATCAACTTACAGATAGATAGGTATGCAGGCTAATAGATGTGGTGAGATGTTTGAAAAGAAAAAATATATTTGAAGTTGAGAGCAACTCCAAATTTCTAGTTTTGGACAGCAAGTTCAGCTGAATGACCAAAGCAATAAATACGGCAAACAGAGCACTTTGCATACTTCTGCTTTTGACATATTTTATTGATTTTAGTTCAAGACAGAAAGAGAGCAGATGTGCTAAGTGTTGAGTATTAGTTGGGTGCCATATTCCTGTATACTTCTCTTATTAGGGACGGTAAGTTTATAGTCCCAAAGTAGACAGATGGAAGGAGGCCAAAAATTCTCTGATAAAATGATCTTAATATTTTCAGCATTGTGATATACAACGTTTGCTTCTATACTATCTTGTACCTGAAGTACATTAATTTTCCACTATTTTGCACATTTAGGGCCTCATCCTCATCTAATTTTTAAGTGTTATGGAATTCCACAGAATAAAGTATAAGTGGCATAAAGCAGTGGGAAAATAAAAAGTATCTCCCTGTGCAGCAACACCTTACTTTCTCACAATACTGATCCTGAATAAATATATGGACAAATTCACTGGACATACCAGTTTGAAGAAAGTATCTTTTTGCATTGTTTACAGGATCATCAGTATCTTCAGGTGTGAAGAACAAGTTCACAGCTTCCACCTTTAAAGAAGAATATTCATAATTTATATTTTTTTGCAGTTAAATATAACTATTTGTCAACTATACAGACAATCATGCATCCAACTCTGTCTTAATATACTCTGCAAGGTCTCAAAATTGTATCAGTTCTTTAGGGACAAAGTCAAATTCTCCCTTTCACAGAAAATGCCATGAACTACAGAACAATGTGTTGTGTTCTTTCTCAAACTAAAGGCAAGATTTAGTCATCAAGAAAACAGACAGTTTTCAAAGCTCTGTGAAAAATCAGTCACTCTTCTTGATCATCCAGTTAAAACTTCTCATTGTCATCCTTCTAACCTGAACAGGAAGGGTCCTTCTTTCCCTCCTTCCTGCTTCATGCAAAATTTAGACTGAACATTTCCCACAGTCTCATACAGAGGGACAACAATCTCTCTTTTTTTTTCCCCTTTTTTTTAAATCCTCTTCTATATAAGGCTAGATGACACTGTGACAAGGAAATCACTACAGTAATCTCTGCTACTTGCAACATCGGTGGAGCCACTCAATTTGCTTGCACTTACACCAACCTGTGACATCTGGTTCTTGTCCTCCTCCGTACTGGACTGTGCAAGCACGTACTGGCACATTTTTAATATAAGTAGTAGTGCCTACCTGTTTCAAATTAAAGTAACTGAGTTAAAACTAGAGATTTAAATCATTACTATCCAGGGACTGGCACCTGATACCAACTGCCAGCATACCAGAATTCAAAATGTCAGATACATCAACACTAACTTTCATGGACTGCCCTCAAATCTTGATTCTTACATTTGGAAGGTAAGTTTTCCTGACTTTTCTTAGAATCAAAATAAGATTATAAGAAGTGGATACTCAGGTATCCTTTTGACTTTGTAGTGTGTGATTTGTCTTTAGACCTCTGCCAAGTACTGTATCATATACATTGAAAAGTACATTTCTCTTATCTTATGAATTATTACTTAAGAAATAAGCTCTCCTTAGCTTACAAAGGGGCAATCACTCAGAACTGAGAGTTTGGGAAAGTAGCCAAGGAATAATGGAAAGCAGAAATCTTTTCTATGCAGCAGATAAATTACTGTGGTATTAAAAAAGCAAATCATTTCTTAGGAACCTATGTGGCTTTTTTAAGAAGTAAACAGACCCCAAGCAGAATAAAGAGGTCCAGCTCAAAGTTAGGAGGCAATCAGAACCATGAATAAACACTGTATAAAGACTGCTTCATTTCAGTATTGAAACCCTGTATGAAATGCAACCACTTTCCTGCCAAGTGGCATGAAGACAATTGCAATCACATTCAAATCATAGACAGAAAAATCACTTCCTGAACTATTTAAATCTGCACCTGCCTTTAAAAAAAAGATTATTTGTTTCAATATGAAGATCTTCATGGTTATGTTGTTGTCAAAACTGATCTGGCAATTGCTTCCAGCACACAGATGGGTTTCTCTCACAAACGAAATTGTTCACTGGGAAGGACAACTCTAGCCCTAGACATTGCAACAGTAATGTGAAATTGTGTTGACAATAACTATTTAAATTACAAAATAGAAATACCATTTTTTCACTCAGTAAAGCCAATCCTATTTGATCTGTCTGAACAATTTGTCCTTGTCCAAATCGCTGAGGTCCGTAGTAATTTACAAAACCTTTTGCCTAGAATGGTAAAGATTAAATACGTTAAAAGCATGAAAGTACCAGGTACCATTAGTAAGACAACATGTACAACACAAACACATATATTTACATCCCAAATGCATACAAACAGGATTTTTTAATCAGAAATAATACATAAAAAAGCATTACTCATGATGCATTACAATATTTTGGCACTTAATTTAGAAACATCTAAAAAGACAAGTTCTACTGTTGTCTTCACATCATTAAACTCAGGTAAGTGAAACAAAATTATTTCTATATAGTTAATTATTATAAATACAGCTACAGGTCAAGTTGAAGTAATTGAGCTTTTTATATGGGTCGGATTACAGAAATTGCTACTCAGGCAAATGCAGCATAGCACAGACAATGGACAGTAAACACTGCTGGACATTCTTTCTTAAAAAATACTACTTTTTTTCCACATTATATAATTTCTATTGTTATTGTAATATAAAGGCCAAAAGTGAATACTTCTGCTAATTGGGATTTTAAATCTCCTGATGAGCTCTAGGTCACATGTGAGAAGTAAAATCAGTCATGTAATCTAATGAGAACACCTTTTTCTGGAAAATAGTAAGTATACATGGAGTAGACAAGAAAAAAACATATGGTATTTGTTTTGGAAATGGTTATTCAGTTCAAATTATACAACCTCCCTTTGGACATTGATAGGTCCCATACACAATTTTGCTTTCATGGAAGGTGAAAAATTACATAATTTAGATTAATACACATCCTGTTTTTCATTCATCACCTGACCAGTAAGGCAAATCTAATAAAGCAAGACACACAGTTGTACGAATTTGTTTTCATTTTCCAAACAGCAAAATAAAACAAGTCAGATGCACCAAAGAAAGAAAAAAGCATTATAGTACTGGCTGAATGCTTTTTTAAATAATAAAATTAATTTCCAAAATACATGTAATGTATTTTGCCTATGCACACTGGATAGTTTACATTCAAGACTTACGTCCTGGATTAATCTTCTTAAAGTGATTTCTAACTATATTTACTATCTAGAAAGACAGTGCAAGAAAATTAATGCTGTAAAAAACACCTACAGTTTTTCCTTTCCATTATTTGCTTTTATTTTTCTTAGTGGTATAAGAATGTCTGATGATGGAGTTTTCTTCAGGGACTAAGGATAACAGAATCAAAATTCACTGAATTTCAGGGGATCTCTTCTCTGATATGGGCATTTTATGCGTGTTCATGCCATGGAAGTTTTTCACCCAAGCCGACCGTGCATGTTCCTCACAAACCAGAGAAGGCAACCAGTTGACATATATATGTGTATGTATATATATACACACATACATATGAGTAACTATATTCTTTCCCCCTTCAAATCCTGCAGTGAAACCCATCACTTTGGCCATATACTCATTTGCTACTGAATTTTCCATGTCTTTTGCCGCACCTCTCTGCGGTCTGCAGTCCATAACACAGAATGAATTCACTTGTGGTCCCTCCTGGAAAGGCAGTTTTACTTTTGATTCCATAAGTAATGCAGAAAAGACATAAAACCACAAGAAGCATCAAAATTAGGAAATATTGCCATTACTGTGCTATTACAAGCATTCTTCTTAAAAGTATTTTTTTTAACAGCCAAGAATTAAAACTGTTCATTATCAGCAACCATGAGGCTTTTCTTACCTGAACATTTTCCATTGCTTCAGATATTCTTTTTTTTAAATCTGCAGAAGAGTCATGACTGTGCTGTTGGAGATCTCTCACAACTATGTCAAAGTGATTGCCTTTCAGCTGACCAAGCCTGAGGTGCTGGTACGTTGAACGTATGTTGTATATTTTCATGCCCTTTTTTTCCATTTTGTTTCCAATTTCTTTCAACCTACATAAGTAAGTGGGAGAAGTTACAAACCATCCTCTATTAAAGCTATCCAACTTCTAATAAATGTCTTCTTCACCTTTGCACTAGAATTAAAAAGCTCTTAAAAATAAAGTGGGATGTAAAACAGGCTATCATGAGAAAACCAAAACAAATACATAGCTGGAACTCTTAAAATTTAGTTATAATCCTGAAACAGTTTTTAAATGTTTGCATCATTTGCACTTAAAGGATATTGACAGATATTGGAACGAAGCAATTCACTGAACTGTCTCAAGGTAACTACCCTGAATTTTGAAATTTTTTTTATTGGAAAACAAGTAATTTATTTACTTTTCAGTTCTAAAAAACCTTACTTTCATTTTAAAAAACCCCAACCACACAAAAACCCCTCCAAAACATAATTTCCCTGCACACCGATTCCCTGGATGTGCTCACACATGCTTGTAATTGGAAACACAGCTGACAGTTCAAGTATCTGCCCTTTAAAATATCCAATCAACCTCTTTGTTCTTATGTGCAAATAACAGTCATCCAAATTAAAGGAAACTTTCAGCATAAAATCTTACATTCTAAGCAGTATTTTAATAAGTTTATAAATGGTTTATTTATAAAATTTATTTATTTCTTCTGTTGCAGTAGTGGTTTGAATGCATTTACCTGTTTTCCTTCATCATTTAAGCACTAATGCAAAATTTTGCTAATTATCTCTTGGACAACTGCCCCTACAGCCCAGTTTGCAGTGGAATTTTACCACTAATATGCACTTATGTTAGTAATAAATCCTGAAACCATAAATTCTGTTTTTCTTCATTCCTAAAGGGTACTTTGTTGCTGTGACCAAAACCCACCAAAAAGTTAAAGCTGAGGAAGAAATAAATTATGGTTTTGACTCAGGAAGTTTTTTTCTGTTACTATGGCAAACTTAATATACATATTTTTTTACTCACTCACTTGGCTACAAAAAGTAACAAAAATCAGGAAAGGAAAGGCACATCTTGTATTACTAACACATTGTTCAGAATGCATTTCCTTCCCTCAGGTTTGGTGATGCCTTCTTTATTTAGCCCTATGTTTCTAAACTGGACAACTTGACAGAAGTTGATACTTAACACTCAAAGACAGTATCTGTCCAAAGTATATTTGTAATGATTTACTTTAGTTTTGTAGCACTGTAATGCATTTAAGTTGTTGTCTGGGGATCACAAGACAACACTTTGACAGTATGTGGAAACCTGTTGCATCCTGTAGCATAGGCTTCTTCTCAGTTGCAGCTAGTGGGTGGATCCCCTGAGCATGAATTGCAAGAATACTGTCCCAGACAACACAGTATATTTGCATTATGAAAAATACAGAGAAAGGCAACACTTTTCATCCAATTTCCCACTGGGGGATTTCACTGCTAAGCTGCACATTCCCTACAGCCACAAAATATTAAAGTTATTTCCACTGTCCTCCAACACAGGCAAAGGGAAGATACATCAGTAAAAACATTTCAAAAGATTGCACCAGATTGATACTTATTAACATGTAAATTATGTGCTAAACTGAATGCACCCAGATTCTAAGTACCTCTCAGGAGTCACCTTCCTCACAACCATAGGTTGGAAAGTGATAGCCTTCTTATCTTTGATGCCAGTATAACTGAAGTCTGAAGGAAGAACATCAAGTTCTGCCGCCAACAAGCCGATTGCTTCTAATGTTTCTAGATTTTCTTTCTGAAGGGTGAAAGCTGAAACAATCATCTCGGAATTACTAGGAATTTGCACGTCTAAATCATACTGGTGTTCTGCCATGATAGATGGGCAGGTTCTTCCCCTCAAACTGTAATAGTATGGAAACTGTAAAGAAACAGTCCTCCCACCCCACACAAATAAAGGAAATGGGACTTTTTCAGCACAGAAAGAGAAAAGACACAGTACACAAAACTTACAAGAACCAGAAAACCCTGCTGCCCTTAAAAACAGTACCCGAGTAAATGAAACATAATTCAAAAGACACGCATTGATGTATTTCTAGAAACATTCTCTAAATCAGAAACCAACTGCTTGTAGGAATGAGATCATATATCAAATTTGACCTAACTTGTCCAACATCTAGATACACCTCCTAACATCACCCAATTACTTTCCAGGGAAAGTTAACACACTGAGAATACCACAGTTAGTGCTACAACCAAAAGAACTGTAGCCATTATCACGGAACAGTTAATTTAAAATCACTGCAGTAACTTGATTCATCTATATCATTCTCCAGTAATGTAACTAAAGTACACTGATAATTATTTATTTCAGCATAAAAAATGAGTTAATTGGGCCTACGTGTCATAGAAGAACGATTCAGAGTTTCAGTCTTACTACAGAACACCACAATACCTGCCACTTCCACTAAAAATGTAGTATTTACCTGTATAAACATCTTGTTTTTCCTGGGAACCACCAGCGGACCTTTTTCTGGACCCACATTTTTCTCGAAACCGTACCATTATTGACATATTTGGCTGATTATTGGCATCTGTCACAGTAAAAGACTTTGTTTCTAAAAGTTTTCCGAATTTTCTATTGAGAAAGTGGTGAACTACTTTTCTGTGCTCTTTGTTTCCATCAGGCTCAAAAGAAAACGTCGAATTTTCTAGCCTTGCATCTAAAAATTTAAAGAAATCACTTGTTTCCTTTTCAGTCACTAACTGACAAAGTTCTCTGTAATCAGCATTTCCTTTTACAATCATTTCATTGTCTTTTGTAAAAGTGACTAAAAAGGGGAATTTCTGCCTAACAGCACTGTGTAAATCAGCCCTACTTTTCTTGTCCAGCCTGGGTCCCAGCGAGAGCTCCCTAGCGACAGCACTCGAATTATTTTCTAAGCCCCACGCTTCCTTCAGATCGCAAGCAAACTTATCGAGCAGTTCGCTCATGGCTTTGCCGAGTAAGGACTCCAGTCTGGTTTCCTCGAGGCCGCATTTCGGCTCAGGTGCTCCCTCACGCTGTTCTTGGCCGGGGAACGCAGCACAGCCGCCCCCTGCTCGGCCCGGGTCGCGCTCCGGGGTCCCGGGCGCAGCCCCCCGAAGACACAGAGGGGCACCCGGGCCGGGGGCCTCCGCTCTTCGCTGCTTGGGCTGCCGCAGGCACGGGCCGCTCTGCTGCGGCAGAGCCTCGCTGGTTTCCTGAGGCAGTTCAGCCCTGCTGTCCCCGAGGAAACGTTCGGGCACCTCGATTTCTGTCACTACGAAGTCGGCGGGGCAGTTTTTGATGGTGCCGAGAAAGCCGGTGTGTTCGCTCAGGTAACTGAAGGAGGGCAGCATGGCCGGGCCTGCCCTGCCCCCGGCCGGGCCCGCCGAGCCTGAAACGGGAGCGGATGGGAAACGGGGAGGGAGGGGGACGGATAGTAACAACTGCTGCAGGAAAGGATGCTGAAAGGCTGGAAGGGAGCGAGGACAGCAGGCAGGCAGGGATGCAGGCTGGGAAGCAGGGATGGAGGCTGGAATGGGAGCAGGGATGGAAGCCGGGAAGCAGGGATGGAAGCCGGGAAGCAGGGATGGAAGCCGGGAAGCAGGGATGGAAGCCGGGATGGAGGCCGGGAAGCAGGGATGGGGGCCGGGATGGAGGCCGGGAAGCAGGGATGGGGGCCGGGATGGAGGCCGGGAAGCAGGGGTGGGGGCCGGGATGGAGGCCACGAGGCAGGGATGGGGGCCGGGATGGAGGCCACGAGGCAGGGATGGGGGCCGGGATGGAGGCCACGAGGCAGGACGGGCGGGCCGCGGCTCCGCGAGCCTCCCGTAGGGCCGCCAGGGGGCGCCACGGCTACGCCCCTCCTCCACCCGACGGGGAAAGGGGCCCAAGGCCGGTCCCAACTCACACAGGTCCGGGGGAAAAGAGAAGAAAGCAACGAACCCCCCTCCCCGCTGCAGGATATGGTGCGCGCCGAGGGGCGGGGCATCCCGGACAGCCTATGGGGAGGTGGCGTGAGAGCAGAGCGCTTCCGCGTTCCCATCAGCGCCGCCCGGGGCTGGCCCCGCCCTCTTAAAGGGGAACTGGTGCCGGGGGGCTGGGCGGGGTGTGGGAGCCGCTGCCGGGAACCGACGCGGGCGGTGAGGGGACTCCGGGGGCTTCTTGCCGCCGGTTGCGGGACGGAGGGGCCTCCCGCATACCGGGAGTGGTGGGCGGGAGCCGCGCCGCGGGGAGTGGTCGCGGGCGGGCCGGGAGGCGACTGTGAAGCCGTGAGGACGGGCCGGGCCGGGCCGGGCCGGGGCCGTGTCGGGCGGGCGCGGGGGCGGCTGTGTCGCCTCGAGAAGTGACGGCGCCGCTCGTGTCCCCAGGAGCTGAGGATGGGCGAGCCCGTGACGGCTTCCACGTTCGTCCGCTGCCTGAGCTACGGGCTCTTGAGGCGGCTGGCGGACTACATCGACCCGCAGGAAGGTTGGAGGAGGCTCGCCATGGATATAACAAACCCGTCCGGTGAAGGCAGATACAGCCAGATGCACATAAGGTCTTACATAGAAGTCATCTAACGTAACCTCGTGTGTTACCCGTTTAACATAAATGCCTTGTCCATCCCATACCAGTGTCCGCCCCCGTTTTCCATCCCGTTACTGTAACTTGCAGCAATTTGTGTGCTATAGAAGTAGGTGCTTGTATCTTACAGTGCCATTTCCTTAGGGAACTCAAGGTAATTACTCCTAATTGTTCTGCAGCTCAGTTTTTAGAAAAGCCCAAGAAAAATTGACTAAGGAAATTAGCCTTAATTACAGCCACAGACATGTATTTTTAGCAATACAGCATTGGCTGTGTAACTGTATCCTACAGACTAGTAAAGACTGACTTCATTGTGCCCAAGAGACTACTAGGCTGTAACTCCCAATTCACAGTTCCCAAGAAAATGTTCAACAAATGTTAGGTTTAGGCCTCAGGCTCTCCACAGGTTTAATTAAGAAGTAATGCCTGCAGTATTTTATGAGCACCTTGTTGCTTGAAGGGCTTGTGGAATCCCGAAGCTGTTTCAAAGATTGTGAGATTTTAAGTGCTGTATCTATCATTTTGGGTTTCCAGTCTTTTCTAATGATATTAGCATTAAATCTTTGTTTGTTTTTCTATAATAGTAGTAAATCAGTCAAAATACTAGATCTCAATTTCTGCTTAATGCCCATCTCAAAACATTCAAGATGGAGGGTGAATGCCAAATGGACAGAAAACAATTATTTCTCCATTTGATCTGGCTCTGACTTACCCTCTGTCTCTTGCTGACATTTTCTTGTCTATTAGTCCCATGTGCCAATATATTATGTGTCCTGGACAAAAATCCTGAAGCCATGTATACATGCTTTTACCTTAGTTTTTCTCATATTTTGCAGTATTTTCCCCTGATTTTGAATGTTTTTTAGCTTTTAGCAATTTTTTCAGAAGATTAGTGAATTTGTACAGTACATTCAGAATTTTTTTGATGTGGGGTTTGGTTTGGGTTTTTTGGGTGGTTTTTTTTGGGGGGGTTGGTAATTTGCCTTTAATCTCTTTCCCTTCTTCAGGTCACTTTTTTTTTAATGTTGGTCCTAATTTATCTTTTAAGGAGATTTGAGGCATTTGTGCAAATGGGAAAGAGTCCCACATGTGAGTTGCTTTTTGACTGGGGAACAACAAACTGTACAGTTGCTGATCTTGTGGATCTGCTGATTAGAAATCAATTCCTAGCACCAGCAAGCCTGTTGCTTCCAGGTAATTATTACTCTTTACATTTTTGTACTGTGTTCTCAGTTTTCTAAGATGCTAAAGAGCTTTATAGAAACTAGAAAATCAGAAATGATTAGGTTAAAATAACCCCAAGTGGATGTATTTTCCACTTTCTACTACTTGCAATAACAGTTTAAATAAGAGTTCCAAGTCTCAATAGGAGTGCTGGGGTTGACACAGGGTGGCAGATGCTTAAGTGTCTTCTAATTTTAAAAAATACTGGCATTAATATTACATGGGTTTTTTTCTGATTCTAATGTAATTAACACCTTTTCTAAATTCCATTTTCAGAACATGTAAGGATGCCACAAGAAGTTATATTACCTCTTTCTTCACAGGAAACCTTGCCTATACGTGAGAAACAACTACCTGTAGAGGAAAAAGAAGCGTTATCTGTAAAGCCTGTTTTAGCACAGGATACTGAAAAGCAACATTCAGATCCTTCCTACTTGAGTAAAAAAACCAGCAGTTCACAGTCCAGTAACACAGGTAAGCAATTACTCTGCTAGAATTAAGTACTGTGTTTTTTGGTGATCTGTCCCTCACCCCATGTGAAATAAATCATAGCAATGCATGAGAGTGATGACTCTATTCCTATCACTGTGCATTTGTGGGAAACAGCATCTTTCACATTGCTACAAGTCACCTAATGTGATGGAAGACTTGACTGTTAGTTACATTGCAATTTATTTTGTGCCACACGTAATCCTGTTGCCCTTTTCCAATAGTTATTTTATAGACTGTTCAGCATCCTGTGTTTTAAAGCTGGATTTTATATGTCAGAAATGACTAAGAATGCTGGAGAAAAGATGACTAAAGTAGGCATTTTAGGAGAGTGTATGGTTGATCTATTCCTTTCTAAAGGTCCACTGCCAGAAACATGATGTGATCTAGATATATTTTTTACATCTAAGGCAGCACATCTTTCTCTGTTATCTGTGCATGTTTAATTTCTATTACCTGTATTATGACTATGAACGAAAAATAGAATCAGAAGGCTGCTACACTGCAAGTTGTGGAGAAAATTATGCATGGTTATCTGCCTTCCTTTTTTTTTTCTGGTATCTTCATCATGAATCTGGAAGTAGAGCTGTACTGTGTCAGGATTTGTGTGGTATCAAGTTTTTGTTTTAATAGAACTGAAGCAGGAAACTTATTCAATACTCTTGTTCCTTAAGTGAAATCAGAGCTTTCTGATAAATATCAAATATGTCTTTCAGATTTTTATAATTTTTTGTTCCGTGACTTGGAAAGCATTACAAATAATTTTGATGCCCGACCAGAATCATCTGGAGGTAATAAACTGGGAGAAGGTGGCTTTGGCATTGTATTCAAAGGCTACATCAATGGCAGAAATGTGGCTGTCAAGAAGCTCGTTGCTGTGAGTTTCCTTTTTTTTTTTTTGTTTTAATGATGGTTTACTTTATAGTATAGACTTGTTTATCTTGCATATTGTGAAAAAGGTAGAATGATATAATTCAAAAAGTGTCACCATGTTAAACATTAGTTGGGTTGAGAACCTTATCCTGTAGTCCCGTGAATGAGTTGGCAGAGTCACATGAAACAATTCTTGCCTTCTCTGTAGCTCCCTTTGACTGGCTCAGGCAAGTTGTCAGGAAGAGCAGAGTGCTCTCCCAGTTGTTCCTCTGCTGAGAAGTGGCACAAGGGAAAGGTTGCTGAGGAGGTTTTCATTTCAGATTCTTATAGGTAAGATTCACAAGCTAAATAGGTATTGCCACAGAATTTTAGTCTTCATAACCATTGGTTTGTGTGAATAATTTAATTTTGTAATGAGTAATTGCTGTTAGGAGGTAGCTGCAGTGAATGGTAAGTTGGTGACTGTGCTGAAACTGGATCCATTTGTCCAATAATACTATGTTCCAAGGAATTGAAAGTCGTGTTGTGATACTTCATTTTCAAGCTGAGTAAACAATTAACTAGTTGTTACATGTAACTAATCTAAAGAAAGGTTTACAATTCCATTTTTTTTAAATAAAAACTGTATTTCAATATCTCCAGTGATGTTAATGTCAAAAACTTCCTTTTGTAGATGGTCGATGTTAGTGTTCAGGACTTGAAGCAGCAATTTGAACAAGAAATAAACATCATGGCAAAGTGAGTACAGTCTTATACAATCTTTGTGTTTCTAGCATAACTTAGTGATTTTCATGGTGAGAATGTTTCTTATACAGCATGTAAGTAAAGTAAGTAATGGCCATCTTCGCGAACGAAGAGCCGGGGAAGGTCCTTACCCGCATATGCAGATAAGGCCTTCGAGCCTGCGCAGTGGAT
>JAWWES010000041.1:28666549-28764888 GCA_035583135.1 Lophotriccus pileatus
GCTTGGACGGTGGCAGCGAGGTCCTCAGGACGTAGGTTTGTTTTCAGAGTGACCTTCTCTTAGATGGATTGCCTTACTATGTTTGTTTTCAAGCATCACCACAGAAACTTGGCTGTGTGCAGCAGAGCTGAAACAAATAATTGAGAATCAAGTTTGCTCTGCTTTGTATTTTCCTCAAATGTTCAGAAGACTTTCAGAGCATATGCAAACAGATTTTTTTTTTTTTTATCCTTTGCTCCAGGTGTCAGCATGAAAATCTAGTAGAATTACTTGGTTTCTCAAGTGATGGTGCTCAGCCATGTCTGGTGTATGAATACATGCTCAATGGTTCGTTGCTTGACAGACTTGCTTGTCTGGTAAGAAGAATCTTTTCTAGCTTCCAGTTGTCTTACTTTGCTAAAGTATAAGTATCTGTGGAATGTCTCTGAAGCAGTACTGAACTATAATGACCAAATGATGTTTTGCTACTCGCTTCTTGTGTTTTAGAAGAAAATATGATAACAAGTGTTCTTCCAATAACATTTTATTCAAATGTTTTAGATAGATTAAAGTCAAATCAGTCTGATAATACAATGTCATGTACCAGTACCTGAAGTGGCACAGGAGCTTGGACTTGCTGTGCCTGTATGAAGCAGTGCAAAGGGTGCTGCAGTATTGTTCACAGTTCTAACACTGGCATGTTCTCTGCTAGTTCTTGAGATTCTGGATTGTGAAGTTGCCCTTTGTTTATTGTTCTAGTGATAGTGGTTATAACACAATGCTCATAGTTTACTTACCTCTTTCTAAATAAATGGGAATTACATTTTTTTAAATTATTATTTTGTGTAAATGCAATGCTTTTTTCTGTTTTAATCAAATGGTGTATCTTCTAGCCTTGGCTTTTAATAAATAATAAGTTTTTTTTGTTTGATAAGGCAACTCTGTCTATGAAGGACGGACAGAGTGATACCAATAGTAAGTCAGACTTAAGCTAGTAGATCAGTGCCCGTGTTAGTTTGTTGAAGGAGTTCAAAAACTCTGCTTTATACTAAACAAATCATCTGCTGAACATTTTAAATTGGTGTTGCTTCAACCTCTCATGGCTCCAGATCTAAAAATGTTTGTTTGTTTTGTTTTGTTTTTTTCTGCACTGATCTTCTGGTTATACCGGCTCAAGCATTTGGTAGTTGGAGAAGAGCTGGATTAGGAACCTGATCATGCTGAAAAAAATCCTCAGTGAAAAAAATTTTTAGTTTTCACTTTGAGACATTTCCTCTGCAGAGTTGCACAAATAGCAGGAAAGAAGTGGTCTTAGGATGAGAATGAGTGGTGCCTGGGGAGAGGACTTGATGTGTTTGGTATCAGTGCTGCCTCAGTTTAATTTGATTGAGTTGCTTGCACACACTGCTACATATGCAATTATTTTATTTTTTTTAACTGAGTCAGTGCAGAAGAGATACTAAGTCTTACTTGAGGACACTGCAGATTTATCTGGAGAAATGGACACTGCTTGACAAGGATGTATATGAAAATGTTCATCCATGTAACTTTGGCCACTATCATACAGTGAGATTAAAAGATTGGTGATAATTGAAAGCTACAGTAGAAATAATTGAGTCCTTTACAAGGAAGAGACAGATTTATGGTATAAATAAAAAAATCTAAATCAGAATCTATAAATTAGAAAGATTCTTTTTCTCATAAGTTCAGTACTTACTGAATGTTCTTGCTGATAGCTTCATTTTATGATTTCGCTGGATGTGTTTTGAGGCATGGACTCTTGCTTATGTCATCCTTTCTGGATTTTGAGGGGCAAGGCAGGTGTTGGAATGGTGAGATACTGTAATCCTCTCGGCTACTGACAAGATTAAGAAGTGGTTTTGAAATGTAGGTGTCCTCACTTCTAAGGTCTAGTTAGTAACACGAATAAAACTTAAACTCCTGAAAAGTGGTAAATCTAAAAACACTGGAAGATTGACTTCTCATTGTTAGTAAAAGCTGTGGATTGCTTTGAACAATTTGTTTTGGGTTAAAGGCTCAGTGCCAGTGAGAAGTGGAAGGTGTGGTAGATACAGATTCTTTGCAGGGCAGCTGGTCTTGTAGGGTCAGAGTTGAATATTAACCAAGAACATTTTTTGCAAGTGGTGAGTTAATCTACAGCAAAACGCAGGGAAAGAACAGAATGTGACAAATGCATGTATATCTGCCCAAGTCAATTAAAAAAGTATGTAGTAGTATTTTTAATGATTTACTTGAAAACAACAAATCATAGCAAGAAGTCCGTTTTGGATTGTGGGGGTTTTGTAAGTTTTGTTTTGGTTTATGTGACCGTGCGCATATATATATGTGTATATGTATATATATGTATATATATATATATATATGTGTATATATATTGCCTTTTCACCTTTTTACTTGCCTTTCTCTCTTAATCAAGAATGACACTCCACCAATTTCTTGGAATACAAGATGTAAAATTGTTCAAGGTACAGCAAATGGCATCAACTTTTTGCATGAAAATAATCATATTCACAGAGATATTAAAAGGTAAAAAGCTGCAGGCTATTGCTGGCTGCATTTTTGCTCTTTTTTTTTTCTTTTCTTTTTTTTTCTTCCCTGTTAAAGTAATTTTAGCAAGAACAAACTTCAAAAAGCATTGCTTCAGTCAAGGGCACAAGCTTTTCTGCAAGTCATATCCGTCACCATAATCTTGTCTGTGCCACAAGGACATGACCAATACAGACTTCTAAAGATAATTATGAGGCTATTAGAACCATAGGGTTGTTTAGGGTGGAAAAGACCTTGAATATCATCAAGTTCAGCTGTTAACACAGCACTGCCACGTTCACCACTACACCATGTCTCTAAGTGCCACATCTACATGGTTTTTAAATACCTCCAGGGATGGTGATTCAACCACTTTCCTGGGCAGCCCTTTCTAATGCTTGACTGGCCCTTTGTTGAAGAAATTTTTCCTAATATCCAGTCTAAATCTCCCATGGCACAACTTGAGGCCATTTCCTCTTGTCGAAATACTTGATACTTTGGCAGAAGAGTTGGCAGAAGAGACCAACCCACTACTGTGCTAAACTTCCTGTCAGGTAGCTTTAGAGTGATAAGGTCTCCCCTAAGCCTCCTTTTCTTCATGTTAAACAACCCCAGTTCCCTCAGCCACTGAACAGCTTTCCAGCTATGAGATTTTGTGTTGTAATTTTAATTTGTGTTATAAATGTAATTTGTAAAATGTAATGTAAATTGTAATTTGTATCGTAATCTGTTACTATCAGATAATTATTTGAGCACTGCAAGAACGTGGAGAAAGTTCTGTTCATTCACAACAGCTGCTAATGAAAAAGCTGCTTTTGGTAAACAATGAATTTTTAAATAGGGAATTTTTCAGATGAAAACCCACCTCTTTTTTTTTTTCCTTTTCCTAGAATATTTTTTCAGTGTCTCCTTTGATTTACTCCTATTTTTTATGAAGACAGTAAAATTACTTCAGTGAGGTTTATGAAGTTCAGGGTTCTTCAACGATAATGTTCACTGACTGTTATACTAGACTTTTTTTCTAGGGGTTTCAGAGCTCAGAAAAGGGAGAGTTTTGTTGTAGAGTTTGGTTGTGTTTTCTGGTGGGGTTTTTTGTGCGGGTTTTTTTGGGGGTTGAGGGGGTTATTGTCTACTTATTTGTTTCCCATTTCTTGCTACAGTTTACAGTATTGTTTTTTTTTTAAAGTAGTCCAAATCTTTGAAGAAAAGCCCCAAATGCCTTACTCCTTTTGAGGGTTAAGAAGCAGTAGCTGACTGACTGGGGGTCATGGATGAATGTTTCAATAGCTTTCTGGCACCTCTGCTAAATATAGGCAACTTCAGTTTTGTGACCTTTCAGCTTGTGAGGACCAAACCTTTTCTTCAGCTGCCTCATGTATGTGCTTGCTGCTTTGACAGTTTCTGTTTCTTCTATCTTCTCTGCATAAGCCTCTGGAGAAGTGTAATGACTGGAAGGGGTGCTCTTTTTTACCCTATGCTACTTCTGCCCTTCTAACTGCTGTGAGTTGATCTTATTACAGAATTGGTGTTTGTTTTGTTTTTTGTTTGGATTCCATTTCGCAACTTGTAGTGTGAATAGTTCAGCAAATTCAATTGGTGTTATTACTAGTGCTGTCATTTCCAGGTAAAACTTAGATGAAAAGACATCTAAGAAGATTAACTTCAGTCTTTATTTTGCTGTGCCATGTGGAGACCATTCATAACCGCACAGGCACTAGAACAGCTTCTCTAGGCTAGAGGGTACATGATTGAATGGATGTTCTCACAGTTGTCCATAGTTTTTTTCCGCTTGGTTATGCCAAAGGAATAGTTGATTTCTCTCTTGAAGCTTGACAATTGCAGTAAAACTTGCTTCTGTTGTGCTCTTTGTGATGTATCCAGAAATGACCACCCTCTGGACTTGACTCAAGTTGAAAAGAAGCTCAGATTTCTTCATTTTAGAAGCTGAGCTTGAAATATGAAACCAGTTGGTGGATGATGCCTTGACTAGTGTTTGGCCTTTTTTAATGATCTTATATTTAGCATTATTTACATCAGTTCTAACACCAAGTGATATGTTCTAACTTGCAGCTGTGTTAGTTTTGTTAGGGTTTGGTGAACAAGGAGGAAGTTAGAAATATAAGTTTCTAGTAAGTGTTATGTGTTGTATCAGGCTATGTGGTTTTCTTACAGTTCCATTAAGGGGATCAGAAAATGAGGATTACAGAAATATTAAGTGACTTTAAAATAGTTCCAAGTGCTACAAGTTTAAAAGCCCGTAGATTTATGCTGTAATTCATCCCACTGAGTATTTTATGAAAGCGTTAAGGTCTCTGAGTTGAGCCTCGTTTGTCAGGGTTGGTTTTTTTCATTATGGAAAGTAAAAGCTGGAGATCAAGTGGAAACGCAACACATATATTATTCTAGCAGTAATAAGTGTTCTGGTTTTCTTCCAAGACAAGAAGTATTAGTATTCCTCTGGCACATGAATTTGTAATGGTTGACATAGTATTATATAATAGGTATAAAAAATGCTTTTGTTAGTTCTGAGCAGAGATTAAGACTATAAGAATCATGCTGTGATCCAGTACAAGTTGGTCAGAGCTAAGTATTCTCTATTGTCCTGCTTAAAGCCAAAACATAAATGCAACTTAATTGGTCTCTTATAAGAAAGTGGGTTTTTTTATGTGTGAATGCATGCACACACAATAAAAAATATGGATGGACCTTGGCCGTCAGTTTTTGATTTATTTAGAGCAATCGATTTTGAAATTGAGCAATTTCTAACAAAACTAACTCATACATAATTTGTTACATGAATTACGTATAAATAGCTTTCAAGGCAGTCAAAATAGCAGTTTGCATTTGATTACTACAGAGATATTAGTCTGTTACAAAACCTAATTATTGTATTGGTTTGGAAAATTCTTTTTTTCTCCTCCCTTCTCCCCCAGTGCAAATATCTTATTAACTGATACATACATACCCAAAATTTCTGACTTTGGCCTTGCAAGAGCATCTGTAACATTCACACAGACAATCATGACTGAGAGAATTGTTGGAACAGCAGCCTATATGGCACCTGAAGCTCTGCGAGGAGAGATAACGCCTAAATCTGATATCTTCAGTTTTGGAGTAGTAAGTAGAATGTGGAAAGCAGTATATGACTTTTTTTGTAAATAATAAAAGCATACAAAATCAAGAATATCTGGAATTAAATAATCTACTCTGGGCTATACTTTTCCTTTTTCCCAGTAGACGTTTTCTTAAGATAGTATTTCTAAACTTTGATTGGTTTAAAATAATTTGAATATGTTGATTTTTTTCTTTGTAAAAGACCAGAGTAAAGTAATATTCCAAGTTCTAGCTAAATGTAGTTTGATGTGATGTGGAACATTGTTTCTGCTTGTGTAGTATTGCACAAAAATGTAACTCAGGCTGAAAAAGAAAATCAAGAAAGTGGTTCAAAATTAATGTGTTTTGCTGTATTTCAGCACCAAAAGTACAATGTCCATGTGGGATTTGCCTTAGACTTGTGTACAAAAAATACATGAGCTTAATATTTGGAAGAATAATGAATCTATTACATGAATTAATGGCTATCCATAAGATAATGAATCCAGAAGATCGAAGACGCTAATGACTCTTGACCACTTCCCTCATGGCATTTAGTTTCATGGGAACTTAGGCCAGACACTGTGTCTGAGTAGTTTGGAAATCCTTTCACCTTGCTTTGAAGGAACACCATATAGGGTGAGAAAAACTTGTGTTGAAATTCATAAGCCATACTGCTAATAACAGTTTTTGAAAATAAAGGTAGGAACAACAGCAACATCAATTAATTATATAGATGACTGTATCTTTGGACAAACACAGATCCTGGGGGGGCTTGTCTGAAAGTCTGGGGGTCATGATGCTTCTTGCAAATGGTTCACATGTTAGGGATTATTCTATGCTTCATTTTCTCTTTGGCTTTTCTTTCCTCCTAGGTCCTACTGGAAATAATAACGGGTCTTCCTCCAGTAGATGAAAACCGAGAGCCGCAGTTACTGGTATGTTCTTTTTGCCTTCTCCTCCCCTCCCCCTGCTCCAGAATCACTTTATATGAAATCATAGTCAGTTAACAGGTTCTAAGGCAATCAAATTAGTCATCAAAATATGTAGTTGTGAAAACAGCACTTATGTCAATAAGCTGTTTGTCTTAGAGGTGAGTCTGAAACTTTTATCTCCTGGCTGGTAGATTGTTCACTCCTCAAGGTTGTCATCTTTCAGTCTGATACTGGAATTCTTTGGTTTGGTGCTCGTTCTTATTGTAATACCATTGTGCTTTATTAGTATACTCCCAGTTACCCTGATAATTCCTCATTCCCTGGAACGTTTTGAACTATTCATCTCAGTTGTTTCTTTGTGGTTCTATATCAGTTTCCATCTTCTTCAGCTTTACTAATAATTTGCAAATACCTCATGTTTTTAACCCTAGTTAGTGAAGTTTGAAATGTAAGAGCTTTTTTGCAGAGTGATGGGTGGGTTGAATTTCCTCTTCTTTTTTACTACTTAGGAAATTAATGTCTCAGCTTACTCTCTTGAATTAAAAATCCTACAAGGCTCTTCATAATTTAGTCTTTCATGTAGTTTAAATTATATTCTGAACTCTAATCCAAGGTTTTCCTAAAATACTTTTTACTAATTCATTTACTAAGTATGAAATACTATCACAGTCTGGATTTGTTTTGTTCCATACTGTTTGATGCAGATCACTTTCTTCCACAGCTGTAGGAATACCTGTGTATTATTAATAGATTTTTTTGTCCTTCTAAGCTATATCTTTTGGAGTTGCATAATAGTTATCCTGTTGAGCTTGTAAAGACCTTGGAGAACTCAGGTTTTTTTGAAGCAAGAATATGAAAGGAATATGAAGTATGATTTGACTAGTACAGTTTATCTTTGTAATGTACTTCTGGCACCATAAAGAGAATGGCCAGTGTAAGATCATATGGCATCCCTAGCTTTGAAAATTTTGAGGTAGTTGAATGTTGGTCAGCAATTTCAGACTGACCCATAGAGGAAGGCAGAAGACCACCCTCTACTCATTGCCTCTTACTTCTCACTGTTCAAGGAAGCATAAATGAAGTATGTGTTACTACAGGCACCACATTTCAAGTGTATTGGAACTGGAGACTTCTGGACTAAACCTGTGAGATTTAAAATTTGATTTCGGTGTAGAAGTTTCCTTTTAGCCACTGAGACTGGAAACAGAAGGCATTTATAAAATGAGGCTTTATAAAAAAAAAAAAGACGCTTTTTTTAAAAAAGAGGTTTTATAAAAGAGACAAAAAAGGAGAAATTATACAAACTTAAGCTTGCATATTTGTGAGTAAACATAAATACTTTACGTTGGTTGTGCTTCGCTTAAAAAAGAGCCAACACTAGGAAACTTAGCCTTGAAGTGGGAGAAAATTAAAGCTGTATAACGCAGCTTAAAGATAATTATTTTATGATGTTGTGTTAATGAAAATAACATATAATAATTGATAAATAAAAATTTATAGTTCATTTATATTTTTATAGGCTGTTCAGATCCTTACAATCTTAACTGCTCATTGGTTCAAACTCTCTTTTAGTTAAGTATAAAAGATGAAATTGAGGATGAGGAAGCAACTATTGAGGATTATGTTGATGAAAAGATGAGTGACTGGGATGTACCTTCAGTTCATAAAATGTATTCAATTGCTGATCAGTGTCTGAATGACAAAAAAAACAGAAGGCCAGACATTAAGATGGTATGTAGTCTTTCAGATAAATGGCATTTTTTGAGTGTGTGTGTTGTGTGTCCTCACCTGTGGTTACAGTATCAGTTGTTTTATATTTCTGTCTGTTCTCTTGCAGGTCCAACAGCATCTCCAAGAGATTAAAACTTGATACGTGTTTCTTCTGATACACAAATGTTTTTGAAATGGAGTAGACATCAGTAGCAAATATTTAATTAGCAATTAATGTGGCATTAGTCAGCTGTTCTGCTTTCCAGAACATTCTGGTCATATGTAATATTGTGCTGTTGGCCTGTCCTCCTTCTGTTATCTGAGCAGCCCTTTCACATATCCTTAGCCACTGGACCCTTAACAGGAGAATTTTTTCTGTGTTAACAAATGGCATGATCTTCTCCACAGCTTTTTAAATGCACTTCCATATTGGAATCTATTTGATTCTTTTTATTTCCAAGTTTCAAGAATGTCTGCTGCAAAGCATATGACTATAACAGGGCAGAATGGTTTTTTTTTCTGCAAATTGCTTTCTTGATCAGGTGTACTAGATGTTCTTCTATTGAAGAAAAAAAACATATCATAGCTATAAATGTTGTCTGTTTGGGAAAAAACAATAGCATTTAGAACAAACTTCTATTTAGGATTTTAACTTGAGAGTTCATATTAGCATGAATGGTCTGGTACTGTTAGTGAATGTGACTACATTTCAAAAAGTCTTCTTGTCAGAAAGTCAAAAAAATGCTGCAAGACATTTTTTAGGTTGTTTTTTGATTTCAAGGATTCCTGAGCAAAATAATTATCTTGCAGTGCAAATGTATTTGCACTTGCAAAAATGCTTTCTTACAGTGAACTCTGTGACGACAAACCATTCCATTTTTATTCATAGGAAGACTCTTAGTTACTCTGACTGTTATAGAAGAGGATTGAGTATTTTAGTACTTTAGGAGAGGATTCCCTATGGATTATAAAAATATATAAATTATTTTATTTTTATATATATAAAAATTATTTTTGTTAAAGTGGTTGGAATTATGCTGTTAAGACCATTTCTGCATTTTCCTTAGTCAAATAATTAAGCTATTTTTAATATACAAATGCACATATATTATTAAATATTAAAATACACTTCTAAAAATATAACATGGAAAGCTTTTTAAAATAGGAACATGGACAGATCAAAGCAGACTAAAAATGGAATGAAAGTGACGAGTAAGATTCCAGATACTTTGGACCAAGTATGAAAATGGTACCATTGAAATGAAAGATATTATTTTATATAAACCCATTTTGCACCTCATGAACTCTCTTGACAGCTCAGGGATAGGAATATAGTCTGGCCTACAATTAAATTTGAAATGTCATGATTATCAAAGATGTGACTGTATTCAGGGATATATATATCTCTCTTTGTAGAAGCATTTGATTTATAATGTATTTATATAATGAGATTTCTGGCTATTAACTCATTTTGTATTGCCTTTTCACACTGATAGTTTAATGTGGAAAAAGGGATCCACCTAAACTGCTTCTAGCATTACTGAGTATAAATTGTAAAAAGCTGTTAACATAAATACAAACTCTGCATTATCACTGGAGATGATTCTTTCTGCTATTAAAACTTGGAGCCTTGGAAATAATCATCATATTCTGTTGCTTGCATTTCTGTTAATAACATTATGCTAACCTCACTGAATGGAATAAAGCTGTACAGCTCTGAACCAGGGCTTGTGGAGAAAAAAGCTGCTATAAGACTATAAAATCTGCTGAAGCCATTTTTCAGTTTTAAACATCTCCAGCTGTTATGTGAAGGTTTCTTATTAGATCACGTCTCCTTTTGCTGTTGCCTGGAGCTGGAACACCTCTGTAATGTTGTCCTGAGTTGTGTTTGCTGTAGCAACTCCCCGGTCAGCTCTGTTCACCTCTGGTGTGGTAGAACGTTTTTGTTCATGCACCAACTGTGACATTCTTAAATATTAGGAAAATCTCAACTACAAGCATGTGAGTTCCTGTTCTGTCATACTAGACAATGACTATTTGCAGTGCTGTTCTCAGCGGTGAGGTTTTGGCAGTAGTTTTCCTTCCTTCACTGCAAATAAAGCACGTTAGCTACCATTTCATACAATTAAAAAAAAAAGTTTTGAACTTAATATTATTCTAGTGAGGAATGCAAATGTGAGGTGTTAATTTGTGGCAACTAATTTGGTTTTTTTTAGATACACATGGGGCAAAAAGAAGGAACTTCCCTTTCCCACCCCAGATTTTTTTTTTTGAGGTCTTCATACGGTAAAGTCAGCACCTATAGACACTATCAGGGGATAAAAGTATCGACTTTTGTTTCCTTTTTTCCCTGCAAAAACATTAAATTATCCTAGAATCCATAATTCTTTGTGTTAACTACTATAGTAAAGCTTTCTAGGACACAAATCAGTAACTTGAGCCATTCAAGCTCTTTGAGTATTTGGATGATCTAGTTTCATTAACTGGAGGCGAGAGAAGTTGGGTACAGTTCCTGGTGGGTGAAGACAGCTCCACGTGGGACATGTTCTTGGGAGAGAGGGAGGGCTAATATGGCTTGCCTATATCCTTTCTCAGTGGGGAAAGTACCATGGAGGGCATCGGAGGATCACTGTCCTCAGTGAAAGGGCCAACCTTTTGCACATTAAGGATCTGTAGAACAGTAACACAAAATGAGTTACTCACCCCTAGAAGGACGTATGAATAAATGAAAAAATCAAGAGTGATTTATTGGAATTCCAGGTAAGACTTTAGAAAACAAAAGCAAGATAAAAGCAAATGCTAAGGATCCAAAAAAAGTTGCCCTTTTTAAGTAGAATCTCGTAGGAAGGGCAACAGTTCTCCCTAGTTACAGCAGTTACTCTGGTCTGGCTGTTGTGAGCCAGACCAGAGTTGTCTGTGCAGCCCTAGGGCCAAAATGTGAGCCATTAGTGGCTGCTGAGGAACAAAAGCAAGAACAGGATACATATGTAAAGATACTGCATTGGAATATGATGGCTTTATACAATTTGCAACTCATTAACTTTGAAAACGAAGCGAGGTCTTTGTTAGTTATTAAGACTATTACATTTTCTTTGATCAGTTTGTCCAGTTACCTTTTATCAGACATTGTGCTTCATATTATTGATGTGAGAAGTGCCTCATCTTCATATTTGGCTGGGCCAGCTGGGAGTTTATTTACCACCCACTGACCAAAAAGCAAATAAAGCTGCTTCTGTTTCTCATGGTCACATAGAGGTCTGGCCTATTCCTTCATCTTGCCTTGTACCTGCTCCTCACACAGCTCTGGTTCTATATAGCATTTTGCATTATTATTCTCTGAAATTCTAGTTCAGCACTTCTTCAAATGTCCTTCTTTCAAGTGCAAAATTGCTGTATCACAGATTTCCCCATGGAAATGCGTTGGCAGGATAGTAAAACCACTAGATGTTCTTTTCAGCTTGAACTTTCAGGACAATAGGAGGTCTTCAAATTATTTTCAGTTTAGGAAAAAAAAAAAATTAATGGAACAACATATTTGAGCAGTTTCATTACAGTAGCTCATGCTGAGCAGGTAACAACCGACAGAACTATTAAATCACCGCTTAACTACTTCAGCATTTTAAAAGGAGAGAAGAACTTTTTGAAGGGGCTTATTATTGAAAGCACGAAAACCTCAAGTGATGAACACATTTGAATACTGCTGTGGAGCCCTCTGTGCTGCTTTCATAAGGCAACAGGAAAGTAGCTGTTTCTAATGCGGTGATTTTTCTCCAGTAGCAGGAATTCTCTCACCTCCTTTCTTACACCTTGCAATCACTTTCTAGTCGCATGGGAACTGCCTTTTGCACATTCCAATGTTAGAATACAGATCTTTGTTAAAGACACCACAAAATGACTCAGACAACACCAAGCTAAAGCATCAATCTTTATTTATAAAGCAAATTACAAAATAGATACGGTAAACTTAGTTTTAGCATCTGAAGGTGGTTCTCAATACACAGACACTGTAAATCAAGAGTTTCCTTTATCAATCTGTTTATATGAGCAGTAGAGCAATTATGATCTTGATTAGTTTAACCTTTGATAGGAGTGTTTTAAAAGATGAAAATCTCATGACCTTGCGACATAAACATTTAAAAAATAATTACTTGTATTAATTGTTTAATAGCTTGTGAGTTAACTGCAAGCAGCTGCATTGCTTTTGGGCTTTCTGAAGGCCAACAACAATTTGAATGCACACTTTCAATTATTTAATGACCAGAGACACTTAAAGGAATAATACCGATTAATGCCCACATTTTATGCTGGCTCTGAACATTCATTAAAAGTAATGGAGGCAACTATGCAGGAGTAAATTTCATAGATCTTAGGAAAAGACCAGGTGCTTCTTATTGCTCTGTTAGGAAAATAGGCCTGGAGAGGCAGCCAGCAGTGCAAGACTTCATACAATTCTCTTTTTGGGGAAAGGTGAGGGGGAAACATGCTCAGGACACAACTCTGCTGGTTGGTTATGGGTTTGTACACCCACATAGAATATTCTCAAGTAAAATAACTTAGAATGTCTGGTTTGGGCTGGACCCTAAAGCAGCTCATCATAAAGGCCATTGCATAATCACTTAACCAGCTCTCATCATCCTCCAGATTAAGTTTTCCACCTTCTATTCTCATCTACCGAGGGCAGGATTAGGAAGAAAAAAGACAACACCCCCCCTCCCCCTCCACCATGCACATAACTGTATAGGGTCCAACTGATCATTACTTAAAACATCTAGTATTAAAAAGTTGAACTTCTTTACTGGCTAAAGAAAGCGTAAAGATGTATGTGCACTCTTGCTATGGCTGGCACATGGGCAGGAAAACTGCATTCTAACAAAAAACCCTCTAGCAGTAATTTTTAACTGTTTCGATCAAAGATTTTCCTTAAAACTAAACCAAACAAAAAAACCCAAAGTGAATTAGGTGTGCTGCAAAGATTCAGAGTTCAACTAAAAATACATTTAATTACAGTGTACAATGAGCTGCACACAGTAACCATACTTAAAAAACAATTACACTTCCCTGACATGTAGTACATAGAAGAAACACTTCAAAGACCAGCTCCTCACCCTAGAGGGAGACGGGCAGAGGCAGGAAAAGAACACAGTGGCTAAGGGCAAGCGGGAGATTAGCTGAGGATCTATTGAATTGGACTGATGTAGTGTGTAAGATTAAATGGAAAAAGCTGAAATGTCAAATTTCTACTGCATGTAAAAAAACCACAGTAAAACCAACTATTGCAATCTTCACATTATATAGTGCAATCTCAGATGTCCATAACAAGCTAGTATCTCCAAACAAAATAATAGATAAAACAAATTTTATCAAGAACTAGTAGTGTCAAAGCATTATTTCCCTAAAAACACCTAGGTTAAAAACTGTCTTCCACCAGCTAAACACATGATTCAGCTCTATAACGTGTATATCCAGCAGCTATGATAATATGCAGTGAACCAAGACTGGCAACTCCCATGTAGCTTTAAAAAACCCCAAACTGACACAACTCAAAAACCACACAGCTCACATACAAGACACTAAAAAGCAAGTCCTCATTGGAGAATATAACCTATCACTAGTATTTGCCTCATCACACAATTTAAAATATTTAAGGTCATCCAATACTTGATTTCCACATCTAATTCTGCCTTAGTCCACTTATTAAAATAATCTATTCTTCCTCTTCCTATTAAACACATTACTTACAATTCAATCAAGTTTAGACTATTCTGGCTGATTTTAGTATTCTGGAGAAGAGAAGAGAGGAGGGGGAAAAACCAGACAAAATCCTAACCAGGTGCTTGCTGCCAGCAGTTACTCAAGACCTAGTTGGATTTCAGTTACTAATAAAGTTCAAACATTTAGGAAAAGTCATTTTCAGAATACCTTGAAAGTTAAAACTGTAGTTGATACCGCAAACACAGTAAGATCTCAATGATAACTCACCATTATGAAGCAAGTCTATTTCAATTTTTATTGAATTTACACATTTTTAGATCTGAGTGCACAGATAATTAATTATTAGATACTTTAGGTATATTGCTTTGAAAGCAGCTTCATAATCTACTGAGTATACTAACTCATGCACTTTTAATCACCTTTTACTTGGTCATTCAGTACCTAATATGTAAGGCTTCAGAGTGGTAACTAAGACTGGAAAAGCTATGGTTGTTTTTACATCAGATTTCCTTAAAAGACAGTTCCATTAAATTAGTTATAAATTGGAGATGACCAAGCTTTTGCGTAGGAAAATATCCAGCTATTCCTGAATACTTACGTTAATTTAACGAAAACCGATTTTTATCTTTTCCATTGCAAGAAAACAAAAACCAAACAACAACAAAACCCAACAATGCATCCTGTCAAAATCAGAGGAAAACCTCCTATTGTACTATTTTCCATAAGTGCTACAAGGAAAAATAAAGATTTAATTGGGACAATGCTATGTCATCTTCATCTCTTCTCACATGGAAAGTCTTACATGTTTCAACAGGCTAGGCATAAGAATACAGCGGCAACTTGCCCACTGAATACATGGGTTTCATAGTCTTATATCTGTAAAGTTTATGATCACATGTACAACTATTAAATAATGGATTCTAAATTAAAATAAAGGGGTACTAGCTTAGTTTTACTTTTCTAGCTTTAAAATAATTAGCTCTTCTACATGTCATAAAACATGGTCAACAAATATAATCATGTAACAATATAAAAAGTGTTGAGGTCAGAAAAGAGAAGAGTAAAAAGAGCCTTTTTTTTCCACTAGAGTCTATGAAAGGAATGATTTCAGTTCATTACCAAAAGACAGAATGTAGTTTCCTACTGTAATAGTTTAACAAATATAAACAGTTTCTAATCACTAGGTGTTTCAGTCTCTGCTGGACCTCTGATCAGTCTTCGTATTCCCCTCTTCCCCGCAGGACCTTTTGGTTTAGCAAAACTCTGTTTGTAAGCATGTTGTTTTGGATGAACCTCTTCATAAAGGAAGTCAGCAGTTAACTCATCACCATTATCAATTTCAATCTGGCAGAAAAAAAGCCAACATTTATCATACTCATATTAAAGTCAAACTTTAAAAACATTTTGAAATTTTGCTGAAACTAAATACTGTATTAAAACCATATGTGCAGTAATGTTCAAAGTCATAGCATGGAAGGTTCTCCAGCTTGTGCCTAATGCCCTGAGAAATCCTGGACAGTTTTTCTGAGAATCCCCTTGATTCTTACCAGTATTAAGTGTGCCTTAATTTTCCTGAAAGATAAGTACATCTACACAGTACATCTGCCAAGAAATTGGTTTTGTCTCAAGCTTTAGCACAGTCCACCTATTACCACTAACTAGGAGAACACATTCCATGTAAAACTAGTGCTTGTTTACTCGTTTTAAGTATTTACACATTTTAAGAATTTAAATCTTTCACTATAACAGGCTTTAAACACAAATTGTAAAAGCAGTGTGCATACATACTGTTGTCCCTTGAGAAAGATGAGGAGGAGTATATTATAATTGTATATTATTAGCTGGCTACTGCCACTCAGCAAGTATTCAAGGCAGGGAGAAGCTAAAATAAGTTTAAAGAATGAAATGGAGGGGCGGATGTTTGAATTTTCAAAATTTAGACATATGAACCTGAATAGAAAGAAAATATAGTGTTCTCAAGCCAAACCCCACTGTTTTGAATTGCAAGAATTTAGAATTCAGAGAAATGCTTTGGCCCTACTCTGCTGAGCATTCAACACTTCATGCCCTGCCAACCGTAACACTTGGCAGACTTGCCAGCCACAGTTTTGCTGTTACAAGTACATGCCTCAGAAATTTCTGCGTACAGGAATTTTCAGGAGTCACATGGTGCATTTATTTTGTTGTAGAAAGGAAATTTCTGAGAAATAATTACATATAAAAACACATAGCAATAATCTATGTAATTGATGTCATCTCAGTAAAAATGTTAATATTAACTCTGCTATTTTTTAGATAAATATCATCTCCACAGAAACCAAGCTCCCACACAAATGTTAAGAAAGTAACTGTACGTCACAACTGAACCATTTCTATGGTCTCTGCTCTGGAGGTAAGAAGAAACTTTTTGCATAGCAGTACAATCTATACAGTGTGAAAAGATCAGCTTACTTGCAAATCCTTGTTTGCCTCATCAAGGACTCCTAAAATAGCAGTTCTAATTTCCAGAACTGCAGCTTGAAATTATTTTGAAAATGCTTACATAACCTTGGCTTTAAGGGAATTTAGTTTTCAACAACAGCAATGTGTTGTGGTCCAAAATACGACTTGGCTTTGAGTACGAAATCATGTTAGTTCTATACAGTCCTTCAAAGTACATTCAATCACTTCCTTGATGCACAAGGATGTATCTGTTAAAGATGTGAAAGTGAGGAAATTGTGAAACAGAAAAGCTGACATGACTTAACTTTGTATCTGGTGCTTCATCAACAATTATTTCTTGTTCAGGATAAACTTTAATAGTTACAGAACACTTTTCATTGTTTAGAGAAGGTGGTGACAGAGACAGTTACAGTTTTACATAAAGAAGGGATGGAGAAAATACCTATACACCCCAATACACTTACCTTTCTAATTATCTGCATCCACAACTGTGTTTCTACAATTTCTAACAGTGGACTTTTGCAACTAGAGTAGAGCATTCGTTCTCGTATACTACAGGTATACCCTGGCATAGAGTAGATGAAAACTGCAAGAAAAAAAACAAACCACAAATCAAACCATAACTACACTCCATCAAAGCTTTATCATAAAATCATTTACAGCAGAGATGCATTAGAAATAAACTATGCAGCCTGAAAGGGAAAAATATAATGCCATTCTGGATCTTTTTTACTTCAGCAAATGTTTAATTTCAAATACGGGATAAGAGAATGGCCAGTATCTTTATGTTTTCACATTTATGGGTATTCATAATCAAAAAGAATAGCTCACTACTTTCCAAACATAAGGACTCTCCTTTACATGACAGTTTCACAACCAAATGACTCTGAAATTTATGATCATGCTGACAGATTACTTCTATGACACATCTTTCTCTCTGCCTCAAAATTCTTAAAGTATTTGAAACAAGCCAATGAAATTTCATATTGAGAAATTTTCTCATACTTATGGATTCCAAATAGTCTCCTTCATGTGTGTGCTTATACAGGAAAAAGTGGTAACGTGCAGCATCCTTTGGAACTCTTTTTGGCAAGTCCTTAAGTTCAGTATCAAGTGTGTTGGCCAAAATAATAGTTTCATTTTTCATATCAATTTGCTGTTAACAAAGCAAACATGAATACAGTTAATATGCAGAAAGTAAACCAGAATACATAATAGGATGAAAAAAAATTTATTTCTAAATTTATATTTTTAATATATTTATATACATATATTTTTTAATATATTAATCTAATGAGATTAGTTTATCAGTATACTGCAGCAACACATGTTTAGCATGCAAGTAATTTATTTTATACTCATTATTAAAAAATAGTTAAAATATTTTATACTTGCCAGCTGTACATAATTGAGTTTCTTATTTTTCAATTTCTCCAAAGCCTGAATAGCTTCTTTAGCAATGGGGAATGCTACTCCTTGCAATGTTTGATGCTTGGTATCCACACCAACGTCTGCCTGTACCTGGAACACAGGTCAACTGAGATGTTAACAGAAACCTCTGCAAGCATTCGTTTGGTTTCAGACAATGATTGGCAATGCATTGCATATGGTTACACACAGAGTTAGCAGTAGCCATTCCAAGAGTAAACCACCCCAAAAAATTATCCCCATATACAAGAGATTTTCATTTTTTAATTTATAGGTCATGTTTGTTTGCTAACCTGAAAAGTTTCGTATCTCTGAAATGGCTCTGTTCAGCAGAGCAACAAAATCATCAGAGGGAAAACTGGTTCAAGTGTCAGTGAAGAAGCCCTACGTTAAATTCTGGTATAAAGATACAATAATCCAGGAGGAAAAATCTTGATTTTCATATGCTGTGTTATACTTTTGAACTGACAATATTGCTCATAAACTTATAAAAAATAGTGAAGAACTTTAGATCAAAACACAGACGTGACTTCTAGGGAGTCAAAATTTTTGGAGGAACAGAGAAATTATATCTTATGAGACAAATTCATCTTCTTGAAAGAAAAGAGCAACTATTTCCCCTTCTGCCTCAACACACCCCCCCAAAAAGCCTATACCAAAACCAAAGCAGACAAAGTAAACAAACAAAATCTTAATTTCTTAAGCATTCTAGAAAGTCTACCACAAAGAAAAACAAATTCAGCACAAGCTAAACCATTGTTCATAATCCAGTTACATTAGTCACAAATCATTTGAGAGAAAAGAACAGTTATTTTAAAGCCCTTTTTCAAGGATTTATATTTATCTTAATATTCCTGTAGTTTCTCCTAAAATGAGCTCTGGCCTCCAATTTTCTTCAGTCTTAATTTATTGTCTAAGTACTAGCTTTTGAATATAGTATCTTTCCTTTATAATTTCACAAGTACATTAAACATTGATTATGAAGGAGCAAAAGTCAGAAAAGTGTACCAAAGAAAAAGCGTTGGTCTTAGATCTATCAACTAGATCTATTACCATATTCAGCTTTAATTAAAAAGAGGTGCTAATGAAATATGAAATAAACTGATAAGGAAAATAAAAAACAAAGATACTTGTGGCAACACAAGATTATACTCCAGATTTTGAAGAACAACTTGTCAGCAACAAGGAAAGAGGAAAAGAAAGCAAGGTGGAGAGTTCACTTTTGTATAGAGATTGATAAATTTATGAAGAAGGTTATAAAAAAAAATATTTGCAAAATATATCTGCATAAACCCCTGATCAGTAAATGTAAAATAAGCATCACAAAAATAATAAACTGTAATAAAATACCATACTATAGAACCACATTAAAATACAAAGTAGGAAAAAAAATCCTCCGAACTTAAAAATAAACCGTGAAGTGTGAGGCAGACAGACCCAATATAACTCCAGATACAAGAAAACAAATAAAACCTACATGTCCGTACTGCAACATATTTCAGACCTTTAAAGCAAAACAAAACCACCTAAGTCAATTATGTATATTTAAATTCACACCGTAAGATTTAGTTAGTGATGGCTACTGAGTGGTGGATAAAATGCCAGATGAAACTTCCTGTGAATAAATGTGAAGTAATGTACGCAAGAGGAAAAAAACCTTCTGTTCTACCTCTATGGTAATGGCATTGAACTAGCTACTACCATTCAGGAGCCTTGCAGGTCATTCTGAGTATCTCTGAAAATAACCCCAAGAAAAACAAAAAACAATCCCAAACACTCCCAACCCACAAATGAAATGTTATGAATTGTTAGACAAAGAGAACAGAACGCATCATTACGCACTGTAGATATCAGTAACATGCCTGCATCTTGAATACCACATGCAGTTCTGGCTTCCCCATCCCTCCATCTCATAAATTACATAGCAGAACTGGAAAAACTGCAGAGAAAAGCAAAAGGATCAGAAGTATGGAGTGCCTTGTTGAGGAAGAGGAACTACCTAGATTAGGACTCTTCAGCCTGGAAGAGATAACTGATAAGGAATACAACAGAGGTCCATGGACATCAAATCATGGGACAGATTGGGTTGAATGGACCTTTAAAGGTGATCTAGTCCAACGTCACTGCAGTGAGCAGCAACATCTTCAAATAAACCAGATTGCTCAGAGCCCTGTTCAGCCTGACCTTGAATGTTTCCAGGGATGGGGCATCTACCACCTCTCTGGACAACCAGAGCTAATGCCTCACAACACTTGTTGTAAAAAAATTCTTGCTCATTAGTTTAAAACCATTAGCCCTTGTTCAATTGCAACAGGACCTGCTAAAAAAATCTGTGCCCTTTGTTATAAGCCCCATTTAAGTGCTCAGTAAGATTACCCTGGAACCTTTCCTTCTCTTCTCCAGGCTGAACAACCTTAACTCTCTCAGCCTTTTTCCATAGGAGAGGTGTTCCAGCCCTCTGATCATTTTTGTGGCCTACTCCAACAGGTTCATGTCTTTACTGTGCTGAGGACCCCAGAGCTGGATGCAGCATTCCAAGTGGGATCTCACCAGAGCAGAGCAGAGGGGGAGGATCACCTCCCTTGATCTGCTGACCACACCACTTTTGGTGCAGCACAGGATACAGCTGGCTTTCTGGGATACAGCTGGCTTTATCCAGAGGGAGGAGGAAACTGAGGATTGACTTAAAAGACTTTTCTTTGCCTTCTCCACACAATCTTCAGGGTTACCAGAATAAATCAGTAGATAGCAATCAATGGTTCTTTATATACACAGTACTTCATCAAGCTGTGGAATATGCTACCACAGCATCTGTAGCCAACAAAAGCTTTATGTGGATTTAGAGAAATGACAAGTCTAGATGATGGATGAAAAACCCATTAAGCACAATTACACAGTAACACATCTTTTGTGCAGGAAAATCCCTCCCTGCAAATGTTGAGGCAAAAAAGAGCATTCAAGGTAATTATCATGGCCTTCTTGTCCTGCTCTTACATGCTTCCTAGATTTCTGCTGTTGTTCACTCAAGGACTTGACAACAGACTAGGTGATCCTTTGATCTGACCCAGTAAAATATTTCTTAGGGTAACTATTAAAGATTATACATATGGAAAAGTGTTTAAAATCAGAAACCTTTTAGTTTTCTAAGTCTAATTACAGGCTTTGTAATGGTGGAAACAATAAGGAGAAAAATAAGTAAATTAATGTATTGTGAGACATTTCAAACAAAGCCAAAATGGCAGCAATCTTTATGTGTTTATCAGTTTACCTGTCTCTGAAAAGCACAGCTACTGCTGTTAAAGTTTCATAATAACAAATGAAGTTTTAGCCTGCCTGAATCAGCTTTGTATACAACCACATTGTATGTAGTGCATAAGAGATAATACTAATACCAGAGGTGATCACCAATCCTACAGAAGTTTTACATTCATTAATTTTTTTTTTTAAAAAGCTGATCAAGTAAAAAGCAGTGTTTGATGATGGTGAATGCATTTCTACATTGAATTAATTAAATCAGACATGAAAAATAACAAAAGACACTGCTGGAAAAAAAAGTCAATAAATAACAAAGCTGCAGCGAAAGCACAGTAGAGTGAAAACATAAGAGAAGATATGCAGCTGCATTCAACATGATGGTCTCCCAGTATCAAGCTGCAGAAATAAATCATACTTCAAATACATGTACCACAGCTGTAAAATACAAATTTCAAAACCAAACAAGATCAGCACCTATGACCGATTTTAATACGCATCTGAACACAAACAGTGATCAAGTGAAGGCAAAATGTGAGAAAAAGAATCCTCTGAAACTGTTCAGTCACTAACTAGCTGGCAATCATCAAATTACTTGGTTAAAGGCATTTGTTAGAGGTTTTTCTAAAAAGTGTTCATAGCATAAGCAAATCAGTCTCTTAAAAAGACTTGGTTTGGACTTCTATTTTCTTTTTATTGGAATTCACTTCCGCTCAGTCTTATCACCAGATAAGTGCACTGGTGCTGGAAGTTAGGTACCTTTCTTCCAGGAATAAGGTTGCTGAAATATTCCTGGCAACTACAGTAGTTGCTATTTTGTGTTTTGTCTACAATTTCTGCCACCACTAGGAATATATGTGGAAAGGTTGAGGTCGGATGACCTCTCCAGAGGTCATCTTGTCCAACCACCCTGCTCAAGCAGGGCCACCTAGAGCCAGCTGCCCAGTTCTCTGTGCAAACAGCTTTCGAGTATCTCCAAGATGGAGATTCCATAACCTTCCAGGGCAACCTGTGCCAGTACTCTATCACCCTCCCCAAGGAAGCACATCCAGTGATATTAAAAGCCAAAGTGCAACAATTAAGCTCTGCAATTGCCAAGCGTCTGATTCAGACATGAGGCCTTTCCAACTCAGCAAGATCATGCCACTCCAACTTAAGTGATCATCATCCTGCAGTTTCAACTCCTTGAGAAATAAATTTATATCCTCATCCACTCACATTTCCTAAAACTTCCCATTCTCTGTTCTGCGTTTTTTTACCCTAGAAAGACATTCTCCTACAACACATTTGGAACTCTGCATCCTGTTTCCCACCCATGCTTGAAGATGGTCTAGGTACCTCGTTAATCTTAATTTGTCGAAGTTCCTCTTCTGCTGCAGTCAAAGGTGCAGGGGAGGATTGTGATATCAAGTATTTTTTATATCCATTCAGTGAAACATCATCCTGAAAGCACAATATCAATATTGATAATTTTTTTTAATAATAGAAGTTTTCTTCAGAGATTTTCTATGCATGCATTACAAAAAGCAGTTATTTTCCATACATTTACAATCATTTTGTTTGAACAGAATAGAAGTGTAGGTGCATTTGCAAATTCAGCTCATCTTCCTGTACAACAGTCTACCGGACAGTTCTTGTTTTACCATGGGCAGCATTTCCAAAAGCTGTCCTTAATTACCTTACTAATTAAAACATCAGCACTAATGAAGACTGTGTCCATGAAATTCTTCAGCCATATTGGACAAAACCTCACAGAACTGCCACAATTTTAATCAACAATAAAAAACTCTATTGTCTTATAAAATTTACATGCTCAGATTGGTAGCTTATTGCTAGTTTTCTACCTGTGAGATGGAAGACAGAAATGCTACCTTACCTCAGGGAGTAAGCACCTGATACTGCAAATAGTTTAGGATGCGACATCACAGGAGCCTTTAATTCTGATAATCACTTCTGTTATTACTCAGTGATAGTTGTGTCCTCTACAAAGAGGCTGATACCATAGACAAATACTGTTTTGTTTTTATTATTAAGGTGGCCACTCAGAAAAGGGCAGGACTTCATATGAATTTGATTTTATACTACCTTCTGAGGAGAAAGAGAAAGCTCCTTCTTAGCACTTCCCCTTCTGAAAGAGACAGACTTTCCTAAATACAATTTCCAGAGCCAATATTCCACCATCCCTTGTTTCAAAAGCCCAGAGGTATTGAGGTTAATACATGTGAATTAGCAGGAAGGACCATAACCATGTTCCATCAGGATTAAGGAGCTGGTTGTAAGTAAACCATCCTTATGTTTAACAAAATAAAGACAAAGTAACACGCTGGATGGTGATAATCAAGATCCTGAGTGAACCTATGAGACTTGAATACCTTGAAGAAACTGTGATTTTCACATGGCTGTACATTAAAGGCCAGCTACAATTAAGAAGTTTATAAAACACTGAAACCAACAATTTAGAGATATATAGGCTGCAACATAATGAGCTTGGAAAAAGTGAGTTACATCAACACCATCCTCTATCTGCCCCAGGCCTATTTTGAAATAAGAGTAAGACAAATGTAATGCTCCTTTTTTACAACTGAGATGGAAACTTAGACTTGTAGGGATAGACACAGATTCTGCATATTGCATAAAGTGCTAATGGTTTGGAGCAAGTGGTGGTGAGAGATTAGTTGACTGAACAAGCAAGGAAAAAATAACGTGACCTCTACTAGTAAACCCTCTTAGCAACTCAGTTATCTACTTCCCTAGAATACAGCCTCTCCAGAGAGGTTTGTTTGCATGGTTATTAGGATAATGAAGCCTCCATGATAGGTTAATGCTAAATATAACAAACTACTCAGTGAGCAGCAGAATTATTAGCCTCATGTCCACCACAACAGCCCATCTCTCTTTCACAGCTTTTTTCCCACTCTATTCTTTCCCAAACCTCCAATTCCTTCCATTCCTTCAGCACCAGCTGCCTGTGTCAATACTGGCAGTGCTTTGGTTCAGATTTTTTTCAGATGAAGTAATTAACAGGTCAGACAGAAAATAACTGATGCAGTCTTTGCTGAAAGAGGAACTGAGTAACTATAATTTGAATCTCTACATAATCATCAGTTCTTATGAAAACTATGGGAGTTCTTTATCTCTTGAGAATTCTAACTTGAATTTCTTTTAAAACTGGCAGTGGATTAAGAAGTCAAAACTGTTTGTCATCTGCCTGACAAACAGGCAGACAACACGACCAGGTAAAACTTGTTTCTCACAGAAACAAAGGTAATAGTCCCTTATTTCCCTACATGCACAGCACCTGCAGCCTTTGCAACATCCTTTAGATACTTGTTAGATTTCATACATGCACCTTTCAATTATCTTACCATAAGCGAACAGTCAACTCTTAGTATTTTTATTGAACAAATCAGTAACTACTAAAAGTGTGTTTCCCAAAGTTAAGATGGCAGCTTTGCATGTGAGGTACATTCTATGGCCAAATTCTAAAGAACTGACAACTTCATAGCCTTAGTTTAAGAGAAAAACATTTGTTTTCAAGTGTTAACAGCTTACAGATCACTGTTCTAGCCCATCCAGAGCCACATATTTAAAGTGGCTTGTGCATACAACTGGCCTGGAAGTTAGTGTTACAGCTTTTAGAGGACTCACATACATGCAGTGGGATTGAGAGATGTGCCTATTATTCTTAGACTATGTAGTTTTCATAACTAACTATTTGAAGCAAGGGCTTCTTAGCCTGAAGATATTAACTATAGTTAGTAACTTGTCCAAATGAGATCAAATACACTTGAACATTGGAATAATACATATAGCTTTTAAGTCTTTTTTTCCTTAACCAAAAAAGAGCAGAAACCCCCCAAATTCACACCAGTAATATCAGCTAGTATATTTAGTATTTAAAGTCAGTGTTCTAAGTTCAAAAAGAAAAACATACCTGTACCGTTCCAAATACTTCATCCTTAATATGACCACCTCCAAATTCTTTCTTAAGAGTGGCTCGGGTTGCTGCATACAACATTTTCTGGCGAACCTGCCATATAATAAAACAGTGGGGGGGTTGATTTGGGTTCTTTTTTGTTCTTTGGTGTACGAAGAGAGTCTTAACATGCTGGTGTACCAAGTCCATTAACTAGTATCTTTCTTGAATAAGTATTTTAAATGTTGGAACTGCACTATAATCTTGTAGAGCTCTGGATCGTGATACTTACACATGCTATTAAATTCACCAGGTCATGATACTGTGCATTATTATCACAGTAATTGCAAAACTGAATTGCAGCTTTAATAAGAGCATGAGTTTTTTTTTAAATGGAAAAAAAGTCAACATAATCTTTACTAATTTTAAATGGGAAAACCCACAACTGTATACATCTTTTGTCACTGGTCTGTGTACTAAGGGATATAACAGACAGCGAAAGAGCAGACTGGAAATAACTCATTATTATTTTTGATTTGATAGTGACTCCAGATACTGATGGTTCAACTACAGAGTGGAAAAGTTATGTTTGCTCCCTATCAAATTGTGTCTAATATAGTCACTTATTCCTCTATCAACAGTCCCATCTTCCCACCTTATTTCACCATCATGACATCCTTTCCATAATACTTCACCTTTTCGACAATCATTTCTACACACTTCAACTTTCAGTGTCTTACTATTCCCTAACTATAGTGAAAGCAGTAGGAATATTGGAGTAGTTTTACTTTCTGTCTCCCCTTATCTCACATTCCCATAACCTGTACACAGTATCTTAGTTTCTCCTAGAAATTCTTAACTCTAAGGAGTTCCTCTCAGTTCCCTCCCATGGTCCTGAACTATTAACTAAGAAGCAGTGTATTCTGTAGCATGCCACAGATCCACAAGTGCCAGCTGGGCAGCCAGCAAGCCAAACAGAATAAACAGCTTGAGCTCACACTATAATCCTTCTCTCTACGATAACACCCATTAAGATTTCTGTCCTATATCCTTCCATGTATTTTTATTAAATACTGACAGTAAGACAGACAAACAGGGCAAAACAATTGTACTGCATCCTCTAGTCAGACTAAAAATACATTGGATCAGCTGCACTCCATCCAGACCTACTGACTGGTTCTTCAATCAGCTTCAAGAAACATTTTCCCACTTTTCCTGTGGGAATGTAGAGGGAAGGTTGGGGAATGCTTCATTCATTTAATCCTTTTGCTTCACATTTAGGATTCAGATCAAATGGCATTGTTGAAAAATCATCAACAACATGAAGTCTCTGATGCCTGTTACTTACAGGAGAGTGATCAGGTGACCATGCAATGAAGATCCATTCATATCCTTGAGCATTCTGAGAATCTAATCTGTATAATATATAACATGGTTGCTTGTCTTCAAGAAGGGGAAGGACAAAGCAATCGTAATCCTTTTCCCACGATCCAACTGGCCGTCTAGAGGATCCCACAACAAGCTGCTCTACAACCAATAACCAAAGCTACAAGTTAGCAACAATACAGTTAATATTGTTTTTCAAAAATAACAACTAAAATAAAGTTACTTGGATACTATCATACTTATGTCCACGAGAATGGGAGTCAAGAACAGTCAGTGTGAAAGCAAGTGAATTCCGACAAAAGCCGTGTATGTTCAAACACTAACTCACTTTACCCAAAATACATAGTTGAGAAGTAATGTGCTGGTTGTCATCAAGTTCTTTGATCTGAAGCAATACTACTGATGTTAATTTTTTTAGCATAACATACACAGAAGGGAAATAAGAACTGCCTTCTGCCAGTTAGTTTATTTTTAATTTGGAATGCTTAACTAGAAATAAGAAGACGGTAACCTTTCAAATTTTATAATAATTATTATTGATGCTCATGCTCCAAAATATTAGTGTTCACACTCATTGTAAGAAGTCAATAACTCAGTTATACAGTGAAAAGAGTTTGCACTTGCATTAATAAATACACTTGCATTAATCACTTTAACTTGACTATGTAAGTAGATAAACCTCTTTCTAATACAGCTTCATAGCTATGGTCTTTAAATGACTGAAGTTGTTTATCATCTATAATTGGCTTAAGTCTGTATAGAATACTTCAAATGGTATTTAATTATGTGAACAGCTGTAACAACAAGATTTTTCTATTTATGCATCATATCTCAGCTTCCAAAGGGAAGTATTAGTATACTATCTTACAAAACATTTATCAGCTTCCCAATAAGTACTAGCCCTCACAATCGAATAGAAATACCTTGTTTAAATGGGATCCTACAACAGTTTGAGGACCATCATAGTACCTAGTACACAAGTTATCTTTTCAGAGTCTAGGACTTAAACTTCTAGAACTTCAGATAAAAGTGCAACTGTATACAAATGCCTCTACAGCAAAATTTCAAGCAAGGGACCCCTTCCCACAGTCACTGGTAGAACATGAACAGCTCAGGGCAAGGGTGTTTGGCCCTTCCCTGAAGTAGATGCAAAGTATTTGTTGTACACCTAAACCAGAGTATTCAGAATGTACTCACCAATTCTGAACTTCAGGTGGATTTATACCCACCTGGATTTAAGACACAATCAGGGGAACTCTACTGCCCTGCAGCAAACCTCCTCTCTTATTAACTCAGCAGAACTCTATTTGCCTATTATCTGTTGAATAAGGACAAGGACTAAGGACTGTAATCTGCTGCTGAAAGCTCCTACAGACAGATGAGGCAACTGTCCTTCCAGTATTCTGGGACTTTTACGGGTTTCTTTTTGAACTGCACAAAATAGTATCAAAGACTAGATTTTGCTTCTATATAGAGATGAAATGGATATATATATATATAAACATATATACATGTAAACATACACACAGAAATGAAAAAATAGGGAAAGTTTTCCATTTGTATCTTATTTCTAGGCTTCATTTCATATTATAAAGTAGCATACACATAAAAGCACATTGGTTTTCCTTGCTTAATGGGGAAGAAAAATTCAGTGGTATGTCAACATTTACTACCTTATGCTACTGAGACTTTACCACAGAGTCCTGCCTATAATATTACTATTGCCACTTCCTTAAAGAAAGCTATATTAAAATGTCAGAAGACTTCCTAAGTGAAGCAAAACCGAAAGAAGGTAACAGTAGGTTCTTTACCTAACAATAAAAGTATGTATATGTAGGTACATACATGTACCTTTCTCCAGCTAACAGGTATTTCAGTGTACTGTAAATGAATTAAGTCAAGAACAAAAGTCTTCAAAGTGGACAAATTACACACTTGAAAAGATGGACTAAACCATGAAATGTCTTATATAACCAATCTGCATTTCTATTAAAGAAAAAAAGTAATTATATATTCTATCTTTCAATGTTTGCAGACTTGATCCCTTGTCAAGAAGTTCAAAGATCAAACTCAAGTTATGACAGAAATTATGTCATTTTCTATTTATACATATATGTGAGTTTTAATTTTGAAAATGTATGTAAGGTACAGATTTTTAAAGATATTTTCTATGTAGTCAGATTACTACTTAAATATCTGATTTAATAGAACTTTCTACATGCAGCTGACCCCAGCATAAGAGGCAGAAAAAATTCATAGTTCATCTAAGGTGACCAGTTATTGTGTAAGACTAGTTTTCTGTGTAACAAAAGTACCAGACTGCCAAAACATCACACAGGTGTAGAAATTTTCTTTCCCTCTACTCTTTTTTTACTAAGAGATAAAAGTAAGCCCATCTATATTATCCATATGATAAATGGATCCAAGCAGTTATTGGTAAAATATGATGTTTGGGAGAAAAATTCAAATGCAAAAATACAGTAGCACTGTAGTGAAAAGCTTAGCATCACTAAAACTTATGTTTTACCTTCTGCATAGGAAAGACCTTAGTAAAATTAAGTTTGGCAAAGTTCTGTTTTTAAAACAATTGTACATGTAGGTCATTAAAACAACTAGGAAAATATCTAAAAGAATCAGGGAAAAAAGATTAAAATTGTACTAACCATTGTCAATGACTATTTTTAAAAGCCTATATTGTCCATTTCTTGCACCAACAAAGATGTCTTTAACACTTCCACTAGCTGAAAAAGAGAAAATAAAAGTAATCAAATTAACACATTTCACTTCCCTAGGACAAAGAACATTCATGAGGGTAAGAACAACACTGGAAAAACGTACAACTGGCCCTTTGCTAGAAAGTTGGAATGAAAAAGGAACACAGGAGTGATGCTCCTCCTATTCTGCATACTGCTCCAGCCACCAGCATGCCACAGAAAGATGAAAGGCAACATTACAAAACACCTCTGCTTTCTAGCATACCATATGATTTTCAACATTGTGAAAATTAAAGGTGACATATCATCAATCTCAGGTTTCAGAGTTAGCACAGCAACACAATAAAAATATGATGCATCTCAAATTACAATAGCTTCATGAAGTCTGGAGGCTTAGTACAAACTTTCAGACAGAAGAAACTTTATGCCTGCCAGGAAAATGTTAGAGTTTGTCTGGCAAAAGTGCCGGTCTTTCCTGAGGACACCTTTCCAAAGACTACCAGTGAAAGCTTCCACTCACTGCTTATCTTTCATACTATCTTTTTTCCTTCTGTGCGTGATGACATTGTTCAAGCTCCAACCTATTGCAACAGGATAGATTTATAATGAATTTACAAAGGAACTAAAATATTTTTGAATGTCTGTAAATCACACAGACAAAACACTGTAAACGTAACAGACGCAGTTTCCTAAGCACACTGAAGAACTGTGCTTGAGCTGCGTGAAGATCAGCCTTATCTCAGCTGCTCTGCCAAATAATCTGGGTGCAAATCAGTTTAATTATACCATGGGCAGGTTTTATTGAAGAATATTTATTGCAAGATGGTCCTTTAAGTAATCCCACCCCACAGAGCACTGTACCAGCAAAACAAACATCAAACCAGGAAACAAATAAAATTGATTATTTATAGTCAGGTTGAACAGATGGTATCCAGCAACATTAGTGTCCATACTCAAAACATTTTACATTTATCTCCATGCCAGTGATGCCAGGCCCATTCTGAGAGTCCAAAACGGTATGGGACAGATACATGACGTTATGCAAACTGAACTGCATCGGGTTACCAGTTCAACCCCAGTTTCATCGCAGTTAGTATCTTTCCACTAACGAGCGCACTACTCAGTGCAGACCCTCCCAGTAATTTGCTGCTAGCTTTTCTAATCATCTCTGCTGGTCCTCACCATTCCATTGAGCAAGCAAACACTTCACCATTTTCTAGACCTTTTGGTTCCCCCAGGACTTTTTTTTTCCTCTTCTTGTCTATTATCTTTTTGTTCCTTATTCTCTCATTTCAACTCTGCACCCCAAAACAAGACCAAAATACAGCAGTCCCTATACCAATTTCAGAACTGTGACAGCTCCTCAAAAAAATATTTTGAGACACCTGTGAAACCATCTTACTATAAAGTTATCTATCAGTTTTTCCTCACAAAAGTTTTTAAATTCATAACAGAATATTATTTTCTACTTAAACTTTTTGCATAGCAGAGGCCTACAGAATCAAATTTTGGATTTATTTCACAAATATTTTACAGGGAATATTATTTTGAAATTATTTAGAAGATTGTGAACATATTCTGTTGTATTTTCCCACAGCTTAATGCATTCTGCAACTTCCTACACTATTTATCTGCACTGGCCCATTTGAAAGTCCAGTCCTTTTAGCAATTGCGTGGTACATATCACTGTGCCTATGACTTCATTTCTGCTTCCAGAAAAGAGCAGCCCATGCTGCCAAATCTTGTAATTGTTTATGAGTGACAGTAGCCTGTTTGTAGCTAAAGCCAGCAATGGCACAAATAGAGCTATTCCTCTTCCAAATTGCAGAAGCTGATGCTTTGCTGCAAACAGGACTCCTGATTAGTGCCTGCTGAGGCAGGATCCATGCAGGAAAGCTGCAGAGTTCTCTACAACTCTCCTCAGAGGACAAATGATTCTCAAAGACATGAAGGGGAGCAGCAGATGAGCTTTAACCCTCTTTTTGCTCATGATAAGCAACAGAATATTCTTTTGCTCCTCCCTCCAGTATTGCCACAACAAGGGAATGAAGAGCCACTAACCAGCACTTTTCTCCAGACTGGAAAAAAAAAGCTATTCCAGATGCACCTCTAGCCTGAGAAGGGTTGAAAAACTTAAAACAAGAAGCTGCAAAAAAGACCAAAGATTGGCATGCAGACGAAGGAAAAGAAGAGAAGCAAAAGGGTGCAGACTACATACAGCCAATGGACAAAAAAGGGCATAGAAGAACAACTAAGAGCTGTCGTGGCTGGGACAAAAGTCACCTTCAACAATAAATATGGGAGAGCAGGCAAAGTACATGGTACTAGTCACTGAACACACAGACTGCAGAAATCGAGACAGTAAAACCCGACCCCTCCATAATCCTGCAGTATAATCCCTGCTTAGCAATTCTGTGATTCAGGGGACCTGCTAATACTGTGAAACAATACGCTGTCTTCTTCTAATTGCTCTTCGCTTACTCCAAGGTCTGGAAACACGGGGAGAAAAGGTTCCCATGCACTTTTCCCCTCTGTGGCCTCCAGAGATGGGCGTTTCAGTGGACTCTCCTGCTCCAGGGTTCCTGCTTCTCCTCGGGGCTCCCCGAGGGACCCGGCAGCGACTCCCGGCATTACCCGTGCTGTCCAACCCATCCCAACCCCACGGCGGCGACCCCGAGCAGGCGGCAGCCCCGGCTCGATGCTCACCCCGCCGCAGCAGGGAAACCTGCACCGGGGGAAGTTACCTGAGGCTAGGGTGGCCCTCCCCGCCATTCATGGGGCTCTGCAGGGAACACTTTCCAAGGGGAAGGGCAGGGGTAGTTCGCCGTGCGGTTAAACCCTGCGGGTTTCGCCTGACTGGGGACGGAGCTTTGGGCTCGACCCCGAGGGACGGCGGCCGCCGGGGCCGAAACCAGCAGGAGTTCCCCCCGTCCGCTCGCCCCCTCCCCCCCTCCATCCCGCGGCGCAAAGAACGCGCTCCTACAGCAGCAAACAAAGGACGCAGCAGTGGGAAAAACCGCACGGGGAACGGCCCGTTAACCGCCCGCCGCGGCCGCCTCCCCCCGCGCCACGCCGCACCCCGACCCGCGGGGAAAAGCGCTCCGCCCGCCTCCCGTCCGGCTGGCCGGGGACAGGAGAGACGGGGGCCGGCTGTCATGAGGAGCAGCGGGCACCGCGGAGCGGTGGCGGCGGAGAGAGCCGCGCGGGTACCTTGGATGCCGGTCTGGTGGGACATGTCGCACCGCCGCGCCGGGACACCGCACCCGCCGCCGCCTCCCGCCCGCCCGGCACAGCCCGGCCCGGCCCGGCCGAGCGCACGTGACGCTCCGCCGCCACTCAGCGGCCGGGAGGGAGCGCGGCGCCTTCCGGGCCCCGCCGGCCCGGGCCGGCCCGGGGGCTGCGAGCACCGCGCTGCCGGCCCTGTCCGGCCCTGCCCGGCCCTGCCCGGCTCTGCCGCGGGGACCCCCTGTCCTGGGAGCCCCCCTGCCGCAGGAACCCTCCTGCCGCGGGAACCCTCCCTGCCCCCCGAACGCCTCTGTGCCCCGAACCCTCCCTGCCCCGGGAACCCCACTGCCCGCTCCTCCTGCCAGCTCCTCTCGGTGCTTTAGAACGGGGACGAGGCGCAGCCCTCCCTTCTCCCGCTGCCTTTCCTCTCCCTCTCCTCTCCTGTCCCCCTCTTCACCTGCCGTCCCAGAGCCTGCCGGACATGGGCATCGCCGGCGCAGCGCCTGCAGTCATCCTGCCTGGCAGGAGGGGATGCAGGAGGGGATATGCCCCTCCCCGCCCGGGTTGACCGAAGTACTAAAAAATAACTGAGCTGAATTTAGTTAATCTGTAGGAGTCTGTGGTGGAGACCTCTTTCTCTTGCTTGGGGCAGCAGGGAAGGAGCCATCAGGTGTGACAGCAGGCTGCCTGCGTGTCCTGTAAATTTTATATTGAACAGTCCCTGACAAAGAGCCCACAAGTCAGGGCACGAATCCAAGACCCACAGCTCGCTCAGATCAAGCCCTTGTCCCTCTGACAAGGCAATCTTTCTCTATTAATTTTGCAGTATTTGGTACATGGTGGCACTGCATCAACAGAAACAGTGGAGGTTTCTTCTACTTTAGTGAGGATCTGGCGGGTGAGCCACTCGTCTGCCTAGGCAGGGCATGGATCCAGGCAGAGAAAGGGTACATCTGGTTCTCAGGGCCCTATCCACAAGCCAAAGGCTTTTAAGCCATTTCAACCTGTTTCCCTCAGCTTTTTCTTTTAAAAAAGTGAAGCAGAGTCCTGCCTCATGATTTTAAGCATGCTCTGAAGGTAGGTTTACTTTTGCTAGTACTTTAACAGGCACATCTGTCTACAGGTTGATAAACACCATCCTCTTAATAACAAAAAGATCAGTACTATATCATTTTTAAAGATCTCTTCAGTGCCATGTAGTCAGCATTTTTAATCTGTGCTATGGCCTGGGTTAGACTCCACAGGAGAAATGTGCATGCTGTAGGCATTTAATGCTGATGATTCCTTCACATTCCTGGGAGTTAGCAGGTTTTATGGGGTGCTGTTCAACCTGAGAACATTAGTGCTGTAAAAGGGTATACCAAGTATCCAACCCAATGGACCAGGCAAGAATTGAAGAGTAAGGTAAACACATGGTAATCCTTCCCTGGTTCACCTTCCCAGCCTCCAGAGTGCTGCAGCTTAGGAATTTCTGAAGTCAGCTGTGTTGATAAATGTGTGCCTGCACTTTGTCAGATCCCCAGTTTAAAGAACATGAGGAATTTAGTATCCTATTTGGGAAATGTAAAATAGCACTCTAACTGTTACACGAACTGTGCTGTGTAATGCTAGTCCAGCAAACGCAAAGTCAGTATGAAGACATCATGTGGAAAAACAGAAGCTGCAGTTTATCTTTCTTCTAGCAAAAAGGATGAAAGAAACAGGGAAAAGACTTAATGTGAAACCAAGAAAGGACAGACAGGTGATGCCTACCTCTAGAGATCAGCTAGAAATCTCAGCTAGAGATCAGCTCTAGTTCCTCTATTGTAAGACTTGGAGAAGAGCTTTTTCAACAGGAAAGGAGTACTAGAGATCCAACCAAAGATGTGGTTCTATCACAGTTACTTTAAATCATTTAAGTCCATGCCTGCCACAGATTCTGAGGTCTTAATTCCTCTCTGTTTTGGGGTTAGTGCTTGTAAAGGATGGAGTTGCCTGAAAATTTACAAGGGAAAAAGAGGTTTTCCTTGATAGACAGATGTCCTGAAAACATAGACCAGTTCCTTGTTCCAGTTAGTTATGCACTCCCAGGAGCACTACTGGATATTCATACAGACTGGGGAATGAGATGCTGGAAAGCAGTGTCATGGAAAGGGATCTGGGGGTCCCGGTCAATGGCAAGTTGAATATGAGTCAGCAGTGCCCTGGCAGCCAGGAGGGCCAACCGTGTCCTGGGGGGCATCAGGCAAAGCATCACCAGCCAGTCGAGGGAGGGGATTGTCCTGCTCTGCTCTGCACTGGTGTGGCCTCACCTTCAATATTGTGTGCAGTTTTGGGCACTGCAATATAAGAAACATATTAAGATCTTAGCAAGTGTCTAAAGGAGGGCAACAAAGATGGTGAAGGGCCTTGAGGAAAAGCTGTATGAAGAGTGGCTGAGGTCACTTGGTCTGTTCAACCTGGAGAAGAGGAGACTGAGGGGAGACCTCATTGCAGTCTACAATTTCCTCGTGAGGGGAGGAGGAGGGGTACACACTGATCTCTTCTATGTGGTGATCAGTAACATGACCTGAGGGAACGGCCTGAAGTCGAGTCAGGGGAGGTTTAGGTTGTATATTAGAAAAGGTTCTTCACCCAAAGGATGGTTGGGCACTGGAAGAGTCTCCCCAGGCAAGTGGTCACAGCACCAAGCCTGACAGAGTTCAAGAAGCAGTGCTCTCAGGCATGTGGTTTGATTCCTGGGGATAGTCCTGTGCAAAGCTAGGAGTTGGACTTGATCCTTGTGGGTCCCTTCCAACTCAGCATATTATGTGATTTTATTGTCACAGTGTGGTAACAAGGGTGTGTAGCTAAGACTGTGGAAGTGTTCTTTCAATGGAAATCCATGCTTGGACTGGAAATATCAGAGTGGTATGAGACTATATCATCTGTCACCATATTCAGATAACCTTGATTATCTGAGGTCATATCACAACAATCCCTGACAATCTGAGGGCTCTAAAGTGCAGAAGTGGGATCTTAATATCAGTTTTATATGAATTAAGACTAGTACACATTGGCATTTTGTAGCATCTCTTTGGCATAAAGACAAATAGAAAGTCTAAAATATTTTCTTGTACAGTGTTTGATGTTTGACAAAGAAGACGTTGCATGAAAACTAGCACAATCAAGAAAGGATTTATGTCTAATGAAGATTGCTAAACTTCTGAATTTTAGTGTCCTTTAGAGTCTTACTAAAATGTTTTTGATCATTAAACTCTTATCCAAATCATAAAGAGTATCAGGATAAAAATAGGGAGGTTTATTTGTTAGCATATGTATTAAGTAACTTTTTTCTTTTTATTGATTATATTTTATTCCCTGTATTAGAATTATTTTTTTCCAGTAGACAGAATATCTTTTTATCTAATTAAGGCTGAGATTGTTTTGGTAGAGACAGCATACTGTAGTTTCCCATATTTTAAAAAGATTTTTTTTTAACTGAGTAATAAATGACATTTTAAAAAAGGAAATACTTTTAATAGACTTTGATGTAATATTTTCTGTGTGACTTCTGGTCTTGTTTCCAGTGTCTTTATTGTCTTTCCCTATACATTTAGTTCTTCATTGATTTAACATTTCTCTATTCACTTATGCTTGTTTATTAAATGCCGTGGTTATAATCTCTGTGGAATCATCAGTTCATTCTGTTCATAGTTTCCTAACATTGTGTGAGCATTTTCTCATGTTGTGATGTTGCCAGGAAGGCCTGTCCCTGGTGTGGCTATAATTGTCCCCCTGACAATGAAAATGCGTGTATTTTTTTTACATACAATTCCTATTACTGCATTCTGAGCCTATCTTGAGGTGACACTTAAAATATTAAACTCATTTCCAACAGCAGAGGAGTGAACATCTTTTTTTTACTGGGCAATATTATAATTTCACTTTCTTGCTGTGGAGCTCCATTGCCTGTATATGTCTGTCCTGATACTCTTCAAAATTCACCTTAGATTATATTTTCCCCCATCAACATGTTCTTCAAAAATAACCGTATTTTAAGATAATTAAAGTATTGTAGAGTCCATCAGCAAGATGAACTTTCTTCCGTTTAGACTAAAAATGAATTATCAACTACTTCCTTCAGAAATACATGAAAATTTCTTCAACTCTGTTTCTAATCTCCATTCCAATGCACTCATAGGTGGGTGAAAAAAGAAATTAGAAATCATACCACTCCTAGACTCAGATTTGCTTATAACTTTAAGAATATGTGAAAGGTGTACCCAGCAAATGCACTTTGACTTCTGAGCATGCCAGTGTTATATTTTTTTAAGCCTCAGTATAGTCTAGTCAACCAACACTCTATGTTCAAATCGAATAACAAGGTATTACTTTGTGATGACCAGAGTAATGGATAGTATGCTATTAGGAATTACTGCTGTAAGAACTCATTGCTCTCTTGCCATCAGAGCAAGTGTTTTTCAGTATGGTGTTGACAGCTCTCATTTTATGTTCATCAGTAAGGTTTTATAACATGAATATATCTCTTAATTTCTTTATACTCGAGGCATTTCTGTTCATTTCTCATAAATGAGCAAATAAACCATCTCCTGTATCTTACTATCCATAATCTGAGGGACTTTTCTTTCTGTCTGTTTCAACAGCTGACACAGTAGGCGATTTCTGTGGGTGGCCAGGAACACGCTGGATTATTTTATTTATTTATTTATTTATTTATTTAAAATTGAATTGCAATATAGTGGATAGCCAAGACTGAGGTACTGGGGCTCTCGTAGCCATTGCCATTGATAAAAACAGATTTGCAGCAATAGATTTTGCAATCCTGAAAGTTGTAGAAAAACTGTTTTTGTCATGTTTTGGGTATACTTTGCTAATAAGATGCAAATGTCCTGTGAAATAAACAGAATGAAGCACAGTTGTTGGGACTTCCCATGTTTCTTATACCTTTCTGTTCCGTTATGTACTTCCAGACATTATTAAGGAGTTGATTCTGAACATTTTTTTTTTTTTTTTAAATCTGTGTCCATTTGTAGTCCTTATGCTGATCTGGTAAATCTGTAGATAGACACTAGACAGAGCATCTCTGCATCCTCTATGCATATCATAATGGGCAATATCACAGTCAAATTGTTTCATGTTCTCAGTGGTTTTTAAATTACAAAAATTCTCAAATGTTTCTAGTTCTTTCATATACTTTCTCTAGTAATAGTGATTAACTAACATGTAAATACCACTGCAAAATCACTGTGCAAAATGATTTGTGATCCAGTCATCCTTTCTGCCACTCTTCAGGTTTTCTGTTCTGAATTATTTTTTGAATTATTTGAATACACTTCTGAAGTGCATTAAACAGTAAGAGGTATCTATGCAGTTCTCTATTCTGCCATTTCTTTTCAATGGGAAAAATAGTTTTCATTATTTAAAACCTATTTGTGCTTGTTGGTTATTGATGACACGTTCCAAGAAGTTTCCTTGTGCAAAGTGCACAAGAGCTTTTTAGGAATCTTCTTACATGAGGTTCAAAGTGATTCTTGAGTCACAGAAAGGAAGAAAAACTTTGTTAAAGACCCAGACAGCTCCCTCAGGCCTTTGAAAGAGATTTATAAGTCACAATTGAAATTTTAAGCTATCAGTACCAAGCTAGTGCATGTGTGCCTTCTTCCCAGAGCATCCTATGTCCGACTATAAATACCAGGATTTAAAATTTGACTGGAATTTAGGGAAGAGTGCACAGAAAACAGGAGCAGGACATGACGTACTCCAGTAGGGCAAGTGCCTAGAGATTTGTAGCAAGGTCTATTATATTGCGGTAGTTCAGATGGAAAATGATAACAAAGCAGTAACTGAAGCCATATTACGATTTTCATTCAACAGGAATGAAGCCAGTCTTCTTGCCACCAAAAAGAAGCTTCACTTAAATAACAAATATTAAAAATTGAGACCTTGTGTTAGAAAAAACTCCAAGGCAAACATGAAGTTTTGTTTGTATTTGTGTAAAAATTTTCTCTGGATCTCAATCTAGAGAATTTTTTCTAATATCCATTTATTTTTTAAGAGACTGGGTATGTTTGATGTCTTCCAGCACGCTCTTCTTGTATGTTTACATGTCAGTTAGGACTACTCTATCTTCTACTCCATTGGATTTGCTCTTTCTTGATGACAAAGAAAATGTGCTTGTGACAGTTTCAGTTCCATTTGGATGATCATACTGACAGCACAGCACATGGTGACTGTAGAAGGACCCCTTTTAGAAAGTTAGTGAGTCCTGGCAGAGAGCCACCAAACACAATACTGTCTAGATTTAGTGTAGATCTTATCTGTCAAGATTGTTAATTACCTCCTGCAGGAGTGGCTTGTCTGGCCAGTAGTCATGTCTAAACATAAAGCAATATTTGAAGCTTGCATGATCTAGTGAGCTGGTAGATAGCTTTGGGTACTGTGGAAAGTAGTAATTTTCTCAGAGTTCCTCTCTCAAATGTTCCTGTTATTACGAACATTTAAAAAATAATACCAAAGCAAATACAATGATTAGGTGAAAATGTACATTACAAAAATTAAAGATTATCCTTCTGTTTTTCCTAACATTACATGAAGAATTTCATTACCATAATGAAATCATTAAGATTTCTCTCAGTGACTTTAGTGCAGACAGGACTCTACCAGGAGGGAGTATTTGAACTGCTTCTAATGGGAGATGATCTAGAATGATAAACTGGTGCAGCACTAGCATAGATCCAGTAATTTTCCTGGTGAACTCAAAAGAGACATGCTGGGACACATTCCTTTCATTCCCATTTCCACTGTCTTTTAATATGTACGTTAGATGAGTTCACTGAGTCATTGTAAAATAGTATCAGCTCAAATACCAGCACTATGCTGATTATATGGCATTGTTTATCTTATTTTCCATTACTACAGAGACGGCGGTTCCTCTCTTGATGAGGTACAGTTAGTACAAACTAATGCCAGATGAAGCAAATGCAACTCCAGCCAAGGCATTGTTTGCACTTTTTGTTGAAGACACAAAGTCCTAAGTTACTTCCTTTCTTAATCAGAGTATTGCAGAGCCTCTGGGCCTGCTGAGACTGTTAACCTTGTAACCTAGCAATACCAATGTTTCAAAATTTTGGTCATTTGTTATATATTTTCTTTAATATTTTGCTTATCCTTTCTGAGATCCTAGGTTCCTGCCTGTTTCTCCATGGCATGTATGGCTGTGATCTAATAGATCATAGAATCATAGAATATTTTGGGTTGTGAAGCACCTTAAAGGTCATCTAGTCCAACTCCTGCAATGAGCAGAAATATCTTCAACTAGATCAGGTTGTTCAGAGCCCCATCCAGCCTGGCCTTGAGTGTTGCCAGAAATGTGGCATCTGCCACCTCTCTGGATAACCTGTTCTAGTGTTTCACCACACTCATTGTAAAAAATGTCTTTCTTATATCTAGTCTGAATCTACCCTCTTTTAGTTGAAAATTATTATCCCTTTTCCTATCACTCCATGTCTCAAAAGACTGTTCTCATCTTTCATATAAGCACCCTTTCAGTATTGAAAAGCTGCAAGGATCTGTCTTCTCTACAACTCCAACTCTCTCAGTCTTTCCTCGTAAGAGAGGTATTCTATCCTTCTGATTGTTTTTATGGCCCTCCTCTGGACTTGCTTCAACAGTTCCATGTCTTTCCTCTTCTGAGTATTCCAGAGATGATGCAGTGCTTCAGATAGAATCTCACCAGAGCTAAGTAGAGGGGTAGAATTGCCCCCCTTGACCTGCTGGCCATGCTTCTTTTTATATAGCCCAAAGTTTGCTTTCTAGGCTGCAAGCAGATATTGCTGTTTCATGACCATTTTTTCTATCCACCAGTATCCCCAAGTCCTTCTCAACAGGGCTGCTTTCAATTTGCTCATCCCTCAGCCTGTATTGATGCCAGAGATTGCCCTGACTGAGGTGAAGGACTTTTCACTTGACCTTGTTGAACCTCATGAGTTTCACATGGCCTCACTTCTTGAGCTTGTCCAGGTCTCTCTGGATGGCATCCCATCCCTCAGGCAAGTCAACTGCACTACTCAGCTTGATGTTGTCTACAACCTTGCTGAGGGTGCACTTGATCCCACTGTCTAGGTCACTGATGAAGAATTAAACAGTACTGTCTTAATACAGACCCCTGAAGGCCACCACTAATCACTGATATCCATCTTGACATTGAGATATTGACCATACTGTCTAGATGCAACTATCCAACCAATTCCTTATCCACTAAGTATCAGGTTACTTCTAATGGCTCCTTGTGTATTTCTCATTGCTGTTTTGTTTTATGGTCTTATTCAAATTTCCAAAGAAATTAAGAAAATTAAAAAAAAAATTAACTGCTCTTAGATAATTCCACTTTTTGATCTAGGAATCATGAGAGATGTTGGTGGGTGAAAGAATGGGAAGACCTGGGACAAAGGGTTCTTCCTACTCACTGGGTCCTACTTGCTTGAGAGGAGTTCAGTCAGACAGTCTTTTCTCCTGAGTCACTCACAAGTGACACCCAAGTTCTACTCACAAATTATTATTTAATAATAGTAGCAGGAAAACATAGGAAGTTTTATCCCAAAAGAGTTCCATGAGGCCAGTTAGGGATTTTATTAATAATTATTTGTAAAAAGCATTCTGAGATGTGGCAGAATAAAATTCCAACATAGACCCTTACTCTGCAGCACTTACTGTTTAGATAGAAATGTGGAAGAAAGTTAGGAGGAAAACTTGTAGTGAAAGCTGAGTAGTTGCATTTTTCCCTTCTAGCATTTAAGACTGCTCTGTTAACGCTCAGCTTCTTGCACTTAATTCCCAGCAAAATAAGGCCATCACAGATATATCCTATGTCTCAGCTTAAGCTGATGGTCTCCAGTACTTCATTTTAGTTCCAAGTGTTTCTACAGCGCACTCACTGCTCTTACAAATGGAAGAAAATTCAATAAACAAACAAAGAACATTTTGACCACACTGTACTTGTTCTTACTTGTTCTCTCAGGCATTTATTCAAAGTGCCTGTCCATTTTCAATAGATTTCCAGCTGCTAAATAAATTATTACATTTACCATTGTAATTTTTTTCCCATAACTATGCTTTTTCACAGTACATTAGCGTGAGACATTTGCCAGAAGCTATTCTTCGGCCGTTGGAAAAAATGTCTATTTTCATAATAGATACTGCATATCCCTATAAACGAAGAGAAGCTTTAAAGAAAGGTCACAAAACTTGGTCTTCTCATCACTTGTTCCAAATTAAAAATCTGACAGCAAAACCTCAACTCTCTAGGCACAGCAGTATATATGATTCTCTTATTAATTATCTTCAGACTATGATTAGCTTTCTCATGTTTAATATTGGTACGCTTGATTAACTTCAGTGATATTATAGTTCTGATTCACCAAATGCTACCATTTGAACAGTCACATTGAAGTTGTTAGCAAGCATAGGCCGCTTGTATTCCTGGGGTTTGATCCACTGCTTGGACAAGCCATGCTTTGCACAAAACACCTGTATATGCCTGCTTCACAAAGTCAGATTTTCTCCTCATTTATATTTGTGGCCATAGCCTCTGTTGAGACACCTAATGCAGCAGCCAGTGCCTCACTGTATTCCCTGCCCTGGCTGCATTTCTGTTCCCCCAATTGAATCAGTTGTATATGACACTGCATGATCAGCTCTCAGAGTCCTTTTATTGTAATAGATAACATACTCCAATTTCAAGTATGCAGAGATTTGAAAATAAAATAAATTAATTGCTTGAGTTACCACACTGTGCTTGCGCTTAAGAGCATACTTCTGCCAAGATGCAAAAAGCACTTCTGTCAAAATGCAAAATTTTATGTCATGCCACACCTATTTTTGTTCTAACAGAAATAGGACCAAGATGAAGTGATTTAATCTAACAACAAAGTAAAGCCTTTTTTTTAATAGAGCCAATATATTGTTATACTGTAGTTATACTAAGTACAGTTGGTCCCTGCACTTTGGAAGAGCATCATGATATGCACTGTGTTGAAAACATGACTTTTTTTTTGCCCTGTATTTTTTCATAAGGTTAAGAAATCACTCCTCATTATTTTTAATCAAATTTTTCTTTAGTATTGAATAAATCTCCAGGCTGAACAACCCCAGCTCTCTCAGCCTGTCTTCATAGGAGAGGTGTTCAAACCCTCTCATCATCTTCCTGCCTCCTCTGGACTCATTCCAACAGGTCCATGTCCTTCTTATGTTGTGGGCCCCAGAGCTGGATCCAGTACTCCAGGTGGCCAAGAGTGGAGGGGAATCACCACCCTTGACCTGCTGGCCACACTGCTTTTGATGCAGCCCAGGACAAGTTTGGCCTTGTGGGCTCCAAGTGCACATTGTCAGGTCATGTTGAGCTTCTTGTCCACCAACACCTGTGTTTTCTTCCCAGGGCTCCTCTCAGTGCATTCTCTGCCCAGCCTGTACCCATGTTTAGGGTTGCCCTGACCTAGGTGCAGGACCTTGCACTTGGCTGTGTTGAACTTCATGAAGTTCATGCAGGCCCACTTTACCTGTGAAGGTCCCTCTGGATGGCTCCCCTTCCCTCCAGCGTGTCAACTACAACACACAGGTTGGTATCATTGACAAACTTGGTGAGGGTGCACTCAATCCCATGTGGCTGACAAAGATGTTGAATAGTGCCTGTTCCAGTACTGATCCCTGAGGGGTCCCTCGTTACTGGTCTCACCACTGGACATCAAGCCACTGACTGCACTCTTTGAGTGCCACCATCTGTCCAATGAGTGGTCCATCCATCAAGAGTTCAGCAACATTAAGGCATATTTTCTTTTCTGAAAGACCTTCTGTTGCCACTTATTTTTCTGACCTTTTGTCTTCCGTCTTAGTTCTATTTTTCTGAAGTCTTCTTTTACCATTGCAACCAGCTTGGACAGTGTGGTTGAGCAGTATCTGTTGAAGACTGAACTCAGAGTCCACTTTTTCCTAACCTGTGTTTTCTCTAATTCTGTACCTGGAACTATCAGAGTAGCTGCAAGCTGATTATTCCTTTTTTTTTTTTTTTTTCCTAGTGCAGAAGTCACACGTAGTTGTTTTATTAGCTGAAAGGATTCATATGGACACCAGATGCACTTAAAAGGTGCACTTTATTAGTGGTATAAATTCACCTCAGTTGAAGTTCTTCTTTGGTGATTTCATATAAGTTAAGTATGTATTGCCTGTCGTTTGACATCAATATGGATTATTTGAAGTAGAAACATGCTTACTTGGAACAAACTTGGTCTGGATGAACACGAGTAAGTACTTTGTTAAAGTGTAAGGTTTATCACTGGACTTTCATCTTTAAAACTGTCAGTACAGCTTCTGCTTCACCTTGGTAAGCCTTATATCATTTGACTCTAGGACTAAAGTTCTCTTTGGCAATATGTGAAAGGTCACGTAAAGTTCTGTTTCTCCTACTGTTTTTTTCCCCAAGTTCCACTGGTATTGCAAAATTAGATATATGTATTAAATTCTGCTCAAAATTTTATTTCTGTGATTTAACCTATCAACAGTGATACAACCATGCCCTAACTTCCTCTTGTTAAACTAAAACTTGCTTGACAAGGATCAAAAAGTACATGTTAATCATCCATATGCCAAGATTACACTAATGTTTTTATCTAGAGCATCATGTATGTTTGTTGACATCTATATCCAAGCACTTTCGTCACTTTTTGTTTTTACTTATTTTGTGTGTGTGTTTGTTCTTCTCCCTTTTACTTGTTACAACATAACTTTCTTCTAGTTCTATGAAATTGCCTCAGCATTTCAGCAGTTGTTAAGAAACAAACTTAATGATTAATGTTACTGTCTATCATGCCTTTCCATTATTTTTCTAATAACTCTTCAACCCTATTTAAAAATTAATGTTTAAGTTTAGTTGCTGCTGTTTGTTATCCTTTCATATTATTGATTTAATGGAAAGTATTTCATGTTACGTAATGTGAAAACACTATTACTGCCTATGGTTTCCAAATACGCAATAGAAACATTTCTGCTGTTCCACATTCTTTCACACAATTCTATTATTCACATCTAGTAGTAAAGCAGTATAAATATTTGAAATATCATTGTCTCTGACTAACTTAGCATTCTTACTTTCCACGGGATATATATTGCCTTTCTTCTGAGTTCTTAAACTGTTTAACTCTTCAGTTATACACTAACTGTTGACAGCTTTTGTGGTACCCTCCTTCCCTCCCCTTCCTATCCCTCCCCGCTAACTTGTTTCATGTTTTATTGTTCTTCTTTCTCTTCTTTTAGATGGTAAGTATTGAGTTGGGGATGCAGATAAAGAATAGGTCTGAAGTGGTATAGCTGAGACAGGTTGCTATAACCATGACTGTGAAATTTCAAAGGTGGGAGTCTTTTATTCCAAGGATGTTTTTGCAGGTGTACTGGATTTGGCCCAGAAGTAAGTTGACTTTCTTCATAGCAGCAAAACTGTGCTGTGTTTTGAGTTTGTGGCTAAAACTGTGTTGAAAACATACCACTGTTTGGGCTATTGCTCAGTAGTGCTTGCACAGGATCAGGGCTCTCTTTCCCACTCTGCCCACACCCCCATACCAGCAAGTAGGCAAGAATTTGGGAGAGGACAGAGCCAGGACAGCTAACTCTGTATAATATATAATGTCATGCCCACCAATAAAACTCCATAGAGGAAAAGAGTGACATAGGGGTTCATTTCAGAGCTGTTTATCAGAGACTGACAGTCTGTCTGCTCGTGGGCCTTGGTGAGTGATTGCCTTAGCATATTTTTTTTTAATCCTTATTTATTAAATTTTATAATTCTTACCTTTATTATTATTATTATTATTATTATTATTATTATTATTATTAGTCCATCTTTCTCTTACTCACTGGTTTTCTCTATTTTTTTTCTATTCTTTCCCCTGTCCTACTCGGGGGGGAGGCAGGGGGACGTGAGCTAGCCAGTGTGTGAGTGCTTACCTGCTGGATGTGGTCAACCCACAATGGCAGGATGGAAGAAAAATACATTAGGAGCATGATTCTTGAGTAATGGGGTTTTGAGGTTTGAGGGAATGAGGTACTTTTTCCAAGCAGCAAGCCAGGGAAAAGGCAATTGTGCAGCCACAGATGAAAGGAGTGGGAGGACAGGCTGAGAAAGCTGGGACTGTCTAACCTTGAGAAGAGGCGGCTCAAGGGAGAGGATCTTATCTATGTGTCTGAAAGCCTGATAGGAGGAGTAAAGATGAAGCCAGACTCTTCTCAGTGCTGTCCAGTGAGAGGACAAGAGGCAATGGGCACTGAAATACAGTTCCATGAAATTTATGAAAAAAACTTTTTACTGTGAAGATGGTTGAACATTGAAACAGGTTGCCCAGAGGGGTGCAACCTTGATTATCCTTGGATAACCAAAATGACACAACTATGCTCTGAGCAGAAAGCTGAATTAAAAGATCTCCAGACATCCTTTCCAACCTCAGTTATGTTGCAGTACTGTGAAATTTTATGTGTTTTAAATGATGCACAGTTTTGTCGGTCAAACTGCCAAGCACATAGTCAGCATAGACAACATGTGATATCAGAGAGCTTTCTCAGATGAAGTTGTAGCATATTTTTCCAAGCTCCAGAATTACCTTTTAGTCCTGAGTGCACAGGATTTTATAATTAATTCTTTCTTTTTAATAAAGTGATTACAGACAAAATTAGCACTTTTACTTCAGCACAGAAAAGCAAAGAAACCTGTCTCTTAGCGCAGCATTGTTATTTTGGAGCATACTATAGCTTGGTGCATGTTCCTGCACCAGACAGAGTCATCTGAGGCAGCAGAATCTTGTAAGAGAACTTTCCAGTTACAGACTAATGTGCAGAAGTCTGATTCTTCATATTTGAGTGTAAAATGACTCTACAGAAACTGATACTGTAGCATCAATTAGTAGTATCAATATACGGTTAGTTCAATACCCACAGCTCTGCTGGAAACTGGGTGTAAAACAATAGTCTTTACACAAGTGCTATTTTGTAGTAGGAGTGCTGATAAAATAGTTTCATTCACAAGTATCAAAACTAACATTTCAAGATGACTCATTGTCCTGATTCAGCCTGCTTTTTAGGTTCAACTTCCTGGGTTTACTGCTGGCTTTTTTATTTGCTGAAAATTTTGTAGGTAAGAGTTTGTTTTTATTCTTCTGTTGCTGGTAATCCCTGGCTTTCAGTGAGTGGGCCTGATTAGTCTTGTCTACTGAGATTATTTGTTAATTGTTGCTATTTAGGTATGTATTTCATCAACTAAATCTTGATTGCTTGATTAAAAAGAAGAAATAGGAGTGGTCCAGATTTTTTTTAATATATGAATGAAACATTACTTACATGTTTCAAAAAATATTAGCTTCCTCTAAGATAGCAAATTAGATGAAACATGAACTTTGGGGGAGGTATATGGTGCACTTATGCTTTTTGTTACTTTAATAGAAAAGTAGATTATTTTCATTTGACTTAGTGACTTCAGAAACCTGCTCACTGATTTACTATCTGAAAAAATGTTCACGAATGCTTTGTAGTTCTAGCATGGGCTTCGACCTGAGCCAAAGAGAATTTTTTTTAGTGTGTAGGTGCATGAACAGTGTGATCTCTTTCGTGGTTGGTGCTGCCTTCTTTGTCAATTTTCATTTGTTGAACAGAAGGATACTGAGTTCTGGAAGTGTGGCAGTACACAGAACTGTTGCATGAACAGGCAGTGCTGTATGCTGTATTTCTGTACTCTCCCATTGCACATGATGATTTTTCATCTCTGAATATTTAAATTTTCTTTTTACTGTAAAGGTAGCTTGAGGTGTGTTAGTGTGAAATAGTGAATATTGTATCTTTCTCCATAAAATTGAGGGTCTCATAGGTTATACCACCAAGGATGATAATGTGGTGATTATGTTAGATACCTTCAATAACAGTTATGGGTTTTGGGTTTGTATTTTTTTTTTAAACAAAAATACATAAAACTGTGTTGCCAGATGTACAGAAGGGATTCACAAGTCTTCATCTGCTGCTTGTTCTGGTTGCGCTGGTCTTCTGCAACATGACTTTCTCCTTTCTCCTAAAGACCCTTCCACATTCCTTAGTGAATCTCAGTCACACTCCTCTCTACTTTGGCCTGAAGCAGCCAGATGTTTGATGCTGTATTTCAGATACCTGCTCCAATGGAGTCACCTGACTTTTCCCAACAATATATTGAGACTGTGTCTAGCAACTTCAAGTTTGTTTTATCCGTATTCAGCAATGACCAGAACTAGTACATACTGCATTAAGACCCGGTCATAATGCACCTAAAAGCATCTTGTAAACGTTTTCCTGGGATGTAAGCAATACCAGCACACTGACACTAGGGACCACATCCCACATAAAAAGGCTTTGGTTGACAATTCGGCTGAAGTGCAATGTCAACAACTCTGCTAGGCTGCACAGAGGAGTTTTGCCCGACACAGTGACCATAAGGACTCTGTGTGCACCCTGGAGACTGGCCGTGGCCTCAGCATAGCCCCCTCTCAAGTAAGCAAATTGAATATAGACCTCTCTCCCTTCCCAAATATAAAGGTTTTCCTCATTCGTCCTGAGGTCTTATTGCCCTGTGCTTTTGCTTTGGGGTAATACATCTCCAGATTTGACCGCCTATCTCCCGTATTGTGATTTTCTACAGCTAATTTGCGTAATACTGAAGTCTGACCGATGGCAACTGAGTGATGGGGTGTCGGGTTTCGTTCACCTCCGCCGGCTAGATGAGCCCCCATGGGTCCCAGGCCACCATTTTCCAGGGTGAATAGAGACACCCGCGGGCACACCGCGCACGTTTCGGGTCCTTGCTGGCAGGCTCCGGGGGAGGGGCGGGCACGGGCGCCGGGGGCGCGGGGACCCTGCCGCAGCGGCGCCGCCCGCTGCCGCCGCGGCTGCGGCACTGCCGGCCCCGCTCGCCCGCGCCCGGGAGCGGAGCGGAGCGGAGCGGAGCGGAGAGGAGAGGAGGAGGAGCACAACCAGCACAGCCACCGCCGCCGCGCCCTCCCCGCGGCGACCGGGGGGGCGGGACGCCGCGGCACCGGCGCCGCTGTCAGAGCCCGAGGGGCTGGGGGGCCCTGCCGGCCGCGGCAGCTGCGGGGGGCAGCGGAGCGGAGCGGAGCGGAGCGGGGCCGCCCGCTGCCGGGAGCCGCACCGCGGCAGGCGCCGAGCCGAGCTGAGCCGAGCCGAGCTGAGCCGAGCCGAGCCGAGCCGAGCCGAGCCGAGCCACCGCAGCAGCGCCGCGCCCGCGGCGCCGGATCCCCCGTGGCGGTGAGTGCGGCGGGCGCGGGGCGGCCCCGGCGCTGCGGGGGCCCGTGGCCCGGTGTCCCCGCGGGAGGGGCGGCGGCGGCCGCAGCGGCGCGGGGCGAGGTGGCCGCGGGTCTGCGCCGGGGGCAGGGGGAAAGGGGCCGATTTAACAGGTTGCGATGGGCGTGTGGTGCGCGGCGCTCTCGGCGTCCGCGTTTTTGGCGTTGAGGTAGAGAGGAGCAGGATCTTTAGTAATGATTTAGCACAGCTGCTGTTGCTAATATTGGCTTCTGATGCTATAAAACGCTTCCTAGGAAGCCGCGTCTTCAGCTGGATGTCTAATAACTCTTGGGTATCCGGCAGCTGTCAAAAATACCAGGACATTTAGTTGTTTATCTCCAGCCCCAGTCGGGCTTTAAGATGGTTCATACACATAAGGAAATACCAAAACTTTTCTTACCGGTTACAGGAAAGAAGGAGAACAAGAAATAGCTTTGAGCATCCTTATGTCTCTAAAGGCAGTTTTATCTCCACAGAGTGGAATTTTCTTAGGCAATGATTCTTGCTTTAAATAACTTTTTTTTTTTCATAAAGTTTTTGAAGGACTGACATTTCCTTGTGTCAACTTTTTAATTCTGCAATATGGTATTTTTTTCTTTTTCATATGTAATTTATGCATGATGGGACCTTACTAATTTTTGTTATTTACTGAATGCATTGTTTGAATCTGCTGAGAGTTTCTTTTATCCTTTTCATTTAATAGGTACAGGATTCCTTGTAATTTTACAAATATAAATTGCATTATAGAATTAAATAATTTTAGGGACTAACTAAAGGGAGACATTGAAATTCAGGCCATTTCTAAGTTTGCAAAATGATACTGAAAAATCCAAGAAGGAATGAGTAATTGACTGGGTGTTTTGGGTCTTTTGCTGCAATGTGTCGGGGTTTTTTTGTTTGTTTGTTTTGTTTCTTCCTGAAGGGCATATGACATTTGCAAAAATTTGTCATTGTATCCTTCAAGGATTGTGCTGTAATAAACAAGCAATATTACTAGATGCATTTTCTTTCTCTTCCTACACTTTATGTCCCTTGAATAATTGTGGTGTTCCACAACACAAAGGGCTTGTATCTTTGTGCATACAAAGTGATTCAAGAGGATGAAACAACTAATTGGTTGTGAATAAAAGAAAAAAAATCAAATGACAGACAACTGAAATGTTAACCATGCTTAGTTGCATTTTTCCGTAGCAGTGCTTCATAAGTAGGCAGGTTTCAAAACAGAATTTTTGTATTCATACAGAGCAGTCTGTGCTCAGGGCACTCTTATTTTTTTTGGAAATATGATTGACTATAGATGTACTCCCTGGGAAGTCAGTGAAAACATTTATACAGAGTTGGCTGATCTGCAAGAATTAATTGTAACTTTTCCAACTTTTCCAACATGTCTCCCTTTATATGAGCACAAGTTTCTGATGTTTCTGGGGTATATGCTTTCAAGCGTCCAGTGGAAGACCTCACTGGATTTATGGGCTAGTTTCATCCTCCTCCTATAAGGAGAAGGATTCAATTTAGGCTTAGCATGAACCTTTGAAATCTGTGTTGTATTTTTTGGAATGCGACTGGAAAGGCACCCTGAGTTTCATGTAGCCTACTATGTTCTCATGTCCATTCCATGCTTTTCACGACCTTTTATGAAGGGGGCATGAAAGCCATAGCATATTTGAGACTAAAAATCCTGTGCTATCATGTATATATGTTTGTTTGTTGTTTTTACATTGGAATAGACAGAAATTTCAGTTTTTCTCTTCCTGGATCTAACAGTATCTTTTGATTGAAACTTTCGTTGCTAGTCAAGTCTAAAGTGTTAAAATTTACTGATGACAATGTTGCAGTGATTTGATTTTTGTAAATGTGAAAGTGTCTCCTAAGCCCTGCGAATTTTGGGTATATATAATGTTGTGCATCTGTGTTTTTACATACAGGCAAAAACCAGTTCTGCAGTATCTGAGGATGGATAAAGACTTCCGCTACTACTTCCAGCACCCATGGTCTCGCTTAGTTGTGGCTTACTTAGTGATCTTCTTTAACTTCTTAATATTTGCTGAGGACCCAGTATCTCACAGTCAGACAGAAGCCAATGTTATTGTTGTTGGTAATTGTTTCTCCTTTGTAACAAATAAATACCCTGAAGGAGGAGGCTGGAGATTTTTGAAGGTGTTTCTGTGGCTGCTTGCCATTCTCACCGGACTGATAGCTGGGAAATTTCTCTTCCATCAGCGCCTGTTTGGTAAGTTACATGATACACTTGCTGACTTCCTGGTAATGCCTTTCTCCTTTTTCCTTTCAGCTTTCTGCTCATGGCAGTTTTGTAAGCTTTGCTGTTAATCGCTTCTGCTGTTTAGAGCTGTTTAGTACTTACATCATCATGGAAATTAATGCCATGTCTATTTATGTGAGAATAATTCTCAGTGATTTCAGTCAAATAAGGATAAAAATAGTGAAAACTGAATTGTTTGAAATACTTCAGAGGCCAGTAATTTTCAATTTGTCCATGTTACAAAAATATTCCTCTGCACCTTCAGACCAGTTTTTAAATTTTAGTATGTAGCTTTCTCATCAAGTTGAAGAAAAGGCATTGTTCCTTAGGGTGACAACACTAAATGTCTTGTCAAAAGTAAGTGGAAGCAGGGGCTGCTGATAGTATTAGCAGAGCTGTGTTGAAAAGCTCCCATGTGAAAATGGTAATTCTAGAGAAGGACCTGTCTCTGTCTTAGTTCAAGAGCAAGTTAGTAAAATGGAAAGGCAGAAAATGGAGAAAAACATGATGGTAAATGCTTTCTTATGCGAGATGTGACTTAACTGAGGAACTGACTGAAGGGACTGGAACATCCCTGGATTAAATTCTGAGACTGAGAATTTGTATCTGATCCTGACATGTTGACATGTTTGTATCCACCTGACATGTTGACAATGTTGCTCTCAAGGCTGTCTCTATGTTTTAGAGATAAGTAGAAATCATGGAAAAGTTTTCTTCACTCCCACCAGTTGCACTGTTCTTTGAAACATCTGATTCTGGGTGTGTTGCTGCTGGTCTAGATGGACAACTCCATATTCTTATACTGGTAGGACTGCAGGATGGATGTTTACTGGAACACCTCGAAACACATGAGCAACAGGCCATTTCCTTAGTCTGTCTCATTCTATTAAGATAGAGAGCCACTATTGTTTCAATAAATCAAATGTAAAGATGATGTATCAAGGAATGAACAAGCAAAGCCACATTTAGAGACTTATTTTAATACAGACTTTTCTTGAAGCACTTATTCTGAAAAATAAAGAAGTGGCATGATGGCTATTTGGCTGGTTTTACCATAGTGTAGTGGTAAATGTAAAATATTCACATAAAGAGGACATTTCACCTGGAAAAGCACTGCCACAATAATTTTGAATTTCTGGCTTCCACAACTGAAAAATGATTGTGTTAAATAGAAGATTAAGGAAAAATAATGAAATGGATGATAAGATTGGAAAATTAGCCCTATAGTGAGAAGACTGAGAGGATAAAGGGAGGATAAAGAGGAGATTTGAGTGACTTGCTCAAATTTGATTTGAAGGACAGAACTTTCTGTTCAGCAAATGTATTGCAAGGTCCAGTGCTTGGAAGTGGCAAATAGCCAGCACCTTTTTTTTTATCTGAAAGGCTAGACACTCTATGGAACAAGTTGTTATAGGATGTGACTTCATCATGATGTGAATTTTTCTTTTTGAGAATACATTTGTCTGACTACAGAGTAATTGCCTTCTATCTAGTAGGTTATTACAATAATTCCTTCTGGATTTGTAACTGTATATTATAGATAAGATGTAGCTAAACATGTATATTAAAAAGTGGCATGAATCAGTATTACTGCTAAAAGGAGAAGGTCTGCCCAGCCTTCTGTGTCTGCTGCTTTGTGCATTTTATGCAGTTGCTCAGTGAAAGAAGATAGGGAACTTACCCATATTAGCAGTACCCGTCTTTTATTTCTGTAAGGATCACATCTCTGATCATACTGATGTTAGTGGCAGCACTCAGATGGGGTCAGCATTGAGAGGAAACCAGCAGGCAAGAGATTCCTAACCCTGGAGGTCGTGCTGGCTTACAGATATTTGTGGTTACGGGTGTGGGTACAATCTGATCTGAGGCTAGTTCCCGTCACAGCCCCACCCTCCTAGCCCGGGCCACATCATTTTGGTGCCTCCCTCAAGCCAGCCCTGCTGTTAATGTGGCAGAGCAGCAGTCTGGCTCAGGCAGTCACTGGAAAACCAGTTGCTTTTGCTGTCGTCTGTGGAAGCTCCTTGAACTGATGTGATGGCTTGAGTGCCAGTGCTGATGAAATGGCCAAGGACTGTGCAGCCAAGATAGCTGGGGCCATGGCAGCCATACCTTGTGCTGGCTCGAGTGCTGTGGGACTGTACCACACAGCGTGTCAGTGGAAATGTGTTGTTGCTTGTGATACGCTGTGAGCAGATGGCAGTCAGTGTGACTGGAGAGCTGGCTGTATTGCTGACTGATGTGGCTATGCTGGCTGTGAAATAGCTAGTGTGAATAGCTATTGCTTTGATGAGATGATGATGTGGATTTACCAGCTTCAGTGTATCTCCGTGTCTCCAGAAGTTTTGTACAGCCCATGCTGAAAGATTTTCTGACAGTTATTTGCTACTGTTTCGATGTCTTCACTGCCTAGAAATCCCTCCTTTTGTTGAGAGCCTCACTGAGTATGTCCTCTGGATCTTCTGGCATCAAGCACTTCAGGAGTTCACCCCTTTTATTGTTTTTAATTTCCCTGGTCTAACTTTTTAAATATCTGCTGCTTCTGTATTTTTTTTTTTTTAATGCATAATTGCTTGGGACCATTCTGGTTTTTAATCCTTGTTATTTTATTTTCCTTTTTCTCTGCTTGACTCTATTTGTACAGGAAATTGTGACTGCTTTTTTTTTTTGTGGCCTGTGTATAACTTCCTGCAGTCAGGATACCAAATGGCACCAGCCAATCTTCCCCTGTCAGATCTTGGCTCACAGTGCAGGCTGCAAATTGAAATTGAAAAGAATTAGTCTGCACATCTCACTTTAGATGAAGAGGAGTGGAAAGGATTTTCTTTCTCTATGCCGTTCCTGCTCTTTTGTCCCTTGTCCTCTGTATTTTGTGCTGCTGAGTTTGCATATGAACTAGAAAAATAGCATAGCTAGAACTGTGTCATAATACAGCTTTCCATCTGTGACAGTCACTGTCTGATAGCCATGACTGTCATGGACTATAAAAATAAATAAGTTCAAGCATGCTATTTGTCTAGAAGTGGAAGGAGAAGGGTTCTGAAAATGTTATTTAGGCCTCATCACTGAATTTGCAGAATTAAGGGAGTAGTTGGACTATATTGATGAGAAATAGAGATCTCAACTAGAGGACACAGTGGGATGTTTTTAGTTGGTAATATTCATTGAACAGTAATCTTTTAACAGTAACCTCTTCAGGGAATCCTTCAAGATACTGCTCATGACTTAAAACAAGATTAGAAAACAATTACATTTCTTGTTCTTCAGTCAAGAAATAGCTTACTTCATTTGATAAACATCTCCCATGATAAATATTTCCAAGGAAAACAGTCCTTATCTAGTACGTTCTTTATATTTTTATGGCATATGATCAGAAGAAGTGGAATTTTAACATTGTCTTTTGGCCCATATCCACTGTATTATTTTAATTCATCACTAAGCATATCTTCAATTTGGTTAGATATTGTGTTCTGCCATGCTTCTTATTTTGAAATGAAAAATGAAAGGTCATAGATGAATACTGGAAGTTTGGAGAAATGAAAAATAAAAATATATACCCTGGTTTTTTTTTTTTGTTCTGTATAAGAGAGTTACTTGAGGAAGGGGAAAACGGTAATTACTTTGTGCTCACTTACATATTTTTTGATTAATTTTCTGCTTTATTAAAAGCAGAAAGAGCTTACAAACTGACCCATTGGATGACACTATGCATTCAGAAAATGTGTTTTGCATCACTGTATATAAACATGTTCTATCATGTAAATATAAAATATTTTATTTGAATATAAAATATTTAAAATAAATAATATAAACAAACATATAGTATTTATAAATATTATAAAGATAATAGTAAATATAAAGTATAAAATATTTTTATTTGAATAGATTTTTGCAGTATGCACAAATGGGCAGTATACCTGGAAAAATAATATCCTAATTTTTTCAGTCCAGGATCTTTGCTTTGACTGTTTTCTAACATGTGCTGACCCTTAGCTTATGCTGCATATTAGATACATCAGTTTTTAAAAACTTCCTTACTATAAAACATGTATGTGTTTACCTGCCCATTTTTCTGATTCTGACTGATTATAAAGATGCATTAAAATCTAATTAAAAGTGTGATTACAGATACTGTATTTTATTCAATTGCCAATGAGTGTGATTAGATTTATATTTGTAAGTTCCTTTCTAAGTGCTTTGGATGGAAACTAAATACTAAATGTGTTATAAAAAATTATGGAAAACAAAATGTATAGAGCTAAAGCTGTATTTCTTAAAATGGAGGAATCATCATAATACAGCAAGCAAATTAAAGCTGTTGAATAAATGTTGAATTTAATGGGTTACTCTCTTATGAATGTTCACAGTATGCAGTTTATTTAAAATTAAATGATAATATGAGCTTCATAGACACTGGGGTAAACACATAAAACACTCATTATAGGAATTGCACTGAGCTGTGGATATACACAAATTTTGCAGATTTTTTAATGTACAGTACTGCCATGCTGGGAGCAATTTCGTGATAGACAGTTTCAAACAAAACACCCACTGAAGACCTGTTGTCTGAAAACATTACTCTTTTTGTCAAACATGTTATCTTGAAGGCTCTAAAAGATGTTGCAAACCACTCAAAACCAGACTCTTCAGTGTCTGCTTTTATGCAGTGTGTATCCACTGAAGCAACAAATGTATGCAGATTTCCAGAGGAAATTAGGGAGACTGGGATTTAGTCGGGATGATGGTGCACTACATAGGAAATGTGAATCTGTTAGGCAGGCAAGACGATAAATTCATACAATAGTACATGTATGATTAATTAGCATTCCAATACATTAGGGGTCATGTTAGTATAAAATCTGGGCAGTGGTATTGTTGCTAGTGTTGGCATATCACTTTCATAGTGGTGTTTATGCAATGGTTAATGAACCAAATGCAATCTGTTTTGCAAAAGAACCTTCCCATAAATGTGATAAGATTTTTGCGTGGTTGTTTTTCAGCCAGATTGTTTCCCATTCTTGTTTGATAGTAGTGATAGGAACAGTTGTACCACCATCTGTAGAAACAAATGATGGATGTATAGCAATACTTGCATAAAATTCTAACCTGACTATTAGAGCATATTCTTTTCAGTTGTCAGCTCTGTCTTACATTACAGTAAGAACTGTTATTTAATACCCAGCAACTTTGTTCCTGCTTTTTCTTTTCCATTGATGACTTCAGCCTAATAGAAAACAACTAATCTGATAGCTGGTAAAAAATACTGTCTTCAAGAACCTGTTTAGTATTTCAATAACAATGATCAAGTTAACACTGTTGAAGGTATTCAAAGTCTATTGTGATTGCTTCACACTCAATTCACCTCTTTTGTTTCCAGTAAAATTTTGAAGCAATACAATAAAATTATTTTGGTCCTACAAAATGTGCTAAGGGGCCAGTCTAGCAGTTTGCTAATAATAACACACAAATGACTGTGAGCAAGCATTTCTGAGAGCCAGAATCCTCAACAAGAAAAAAAAAACAAACAAACATCAAAAGAAGCAGCTCGCAGCCAGCTATTGAGTGAGTGCAGGCTCATCAGATTCCAGCTCTGGGAAGTTGCCAGTAATTAAGATATCAGTTTATTTTAAACTTTACATCATTCATGAGGGAGACCACAAGTGACCTTTCAAATATAAATGAAAAGCATGCAAGTGACCTCCTAATGTCTTCTTTTACTCTTTTATTTTTAGAAGAGCCATAACATCTCACTGCTTCTTCTCTTCATGCTCAATGAGAAAACTGCTGTTGTTTGCACTTCGCCTAGTTGTGAATTTAGTCTCTGGGTAGTAAATTATAGAGTTTAATTGGAGAGATATAGGCAGTAGCTACAAAAAGATTATTCTCTCTTCAGTGAAACTTTGATTCTACTGGAGGTGCATATCCCATTCCTCAAGCAGCAGCGTGAGAGTGTGAGAAGATCTACGTGTGTCAGATTTTCCATAATGGGAAAGCTCTAGATAATATTTAGCATCCAGTGACTGAAAACTAAAAATAAGTTCATTGCTACTTTGTATTGATGTGTCATATCTGTGTTTTGATCTTTTTGACATGACTGTCAGATTTTCCTTTCCGATTGAGTCAGGGAGTGATTTTGGAATGATGCCTGCCACTTACAGGAGTAATATATCTGCAGTCCCCAATTTTCAGAAATAGAAGTGAGCTTATTCCTAGCAGACACAGCCTGATGGGCATAGTGCAGGTGCAATGTAGTGCAGGGGCAAATTTCTTCTGTCCTTATTCTGTACAATGAGGAGATGGAAAGGATGTTAGTGTGGAACATAACCTCACCATGTGCCTGCTGGAGAGCCCCAAAGAGAGCATGATTTCCTTGGTCGGAGTGACATGAAGGTCTTTTGCATACAAGACAACATTTCTCTTTGTGTGATTTTGCTGGGACTCCAAGTCAGCCTGTGCACCTGCCTTACAAAATTACATTTCTTTGTTTTGTTGTGTTTTTTTTTGTTTCCAAAATGAAAAAAAACTTCAACATTCTGTCCCTTAAAAAACTTCAAATATATGATTTAAGAACTATTTAGCAATTAGTAAGTGTCGTTTATAGAATTTGTAACTGCAAATGTACTTGCTAACCAGTGTGACTTTCGAGGACAGGGGGATCAGTAGTTGTTCCCTGTGACACAGGTAGGGGAGAAACACAGTATTTCTAAATGTGACTGCTGAGGTGTATGAGACACATACCCTAATTTCAGATGCTAGAAAACAGAATTTTCTGCTTTCTTCATTTTTCAACAGAGGAGGGAGTACTCCTTTCCCCACTGAGTGGCTCTTGCCAGGGGATGGCAGGAACAGCAGAGACTTTTCTGCTTTGAGGATTCACACTCTCCCTGGTGCCTTCAGGTGGGAAAGGAGTCTTCCAAGGGCAGACTGGGCATCTGGGTAGAGGTAGGTGCAGAGTCTTGAATTCATCTTTCGTCTGCAGAACTGGGGTATGATCTTTCAAAGTCGCCAGCTGCTTAGGGCTTTTCAGGCTCACTTATGCACATGCTAAATAATGTTTTCTATTTCTAGGTCACTGATGCAATGTCTACTAAGAAACACACCTTCATTTAATACTAAAGCAAAAAAGAATCTGTACAAGATTTAGCTAAAGTCAGACATGCTAAACAAATAATGAAAATAATAATTAGGGCAGTGAGCGAGTAAAGAGATGAGGCAGGATAAAGGAAAACATTCCTAGAGAGTCACAGCAGCAACAATATTTAATTTTAGCTTACTTAGTAAAAGGCCTAAAAATTGAGCAATTACAGTTTTAATTAACACAACACCCCTAATATCCTAGCGCTTTTGCTAATCTGTGCTCATAGATGTAAGTGACAAAAATCATGATAGTGTAATGTGCTGGAGGTGTAGAAAAGGAAGGAGAAACTGAAAACTAGTATATTCTGTGGAACTTCTGCGGAGTTCCTGCCCTGGGGAATTCGGGGCTTAGCGCAACATTCCATTTTTTGTCATTTTTATACAGCAAGTAAAAAAGTCTTTGCAAACAGTTTTCTCTGTGATTACCACTTTGCATGATGTTCTTCTTGATGCATACCAGCTTAGATTACTTTGAAGTGATTTGGGGCTTATATCCCACAAGGCTCCTATCTGTGGCAGCCAAAGGTGGAACAGTTTTTACCTAAATTAGAAGTGATTTCTGTATGACTTATCTAAATTCACAGAGTAAAACAGGAGCACTACTCTCCTGGGGATGTCTACAGATTTTCGTCTCAGGCTGCAAATAAAAAAGCAAACTTCTCTTGAGACTATGTTTCTGATTGCCATGCCAGGGCATGCCAGAGCAAATGCAAGTGTCAGTGGTCTCTTCAGAGAGAGGTAAGGGCTACAACGCATATGCAAAGAATTTACCAAGGCAGTCTGTGTGTACCCAGAGGTTATCAGAGTGCCATTCTGGCTATCAAGCTAAATTGGAACTTGATTGAGGCTCATATAAGGTTGTGTATGAAAGATGAATAATTGGTCCTTGGATTTCTAGATGCAGCTTGATATGCCAGTATTGTTGGTGTGGAATTGGTGTAGATTATACATTTGTTGTCTTCACTTTCTTTTTTGTGTTGGATTCTCCTTCTGCCTTCAGACAAGTGTGCAACTGTCTCTCTAGGGATGCATTTTGCCTCAAGTTACTCAAGGAAAGGGTCTGGTGTGGACTTGGCAGTGTTAGGTGTATAGTTGGACTCGATGATCATTAAAGTTTTTTCTGACTTAAATTCTGCAATTCTGTAATTTCTAACTTTACAAAACATGCGGCTCTTTACAATGCGTTAGCTCCAGCACAGTTTCCATGCCTCACCTTCCAGCAAAACTGAGTGGAGTCTTGCTTAGCTAGGATTTGGGTTTGTCAGAAAATGAGTGATAACAGATCTGTTATTTTTATGCTGTGATAATGGTTATAGTAAACAAAGTCCCGCTGTTGTATAGCAGGGGCAGCTGTTGCAATTGCAGTCTGTGTAAAAAACTGGCCAGAACCACAGTTATTGGAGGAAAATTAGCTCTTAGCAGCAGTTCAGACAAATAATTATCTTTCAACAGAGGAGCACCTTCTAGTGGTATTGAATGCATATAGCAACTACTTAAACAGTTCTCTAGATAAGGAGACATAAATATGTTGGATAAAGAATAATAATGAATATTTCTGTACACTATTTTTATGATTAAATTGATAATTCATTTAAAAACAAAGGAAAAAACCAAGCCTGAGTAGAGAAAGCATATATTTGGAAAAATGAAAACATTTTTCAATTACAGTATTCTCTGCTTCTCCCTTCTCCCCTGCCAACCTACTAGCTTACTAGCTTTTTATGCTCGTACTGTGAAATAGTATTTTTGTGTGTTCTGGTTTGAAAACTACCCACCCTTTGGCTATTCTAGTAAAGAAAATTTGAATTCATTGTTACGAAAGTATATTTGTTATGGAACTGTTATTTTATTCAGTTCCACAGAGTTTCTACAGCCAGTGTATTTCTAGTAGATATGTATTTTGCAATATAGTGTTTGCCATGGTTACTTTTGCAAATAACATGGTACTGAATGATTTAAAATTCAGTTTTTCCTAGTTTACAGTGGATTAGTTGATAATGTGGACTTCTACTCTTTCAATTTGTATGTAGTAAATAATCCTTTTTGGACATGATTACATAGAGTAGATCATACAAATGAATGATATACTATTTCTAGAAAGGTAAATTAAGATTAGTAAGCTGTGCTTAATATTATGTCATTGCAGGAGATTTGTACATTAACAGAAGCTAACTGTATGAAACATTCGTACTTAAATTTTCATGGCATTCCTCTGAATTTTGCAATTATGTGAAAAAATGTCAAGAACAAAAAGTTTGATTTGTGGGTGTTTAAAACCAGACATAACTATTTGCTTTGTAACTCTGTAAACATATCCAAGTAGGAAACGTGACCTTTTTTTTTTTTCTGAAGAAATTTTTCAGCATTTGGAAACTTCAGCCTAAAGCTGAAATACATCTTGCAAACATTTTAAACCTGTGAAAGCTCATTTCATATCAATTGTTTTGATAGTGCCATTATAAAACAGATTTGTTGAAATAGCTAGTAATTTGGCATCCTCCACTCCATGGTAGGAGGGCAGAGGAGTCGCAAGAGAACTAGGAACCTGGAGCAAAGTTAATGGAGTTGCAGAGTTGTCAGCTGCTTCTATAACTGTGGGCACAGTATTCTGCAAAATATTGCAAGCGCCACGGAGTTACTTGTTAGAAGTACGACTGCCTAACCTTGGACTGTTTTGAGTCTGGCAGAATAGTAATCAGCTTTCCTGTGTCAGGTCTATGCAGCTTGCAGCACATTCTAGTTCTGATATAGGACTTGATTAACTGATTCTACCCCTTTTTGGTGCTCAGGCAAGTGTTGATCTGGGTGCATATACAGATGCTAGTTGAGAAATATATAGCTTATGAAACCAAGTCTGGACAGGCTCAACTCTAAGTGCATATCCCCTTATTTCATTGTAGGCCAGAGAGTGTCTTTTTTTGTCACTGAAATATGCTTCCTCTTGATCCCACAAAACCAGTTCTTCACTTGTATTTTGCACTGGAAATGGACATGCCCAGCAACCCCTGGGAATCCAGTTTGTCCACTGGGAGGTCTAGTCACAGTGTCCATAACAGAAAGAAAGCACAAGTTGCAAATATTTATTAAGACGATAAAAAACCAAACCCCATGATTAATCTGCTTTGTTTTCTGACTCAAAAATGCTTTATAAATGTTTAAAGGACTGTGTAGTAGAGTGTAAGCAGTTTTATTTACTATTAAAAATAAGCTTGTGAATCAGTTTCAGGAGAAAAGACCAAACGATATAGAAAAAACCTTATTGTTTTGATAAGTCATTACAGAGTATCATTAAACTGTTATTGAAGAACAGAGTTAGAGCACTGCCCTTCGAAGTTCAGCATCAGCATTACACAGCATATAAATGCTGCTAAGTTTCTTTTACCTGCTTTGAAATTGGAATTCCAATGAATTCAAGGAAGGAAAATGTAATTTCTGTAGGCTACATGTAAGGTGATAAAACATTGTAGCTCTAAAATTAAAAAAATAAGGAAGATCATGAAATTACTTCTCTATGTCTGGCAGTTAAAAAAAAAGAAAGGTTTCTCAAAAATGCTAAAAATTCTTAAAGGATAAAGAGTGCAAAATACAATTAATACTTACATGCCCTCTAACCAACTTTTATTATGCAGTGAGGACATCTAAAGAGGATTTTTTTCACATTAATTTTGTAACCTGGGATACATTCACATAGAATTAAAAAATTTAGACCTCATCAACAAATGTGCTGGTATTTTCTATTGCTAACGCAGGCTTTTCAGTTACTTCCCCACTAAAAAATGTTCTAAAACATTAAAGGAAATCAATATCTATTTTTGCAGGTTTCCTTTTATCTGCATCAGCAGAATTGTCTAAACCTGAAATAATAACATCAGTAATAGTAAAGTCTATAATTAAAATTAAATGCTAAATCTGTATATTAGAAATTAACAGATGCAGAAAAATTCAGAATTAAGCCTGCTTACATACTGTAATTCTGGCATGGCTTTAAGTCTTACCCCATTATTTGCATTTTACGACTCTTTCAAAACAGCAGTCTGAGATATTATTTCTAGGTAATAGTAGTGACATTAATATAAAGCAAAGAGTGAGATGTGGTGCCTTCATGAACCACCCTGTGATGTTTGTTATGGCAGGTGACGCTGACCATCACCACCCTACTCTTGGTAGCCTTTGGGTAATCCCTCAAGAAAAGAAAATGTCAGCCCTTTCCTTGCAGCAGCCGAAGTCCATCCTCCTGTTCTTGTTTTGATATTAAAAGATGAGTGTACAGTCTTTTGAACTTTTCTATTCTTTTCTTCTTTGCAAAATAGCAAGCAATCTTTAAAGGCTATGTGGCATTTCTAAAATGGCATTTCTTCCTCTAAGGAGGGCAGAGTGCTACATGTTTCACTTGCAGGCCCTCATCTGCAGTCTCTAGTTCAGATCAGGCCCTTTAGACCACCAAAATCAGGTAAGACAGACTGCCCAAGTGCCCAATTGCAAAACGTCTGGCTACTGATGTCAGTCTTCTGACAAGTGTTGGCTAAACTGGTGGAAAATCGGAGATCCTAAGTTCCTGCTGTCCTAGCACAAAATGTACTGTGCGAGGACATCAGTTTTCTAGCTGTGTCAGTAGCTGAGACCTTGACGTTTACATTTTGTGACATTAGGCTATGTTTTACTTTAGACTGCAAAAGCTGAGAACTGCAGTGCTCTGTGATTAGGATTCACCTTTCCCAGCTGGAGGAAGTCCCATCCATGCTGAGTCACATGAAGAGGAAGGGACTGAGCTTGTAAGTGCTAAGTTCAGAGAAGTCCTACAAAGAGAGCTTGGGAGGGCTGTGTATTTGGTAGGTCCCTGCACGAGGTCAGCACATCACATCATCTCTGACTGCAGGCTCCTGGCAGAGTCTCAGAGTCTTGAATCTTTCTGTAAGGCAGGACAAAGAAGCTACATTTCTTTACAAGGCCGATGGTGGACCATATTACCTGCCTCTGCTCTGGTTCCTCCAGCTGTAGAATCAGTCTAGGCATATTTTTTATTTCTGTCTATAGAGTTTTGGCTTTCACAGATGAAAGCAGTGTACAAAGGGGAAGTATTTTAATAGTGTTGTGGTATTTTTTGTTATAGCTTTTTGGCAACTCAAATATTTCTGAGGCATCAAAAAGAAAGACTTTGCTATCAGACTACATTCACTCATGTAAATTGAAGAGAAAACCAAACTTGCAGGAACATTTGAAAATTTTTATTTAAAAAAGATAAGCTCCTGTCTTAGTAAGTGAACATTTCAGGTAGTTTCTCTGTGAGATGAAAGTATTATAAAGACAAATAGAGAACATAAGTATTACTTTCCTTAGCAGCTTTGGGACATTTGTAGCAAAATTTCTCTCTTTAACTTAGGGATTTTTTGTTTTAACAGGTTTTGCTTACAAAACAATGCTGAATTTACAGTAGTAAATGAGAAAGTTGTTCCTCTGACGACCGCTGAACATGTACATAAAAGGTCAAATCTCTCAGTCCATAGTCTATCTTGTGTTCCTCTAGTATATATTATGAAGACGTTAGAATATCTAGATAAGGTGCATGAAAGCTACCTAGACCTTGTAGTCAGTTTTGTAGGCTAATATATTATTACAACATTCAGTAATGTGTTCAAACTCATAATAGTTAAGCATTTAACTGGATACCATGTTCTCAGATTTAATCTAAATGAAGATCTGTACGAAACCAGTGTTGCAACATACTTGTCATAGTAGATGATGTTGACTTTGGTTCTTAGCTATTTAGTTTATTGCTTGCTTATTGTAGCAAAATGGAATAAAATTCTCTTATTTTTATTTGGTTATGTCATTCTATCTGGGTAATATTATAATAAAATATTTTAGGACCATGTATTTCAAAGTAAAAGTATGACCAAGTAAATGTGAACAGATGTCTTGTGCTTTTTAGCTCTTATTTAGTAGAAAACTTTTGATTTCAGTCAGAACATTAGCATTAGTTCAGCCTAGTTGAACAAAAATGCTTTAAAAAAGTGTCTTTAATTGATTATATAATGATTTATAAACAGAAAAACAAATATCTAGAACGCTTGTCAGCTCAGGGTGTATTCACAGGTGAATATCATGGGAAAAAGGACTAGCTGAGGGTAAGAGAGGGAAGGATTTTTCAAGAGATTTGTGTCCTGAAGACGTTTTTTTAAAGATTACATGGTGTCTTTAGACTCAGCCTAGGGCAAGGCATGTTGTGTGAGAAGTCCAGACTGGCAGAACAGATGACAGAGGCACTGTGACACAGATGCATTTTGTAGCAATGCCCCCATCTGCTTTTTTCCCTTCTGTTCTTCATTATTCAGTGTTTGTTGGAACTAATATTTTCAGAAGCATTAGGTGTTTTTTTCACCTTTCCTTCCCCTTTTTCTCTTATGTGTGTGACTACTTTGGGACGTCTCTTCTAAGTGGCTTTATTGACAGATAATTATTGAGCTTTATAGGCCATGTAGGAAACAGACGTGGAGGCACGGATTTACTTATATAGCACAGTTTATTCCATATTTTTCTTTCAGTGGGACACAAGAACGAGCAGTGCAGAAAAACAGATCATATAAGAATCTCAGGGTCCAAACATTTTGTCCCTTTTTCTGTCAGCTGAGCCCAGAACAGTGAAGTGAGGAGCTAGGATGCCAGCTTTACTCAGTCCTACATAAGTGAACTGGAAGAGTCTCCAGGGTGCTCCTGCTTGTTCCCAGCAAAGAGGTTGCTGGAGACATGCTGGCTGTATGCCTTGCTCATATTCTTGGGGGTCAGGAAGGATCAAAGGATACACAACAGAAATCAGTACTGCCTGGATAAAATCATAGAATTGTTTAGTTTGGAAAAGACTTGTAAGATCATTGACTGCAACCATTAACCCAGCACTGCCAAGTCCACCATAAAACCGTGTCCCTGAGTTCCACATCTACATGCCTTTTCAATACCTCCAGGAATGGTTACTCATCCACTTTTCTTTGCAGTCTGTTCCAATGCTTGACAACCTTTTGGTGAAGAAATTTTTCCTAATATCCAATCTAAGCCTCCCCTGATGCAACTTGGGGCTATTTCTGCTTGTCCTATCACTTGTTACATGGGAGAAGAGACTGACCCTGACCTCACCGCACAACCTTCTGTCAGGTAGTTGTAGAGAGCAATACTCTACAACTCACCTGAGCCTCTCTTTTCACCTCGATAACTCAGGATTTTTCAAGAGCCAGGTTCTCCAGGAGAATGCTGGGGGAAGCAGTGTCAAAGGTTTTACAAAAGTCCAAATAGGCAACATCCACAGCATTTCCCTCATCTGCCAAACATGTGACCAATGGAAAGAGACCAGGTTAGATACATACTATTTCAAGGTAATTTTTATATTCTGAGTTGGCTGAGGTCTGGATTCACTCCTGCAGAAACATATCCCTAGGGGCCTGTTTGCTTTCCCAGTCCTTCCCTGGTTGCCGGCACAAGCACTGTAAGTGCTCCTTGATAGCCTCCCACGCCCGTGATGACAATCGCTGGCATAGCTCCATCATGTGTGCCCTGGACCATGAAGCTTTTTGTTGGGATGATGCAGACAGAGTAGTGAAAAGCATCTCATTTTGCGTATTTTTCTGTGAGTATACTGCACAGTTCAGCCACACTGAAAATATAAAGGTCATCCTTGTTTAGTTAAATCCAATTTATGTTCTGATTGCCTGACCAGATTGAAATTTCTCCCTAGGTTTGTTTTTCGAGCCAGACTCACGCTGACTTTAAAGCATTTCCTTATTGTTACCATAGTTTTTCTTCTTACACCACTAGACTTTGCTTGACAATCTCTGCAATCTGCATTTATGATGCTTGCAAAAGACACTGCATAGGAGTTGTGGAAGGTTTTCTGTGAAGCTCTTTAATTATCATATTTGTCTCGAGCTCACTGGAGGCTTTCAATCCAGTATTTAATTAAAATTTTTAATTGTATTCTTTCTGACTTTGGGTACTTTTGAGCACAGTCTGCATTCATACGTGTTGTAAAGGCAGCACGTCAAGAGGAAACAAATCTAAATTTTTTCCAAAATGAGGAAGTGAGTTTGATAATGTTTTTCACAATTTCTTCTGAGTTGAATATTTCTTTCCTCTTTAACAACAAATCTTTCTAATGACACTTACTAAATATGTAATAGTAACATTAACTTCTATATAGTAGATATTACCCATTGAGAGTAGGATTGTCTGTCTGAACAGAAAAACAACTGTTATTCTATTAGAAATCTCAAGAAAATTTTGACAAGTTTTTGGTATAAGCCACTGTTGTCTCTCTTGGAAAAGCTCACATATTAGAAGTCCTGTCAGGTAAAAGCTGAAAGTCCCTGAGTCCCAGAGGTGTGAAGTTATCTTTTGTAGCCCAGGAGTGCACTGAGTTTTCACATTTAATTTTGTGTCTAGAAAAGCGTATTTTGATCCCATGTTGAATTTTACTCAGCCAAAAGACAGACGCTAAATTGCTGAAGCAATACTGAGGTGGAGAAAGTAGGATGAAACATTGTATCCATGCCTTTAAAGATAAACTGAAAGATAAAAGGGGCCAATTCACGTGTTTTTTAAAAAAAATTAATATTTTTAAAATAAGAGAAATTGAAAGAGTAAGAAATTATCAAAGAAAAAAAGGAGCGCTTAGAATGTAGGCATGCAATTATTCTGTGGGATGTTGTGAGTGTGCTAGTACATCCAAACACTGGTAAAGTGTTTCAGATTATCAGGACCAGGTTCTTCATTTCATGTCACAGTTACAGAAAATTAAAAAAAAAGTTCTTCTAGATTTTATACATACATATATATTTAGTCAATACAATTGAAACATATGACAAGAGAGATTCAGTACCCATGTAAAATAGAAATATTTTCAAATAGAGACATGTGAGGTCAAAATTATATTAAAACTAAATAATTAAAGAATTAAGACACTGTACAAAGTATATTAAAATGTACTTTGTCACCAGTACCTTCTGAAAGTAAAGTTAATGTGCTCACTGATACATGGGCTTTTATATTTAACAGGGTAATATGCGGAACTTGGCAAGAAAACAAGTCAGCAGGTGGCTGATTATTGGAACATGATTATTTTGCCCATACAATATAATGAAAGAACACATATTTAATGACTCTTGAAGGTGGATGTTGTGATGACTATCTGTTTTGCTGGTTTAAGGATTGAAATGCATTGTGGTCTAATTACCTTGGACTGTCCTGGAACTGCTAAGACACCAAAGGAACAGAAGAAGCACTCCTGGGTAGCAGCATCTCTTACCCTTCTCGTAGCTCAGCCACTTTTGTGTTTCAGAACACTTTTCCAGTGCACACTTCTCACTGTTGAGGAAATCAGAGTTCATGGCAGAGCACGTGCTCCCCTGAAGCAGAACACTAATGACAAACAGCTGTAGTTGCCTAGGATTTGGGGGACACCCCTGTCAGTTGGGAAGCCTTGGTGCCTGGGGGAAGGTTTAGCAAAGCTCTTTAATCCATGCCTGTTTACTTCATGAACAGAATCACTGTATCTCTGACTATCCACAGGGCTTTATCTTACTGTTTGTTTTTTGTTTGTTTGTTTTTTGAAATGTGCTGCACTTTACTGGGTTAATGAGGTTCCACTGGCAGTGGAACTCTAGTGCAAGCAACATTAAAATGAAGTACTCGTAGAAAGCCTCTCTGCAAATGTTCAAGGAGTCCAACTGTAAGCATCATGATAGTTCTTAATTGCACAATGCAATCACAGCAGCCCTTACAAACTGATGGAAAAGTAATTAACAGAAACTATGAAGAGGCTCCTCATCACTGTCTGCACTTAATCTTACTGTATTTTTCTGTCCAAGAATTAAAGGAGCTACTTAGAACTTTTTGTAGTTTTTTATTACATGCTACATGTATGGTATATTTATGGCAAAACTATTTAAAATGCCAATTCTGTAAAGCTAGGAATTGCTACTGTTTCTTTTCATGTTAAGTTTTACTCTGCATTTATATGTATTATGGCTTATTCAAGAGATAGGTGTATAATATAGAAGACCAAATTTTAAATGTGTCTGATGACACAAAGCAGTTGGAGATGCAAATCTTTTTAGACTGTTGTTTATGTCACTGTTCTCGGGGCCAGAGAGATGTCCCTTACCCTTCCTGTCAGACAACAGCAGCACTGGCATTTGAGATGACATTTTATACTTTTAATTCTTTGATAGAATGTCTTATTTGCTACTGTAAAAATGATTGGATCAAGACAGCTGTTGATGCTGCAGATGATTTCTGTGACTTTATAAATGGCACTTAATATGCTTATGTTCCCACAGGGGGGTTGACAATTACTTCTGTAAATTATTATCACCATCATCATAAGATGGTAAGGTATGAAAGAAACAGCAAATACAATCATAGCAGCTGAAATCAGCAACAGAGGCCTAACAGGTCTGTTCCTTCTTTGCTGACGTTTACTGAGTTGTAGTAGTGCTTTGAGAGTCAACACATAGCATGTAAAGATGATTGTGGCTGGAATTAGGAATCTCAGTACAATCTTGGAGAGCATGAATGGCACTGCAAATTGTGAAGATCCCTCAGTGCTGTCCAAGTAATTTATGACGTCACGCTGTCTTCTAGCTGCAAGTGTGTAGTAGATGTCAGGCATCGATGCAATCACTATGAAGATCCATACCCCGATGGTGCAAAACACAGCCTTTCCTTTGTCCCACCATGTTAGTGAAGTGATAGGATGGACAGCACCTATGTATCTGTCAAAACTGATGAGTGTCAGGAAATAGATACTTCCATAGACATTAATACTAAAAAATAGTCCTATGATCTGATAAAATGCTTGACTGAAATAGGCAGCTAACTTCTGGATATTATAATATACTGAAAAAGGTGCCATGAGAGTCCAAGTGAAGTCACACAGTGCCAAATTAAAGAGAAATATAGTACTGGTAGTCCATGTCTTCATGCAGTAAACATAATGCCGTAGTGCAAGTATATTGCCTAGAAATCCTGTTAATAAAGTGAAAAGGCAAACCAGAACCAGCAAATAACAGTACCACTCCAGCTCAGGATTTCTGTTGCAAATTAAAACAGTGCATGTACCATTCATCATCTGTCCATGGGGTATGCCTGAAGGGAAAAGAGAGACCAACAGCCTTTAAAATAAAAATTGAATTGGATATATTAAATTTAAAACTCAAAAAGTTTAAATTCAGTACATTTGAACTGGCAAAAAAATTCAGAACATAGTGTGATGTACAACCTCTCCTCTATCTGAAAAGAATATAAACTCCAAATATTAAAGCTTACTCTACAACACCCACACAAGCAGATCTTTATAAACTTTTATGCAAAGCTTTATATACTTTCCTCTCCACTACTTAACATTGTGTACAATGGATGAGAGAAAAAAAGCATTCATTCTCAAGTAAGAGCAGCCTTGCTCTCAAGTAAGGCCAACCATTTAGCTGGCCTCTAATGTATTTAGAAGTATCTTCGGAAAAAGCAGAGATGACAGAAGGACAGTAATTGCCCACGCTCATTCCATCATTGCTTTGATTGCCTTGAGTATCCATACTGGGCCTAGAGGCATGTTTAATGTGGGCAGCTGTGCAGTGGGCTGTTACTGAGATCAAGAAAACAGCATCAAAACAAATCAGGAGGAAATTCTGCTTGTGGTAAAGGCCACAGCAACCTTGCAGTCTATAAACCACCAGACTTTTTCTCTGATTTTCTTCTTTAAATAATTTTCCCATGCTGAAAACATTGTGCTTTTGGTAGGGTTAGAGAATTAATTTTGTCTAAACTTTATGGCCCATTTTGTGTCAATTCATGTTATATGGAATATGTGGAATATAAATCTGCAATGTATTTTTCAAAGTGAGTTTTTTCAAGCTTATAATGTCTTATGCTTAATTTCAGTGATTTCTTTACCTCTAATAAAAGCAAAATAAAGGCTGGAATATTTTATCAGAATGAGCTGTCACCAGTTGCACTTTGTTATGTTTCTAGAAACTTTCTGCGGGTGATGCAGCAGGTGCCAAACTGTAAGGTCTGTCCAAGTAGAAGCTTTGTATGAGGGTCATCCAAATAGCTTTATAACTTTACAGGATGACAGTAAATAGGATAAGATTTTCCTCAGTACAGACCACACTTTAAATGGAAGGAAGGACTTTTTTGGAATGTTGTTGACTCCTTGAAAATTTCAAAACATCTTGAACATAGTGTTTTGCTTTCATGTCAGCCTTAATACAGTAAGACTTTTCCAAAGGTATGTTCACAGACATGGGTCAAAATATAGCAAACCTGAGCTACAGTGAACACCTGCTAAATAACCTGTGTTATTGGGCTTTGGAAGTTTATAGTCACTCAGTGACCTGACAAAAAGCGGGTTCAACCTGTACTCAACGAAGTTAGAAAGGAAAGTTACTTCACTAGAAGCTCAGCAACAAAGGCAGTCAGATGACTTTCCAGGAAATGAATATGGATAGAAAGCCATCTGTTCTACTCACAGTGTGCGGAGTGTTTGCTCTATAAATGTATTTTCTTAAGTATCAAAGTACTGGACTTTAACCTAGGGTAGCTATGCTTTCCCTTCTCCATAGCATTTGTGAATATAAAAAATTACATAAACTGTGTAACTTTTTTTCTTCAGCTGAATTTTATAAGATATCCCTGTAAATTCTTTAAATTAGCCACACTAATAGGTGAAACACAGTTAAGTAACATTTTCTTATGATGTGATAAATTTAAAGGGGTGTGAATATGTATAGGAAAGTTACATTTTCCTAAAATCTCCATGGCTATAGGTCATAAGTTCTTTGAATTAAATGGTATTTCCTACCTCTCTGCCTTCCTTTTCAATACTTAAGAATGAAGGCACTAAATACTTGATTCCAAGTTGTGTTGGCTGTATAAGTAAGTCCTAAACTGTCTACAGACAACATGAGCTACATAAGGGAATTGTAATGCCAGATTCCTGAGCTTATCAAGCTCCTGGATGAAGACTATAGGTAGATCTAAATGGAGGGAGGCAAACAGCTGTTCCATCTGCTCTGCTTTGCTGTAAGTTGGCTGGGTAAAGTCTGGGTGTGTAGCCTATGACTGTGTTAGGGCAGTTACAGAACTGAACTAATAAATCCTCTATCCCCTTCATCACCTTCAGTTTACTGGGCTGCACTTAAAATTGAGCTATATGAAGTTAGTTATGTAGTTGGAGGGCATGGAGCTGCCCAGCTGTGTAAGGTGCATTTGGAGCTCAAAGAGTAATTAGAAATTTTCTCCCTATTTGTGTAGGTGTTTCCCAGGCATCTATGTTGGGATTCATATTTGAATTTTCTAAAATACTTTTACTGTTTCCTATTAATTCTTTGTATTACAGTAGAGCTTAGAGTCCATAAACAAGACTTCAAACAGTGTGCTTTGTAACTGATGTGAGTGACTTACAGGGTGGACACAGAGAAACACTGGTGCAGAGATAAAAAGAATCTTTCCTGAGGTAACTTAATAAGCAAGAGAAGAACACAGGGGATTTAACTCCCAGCTTGGTGCTTTAACAAGATCTGGTTTTCTGTCAGAAAAATTTAAAGCCTTATACAATCAAGGACACAGTTTGACTGCATGTGGGAAGACAGTCAGCATGCCCTGTTCTATCCTGAGGCCATTGGAGCTACCCTGATGTCCAGTTGATCTGCATATGTGCTGTAATAATTTTCAGAAGTGACTTTTTTTTTTTTTATCAGACAATAGCAAATTTTCTGTCTACTGTCTTAGCACCAATGGAATAACTCACTATAGGATGTGACTAGATTGTCTTCACAGTTCAAATCCAAAAATTTGCATCTATAGTTTAGGAAAACTTCCTTTCTCTGAAGATTACAGTGTTCACTGCTAGGTTCACGTATTTTTAAACAAAGTCAGCCACACACATACATGTATTGTAGAGTGGCAGAATGAGCAAGAGCAAAATGACATTATGTTATGCTTATCTTGTTAGTGCTGACTAAGAGCAGACTTGCCAAATTTTGATGAAAGTAGTGTTGTTTTTCAAGGTTAAAAAATACTTCCCATTTATTGACATTAATTTTTCAGCTGAACAGTTTCAGCCATTGATAGAGATGACCATGAACAATTAAAAGGACAGAAAGAGCACATAATGAGGCATCCAAAATTGAAGGAATAAATCTGATTTGATTAAGAACCTGGTATTAGAATATTACACATATGCTCAGGAAATGTTGTAGTTTATGATTTCCATCATTCTTAATTAAGACAAGAAACCATGCTAAATTTATGAGTAAGAGTTTAACGTTTCTCTTGTTTCTGCTTCTACAGTCTAATAAATCCAACCGTCCTATAGGCTGTGAATTTAAAGATGCTGGAAAAGCTTTAGTTTTTAAAAAAGTGACCTGTTTGACTCAGTGTTTTGTATCTGCCTGTTGAGTTGTCTCTTCTCCTGGACTGGAAAGAAATAGCTTAGGTCTGTGACTCTCTGAGAATAACTACAAGCTCTCTTTCACCATCCCTGGCAGCATTTGCATGCTTTTAGAGAAAGTCAAGAAGGTTTCAGCTGATGAACTGATTTACTGCGTGGTTTGTTGCTGGACCCTAAATCGTGAAGTCTCTACTACCCTACGTTCTCCTTATACCTGTGATGTGGTCTCCAAAGCCTTGGAACAGATAGAAAACCTGTTTTCAGTAAAAGATTACATTTTGAGGAAACTTCTTTGAAGAAACATTTTGTCACTAAAAGAATCTTGATTTTTGAATATAACTAATTATAGTTCACAGTTTATCACTGGTGATTCATATGGCATTTAACTTGTATTTGAAAAGTTCCATTAGGCTTAGCACATTTATTTGGTTATTTTTAGGTATATAATTTTGAATGTGTAAATATAGCCTAGTAACCGTGTTCATCCCTGTCATACCTGTTGGGGTATTTTTAATAAGGTCAAAAAAAGCAATGAATTTGTCCTGAAGTAAAAAAAAAAAAAAAAAATTAAGATGAGTTAACAGCCTATTTCATGTAATATTATTCCTTATCAACTTTCTTTGTTCCTTGCTACTTTTGGCTTGCTATTCTTTGTAGTAGAATCCCTAGTTTCACAGAACTGTTTTGTTGGAATTACTCTGAGTATTTTGTGTGGCTGTTTGCAACAGCCAAATTTGTATTTTAATCTAGTACAAATCTATCCTCGTTGCTTGATAGGTCTTCCAAATTTCTGGCCATTCACACACCAGAATATTTCTCTTATGTGTGCTTTCAAAGTGTAACCTTTTAGCCCATTTTATCAAATTAATAAAGCATTGCACAGTCTTAGGTTTTGTAATAAAAATAACAAGCATTATTTGCAATTATTACTTTGACAACTTACTTGTTAGGTAATCATCTAATACATTCCATTTTGATTTTAACTGAATTGATATGAAAGGATATATAATGCAATGTGGGTATGAAGTGGAGCATTTAACATATTTTAGTTCAGCTGCATTTAGTATATTATACATACCGGTATGGTGGGAACAATAAGTAATACCAGTAGTATTTGTATTAGGTAAGAAGACTGTGCTAATATCCAACTGCTTTCTTCTTAATGAGTTGATTGGTCTTGTGATTAATGTAGTATTTCTTTCATTAAAAAATTATGTTCATGTTCTACTTACTTGAGAGTTAGTAAAGTCCTATATGACAAACATAAGCTACAGTAGAAGGAAAGTTAAGATATAAGAATTTGCCTACTGAAGACAGTATCTATGAAAAAGTTCTTTTAAGAATATAAAATTTATACTTATGTTTGTGTATTAATAAGTGTGTAATAACTAAATAGGGAACAAATTATTGCTTTGGACATTACAATTACAATGAATATTTATTAAATCTTTCTCTTACCTGTTTTAGAAAGATTGGAAGTACAGAAATCTAGGTTCCAGGCTGTGCTTTTTCTCTCCATTAATCTGGACCTCCTGAAATCACAACCCTATTTTCGAGTCCTGTTTATAATCCAAGGTGTCAGTAATGTTCCATATGCAATGGCAGCTGTTCAGAGAGCAGGTATCAAACTGCAAGGGAAATATCTTTTATCATTAAGCCCCTCCTCTCAGTAGGTCAGGATAATATGCTATTGCCATAGCAGCTTCTGCTTGATTTTTAAGAAAGGACAGACTTATTACACATCCACAGTCTAGCTGGGCCTGGGCTGTCATTGTTTCCAGCAGTGAAAGAGAAGAATGAGTACAGGGGCTTGAGACTATATATGTGTGTTTGCACTTTCTCTTCCCCTTTCTTTACTGCCAGAATCCTTGTTATTGCTGCCCTACTACTGGACTGGTCTGTGGACCTATGTTGCTCCATCACAGAGCCTGATTCAGTGCTGAAACTGGACTTGGCAGTTCAGCAAACAGCTCACAGAAATTGCCTCCATCCCAGACCATTTACATCTCAGTCTGCTGTCTCACTTTTCTTGATACTTCCTGTGCAGCTCCTCATCTTCCTTCTGTTCTCCCTATTTTGACATCTTCTAGCACCTGACTCTGGACTGTCTCCTTAACAGATGCTGTCCTTCCCTTACTGCTTAAATTATCTGTTGCCTTCCTTAGCCTCACTTGGCTTCTGCTGTGGCACTCTTAGGCCTGCAAAAGCAAATTCCCATCTCTTGTGCTGGTGAGGTTTCCAATACTCTAAAGAATCGAAGAACATGTTACTTGTTTTAGAAAAGAAAAATTCCACCTGGAAAAAGGGTAGACCATCTGTGGTAATCCATGATAAAAAAACAATACTCTGTTAGTAGTAGAAGCATGCAAGTATGAGAGATGGTGAACTGTACAAACTACCTCCTAAAATCAGTAGAGGCAAAAGGAGAGGTGCTAGAGGACTGAGTTGCGAACAAAAAGGGAGGTCAAGAAGAGTATGAACAACTGGATTGACATGCATGGCACTCACCCAGATGAGGAAGAACTAGTATGGCTGGGCTTTAAGAAACTGGTCATTAGAAATTCTGGTTAGAGCAGCTCAAGGGGCTGTACCAGATTTGTAGAGGTCCAGGAGTAAAAAAATCCAGACAGTGAATAAACTCTGCACCTGAAGAGTTTAGAGAAGAAAGGCAAAAGGATGATAGAGTATTCTTGCAGAAGCAAATACAGAAGCTATTACAAAGCTAAAACCCATTAGATATGTTTGTTTTAGGAAAGGAGAGGTCTGGGAAAGATGGATAGGTTTAGAATAGGAAAAGAGGGATCAGAGTAGACATAAAGAAAATGTCAAAATTGGATGGAAAGAAATTGTATGGACCGGTGAAAAGATAAAGGGCTACAGGAAACAGAGGTGTGAAACTCCTTAGTTTATAAAATGGAGAAGGACAAAGAGGAAAAGGTAAGAGAAGACGGAGAAGGAAAGCTAGCCCAGGAAAAATAAGTTCCCAAACATCATAAAAGTTTCACCTATCACCAAGGATGAGAATAATCACAGCTAGTTTTCAAGCAACAAGACATACCTATTCCTTGAAAAAGATATTCTCTGCAGAATAAAGTATAGTACACCATATGATTAAAGTGATTAGTTCTAAGAAAAACACAGAAGATTCTACATAGACTCATAATTTGCTTTCCAAATGAAACTGGGGGAGCAAATAATGTATGTCAGTGGACTTACTTCAAATACTTCACACAAGGAAAGCTGTCTTATACACAAGAAGAAAAATTATGTATGAATCAGTAACCTTTTTCTAGCATTTGAAATTAATTGTAGTGGCCTGCAGGTTTTTTTTGTTTTGGTTTGGTTTTTGTTTTGTTGTTTGTTTGTTTTTGTTGTTGTTTTGTTTTTTGTTTTCGGGACTGCAAGTAATTTGTAATTTTGTAGGAATAATATCTGTTTATGCTGAACTACAGAAGAGTGGTTTGACTGCATGATGCCAAATCTTCCCTCCCCACATACAGTGGAATTATTATATAATTCCATATAGGAAGAAATACAGTTTAGTACTTTATTTTTGGGGTTTTTTGTATCATGTATTTACTGACTGACTAAAATATGCTTTCTTATAATTTTTGTACCACAGGTCAGTTGCTCCGTCTGAAAATGTTTCGAGAGGATCACGGGTCTTGGATGACGATGTTCTTCAGTACTATCCTCTTCCTCTTCATTTTTTCTCACATTTATAATCTCTTCCTCATTATGGCAGGGAATATGAGGTATGTTCCAAAGTTTATTTTTCTCTCTTTTGCTCTAAAATATATTCTACTGGAAACTTCTTTTATCCCTCTGCTTTCAGAATTTAGGTAGAGTAGTAATTTAATTGGTTAATTAGCCAAGAAGATGAAAGTATCAGTTATAAAAAATGAGGTCCTAGACTAATGATAGCAACTCTAGTATCAGGGTACTAATGAATATTTTATCTTCTTTTTTTTTTTAATTTAAAATTATAGCTAAACAAATTTGATTTGAAGTTAGGGCTGAGTAGTTTACAAGTATAAGCATTACTATTGTACCTGAGCAGGAAGTTTAGAGCTAAAGATAAAAGAAACTGAAACATCTAACATTGAGGAAGCTCACAAACATCAAATGAGTAGTATAGTGCTGTTTTGGTTATGTACAATAATATTTGCTGATCCAGTTTGTTCAGAACATTCTTAAATTCTTTTTCTTTCCCATAAAGTGCTCTGACAGAGCAAAATTATGGATTACTGAGGGATAAACAGCTATCTGTTATATCTAGATTTATTTTAAATTGAGCTTTTTGTATTAATTTTCTGTCTTAAGACTTGCTTTCTCCTATTATCTCAAAATTAACACCATTTTCATGTGTTGATTTTCCTGAGAAAACCTACCTACATTATTACGCATCTAATATATACAAAATTAGTTCATTGGGCAAAAATATACAGTAATGTTCTTTATGAAAGGCAAAATAGCATCTCAAGACTTTCTAGCAAGGAATAAGAAACTCAAAGCATGTATGAGCTGAAGAAGAGTGCAAATAATTAAATTATGTGTTCTTAGCAGAATATCAGAGCCATACCAATAGTCTGATGATGAGTTTTTTAATGGCCCTGGTGTGGTGTGTTACAGATCTTAAGCATGTCAGCAAATATGTGCAGTATATAAAGTCCTGTAAACAATGTGAAAAAGAGGGCAGACTAAGTGTCACTGAATGAACATAAGCACAGACCAGCTGGGATAATCATGAGATTGTGTCACGGAGACTAAATGTATTGATTTGAGCAAAGAGAGTAAAGCAGCAAACTCATTGACTGGTTTATGAAATGGTCACAGTAACGATGTGGTAAATATGAATAGGTGCCTGGTAACAGGTGGGATAATTATCCCTGAGATGGGGACAGTGGGAGCATTGCAGGTTTTTGACTTCCCTATTTACATAGTTATACTGTTATTGGTATTATGTTAAGATTTATATTCGGTATTTCTAATGCTCTGTAAACTGTAACCAGCTGTTAGATGAAGCATTAGCAGTTTGAAAGCTTGACTCATGTCTAGAAATCACATTTCATTAGTTCTTGTCAACATTTCTGTCCCTGTATCTATTACAAGTTTCCATTAGTTGCACTGAAGAGATTGCATGGCCATCACATCCATGGAAATAGGCACAGCCTAGCACTAAAATAGCTAGTGTCAGTCAATGTGCTCTATTCCTTTCTGTGGGGTGAAGCCTCTCCTTTCCTGGAGCTTATGCCCCAGCTACAGATTTGTTGTGATTGTTTTGGGAAGCTGAGCATGCTGTGCTCAAGGAATTGCACAGCTTTTTTCAAAGTGGACTGAGGGCTTGTTGGCTGTCCATTCCAACAGAAGGATATGGAAAATAGTTTGTCTCAAACAGCAGAACTTAAATCATTGATCAAATAGAGGCCTTGTATCAGTCCTTTCAAAGCTGGAGTAGAACAATGTGTAATAGTTTTGAAAAGAGGGTTTCTACGACAAACGTCATCAAAACCAACTGCTTCATGTTGCCGAGTTTCAAGGAGTATACTTTTTCTCCCTGAGTAAATGTAATCCTTATGAAAGCTATTTACTTCATGGTTTGTACTTCTGTGCAGAAGAACACCTCTGTCTACAACTTTTGCCCCAGTGGCTTACTGAAGTGACTGATACCAGAGAGACTGGTTTCCAGGATGAAGGTCAGAGTCTGCCTGCATGAAGGTTACAGTCTTTGTAGAGAGAAAATGACCTTTATGCCTGTGGTCTCCTATGAAACACAAACATCCATATTACACATCTTTCCAATACGAGGGCTACAAAAGCCTTACGCTCTACAAGACTAAGTGAAAAACATTCTTTTCCTTTTTCGCTTAATTTTCATGTGTTTGGTCCTTGCCCCATCTCTGATTCACCTTTCCTTGGGTGCTGGTAGGAAAGGGGTTCTGACAAGTCAGACAACTCAGTGAAAATCCCTTTCTGGCACACAAGTAGAAAAGTCATACATCTTGCATCATGCCAGCATGGATGATCACAGCAGAAGCAATATCCTTTTGAAGGCTTGAGAAACCTGTGATTTAACGCTCTGTCATATAACCATATCTAAAAAGGGTATATTTTACACTTGCCAAGATTTTTTTTTTTTTTAAAGTATTTTTAAGTGCGACAAACCTAAAAAGTGTGAATATATCCCTTAAAAAAGGGTAACAGAAGTTTACAGGAAAGAGCAAAAGTTGAATATTATGTTCAGTATTGGGTCCCTCAGTACAAGGAAGATATTGAGGTGCTGGAGCGTTTCCAGAGAAGGGCAGTGAAGCTGATGAAGCGTCTAGAGAGTAAATCACAGGAGGAGTGGCCGAGTGAGCTGAGGTTATTAGCCTGGAGAAAAGAGGGCTCAGGGGGGACCTTATCACTCTCTATAACTACCTGAGACATGGGGTTTGGCCTCTTCTTCCAGATAACAAGTTACAGGATGAGAGGAAATGGCCTCAAATTGCACCAGGAGTGCTGGATATCAGGAAAAAGTACTTCACAGAAAGGGTTGCTGAGCATTGGAATGGACTGTCCAGGAAAGTGGTAAATCTCTGGGAGTGTTCAAAAGGCATGTGGCTCTTGGGGATATAGTTTGGTGGTGAACATGCTGGTTCTAAGTTAACATGTGGACTTGATGATCTTGGTGGTCTTTTCCAACCTTAATGATTCTATGATTTTGTGAAAAAGTTGCTGGTATTTGAATATATATTATACAGCTGTTTGCTGGGTGAATGTGTGACTGAAATAAAAAAAAATGTGGCAGATTGGAATATGCCTTTTTTTTATTTTTTAAATTCTTTTCTTTTTCAGTGATGTTTCCTTTTAGGTAATTTACAGTTTATGGCACTAACCCACCCAATGTACATTAGGTCACTGCGCTTGTAGTCAGAGCTGAACATCTGGTGACTATGTCTGTTATCAAAGTAACACTGAATACTTTTTTTAAAAAGTGAGGGAGTTGTGATTTTATTTGTTGCCTTAGGTCATATAGATTCTTGAACTTTAGCAGTGATTTTGAGCTGTGTAACACCTGACAGATAAACAACAGGGCTTTTTTATTTAAAGCTGTATTTGAAACATAAATGAAAGGAGGAAACATTTTTCTAAATCAAAAAGTGTCTTGCGGCAGGGCCACGTGGTGGCAGCAAAGGGCGCAGTTTAACAAGCTAAACCTATGGAAGTATATGGGGGTTCTTGCTGTCAAACTTTCTGTCTGGATTTTCGTGTGCTACAAGTAAATTCAGAGCCCTGAATTTATCGTATCTTTCTTTGAAGTAATTCTGACTCTTGAACTGTCCACGGACTGTCCCATATTTTGGTCATTTATATGTGTAGAATATATTGCTTAAAGGAAATTCATTCTCTACTTTGGGAGCCTGTGTCAGTAAATAATGCTTTGATATTTAGTATTACAATATAGTGATGTATTTTCTATATGACATCCAAAAATCAGAGTTGTGAGCGTCTCACAAATGTCATCTGTCTTGTCTTAAATGAAGAGATTTTCAATTGGACAAAAGATGTTCAGGTGCACTATTATTCAACACTGTAAAGTGTCATTGAAATAATAAACACAAAACTAATTTCTCTTTTGCTGTTAATTGTTACGTTCCTGTAGCAATAATACAAGTTGTTGGCATAGTCTTCTTTGAATGCTGATTGTGTCAGGAGAGGGTTTGATTTAACTTTATTACCTGTGCTTCAAAATTCTTAGTAAGCACTAGGAGAGAGTCTTCTCTAATTGCTCATTTCTTTCACAGAAAAAGTGTGAAATTACAGTAGAGTTTACATTACTTGCAGAAATTCCTTAAGAATAAAAATATTACTTTAATTAATTTTAGTTAAGGTTTGAGTGATATATTGAATTGGGACCCAAATACAATCTGCAGTTGACAAATGCATATAAAGAGGTTTGCATTTCATTTAACAAGCTGAAACAAGGAAACAGCTATATATATATTTAAAAGCCATAATAATAGCTTCCTATTTATCCAAATTAGTTACTGCTCCTTTTTCTTTTTCCACAAGATACAGATTGTTGAGTGCCTGGAAATGTTTATTTACTGAAGGCTTTATACCACATCTTAGTCAGGATTCTGTGCTTCAGTTTGTTTGATTGCTCATTAGAGTCAAGGATTAGTCATCATTAGCATAATTTTTAGAGCAAGACCTGGGGACAACTAATCATGGTTACTGTTCTACAGAACCGCAAGGCCCACAGTGGATCTGTATTAGCCCTCCAGGCTACCTGTGGGACTGTGTCTACGTAGCCATATGTTTATTGAGATTTATGTTGATGTATAGTTTGTATATATCTGTTTCAGTTGTTTGTTTATACCGTAGTCATGTTTAATATTTGGCAAAGGTGATAATGGTATTCTGTGAGCTTCAGAAAGTTTGAGCTTTTGTGAAGTGCTGGAGGAAGAGTTTCCAAATCCTTAAGCCCTCTATACCATTCTCAGAGACTTATCCTTTGGGGACATCATGAATCTTTCTCACAGAGTGTGTTGAAACCAGGGACTCCCTTAAAATACTTGTAGGTTCTAAACAGTGTAGGCTGTGACAGGTTTACACTATGTAAATGTATATAGAGGCAGAAAGTTTAATATGGTTATACAAATTATGGATGTAAAATATTGCTCTAAGAATGCAGAAGGCTACAGTCTGTAAGTGGGTTTCAAGTTAGGCTTTTTATTGCAAGTTATTGACCCAGCTGGGATCCTAAAGAGATCACAGCAAGAGAAACGATATTTTTCAAGTCATTGTGATTGAAAAGTGACTTGAGCCAGGATTAATACTTGAAAACTAAAGTAACTGAAAATTCCAAACTAGTTCAAGATGTTTCAACCTTTATAACTAAACTTACTCCCAGTCATATCACCTGGTCAAAAAGTACCTCTTGTTTTCATGCGCTAAATCTGCCATATTGCTTCTGTCTTCTTGAGGTAGACTTCATCAAGCTTTACTTTCTCCTAAGGTAGGAAATAGCAAATAATAGAAAATGCTTAGTGCAGTTGCAAGATGGTGTTTCTGCAATCCCAAACCCTTTAAAGACTAAGAAACTCATTCCTTAAAATACACTCTGCAGAGAGAGGACAAAGGAGATCTGGCGCATCACAAAACAATTGGCATAGAGTCATCATAGATCCCAGGGAGGATGGATGTAGACAGGATATCAAAGAGCTCCCTTATCCATAAAGACATCCCAGGAGTACCCCGTGGTCATCACAATCAAAAGTTGCCAAAAAATCCCGTGTCACAGTTGGTGCTTTGTTATCATGAAGTATCCATAATAGAGGTTGATCAGGTTGAGAGCAATGTTAATCACTTTGATAGAATGACTGAAATTAATAGGAGTTTGTGAAGAAAACCAAACAGTGAGGAATAAAAAGTTATCAAAGCCAAATTATTTTCCTGTAAACTCTTTTAGGTAGCTTAGGTGCAAAGGCCAAACTACAGAGATTCAAGTGACACATCCCAGTTCTGAAAGGATTTCTTTGTCAAGACATAGACAGAAGACCCAGATCAGGAGTTATGCACCTCTCATGTGTGCTGCCTGAATTAGTCTCAGATACTTGTACGTGTTTAGATAAGAATTATAGTAGTAACACTGTTGTAAAACCCCTTTCTCTAAGAGCTTTTTTCCTACAGCCAAAATCAATGACTGTGGTTTTAAGAAGGTTGTTGCTGATAAAAGGTGCTTCAGGGAAGAACTGTAAGTGTTGAGCCCAGTCAGACCTGTTAGCTGGGAACAGCAGGTACCAAGGGTGCTGGATGCTGTGGTGGAAGAAACATGAGAGAGACAAAGCATGTCCAGCACCAAAGGGGTCTTGCTCAAGTCCAAGACAGAGGGGCAGGTAGCCCTGTGGCTCTGTCATAGCCATCCTGTTGTGTTGCCATGGTGAGAGTGATGTGACTGTAGGAATGTCTTAGGGCTTTATAGTCTGATTCCCCTTTCCTCTTTTCAAATAAATATCCTTTCCAGTGCTAGGGTTAACTGACTAGATAAACTGATCACAGCACAATGTAGTTAAGCCTTATGCAGAAATTAATTGGTGGTGCTATTACATATTTTGTGTTTTCTTTTTATTCTTTTTTTAAAAAAAAATACTGTGCTTGCTTAAAATGAAAAAAAATTCCACAACTTAAAATATGCAGAAGGTCAGTTAATGTTTGTATTAATATGAAACTGTAAATATAAGAGTTAATTTTCTGATGGTAAAATTGGCCATTTTTGAAGTATTTCTGTTCATATCAGAGATAGAATAACAAGGCAGATTTCCTCTGGCTGTCATTTGGGCACTCAATGACATATTATTTCATTTTTTGAAGGTACAGGTAATGGCTACAACATTACTTTTCTTATTTCATACCACTCTGGATTGAATTGACATGCAGACACTGGGAGTGTTTTCCCTTAATCACACTATGGCATTGTTGCTGTGGCATTGTCTGGTAGGGTTACGTGAAAATGCTCTGCTCTGTCAGCCCTATTACTAGTTCAGGAACTATAGTATTGCTGCTGCCTATGTGTCTGGTTTTCTTTGGCCATGACAAACACAAGCTGAGTCTCCTGAAGACTGAAAAATACTTTTCCCTAACCCAGGTGAGGCCATGTGTCTATGGGTAATATGTCTATGTAGGAGGCTGTTAAGTCCAAAGATACCTCCTGATTCCTGCTATGGAATGGTCAGAGTAAGAATGTAGTGCCTTATATAGGGAATCAGGTCCTCAGGTCATCTCTTCTCACCATAAACTAGGAACTCTGTAAAACTGTAATCTGTACTACTAAAAGGGTTTTTTTTTCTTTACCAGGGAAAACTAGAATTGGGATTTATCTTCTGACAGGAACTACTGCCAGTTTCCATTAGCTGAGGAGCTGGTCCATTACTGTCTTTATTTCTCCAATATGCTTTGACCTTATAGGAGGACACTGAGTAAAAACTTTTTGCAAAATAGAAATTTAATAATGAACACTTCCATGAAAAACAGGGTTTTTAAGAAGGAAAGGCTTCCTGAGACTTTTCATCCTTCGTTTTGGCTGAAAACCCTGAAGATATCAAGTACTTTGAATGGCAAAATATGTAGCCCAGCTGCTACCCTAGTGAGACATTTGCTTGCACTAGGTACTGCTGCTGTATTCTCGTTTTTGTCATCCTAACAGAACTGGGGAGAAGAGAGCCCACCTGTCCCTAGCGTCCCAGCCAGCAGCGAGGTAGGTGGTAGCAGCAGATGGGTAGGCAGTCTGTTTGCCAGCCCTGTTAGGCTGCTAGAGGGGAGGAGGATGCAGTTGTGATGGAGGCTGCTGAACATGAAAGCCATGGCAGGGAAGAGAAAGAATTGGAAAGTGCAGGAAGAAATGTTGCAGGCATTTGCTTTCCCCTGGCAGCAGCAGTAGCAGCAGCTGATGTGATTCAGACAAATTTGGCCCACATAGTGCTTTCAGCTCCCACAGGGTAACACAGGATGATGGCCTCTTGTAGTGCCCTTCTGATGGCCCTGGGTGCATCAAATGCTTTGTGTTTGAATGTGACTGCTTGTGTGCACTAAATTGAGCACTTGAGGTAATCCTTGCCAAGATTATGGCCTTAATGCCGGTGGTTAACCTGCCCTTGCTAGAGAGGGCAATTTAAAGAATCTGTTTTCTTCATCATTTAGGAGTGCAGAAGATGGAAAAAAATGGAAAACCAGGTTTACTTTCCAAGGAAATATGACTTGAGTTTCTTTATGCATTTATGATTGCAGTCCCTGCCCAGGAGTACATGCATTTGTATGACACATTTTATTGCCACCTTGAAAAATCACTCTGCACAGACATATTTATAGAAATGAATGAGTTTAGCAAGTGATGATGCTCCATGTTGCTTTATCCAGTGGTATAACCATCAATCACTCTAAAACTACAACTGTAACAAAAATAAGTCGTCAATTTAAAGAATATTTACCTGAATTTTTCAGCAATTGAATGTTTCCTAAGTTGGTTTAAAGAGAATCTCATAGTCTGATGTAAATAAAACTGTGCTTTAGTGATTAACCTGCAAGGTTAATGCAGTCTTTTTAAAAACAGGGTATGACTTGTAGGGGACACCTCTTCATTAATATATTCATACCTCTACAAATTAGCAGACTAAGATGTACTTGTACATGTGAAGTTTTAAACGTTTGATTCAATTTAAAAATAGACTATTTTTCCAATCTAGAAATTATGTATTTATTTATCAATATTTTATGATTTTTTCACCCAGACTACAGAGTTCTAACATTCTGGCTATGAAAGGAAGATGTGAACAATTTTTGAGTTTTTAGAAAAAAAAATCCAGGTATATTCCAGTAAAAGAAAAATGGTTGAAAATATACTTGTTTGATACGCATTTTAATCTCCATGGATGTAATGGAGAGATTAGAAATATTTATCAGATAGTAAAGGGCGCATATTAAGATGGTAGAGCGATGCTGCATCTCATTCTTGTAATGGGCATTATTTTAATTGATATTTACCTAGGTTAATCTAAAATGAAAGTAGTAGTATTTTCACTCTGAAATTAGACTTGAATCCTTAGTCTTCTCTTAGCAATACTCACAGTATGGAGCAATCTTCATCCTAGGCCCTCAAGAGGAAAAAATACAGGAAATTTGGGGATGGAGGAGAAATTTTTAAGATTTGATAAAGAAAATTTAGTCTACAAAAATACTGAGGAACTAAAAGGCTGTCTTGTTTTATTTTATTTTTTTTCCCAGTTGATTGCTCAGATTGCTATTTTTTCTCTCAGTGAATCTTTGTGCCAAATCTTGAGTTGTTTAGTTGAAATACCCACTGGATGATTTTTGTTTTGTAATAGCTGCAGGACTTACTTTCTTTTACTGGTTAACAAGAAATAGTGTCTTAGAATGTCTTCAGCCTTTTTCACTGCAGTACATCTTTTAAGTTTTTCTTTACTACACTTACCTACAGCTTTTGAAGTGAATGTTTTTATTTGTTGTGCAGTAACAGCGTACAAAGTTTTGAGACAGGACTTATTCCCATTCTTTTATTTTTCTGTATTTGTGCCCAAACTGTGTATTTTGTAGTTTCAGCACCCAAACGAACTTCATATTCAAATAAGTAGCCAAAACCCCAATTACAGCAAATTGAAGCAGTTATTTTGAATAAAATGTTGAATGTTTGCTGTTAAAATGTAACAAGCAATCTAAAATTCTTCAAGAATTCAAAGATCATTTTGAATCATGTACAAATAACTACTAATGGTGGTACCAGATGGCAGAAAAAATTGCTAAATTAATGAAAAGAACTTTTTTGTAAATAATGTGCCCAAAGCTTTCTCCATGTTATCATTGTTCAATTAAATTTAGTGCTAAAGCTTTTTAATAAATACGAAAGTTTCAGTATTATTCAGACAAAGTGCAATTATATCCACTGAGATATTTACCTTGTCTGTTCTCCAGGAATATTCCGTGAAAGGAGGAATTGGCGGCATATTTTAGTGTCTTAGCTGAGTTTATTACAGAATTGGTACATATATATATATATATATATATATATATATATATATAATCAGAGGAATTGTGATATATGACTGTTTCTGAAAAAATGAAATGACACTTTTTTTTAGTTCTATGGGTGTGTGTACCTTTCCTTAAATACATTACTAGGAGTGAATAATTTAAAGATTTTTTTTCTCCTTTTTTTTTTTTAATATGCAAAACTTCTAATGCAATACACCAATTTAGAAATGAAAGAACTTGAAAATAGCTGAGTACAAAAATTCCAAAATTGCATGCTGAAGTTATATTTATATAGGCATGCAAAAAGATTAATGTAGGTTAGGATACATTTTCTAATCAAAAAATTTTCCATGCAAAGACTTATTACAGAAAAGCCCTAAGTAAAGGTTAGAAATATTTTGCCACTTACCAGTGCTCACCTAGGAAAGCATAGGTTGGAAGTTTATTTTTAGAAGCATTTTTACTGTAAAAGAATCAGCATGACTGTGATGGAGAGCACTGCTGGCTATAAAAATTGAAACCTGAGTATAATGAAACATTGAAAATGACACTGTTAGAACCTATCTAAATGGAAGCAACCTGTAAAATGAATTGTGATAAAATGGCTTTCAGTGACACATGCTCTGAAAAATAAAGATGCACAGTAGGTTCTGCTGCTTTCAGGTGACCCATTGTAATACCTCTGGTCTATCTAACACTAATGGTAACTGGGAACATAAACTGATGCTATGTAACAGCAGCATTTGACAAGTACAGTTAGTCTTGCAGAGATGAATAAATGATAATGGAATCAAAAGAACCTTTTTCTGGCCTTAAAATTCTTGTGAGGCTAAGAAAGGGAATATTCCTTTAGTTCTCTGCAGTACAGGGAGGATGACACCCTGCTCTGTATAAAGTAGAGTGAAGGAACTTGCAGAGGGCTTTTGTTCTTGGTTTAGAGCAGTGAAGGCCAGTCCATTGTGCACTCCCTGGGGCCACCCTGTATGGCAAGTCCAGTCTTGAGCAGTGTGAGCAAGGGCAGAAACCTGCAGCATTGGTTCTGTGACAGCGCTGTTAGCAGCCTGCATGTTCTCTGCTTCTTGGGCTTAGTACTGAGGCTTGCAAGACTGGCACAGGGACAAAAAAAAAAAAAAAAAAAAAAGGAAAAAAAAGAAAAAAAGAAACTTCACATTAGTGACTTCAGAAACATAGCACAAAAGCCTGAAATTTTCCAGGGCTGAAAATATTCCTCTTAAGCTCTGGTCATATGTAGCAACATGTAGCACTTGGGACTACAAAGTTATCTTTTAGTCTTTTTCAGACTTATATTGTTGGTAATTAAAATGGCTTTCTCACATTTGCCCACTAGAAGCAATGCATTCTGAATCGATTTCTAGATATGCCTGCAAAAAGGTGAATGTAAGCTAGAAGGGAAAAAACGCAGAAATCCTGCCAGTAAGGTGAAACCAAAATTCAATGAACTGGAGCATAACATCACCACAACTCACCTACATGTGGTTCTTGTGACTCAGAAACATTAATCTTTTTAGATATTTCAGTTTTGGACTTTTTCATGTAAGAATTGTCTGTCTTCTCCAAGAGCAAAGGCTTAGTTCTCACATTGGCAGGGTTGAGGAAAACCTTGGTTTTATTCTATTGCTGAAAGCATCCTGTGTCCAGGAGACAGGCCATACCCCAGGGTATTTCCACACAGTGGATATTAAGATCCAGGTTCTCCCAGTTCTGCTTTGCCTTATGCTGCCGCTGCGTAAATGGAGTGAATCACAGGCAGTAAATAAGCAAATAGGAGTTCATGTCAGAGAGATGTCTTGCTATGAGATTCTGTAGGTATGAACACTGCAAAGAATTGTATGTGTTACTAGTTCCAGCTGCTTTTCATTTTAAAATGAGAATAGAGTGAAAATGCCTGTAAATAAAGAAAATATTTTGTTTACCGCAAAACAATGCTACTGCAAAAATTACAGTAGGCTGTGATAGAGAATTTAAAATGTTGTTAGGACCTCTGTGTTTCTTAACCTAGGTTTTCCAATTTCATCCTTTCCTCTCACCTCTTCTGGAAAAAGAAAGCCCGGGAAGGAATTTTGCCTTGTCCAAAGCACTGAACAGACTTCAGGCTTACAGAGGGAGCTGAAGATGATCCACTGCAGAATAGTTTAAACAGATCTTTATTTTGTGAAGATCTGCAATTGCCTGGTGTTTTTTGGAAACAAAAGTGATTGTGGTTAAAAAAATTCCTTGAATGTAAGTCATCTTGTCCATTAAAGGTTAAAAAAGAATCCAAGTACATCTTGTTACAGAGAATGGAGTATTTTTGTGCTGATATAAAGCTGGTGGTTCATCTAGGGATTTTTTGCTACCATGTATGAAAAACTATATTGAAATTCTAAAATCAGAATTAAGGCAGCTAGAGGGCACTGTGGCTAAACATTTGTGATCTGCTTCTTAAGAAGACCTGATTTACTTGCCAGACATAAACTGTAATTTGGAATTAGTGGTAGCTTTAAACTTACCCCATGTGTCTTTTGCCATATTTAAAATGCATCAAAATTACTGTAAAAAAAGCATTTGAAAGATATGCTGTTTCTGTCTTTCATGAGCTTTTGAACAAAGAGACAAATATATAGAGAACAGAGTATTATTGAAACCCCACAAAAGAATATATTGACTATAAACTATATAGTTATTTACAGTGCCATCTGGACATTTTCAGATGCTGAAATCTTCTATCCATTACTCACATTTGTCTAATTGATAAATAATTGTTAAAGGAAGTTGGCATCCATATGTTGTACCAGAATTTTATGTACGTAAATAAGTGACAGATGAGATATTCCAATATATGTCCAAAGTTGCTTCCCGGATCAGGGATTCAGTGCAGTGCATAAAATATTGCTTTTTGAGTTTGTTTGGTCTTTACTCTGAATGTTTGGAAAATTGAGTAAAACAAAAATCGTTTTCTGTAACCTGATCATTTCCTTCACACATAAGTAGCAGTATTTCATCTGTGAAATGTATCTCTTGAAAATTTTAACAAAGAATGATTCCAGACTTTGACTTACTGAAAATGGCAACTTTTGAACACACAAGGCTGGAGTTAAAGTTCATATTTTGTCGTATTGATTTTCTCAAGGAATGTCTTAGCCCTCCTGTGACCTCATTTAAACCAGCTGAACACCCTATTGTGAATTGATTCTCATGTGAGCAAAATACACCAAGTCTGTTCATAGCTAAACTGCTATGAATTAATCAGTCAGGTGCCAGATAATCCGCTCTGAATCACAAGGTAATCTTTGCTGCATAAGTGGTACAGGCACAGCTAACAGAGAAAATACATAGGCTTTACAAAATCTAGTTTTAAATGTATTCAGAAAAGTATACTGAAGTATTTAAGGCAGTGATGAAATTTAAAGTAAGTAATTCACAGTACCAGCTTCTGTTTCCTATATAAAAATGTTGACAATCAAATAATGTATTACATTATTTTTCACAATTCAAGAGGTTTTGGCTCATTACTTTGTCAGGATGCAACATGTCTATGTATAAGCTTTGCTAATGTGAAGTTTACATCTGAGATGTCTGAATGCTTTTATCTACATAAATCACATAACAGTTAACTGCTGTTATTTAATTACACCATCTATTTGATGGAATAATTTATTAATCCCACCTAATTTGGTGTGTGCTGGTAACTGCTCACAATTGTGCAGTTCAGCTGGGATTAATTTCATGTTGGGTGTTGCAGCTGCACCATGACTCAACTCCTCTCTTTTGTCTCTGTTTTATTGAGGAAGATGACAATATAGGTAACAGCTGAGCCAGTTATCAGTCTTGAGTTTATTAGTGGCTTGATTGCATGCTCAAAGCTAAAATGATTTCTGTCCTTAGTGAGTAAGATTTTTCCTTGTCAGGTTGCTTATGATCGAGCCTATTCATGATTTTTGGACTTGGTATTTTCCAGTGTCATTGAAAAATATGTGTCTTCACCTTTGCAGAAGTATTAAGTATATCCTGTAGAACATCTGAATTTGCACTAGGCTTGCAAACAGTAAATATAAGTATTGAATTTTTGTCACCCTACCAATAGCTGTTCTTCTGCTGTGACTATTGAAGAAAGTATGCTTTTAAAAATGTTAATTGAAACCCACTGTGCTAACTGAAACAAATGGTTGCATTAAGTATATTAAATTCATGATTTTTAAGGTTTGTTACCAGCTTAACCTTCAGTAGTTTTAATTAAAGCTGTCTAATTCTTATCAGCTTGGTTGTTCTTTACTTTCAGTGAGAAAACTGTATAATAAAGCACAAAAGAAAATGAAAGTTGGGGTAGGTATGAAAGAGTCAAATTGACTTACTCAAACCCCTAGATTACAGGTAAACTATCCAGGATAATTGATTCCTCTCATAAAATTCAGAGTCTCAGTGTAAAAATGAATTATCTATATTAATGCTTTGTCCATTCTGAGGTATGTTTGTGGCCATCTAATATACAATGGATTGTTTCTCTCTTTTCGTTTTCTCTGTCCAACAGAAGACTTGTTTGGCTCCCCTCTGTCTTGTGGTATAAAGACCAAAACTAGAGTAACTCAGGGATTCAGTACAGTGCATGTTTTAAATAGAATTCATCCCAGCAGTTCATTCTGCAAGACACCTATTTCATAAATGTAATTCTGTATAATCCCAGAAGTCCACAAAGACCTGTTTTTTCATTATTATTTAGAGAAATAAAAGTGAATCCGGAAAATTATTGCTCTGCAATGATGTTTTGTGACTACATAAACTGTGATTTCAGGTACATGTAATGAGACCTAAAAACTGCTTTTATTCAGATTATTTGATAATCCTTTAACCCAGTGAGCAGTTTTGGTTCCTGTAGTATTTCTCTGACATTGTTGATAATGTACTTTATATCAAGGTATTATAGGACCAAACATAGAGAAATACCTTCTCGTGCACCTGTTTTTTCCTTGTTTGTGCATCATAATCAGATAGATGGTTTGAAAGGCAGGATGGATCCAAGTCTGATTTATACTGATAAAAGTCTTTCCCAGGTAAATGAAGACAGACAGGGATTGATTGTCAGGCAGTATTTTTACTAATGAAATGTCAGAAGAGGGTTGTGTATATCCAGTTTCCTGTCTTGTGTGTAGGTGGCATTTATGGGGGTACTTGAGCCTAGTCACAGAGCTCTCGCTGGATTGCGGCCTGGGATTCGTGTGAAAGCCCTCCCTTAACCCACTCTTAGGGGTGAGCTTGCTTCTCAGTCCACTGACCTTTGTCTGTGAAGATGTTATTTACCCTTTATCTAGTCTGACTGCCTGTATATTGGGGGCCATTAAATATCAACTAGTTCTGAACGTTAATGAATTGATGACGCTCAAATATGCTACACCAGAGACTCTTGTCCTCTGTTGATAATATGCACTGGGACTGAAAGGTGTACAGAGAAAAGGCGTCTGGGGCACCTGGCCCCTTTAGTGTTTTGATTGCTTCCATCAGTGCTCATCTAATGGTTGATGAAAACAGGATACAACTTTACTCCTTTCTTCTGTTTTTTCTATGGCCAAAATGACTTCTAGTTAAAACCTCTTCTGACCTCTGTAACAAAGGTGCCTGTTTTTTGTAGGAGAGTGAGTGTCCTGTGTGTACTGCTGTTGCATGGTATGAGCTAGTCCTGGTGCTACGAGAAAGCACTGGGAGATGGGAGAATGATGAACCTGCAGGCTTCATAGATGAGTGCCTTGGAGGCAGAGCATAGTATTTGTCTTCTTGTAGCATGCTTTAATATATGGCAGAACAAATACTGAAATTAGTGCATTGCAAGTCAAATGCCCTCTGTGCCCAGCAGATGACTGTCTTGCAAGAGAAATAATGTGACATGGGAAGGAGATAGTAAGGTTTGTGTAGGAGTGGTACAAAGCCAGTACAGTATGTTTGAATCCTCTGTACTGGCACTTCTCATGCTAGTAAGGAAATGTAGAGGTAGCAGTCACTTTTTGGATTAAAAGTATTCCTGTTATGATGGGAGTTTCACATATGATTGTGCTTCCGTCATCCTTGAGCTTTTCACTGTGTTTGCTTGGCCTTTTGAAGCTGTTTACAGTTATGGGAGATTGCCTTGTTCCTTGTTCCCTGCTGAAGGCATTTGTTGTTCAACAGGAGCTCTTTGTTAGTTTGGGGGTTTTTTTCCCTGGTTTAATGTAGACAGTACTTTTTTTTTTTCTGATTGCTGCATTAATAACTAAAAGAGGCTATTCCTAAACTCATTAAAAACTCAGTATTATAACAGGTTCCAGGTAGTCCTAAAACATACTTACTATTAACAGGTTATTGATTTTAATATCCAGTATATATTCACATTCCTCCAAGTATCTCCAGAAGATCTGCAATGGTCTTACTGTTCTGGAATCTCATGGAACTGTGCTGCCACGGTGAAACAGGGCAACCAGGGCTGTGTTGTTTAAGGCATTCTTGGATGTTAGCAATAAAAATCTCTTAGTGAAGTACTGGCAAATAAGAACATAAAGCATATAGTTTGTTTCTAGATGAGGTAGTGGAAACAATACAAAAGACAGACCTTCAGAAGAAATATGTGAAATTTTCATCTGTAGCATGCCACTTGACAAGCTGACAGATTCACAGGTGAAATGTACGCTGAAAGAACAGTAAATAATACTAAAATGCAGTGTAGCACTTTGCAAAACTTCTGAAAAGGTTCTGTAGAACTGAGGCGTGCAGTTCCTGGATTTTTGTCCATTTTACCAAGGATGTGTTGGAGAGGGAAGGTGTTGCTATAGTTGAAAAAGTTTTGTGGTGCATAGTTTGAAAGACTAACTTAAAATCTCAAAACAAGCAGAAACTGTATGGCACTTTTGCAGTTACTCCTTTACAATGCACTTGGGGGCAACAGGGAAGACACAGATTGAGAAGTCTGATATTCCTACTGGACAAACTGGTAGGACCAATGGATGTAAATTTTGTAAACAAACATGCTGTATTAAAGATGACTCTAAAAGAATCCTTCTGCAGGAGGAGGTCATGCCTTAAAACAATCTGTTTAAGTTCTTAAGGCATCACTGAATATGTGGACTAAAAGATCCAATGGTATAGATCAATTTATGTTTATTTACTTGTCTGAGATCTGAGATTCTGCTCTTGCGTCTGATTCTATTTGGGATTCTGTTTCTGTGTTATTCTAATTGAAATAGTAGCTTTTGATTCAGTGGATATTATTTAAGAGTTGCAGCAAGTACAGGGCCTTTGTATCAAACTTAACTAAGTATCCATCAGAGAATGAATATTTTCTCATTCTCACAATGCTGCTAAATAGATAGGAAGTATCATGTGTAGAGTCTAACAAAGTTGCAAAAGAGTGAGATTGTAAACTACTAATGTGTTATGTGAGAAGTAGATGAAAGATTGGTGACTGCTTTGTAGAGGTATTTCAGTTTCATCAGTAAGCTTATGAATTGACTTCTGTCAGATTGTTTTATTATAAAATCTTGTTCTTTCCTTTAAAAGAGACTGCTGATGAAAGAAACATGCAAAACATGGACATAAGAAAATCAAAACAGAAAGGTGTTTTGAAAGCTTTTTGTGGTACAGCAGAGATAACACTGTAAGTTCCTCGGGGTACACTGTGTGTCCTAGTTCTGTCCAAATCCTCCCGTTTGTTAACAAATCTATATTAAAGACAAACTGCCTGTTTCATTCAGTCAGTCTCCAGTTCATTCACTCACTCATACAGCACCCAACAGTCACTGGACTAAATACATTCCATGAATTTTTTTCCCTACAGTCCTAAAGTATTAGTTAAATAAGCCATCAGTACCCTGACCCTAAAGACATCTCGTTATAAATACCCAAAGAAGGAAATGTTTGAAAGCTTGGCAGGATAAATCAACTCCTCTCAGTTTCTCTGACACCCACGCATACACATGCTCATGTGTCATGGAACATGTTAAACATTCAAACCCTTAAATTAGTGCTGTATCTGTCCTTGTATTTGCAATTTTCATACTGTTTATCACCACAAGTGTACACATATTATGGTTCCTTTTTTCCAAATCATGTAGGTAACACGTTTTTTTTGCATGTCATTAGTATTATTTTGGTTTTGTTGTCAGACTGCTAAATGACAAGGAAGTGTCTGCAGTGTGCATAAAGCAGCATATTGTAATAGACTACAGGTCCCATGTGAAAACTGAAGATGAATACATTTAAAGTTGCAGCAGTATAGCCTGAAAAATTGTCAGCAATAATTTGATTGTGGTGTGTTCATATATTTCTTTTTGACATGCATGTATGCATGTTGATATTAATCTTCCATGAAGATCAGTTACGGTATTGTGACCTCCAATTAGTGGCCCATCCTTTTGCATAACTAAAGGATACTAGTTCACAGAAAGAATATCAACAGTTCTGCTTCTTCTGTAGAACATGCAGAAAACCTGATGGTCTTGAAAGGCAGTATTTCAGTAATGTGTACCTGTGTTTTCAGAAACACATGCCTGAGTCTCAAGGATTAACTGTGCAGGAATAGGATGCAGGACAATAAATTAAATTTTAGCTACACTCGTATAATATAAACGCAGAGGATTAATAAAATATGACAGCAGTGCAGATGAAATGAATGTGTTCTTGGTTTTTGTTCACTTATACCACAGTGTTAGGAAGCTTTCTGTCTGAAACTATTCTAAAAAAATTGCAAGTTTAAGAACTGAGATATATGGGAGGCATCTCTCTTTGTCATCATAAATTCTACTGGTTTATGTCATGTATAATTCATAGACTTTTGGAGCTCAGGGCATTTCCAAGGTTAATGATTTTAACAGTTAAACATTTCCACCTTGTTTCTACTTTTTGTTGTTTAGCTTAATCTTTCCATCATTTAATGATGTTACTTGCTTTTTTGCTGGATTAAAGAGCTCCCTACTATCAATAATCTCCCATGTAAGTACTTGTATAGTGTAATCAAGTCCCCTCTTAATCTTTGCTTTGATCAGATGGACAAAAATTCTTAAGTCTGTCATCGTAAGGCAGGATTTACAGCCCTGTGATTATCTAGTGGTTCCTGTATAAGTATTTTTTCCTTTTTTTCCTGGTGTTTTCCTTCAGAGCATCAGAACCCAAAGCAGCACTCTGACAATACACTTGCTGTCCAAAAATACCTCCATACCGGAGAGGAATACCATCATTACAGTCTTGATAGGTATCTCTCTGCTGATATTCCCAGGGATGTTGCAATCCAATAGCTACAGTACTGCATTGGAACCTTGTGTTTTTTTAGCCGTAATGATGCTCATAGTCTCACAGTGTGCTTTTCCAGATGATATCCCTCTTCTTTTACAGATTAGAACTATTTTATTGAATATCAAGATGTTATTTGGATGAACACAATGTAATGATTTTTAGTATAGCTCTGTGTCATCAGCAATTTTATTAACAATAAACCTGTAGTGTTTTCAGGTCAATGACAACTGATCTTGTAGAACTCCAGGACAATATGTACGTCTTGTAATGTAAAATAATTCCCTGGCTATTCTTTTAGATATCAATTATGAAAAATTGATTTCATTTTGCATTCAGACATGGTCATTTAGAAGGGTTGTAGTATGTTGCTGCTACACATGGTGTGTGTGTTTGAAAGGTAGCCTCTAGTTGGTGGGGCTCTTAAATCAGAATTTTTGAGACAACTCACCTATTTTGAGAATACTTACGTACTTGAAGTCTATCATATACTGAAATGGTTCTTTTCAGGTTGTTTATGATAATCCATGGAGTGAAATAGTAATAAGTAAAAAGTCATTGTCTGCCATTTCAAAATATGGTTCCTGGTTTGTTGGTTGATTGGGTTTTTTTTGTGCTAAAATTTTTACCCAGTTGTTTATGCATAAAGTAACTTTTTAAAAGGGAATCAAATCCTTAGGCAGTATTGTTGTGAAAAGTGCTGCCTTTCTTGGTTCCTCAAAAGCTCACGTCTCCTGTTAGTGAAATAAATGGAGCTAAATAAATTTTTATCAGCTAAGGATCTGGCTCAGCTTCTGTAATAAATTTTGCACTCATTGAGTGGGTTGACAATCAGATGTTTTGAAGTCAATCTTCTGAAAGAAAAAAGAAAAGTTGCTCTGGAGATACCTGCTTTGATTTATCCTTCTTCCTCCCACTACCTCCAGAAATACTCCACTTGCTTTCCCAGAGTGGGTGGAGTTTCACAGAACACGAGGAGGAAAACAGAGCTGTCCTCTCCTAGATGCTACACTGGTGAAGATATGCTCCATTTCTCTGAGCTCTCTTGGTCTGTTTTTGTTTTTCAAACTCAGATCCCTTATTGCAAGGAATATTTTCTGCCCTGAACAACCATTACACTTGTTTTCAGACATATTGTAGCAATTTGGAGTTAGGTACCTGGCAGTCTGTTGCTAGGGGTGAAGTTCTGCATGATATCAGGCTGAAATCACAGTGACAATTAAGCGATTTGACTGATACTGTGGTACAGGAAAAGCTATATTGGGAATTTTGTTTTCCTTTCAGTGGAACACCAGTGATTTCTAAAGACTGTAGGCATGAGATACTTGTCTTGTAAGAGTGTTTTCTTCTTGATACCATCTGTGAAAATTTGAGGCTTTAAACATTTGTCTCATGCATTTCTGTGTGGGAGGTGTGATACTTTCAGTGTAATAAATGAGACTTAGCTTGTTTACAATATATCAGAATTGACTATAATTTGGACAGTGTGCATCTGTTCTGGAAAATGTCTAGTGTACTTACTTTATAATAGAGTGTGATTATATTTAACTTGATTTCTCCTGCAAAATGAAGCGTAATTAATATTTAATTTGTAATCCTTTGGTAATACAGTATGAAGCTGCTGTCAGTTAATTAGAAGCAATTAATTCATTAGCTAGAAATTATAGTACTGCAGGAACAATGAGCATAGATAGCTGGGTGATGAAAATATCTATGGGAGACCAACACGTATAGTTCAGGTCTCGAGGCCGTAGATTTTCTTCAGTAGTAAACTGTCCAGTATTAGTAAACTATTTGCTACCAAAATATGTGCCTATACCTGTTTTAAAATCTGTTTTTGCTTTCTAAACTCCTCCTTGGAGTCTGACTTAATTTTTAATTGCTGTTTCGTATTGGAAATCTCCTTCAGACTGCTGAGCATTTGATTTGGTTTGGCCACTGCTCTGTCTTTCAGGAGGCAAGCACTTGAGAGAAGTGAAGAAGGGAAGGAACAGAGACAGACATGCCACTGAAGATTACTTGATATCTTGGTTAATGCAGGAAACATTTTTGTTTCATTCTTGGATAGAAAGGTGGGACCCCACTAGTGGTCAGCCTTCCTTTTTCCTTTCACTTTCTATATTCCTCACCACTGGGAGACAGTTACATCTAGGATCCATAACAGAACTATTTGGCAATGCAGCCTTGAAAATGGTTTGTGTTGTGGGCAAACAGGTGTTCTGTAGAAAGATGGGGAAGAACATTTGATCACATCCAGTGAAAGCTCCAGTTTCATTCTGTCTCAGAATAAGTAAGGACACACATTGCTTCCAGGCCATTAGGCTGGTTGTAATAATTTCCTTTTGTGTAATTTCTCTGAAGTTCTGTGGATCACTAAAATGAGACATCTGAAAAACAGTGCTCTGGATGCAATACCGTAGAGGAGAAATGTGGGCTAAACTGAGATAAACAAATTTTGATTCCTGTCTACTTACAGTGAGTATTTTTTGTCAAAGTATCTTTTGTTTAACACATGCACCAAGTTATGATTACCTGTTGATATTGTATGCCAAATACCATTACAACATCAGTGGGACTGCCTTATTCTGCTTTTCTTTTGAGGGGAAAGACTTCTCTAGAAAGGAGAGTTATTGTTGTAATTTACTATGGTTAAAATATGCACAGTGGTACCACAGAATGTTAACATAATCATAGAATCAGCCAGGTTGGCAAAGACCTCTGAGATCATCAAGTTCACCCCTTGATCCAATACCGCCTTGATTACTAGACCATGGCACTAAGCACCACATCCAGTCTCATCTTAAACACCTCCAGGGACGGTGAATCCACCACCTCTCTGGGCAGGCCATTCCAATGTCTGATTACTCTCTAAGATTTTTTCCTAATATTCAACCTAAACCTCCCCTGGGAGAAGAGTCCAGTGCCCACTTGGCTACAACCTCCTCTCAGGCAGTTGTAGAGAGCGATGAGGTCTCCCCTGAGCATTCTCTTCTCCAGGCTAAACAACCCCAGCTCCCTCAGCCTCTCCTCACAGGACTTGTGCTTGAGTCCCTTCACCAGC